>JARLTB010000063.1:2590000-3217500 GCA_030141615.1 Unio pictorum | reverse complement strand
TAATTTATTTTTTAATTAGTAATTTATTGAACAAATCGTACACACTGTAATAAAATTTCAACAACTTTCGAATCAGTTTTTATTTCATCCTTTTGGTTCCTCCGATTGTAAATCATAAAGTAAAATAAAAACAGCGTGTGATATTCGACTGGGAAAGCCATGCATCATTCTATCATTGTGAGAATATGCTTGTGAGTTATATAATTCATTGTTCCCTTTCTTTAAGCAGGTGCTTGCAGATGTTGACTTTATCTGAGATGATAAAGTAGTTTTTCGAAACTTACATATGCACTAGTAAATCTGTATCATATTGCAAACAAATTTGCTATCACCTAGATGTATGAAACACACATTAATGGACAACAACTAACTAGGCAAACACTTGTAAAATAATTATAAAACGGTTGATGAAAACAGACAACAAATATTTAAGGTTAAAATGATCCGCATTTACTAAGCACAAGAAAGACTTGGGTAAATTATGAGTTATAAAAATTACTCCAAAATAATTCCTTGCCATACATAAACCAAGTCTCTTGGTCACAAATATCTTGGAGTAATCTCTTGAATGATTTTACATAAGAAGACCGGCACAAAATGAAAGTCATAGTGAAAGAATTCATACAGGATGTCCATCATCCCTTAACCGGCTTGAATCAGCTGTTCCGTTCTATTGTGGGCCGCATTTCATGATATATGTGCCTGTTGTCTGTCTTTGTCTACGTTATTGTGTTCATCATGCATTGGCTGTTCAGTTCGTATGTGTTTCTTCATCTCCTTGTTTTATTGCCCATTGCTCACTAGACTAAACATACTGGGACTAGCCCAAGTGCGCGGATCTAACACCCACAGGTTACTCCACCAAGTCGTTTCCTTGACATTCTCGCTGATAAGATTTGCTGTCATCACAAAGAAGTCCATAATCAAACATCTTAACCACTTCATGTCTAAATCATGCTCACACTGGAACAAAGTTTTTTTTTATGCCTCTACATCTCTCCTCCTAGTATAAAAATATACTGACTGAATCTCTCTTTTTGTAGCAGTTTCCGGATCTCCTCGAGTATTGAAATTTAATAGATGGCAACCTGATTATTCTTGGAGATTTCAACGTTCACTTTGATTGTCCTGGAAACCCATTTACATCAAAACACCTAGATTTTATTAATTATTTAACCTCAAACAGTAAGTTAACCAACACACCTATAACAATGGTCACATTTGGTACTGGATGCTTCATAGACTCGATGTAAATATTCTAGGCTCTTCTCTGGTATCACAGGAACCTGCATCAGATCACCTCTGCATTATATGCCGTCTTGACGTGTATATCCCTAACCCTCGACCTTTATTTGCTACTCTGAGAAAACTCCGTATCATAAATAGAAACAAACTAATGCATGACATCCATGAAAGCCTAACAACTTGCTCGCCTCCTAAAGCAGCAGAAGAACTCGATAAATGCCTGCATTATTTGTTTGACAAATATACCTCTTAGCAACCAAACATAGATTATCAGATCAAGTGTTATCCCTAGTGCAGCAGTGCTAGCTATCAGCTTCGCACTGCTAAAAGAGACCGCCGTAAAGCTTAAAGCCTTTGGCTTTCACCAGACTCTATTCATATGAAGCCGCTAAAGAAACTGTCACAACCAGTCCATGCTGCGAAATCAGTCCTACAGAACTAAGATACGGAAAGCTTTCAGAGCTCTTTGATATTAGCAACAAGCAAATGTCAATGAACCAATGTACACCACTTACAACTACCTTTTCTCCAGTCGACCTTCCAGACCCGTTTGCAAATATCTTCCGTGGCAAAGTACTAAAAATAGAAATAAGCGTGGCAACACAATTCCAATAGCGGTACATAATTTCAGCGGCAACCCTTATCAGCGTTTGAACCTGTCTCTTTGGATTTAGTACGTACACTCGGAATGAAAATTGCACCAAAGTCATGTGAACTTGATCCAATTCCAACATCACAGCTGCTTAAGTGCTTAGATCCAATATTGCCATCACTAATTCACTAATTGCTGTTATTAATATCTCTCTCATCTGAGGAACTCACATCATATTTAAAAAATGCTGTTGTAAATCCTCTGCTGAAGAAACAAACACTCGACTATAACGTTTTAAAGAACTACCGCCCAGTTTCTAATCTCACATTCATATTAAAAAAGCTTTACAAATTGTTCTATCCCAACTTGTGTCTCAGTTGAATTCAAACAGTTATTTTTAGCAATGTACAGTCTGCATATCGCCCTTGCCACAGTACTGAAACGTCTCTTCCGAAAGTATTTAATGACATTCTCTCTGCTTTGGATAATGGAAATATTACATTCCTCACCCTCCTTGATTTGTCTGCAGCAACTGACGCAAACGGCCATGATATATTACTTCACCGTCTCCAGCATGTATTGGCTATTCAGAGTATAGCCTTACAGTGGTTCAAGTCCTACTTAGTCAACAAGACACAAATTGTATTTGCGAATGGAATACATACCAGCCCAATTGATCTATGTTTTGGTGTTCCACAAGGATCTGTTCTTGGAACTGTTTTATTTTTCATCATATATACTCAGCCGCTCTCAAGTGTCATAGATCATTACCCGTGTCTCACCAATTGTACGCTGATGGCACCCAAATATACAAGTCTAGCCACCCAACTGAAGTTGATACTACCGTCCATGGAGTAGAGAAGTGCATTTCTGATGTGAAATCATGAATGATATATAAGAAGATGAAGATGAATGATGATACACCATTCTGATCACAACAAAAAAACTCAATCACATCCTTTACCTTACACAATAAATATCAGTAACACCAACATTAAATTCACACAATCAGTACAAAACCTAGGCGTTACTATGGACAGTACTCTCACATTGCACCAACATGCCATGAAGATTTGCAAGGCTGCATATCTTGAGCTGCGTCTATGTGTTCATTAGTACTTTCATGACTTAACTATTGTAACTCAATTCTGTCTGGTTCGTGTTACTTTGAATAGTATAATCACATTGCACCAACATGTCATAAACATAGTGAGGACTGGAAGGCTGATATGTTGAAGTGAGGCGCATCAGTTCCATTCGCAAATATCTTTCAGTTGATGCCACTAAAACTTGTGTGTTCATTAGTACTTTCAAGACTGGACTATTCTAACTCAATTCTGCCTAGTTTGTCTCAATATCAATTCCAGAAACTTCAAAACGTTTAAAACACAGCTGCTTGGATCATCGTTAGAGTACCTCAATCAGAGCACACCTCACCACTGCTCTGTACCCTACACTAGCTATCAATTCGATACAAAATCAAACACAAATTTTTTTCTCTGTGCTATGTTTCACTGACAGACTCCAGTTCCACATACCTATCTGGCCTCACCCATATGTAAACACCAGCAAGATACTTACGCTCCTCTTCTGACAATCGTATACTCATTGTTCCCACTATGAAAACGAAGTCATATGGACAACGTTCTATTGCATACCAGGGCCCGGCGATGTGGAACGAATTGCCCAGTGCAATTAAACACAAAGACACAGTAGTCCTTTTTACGAGTGCTCTTAATCCTCAACTTTTTCGACTGCAGGAAAAAACTTACAGACTTAATAATGTTTTGTACCTTGTATGTTTTCAGCATGTTTTTATGTTTTCCAATTTCATTGTTTTTGTTTTTTGTTTTTCAGGAGTGTAGTCATAACATTATAGATGTTGTAAAGCGCTTATAGCTTCTAAAGATCAGGCGTTATACACAGTCCTCATTATTATTATTATTATTATTATTATTATTATTATTATTATTATTATTATTATTATTATTATTATATTACTTCACCGTCTCCAACATGTATTTATCATTCATGACGCATCCTTACTGTAGTTCAAGTCCTGCTTGGTCAACAGGACACATACTGTGTCTGCAAATATAACACACTTCAGGCCAGTTGTTCTATATTGTGGTGTTCCATAGGGGTCTGTTCTTGGACCTGTACACTTCATTTTATACACTCAGCCGCTCTCAAGTGTCATATATCACCATCCAGTATCAAACAACTGCACGCGGATGACACCCACATGTACAAATCTAGCAACCCAACTGAAGGTGATGCTACCATCCAATGTTTAGATAAGTTCATTTCTGATGTGAAATCATGCATTACATGTAACAGGCCGCAGATGAATGATAATAAAACTGAGGACAATAAATATCAGCAACACTAACATTAAATTCACACATTCAGTACAAAACCTAGATGTTACTTTGGAGAGTACTCTCTGCATATGTTGAGCGGAGACACATCAGCTTCATTAGCAAATAACTTTAGGTTGATGCCACTAAAACACATTTGTGTTCATTAGTATTTTCAAGACTGGACTATTGTAACTCAATTCTGTCTGGTTCGTCTCAATATCTACTCTAGAAACGTAAAAAGAATATTCAAAATATAGATGCTCGAATCATCCTGAGAGTATTACGATCTGAGCCCCCCTCCCAACTTCTGCTCTGTAACCTACACTAGCTATCCATTTGATCCAGAAACAAACACAACATCTGTTCTTTGTGCTACGTTTCACCGATGGATGGACTCCAGTCCAAACATACTAATCTGACCTCACCCATATGTACACACCAGTACGATACTTAAAAGCTCCTCTTCTGAAACAGCTGGCAAATGCTAGAGCGCTAGAAGTTCTTTAAAGACAGAGACATATACATAGCACACATATATACATTTATGAACATAAGTCTATCACGCATAAACTGTTCAGTAAACTAAAGATACTTTTAGAGTAGTTGTTATTTTATACACAAAGCCGAAATAGAAGGAAAAAACCTTAAAATCAACTAAAATTGTTTTAGGCAATGAGAATAAATATCTTTTCGAGACATATGAGTAGCCTTGAAAAGGCCGTTGTCATTTTTGTTAACACCATGCGGTAAACACAGAGTGAATCGCATGAGTCTTCTTCTCGTCCTAAACGTCTTCTGACTTCTTACCCGTATAATGAGGACTCTCTTCAGACAGTTTGTTCTCGACACATATATTCTTCTTTTCCAAACGCTCGTATCGGTGATCTGGATTATTGTCCATGATGAGTTGACATACATGGGTAGATCTGTGATGAACAACATCGACGATACAAGGATAGACGAAAACATGAGAAGGGAATATAATGAACTTGGTTATTATAGTGGAAAAGCAGATCGAAACGAATTGAGTTCATACTCCAATGCCAACATGCGTTACTAAACTAAACCATATTGTGGAGTCTGTCTTCCAATCCGAGGAGAGTGTGATGTCACATTCCTGTGTAGATGCGTTAGCGTCTGTGCGCAGTGAACCCATGAACCCATGCGACAGAGTTTTTGAAACATGACGGACACTAAGAAGACGGTGAGTTCGGGTACACCAGCCGTGGAGACGAGAAGCGATGGCACAGCAGCAGCGGCTACCAAAGAAAACACAGTCCAACTCCAGAAGAAACCAATTTTAATAGGGATTTAGTTGATTTTCTCTCTTCTTCACACGAATAGTTTCCGATACCAGTACATTAATCACCTTTTCCTTCCTTACCACGCGTCGATGAATTTAAACAGAGTCAGAAAGAAGGGTTGGATAAATTTTTACATCACAACAGAAGGAAGCAGAACAAACTTTTCTGCTTCAACATCAACAGCGAGAAGAAAAAGAGGCACGAAGAAACGACAGGAAGACGAAGTAGCAAGGGAAAAAAACAAGGTCTAGGAGAGACGGAGGACAGTAAAAGTAACACGGGGACGGCACTGCTAGATATTGTGGACTAATGAGAGTTATTGTGATCCCAGTTGTGGGTTAAGGAGCCTGTATTGTACTTTAATACGATACAAGAGAAAAAGACCTTCCTTGGACAAACAGCCGAACACTGTTACTACGCATGAGATACCCACACTAGTGATTTCTACCAAATTATCGACATGATCAAGTCCAGAAGTAGGCCTTGGCTGTAGCAAAGGCTTAAGCTGATTACGTTCCGTTCTCGAGTTGTTTTTTTTTTAATTCAACCACAAGCACCCAATTGTCCTTTTTAGGGCCACACACCTCTCTACAAAAGAGATAGTATTCATGATACCAAAATCAGTTAAAATTCCAAATTCCTTTTTAAAAATCAGTTAAAATTCCAAATTCCTTTTTATCCAAATCCATGATGTACATGTTCTATCGACAAGATTCAACAATCCAACAACTGGTTTCACATCACCGATGGAAAAGCGATACCTTTCATGTCTAACGTTTCTCTTCCCAAAATATCTTCAAACGCCTAAACGTCTTATTGGTGGACCAATTTCGTAGCATTCAGCATAGCCTCGTTCAAATTAACAACACTCAAAACCAGATGTGTTTAGCCCGTTGCCTTTCTGAAATGAAGAAATCGCAGGGCGTCATTGCTCCAAGCTACAGGTTAAAAGTGTTCCCTCAAAATATGAGGCCTCTATTCCATGTCTTGACAAAGGACAATAACGATTTCATTGCTCTGCTTGTCAGCGGATGTTGTCAGCCCTGCCTGTTGCCAACATCATTTGAAAGACGCAAGGTTTACAGCAGAAAGTGGTTGACAGTTACTGAAATTGTACCCTACTTTTCGTAAAGGCATACCTAGCAATAGTGCCAAGTTATATGTTTGTCGAGAAAAGAAACGATTGCACATTTGTCACCAAATCGTGTACTTGGAACACGAGTGCTACATTCAAACAATTCAACCCAAACAGGAGGAGAAAGATGACCAGAACAAAGGGACCTTATCTCTTTCGATTTCGAATGCGTAAAAGAGAGAGAAAAAGAACGTTTAAAACTCCACCAGAAAAAGTACGCAAGTTAACAAGAACACCTACATCCAAAATTCGATGGATTAAAAAGATGATGGAGAACCCCTTCTTCATCAGAAGAGAAAAGGAAAGAAATAAAGACAGAAGTGAAACAAGAACCGTTTACACCTGTTCAGACATTCTCCTCCTCGACACCTATTTATCGCACGACAAACAAACAATTACAAGCCAAGAAAATAATACACGCAAAAAGGAGTAGTATCAGTAAAGAGTGGGTGACTTATTAACAAAAATAAAGAGTGTGCTATCCAGCATTTACTACAATCCAACGCATGCTGCAGGTTACGGATGAGTTTCAGAATTTGTATCGTGTTGCTAAAACTCGTCTGTAAAGTGTCCATTCGGTCATCACCCTCTTCGATGGATAAAGGCAACGTATTTCTGAACTAAGTACAAAACGAAACGAAACGTGACATTCATTGTTCCACCACTAAGAATCCGAAATTAAAGCCAGGATAGTGGAACCTTTTCAACGCACTTTGAAAGAACGCGTGTGGAAATATTTTACGCATCAACACGCTCTCAAATAGATCGACATCTTACCGTACATGGCAAAAGCGTAAACCCAATCTAACCATCCGAGCATCGAATGTGCCCCAATGAAATGACTCCCGACAACGAAGTGACTTTTTCTGAGCGCCTGTTTGGTACGTCCCCCATGGTGGGTGACCCCAACCAAAACGGAATGTTCCCTGCATTATAGTTAGTGCGCATTGGCAAAAACAAACGCACTTTCGACACAGGTTACTTATCCAACTAAGCCACCGTATTGTTTCCTTTAACTGGATGAGTGAATGGGTGTCATACTCCCGTTTATAAATTGGAAGACATGAACGGGGAAGTGTTAAAATGAACGCTTTACTTATTTGAGTTACAACGCATGACCAACAAACAAAACGAAATGTACGACATCGAAAGCACTTAAAGTTACGAACCCATACAGTTTGAACATGAAGTGTCAAAGAAGACTAGGTATGTTAGAAAAATATCATCCCAATTTTGATTTTTGGATTGACACTTCGCAAGTCATCGAAGTGACCATCAAGCCATTCAACACAACCTCAGCTGCCACTACCATCTGACCACTCCTTCCGAAAGCTCGTTTCTGCAAGATCTATAAAAGCATTTCTTGTGGGTGTGGTGTGGAGCACGTGAGCCTAAATCGCAATTCGTCTTTTTATGCTGGTATGTGGACTATATCGTGTGTATTTTCTTTATCAACTCAGTCTTGGATATTCTTTAGAACATTGTGTGACTTATTTTGCTCGTCACTCTTATGGAAACGATGACAAAGTAGATCGATGGTTTTGTGACCAATATGGCAATCTCTTGTCTTTAGCTAGGAAAGGTAGTGTACATCAATGTCGTTATATGACTTCTGTTCAAAGAAATCTCACTTCGCTTCACAACATTGTCAACCTTGTCAAATATAATGTTTGTTTTTATTTTTAATCGTTAATTGTTGTTTGTTAGTTGTTAGAATAAACATTTTTGTGTTTTGCAAATATTGCGTGTATCGTTTGTTTTCAATTTTAATCATAATACAAAATCTTTGACTTCTCTATATCCCTACCCCTCAATTCAACTATCAGAGCGTTCCAACGCAACAAAACATCGTAGGGATGTTTCCTTCCACCATATAAAGCAAAGCAGTCTCCAGTCTGATCATCCATTATTGACTCATCCTCCAATGGAGATGTTTTCAATACTAGCCATGATGAACGAAGCTTGCTTGTATTTGCATCGTTTCAGGCAAAGCGCGTTCCATATTTATTTTGGTAATATGTAAATGGGGTTTGAAAGTTGTGGTCCGCGCTTGACACATATAAAGGCAAGCGCTCGTCGATCTAGCTACCCATCGTTGACCTGTCAACTACTTAGATGAAGCAGCAGAGAGGGTGAGCCCACCTTTTTGCTGAAACTGTATTGGCTAACAAAATAAAGCTTCCCACGATAAATGAAAGAATATAAGGCCATTACGCCAAACCAAAGTCTCTAACTGACTGTGACTTTCTCTTCAATATGTCTTAGTTCTTTTTGTTACTTTATCAGCCATTGCTGTGGTTTGTATTAAAATTTTGCATATCAATTCCCATACGATATCGCGACATAGGAACATGTAAATATATCGTTATAAATCCGTGTGGGGTAGCTTGTGCACGTGAAAAGAAGTTTTTGCATTTGATTATATCCATATCTCCACCACATTAAGTTTGATGTATATTTCTTAAAGTATGTGTAACTCCATTAAATACGGGCTAAAATAGTACATATACAGTTATATCTGATCACTTTAGGTATTTGTGTATATCTCTGTGTAACATAAATTATATTTGTGTGTTTTATGTCTACCTCGAGAAAATATTCTTGCCGAAATTGATTGTTTATCCAGCATTATATCAACCTAAACAACAAACGTATTCATAAATCCATCAAGTTCAACAACACTCGGCGCTTCAACAATAGCGATAATAAAATTAATAATATCATCACCTTCTCTTTCTAACAATTTTGCATTCTCGTTAAAAATCTTAATTTACATGATATTATCAAAGTTCCTGTCAGTGTTGTTGAAGATGACTAAACCTGGACAAAATCCCATGGACGTTAGGGATGCGCGACGATCTCAAGGATTCACTATTACTGATTACAATTACTAGTTGGATAAGTAACCTTTGTCCAAAGAGCGTTTGTTTTTGCCAGTGCAATTATTTCGATAATTTTCCATCAATTACATGAACAATGATGTTATCATTGCTGATTTCATTTAGAAAATATATCTATCAATCTGAGCAATTAGATATTTTTTTTAATCCGATTATAATAAATTATGAAATTCGCATTATTCAGAATCTGATCTCTATCACACTAGATCAAAATAATATGTTCTCGCTATAGTTCATTTAACTGTTCCTGCGTCATTAAAAAAATATTCACTGCCGAATGTTATCAATAATTATATCAATACTAAATTGTTCTGGGGATAGTGTAAATGATGTTCTGATAACGTTTTCAAGTACCTCTTTATCGTGTAAAACACTCACGTGTTGGTACATTATATAATATATCCCTTTGATTTATTGTAGAATCGTTAAAAATTGTTAATAAAAGATCTACGATCATAGATCTAAAATTTCAATTAAAGATTCAAATTTAAATTCATATCTTAAATCAATAGAGTGTCCGGGTTGGTCAGTAAGTTTGAAATGTATTAGGGATGATAAATGTTTGTGACATCGTCGCCTGATTACCCTCATTAATAGGATCTTGTACAATCAAAAATCCAGGAGGTCTTTCATATGTGAATGTATATAGAATATATCATTGCTGAACTTGATTTGATTTCTCAAGATCAGTCTAATAACTGTCATCAATTGCATCGCATATAGGATTGATTGCGATTGCTGAAGTTATATTAACTATTAATGGTGAAATATGTTTGCCGCCTTACGGATCATTGTTATGTTTGAGAATACCTGCTGGTGGGTTATTTTTTTCCACGACTAGACGATTTTAGGAAAATTTTCATTTATAATATTATTGAGTGATAATATTAATTTGTCCGTTTTAAATTCTGGCAGTAAATCTGCTTCAGTTATTTTAGAATTATAAATATATATTTACCTAATGGTATATTTTTATTTGCTTAGTAATAAATACTATCATTTCTCATCTCAATAATAACTCAGTTTGCAAACTCAAGGTTTCGTACAATTTGATTCAATTGCTGTATTGTAGCAATGATTTTAAATTTTAGATTATTATTCGGACCTTCCAGAATATAATTTTAAAATAATTACACTAATGTTGTTTACATAGTAGTATGTTCAGTTTTGATTCCATTAGCAAATATGTTGATATCTTCTTCATAGATAATTTAATTATTAATTTTTGTTATCAACGTCTATTATTGAAATTGGTGTTGTATGAACTCTATCAGTAATTGATACAAATGTGGCTAATTGAAATAATTTATATTTATTATTTACAATATACCCACTCACGCTAGTCCATGGATATTCGATATTTTTGAACAGTTATAAACTTTGCTTTATTCGCAGAAAAACCATCTCTCGCGGTTCTGGTATTTCATTACAAACAGGTAGAATTTTTTTTATCAAAATTCTGATCGATGATTGATATATATCCATCGCATAATCTAGAGAGTTTATTTCAATCGCGACTGATAAAGTTGGTTCGTTAACAGTAATAGCTATTTTTAATTCTTTTATGGTGAGAGAGATTTAATTTTGCGCTGAAATTCATCATAGATTTTTCAATCTTATAAATGCCCGTTATAACAGAAACAACAAACCATACGCGAGTTCCATCTGGTTCGTTTTTTTGTTGTTGCAAATACAAGCGAATTATTAGCTGGCAATCCATCGAATGATGTTGATTTAATATTTGGCCAATAATGATATACTCGTAATTGTGCAAGCGCAATTTCTTTTAAAGGAAATGCACTTGGAAAATTGACTTTAAATTCAGGGTTAGTCAACTTTCTGATATCATCGTTGTTTTTCATGGAGTTGTGTTACTGATGATCTGTTGTAGTAGTTCTTGCGATGACGACAGCATTAATTATTATTATTATTATTATTATTATTATTATTATTATTATTATTATTATTTTCTAAATCAGACGCAGTCATTGGCTCGTTGTAAATCTTAAATCATTTATGTGAACTCATTATTTGATATTATTCCATTGCTAAGGCCTGACGATATCAGCGAGGATAATTTTGAGTGTGCTGACGTCGCTGTATGTAACTTTATTATGTACTCCTGTAGTTTATTTGTCGCAGCTTCTTTGCAAGTTTCTCCAAAAGATCTGGGATAATGAAAAAGCACCAAATGACTGGAAAATCGGAATAATAGTCGAACTTCCCAAGAAAGAAGACCTGGTGAACTGCAACAACTGGAGAGGAATCACCTTAATATCCATCTCTAGTAAGATCTCCAACGCATCACAACAGCTGTGGACGGCATCCTACGCCAGGAACGGGCAGGGTTTAGGAAGGGCAAATCCTGCATCGACCACATCTTCATACTGAGGCAGATCCTTGAGCAGTCCCATGAGTGGAATGGATCCCTTTATGTGATCTTTGCGGACTTTGAGAAGGCCTTCGACAGCCTGCACCGAGCCTCTATGTTGAGGATCCTACGACATTATGGCATCCCCAAGAAACTTGTCAACGTCATCAGGTCCTTGTACGAGAACATTGAGTGCATAGTCATCCACAGCAACCTACTCACTGAACCATTCAAGGTGGAAAACGGAATGAAGCAAGGACGCATTTTCTCTCCAATCCTCTTCTCACTGGCCATTGACTGGATCATGCGCCGCACCACAGAGGGCAAGAGACAAGGAATACAGTGGACGTTGACCTCAATGCTGGATGACCTGGACTATGCCGACGACATCGGGTTGCTGGCAAGCAGACACCAGGATATCGAACAGAAGACAGAACAGTTGGTACAGACAGCAAGCACCATAGGTCTTCGATTCAACATAGGGAATACAAATGTCTTGAGGAAGAAAACTAGAGTGGACAACCCAATCACCATCAACGACCAGCCCCTGCAAGAAGTGGATTATTTCTCGTACCTTGGCAGTAAGGTCTCCACGGATGGAGATTGCACAAGGGAAGTCACCACAAGAATCAGCAAGGCCAATCAGGCCTTCGCAATGATGAAGACCATCTGGAGGACAAGAAACCTCAGCTTCCACACGAAGGTCCGTATCTTCAAAAGCAACGTGTAGAGCGTCATTTTGCACGGGTCAAAGTATTGGAAGTTCACTGCTAACATAAACATCAAGCTCGAAGTCTTCCAAACCAAGTGCCTGCGACGGTTCATGAGGATCGTTTGGCCAAACATGATCTCGAACGAGGAACTCCGGCACAGAGCGGGCGCAAGCACCATCGCTGAGTTCATTGCTACTCGTCGATGGAGATGGCTCGGCCACGTCTGCAGAATGCCCCCTGACTCACTACCAAGGGTGGCACTGAGATTGACCCCACATAAGAAAAGGAACCATGGCAGATCCAAAGAGACCTGGCGAGGAACCGTGGAGCGAGAGCTAAAGACCAGAGGCCTCACTCTGCAGACGCACCCCCCGCCCTCAACAACAGCCGATAGACCAGACGGCGCAGAGATGATTGATGATGATGATGATGATGATGATGATGATGTAGTTTATTTTCGCTGCATGTAGATATTTTATTTGACAATGATATTATGAACAGCAGCAATTGTTCTTGCAGCAGAAATACAAATCGTTATAATTATTGCCATTGATGGTAATGGCGTTATTGTTGGTACTAATACACCTGTTCAAGCGGTAACAGCGGAAGCCGAATATACAATTACATCCACGACAACGAATTTTTTGCCTTTGCCGTATACGTATCAACGATATTTTGCCATTCACGCACCTGACCAGCATCATTACCAATCGCCCCAGGACCTTTTTCACACACAAGATAAATGGATTCCATTCCTAATTCTTTTGCAATCGGTATTGTTTTTGGAGCTATCATCGCAAATAAACATTGAACATCACCGAGTCCTTCATCGTATATCCCTTTGTATATTGGTAATCATGATTGTTTCATCCTGACCATGGTTGGTCCACATTGAGCATTATGTACCATCACCTTATTTGTTATTCATTTATCTGATCGCTATAATAATCATCAGTAATTTCATCGATGAGAGATCGGTAAACATTAATGTCCATGATACCGCCGGTAAATAATTGCTGACAAACATCAAATATTTCATTAATAATTTCCAGAACATTTTCAGCAAAAAATGATAAGTAATCAATCTAGATCAGAAAGAACTTTGTTGTTACAAGCGTCAATACCACTTACGGAAAAAAACACTTCCAGTAGCGCCGGTATCAAGTGCATTGCAAAATTCTTCTGTAGGTGATTTTGTGTATCGAATTGAAGTTATTATATCTTGTACTTTTCGTTGAAATTTATTTAAACCTGGACCATTCCTATTGATATAAACTATTTCTTTAACACGAAATATATTGCTGTTGCCCAAAGTTCAGGTTTTCGTTTTCCAGCAAATTTTGGTTTCACATATTATACCCATATGCTGTTTTACTCAGATCAATTCTAATCTCCCTAATATTTTCAGGAAAAAATATATTTAGAATTCTCGGTAATGATTTGGTTTGTGATTGTACTTGGTGAGATTGTATTTTATGTTGTTCTTACTGTTCCTGCGGTGGAGGACGTCTTAGAAAGGTTTTTGTTGAGGATTTTGTAATTTTTTTATTATCATAAACCATTTTTATTTACTCAGTAAAATTTTAGCATATTAGATCATCAGGTCTGACTTGCATTTTGTTATAATATACACGATATACCCACTTGAAAAAATTACCAGTATTCATATTTGCATAACCAGGTTTTAAATATTTAGACTTGTCAAAAAGAGTTAAATATCACATAAGCTAAATCGTACTCTTTAAATTTCGTAAGTTCTTCAACAACACCTCTAAAAGTTTTAATTAAATCAATATTTTCTCTTTTGACTTTAGGTTTAGGTGTAAGATCGTTTTCCTGTTGATCTATTTCAACTGGATGATCTCGTGAAATCGTTTTTGTTTGTTTAGTTCTTTCTGCTATGTTTTCAGTCTGTTCAGCAGTTTGTTGTAACGTCGAACGAAGACCTGCAGTAGCTTCTACAACTCGTTTAGTAACTTGCGTAACATGTTTAAATAACTGTTTTGTACTTCTTGCATATTTAATTTGTGTTTGCTATCGTTGATGTAGTTTTTCTCGGACAGAATCACGAACAGGAGGAATTTCTTGAGTGCTTCTAGTCGCTTTCTAGCTAATCTAGCTGTGGATGTGTAAAATTCATCAGCTGGTGGCATTATTTAATCATCAATGACTTAATTATAGCAGCAGAGACGATGCAACTTCAATCAGATGCCATATTGGCAAACAAGCCACTAAACCTTTGGGAAAGCACAAATGACTGATGTAGTAACAAACAAACAAAACTAACCCCCAATAGAGACTGGGAGACAAATTCTCGGTCAGATAGAGGTTTTGGTTTATTGACATTTGTTTCTTCATTTTTCGTGTGAAGCTTTTTTTTCTTTAAGCAAATGTGTGGATAGTAGATAATGTTTTTTCCCTCTTCACGTGTGTAGATAGTATACTTTTGGTTTGTTCTCCCTCCCTTCTCTGTTGATATTATATTTGAGGTTTGTGTTTATCTCGTCACCTTTTTATCTCGTCATTTTTTATCTCGTCATTTTTTTTATTCATTTTTTTTATTTTTTTATATTTTTTTATCTCGTCATTTTTCGTGTGAAGCTTTTTTTTCTTTAAGCAAATGTGTGGATAGTAGATAATGTTTTTCCCTCTTCACGTGTGTGGATAGTATACTTTTGGTTTGTTCTCCCTCCCTTCTCTGTTGATATTATATTTGAGGTTTGTGTTTATCTCGTCACCTTTTGTGGATAGTAGAGAATGGGTTTCTTCTTTTCCTCTTCACATGTGTGCATAGTATATCATGGGTTAATTTACTTCTTCCCGTGTGGACAGTATATATTTTTTCTTCCAGTGTGTGGATAGTGTATTTGGGTTTATTTTTACCTCTTCCCGTGTGTGGATAGTAGAATTGGGGTTTGGACAATGGCGAGTAATATCGTGGACAAAATGAAAACTTTGCATGAAATTGTGGACAGGATGGGAATAATAGAAGAGAGGCTGGTAAAACTAGACGAGGACCAATAATATTACAGACACCTTAGAGTACAAATGGAAACAAAAAATTTAAGAAAGTCAACAGAAATATGAGGAGAAGTACTTAAAGAAGGAAAAGAGAAAATGGAAGACTATAAGATTGAGCTTACAATACTATGCTATAATAGAGGACGAAAGTAAGAAGTTAAAAAAGAAGAGATAGAGGAGAAGCAGGAAAACGAGAAGGAGGAAAGAAAGAAGACAACAACAATAACAAACTAAGAAGTTGGTGGAGAAAAAGAAGAAATTAGAAGACGAAAATCAATGGCTCATTTCAGGGCCACTCTATCGCCTCAAAAAGATTAGCTTTCTTGCCTTGAAAACGTTATATTTGATTTTATAGTTTATGCGTGATACACGTACATTTATTTTCATAAATCTGTGTATGTTCCATGTGTCTAATTCTCACCCATGTGACAGAAAAATTAGGCGGTTTTGCTAACCTTACTGTTTTTACCTCAGTCTAATCATCTCAGACCAGGCATCTCAGTCAAGGTGTTCACGCGCCCGGAACTATTTATAAAAAGAAACAGGTGTTGCCCTCTCCTGTGCCTGACAGTTATTCTAAAATCAAATAACTACAACAACAACAGCAACAAAAACAACAACAAATATATAACAAAAACGTAGTAACTTAAAGTAAATCATCTTTTTAAAAACACACCTTACAAAAACATTTATATAGAGACAAATACGTACATGAATATTATTTCGAGTTTTTCATATTATGCTAGTAATGTTTTATGCTCACGTTTATGCTATATGCGGGCTTAGCTCACGACATTTTCAGGTCCGAGTCAGTAGCTAATTTTTACACTCAATATTAAGGACAACACAAGTATGTCACAAACAGTTTCACCTCCTCCAAAGAAAAGGAGAGCTATATACGATATTGACAAATATCACTAAGTACCCATAATGCAACATCTTACTCTTCGTTACCGCTTGTACTAAGTTTAACTCCGGTAAAGCTGAATAGCATATCGTTTCATTATTTACAATATAGCTTTCAAAATTGGAACTGATAAAAATAAAACAGTTTCTTCCAATAAATATTAATTATTTCTTGTCAAATTCATATAATAAATGTGATAATGCCTCAATACTGTGCAACATTTTATGTTGTTAGTTTTCTTTGCAAACTCGTATAAACTGTGTACTTCTGATGCAACGGTCACACCACAGCCCTAATTAGCATATTTGTAGTCATGCGCCGCATGTAAACATTGGAACTGAATACTATTGCAGAGTTATTTTAACTTTAAAGGAAAATATTGGGTGAGAAAAATGAGTACAGTTACCCAGAAGAGTAAGGTAGATGCCAGTAGCAAGATACCCGTGGTCTGACAGTCTTCCAGGATTATCATCATCTGTGTCCAAGAGAGTATTACGAAAATCGTTTGTCACATTTCTCAGTAGAAACACGGTTGTCGTCGATGTAACAGTTTGAATCTTGTTGCCTATCGTACTTAAGGACGTAATATTTTGAAGAATATTGCCCGTTCTGCTTGTCGTCGTCATATTTATCATAAAACGTTTGAGAAACATGGATTTCGTATTGTTGGCTCTGTGTATACAAATCATTGCGTCATCATATCAGTCATCTATCTTTTCGAATTCTGTTTTTTTTTATTTAACTACTACAAAATTCCATTCACGTATGTCCAAGAATATTTATCTGCAATGAAAATAACAATAACAAATATCTATATTACAAGAATGGTGGTGAAGTTAATTCTGGAAAATTATTAACTTTTTTTTAACTTTTCAAGATGTGTTAATATATGTCATACAGTTCCTGAAAAAAAAAAAGATAATTTTTAAATTTTCAACATCCAAGATTTCTTATATCGATAATATCAAAAGGTTGTCGATGACTGTAACAAAGACAATACATAATATGCACAACACGTGAAGAAACACTAGTGTAAATTATTAAACATACCATCAATTAATGATGCCGTCGGATACTTTGTATAAACAAAATCAAGTTTGTAATAAATACAAAAAGAAAAGGATTTATTGAGGGTAGCAACCATTTATGCGATGTCAGTCGTAACAAGACTCTGTTTTATTCCCTTTGACGAATGAAATATTTTCATTTCCATTCTAAGTTGTTTAGCTTCTATGTATTATAGATATTTTTAAAGCCAACGCCGTCGATTTGCATGGCTTTTCTCCATTTTTGCTAATGAGATTGACAGCTGCATCAATACATCGATCAAAAGAAGTAACATGAATTACAATACTTTTGGGACTGCTACCTTTAACAAATTTAGCTTGTATATATCATACTTCAAATTGTGTATTTTGTCTAAATAAATAATTAATACGAAAAGCAAGTGATATTGTTTTGTTAACACATTTCATTCGCAGAATAATTTTCGCAGATGGGGATAACAGAGCATTTGTATCTGAGAAATTTCTGAGCACAAAACATATGGATACCAAATATTTAAATGACTGAGTTCACATGTAAAGATTTTTGCTTTTCATTTTTTAAATTAATTTTAATTTCTACATTTAAGCGTATTTTTTTTTGCGTGGCCCTGACAAACTTTCAGTCTAGCTCGGTAGCAGACACTGTATTCAATTTTTTTTTGTTACTTAATTTGGACCGCTCCGTTGGCCTAAGTCTTCTGTTTAAATTATTTGAGGTATCGCACCTTATACATATGCAAACAATTGAAGACTCGACTATTGATAGTTTAAGATTCTTTAAAGTGTAAGATTGTAGGAAACATGTATGCGCGCTATTGATTATTTTAGATACTTCTCAATTATTCTAGCTACACAATTATTTTAGGCACTTCTCAATTAATTTAGGCACTTCTCAATTATTTGAAACACTTCTCGATTCTTTTAGGCACTTCCCAATTATTTTAGCCACTCAATTACTAGTATTCTAGGCACTTCTCAATTGTTTAGGCACTCCTCAATTGTTTAGGCACTCGTCAGTTTAATGATTCAGATTTTGTAACATGTGTTTTGTCAAATATAATTATTCATCCTTAAAATATAACTGTTCACAATATTTCTTTCATGCGAAAATTCACAAAGTAATTAAAAATCACTAATATTTCATTCTGAAATCTTTGGTGACGATTGATAATTATAATGCTATTGTACGCATTTAAAGAATAGCGTTTTCTTTAAACATGTTGCTAAATCACCTTCGAATTCATTTTCTAAGAAAGACACATTTGTTTAATATGGAAGGCTGTCTAAGCGTATTGTTGCTAATCATTATTTACTAAAATTGATTAATTAAATTTATTAATTAAATCTTGGGGAACATTTGTAAAAGCAAAAGGAAAAAGTTGCCTGTATTTGTTCTTTTTAAAGGAGCCGAAGGTCTCATACCGGCAAATTCCAATCGATCTTTTCCGGTACCCAACTTGCTGTGATTCCATTATTTCATAACAGATGGAGTATTTTAGCTGTCTACTGTGTTTATATCATTGGACGTGTGCTACAATGGATAGAAATATTTATGCCAGAGATTAACAAATGAAATTGTTTTCATCTATATTTTTAATTAATGAGGAGACTTTCCATGTGCAGACAAACCACATTAAGCAGAATTTGCATATCAAACTCCGGCATCGATCTATGCATTAATTCCGCCATTTCAAATCTATTCTCCGGAATGGTATACATCCTTGAAAATAAAGAACTGACAATCCTTAGCTAATTGTTTGTTTTTTTATGTGCAGAACAGGTATTTTGTTCCTAATACAGGCAGAAACAAATTTAAATTCGCAGAGTAAAGACTTGATCATACTAAAAGTAGATGCAGCTTATTTAGCGAACAAAAACTAAACATCGCATTTCTTATACATTACCTTGTATTAATGTGCTTTGATAATGCTAATTTTATAGCTTCATCTCAAATGATTACCCTCAATACCATCCTAATTATATTTTCTCAGATATATTTCCCATTTTTTTATTTTTCAGTACTTTAATAGAGAACGAGTTTGCTCGTGTGACGATTATTTACAGACTAGTAAATGTTAACTTATGTATTTCCGACTTTCTCATAAAATTTTTGGATCAGGAGAATCCTACCTTAATTGTCATTTTAAAAAATAAAATGTGACTTTGGCAGTTCCTTGTAAACACTTTTTGTGAACTTCGTTTCAAAGTTGGTGATGCAACAATAATCAAGTCTGAAAAATGCATTATGTCTCAGCTATTTATCACATACGAAAACAATTTATGTCTTAAAGGAGTTAAAGCCAGAATACAAAAATATGTATTTTCCTCCTTGTCAAGAGACACCACACATAATATTTGACCGTCATTGTCACTCTTTCTCCTTGCCTTCATTTTTCTTAATTTTATAGAAAGTGATGTACATGAGTCCAGATTTGACAATATTTTTTTACCTACTCATTTATACTTCCATTAAATCACTAAAATCATGTAAACCAAAACGTCTTAGAAAGATATGATGGTAGCGTTATATGAATGCAAAATAAAACGTTAGCAATGATGTTGATTTTAAACGTTTTTGGTGAGTATGTGTTTATCAAATAAATCTTGCATCAGCACATGAAAGTGTTAAACATCTACTACAAGAATAAAAAAGCCATAGGAAGAGTTCCGATGTATGCATAGAGTATTTTAGGAAAAAATACTTACCTTTGCACAACGAACATCTAATCATTTGAAAGAGTTATCTATAACAAGGCCTGATCAATATTGACAAATCACCATGAAACATTCTGGTGTGAGGTCAGTGGCGATTGACTTCTCAATATTCATTCAGATAAACCATATACATCAATAGCAATGACGTCACGTCTGCTTGAATAATACCTGATGCGTTTGTTAGCTAATGGCTCTGTGTTTTATGATCGACAGAGAAACGTTTTATTACTCACTGGCATAAAACGACTCAACTAAAATAAAAATGAACCCAAAATTGTTTCCTTTTGTTGTTTATCTACATGGTCAATGTGACAAAAGTATTTGAATCACAGCTAAAACGAGTATTTTGTTTTAATACAGGGTTTAGTGTGATGTTTTACTGCGTTGTTCATATAATTTGTTATGCAATGTTGATTTGATCACAGAAAGCTTGAATATCAGCTTCATGACTCGGCTAAAGAAAAAACAACAAAAACGTATAGGGAAATTACATTCATGACTTCTATTTTTAGATATTTGAAGAGAAAAACTAAAACAGCAGCAACCAGAGTTAGGTGAAAGACGTGATATACAATTCAAGGAATTATTGTAGAAAGAAAATACCTTTTCCACGTACTCTGATAAATAAAGCGTCTGAAGCAGAAAGGTTTAAAAGAATTCTTAAGCACTTTGCTGTAAATAAAATTAGAAGGCGGAGAGATATCTTACATAGCCTTATTAATGGCGGGTAGATATAATTCAAAACATTAATGGATGCGACAAATAGTCTTACAAATCGATACACCTATCGTCAAGCCAGTAAGCATAATAACACATCAAAGCTAGATTAATTTATTTGGTTATTGTACAACTGATACCTACGGAACGCCCAGATATAAATTAGCTGAGAAAGTCAGAATTGTAAAATATAAGACTATTTTTTTCTTCTTAAAGACTGTCCTACTAATTTCATGGAAGCCACTTTCTCTAGTAATCAGATAAGCCAATTTAGGATATATATATATATATATATATATATATATATATATATATATATATATATATATATATATATATATATATATATATATAAGACTTGTAGGTCGAAACTGTGGGACTATATAACGAGGAAGAATAATCTCTATAAATTGAGGGACTATATAACGAGGAAGAATAATCTCTATAAATTGTGGGACTATATAACGAGGAAGAATAATCTCTATAAACTGTGGGACTATATAACGAGGAAGAATAATCTCTATAAATTGAGGGACTATTTAACGAGGAGGAATAATCTCGATAAAATGAGGGAATATTTGATTAGGATGACTAATCTTTATAAAAGTAGCAGCATGCCAAGATTGCAACAAACAAAGAATTGTAACAATGCATGGTCAAAAATAGCACGTGCTGGCAACGGAAGGGATATAATGAATCTTTTAATGTGAGAAAGAAGAAAATGTTGGATCTCTAAAGCTAGTTTTCATGATATTTTGTCCACAGTACATTTAGACCACTGTAGTCATATGTAAAAATGTATTTAATATAAAAAAGAACCTGATTTTTGTGTTCAGTGTTTTGTGAAATCAAGCCTAGTGATATAATGAAACATTGAACAAATTAAAGCAACAAAAGCTGACTTGATATTAAAATGAGACAAGGATCTTTTAAATCTCATATTCAATTTAAAGATGGAAAAATTACTAAGAAAATACTATAAGCTTTGTATGTGTGTATGTATGCTTTGTTTTTTTTTATGGTTTAACGCCATTTTTTCAGCACAATATAGGCTATACATGGCGGCCAGTATTAATGGTGGAGGAAGAAACCGGACAAACCCCGGAAAGAACCACCGACCCACGAGAAGCTACTGGCAAGCTTTCTCACATAACTACATTTGCCGAATCTTAGACTCGAACACACGCAGACAGAGGTGAGATAGCAGTGGTCCGTAACGGACAGCGCTTTAGACCACTCGGCCACTCGGGGCCCCCGTATGTATGCATGTATGTATGTATGTATGTATGTATGTATGTATGTATGTATGTATGTATGTATGTATGTATGTATGTATGTATGTATGTATGTATGTATGTATGTATTCAGTTAAACCCAAATTTCGTTACTGCTGCCATTTTCTACAAAAATATTTACATGGGTGCAATCATATTTGATATCACCTAATTAAATCCATTCATCACCTTTCTCTTGAATAATCACTTCTCTTTTAATTGTTTATCTTTCTGAACAAACTTTAAGAAAGTAATACCGTTCTTGGAAATACACTATGTGAAGGATTTGGTAAACTCATCAGTAGATAGATACATGTGCATGGTATCAAACGTTTTATAAGTTTGATTTTATCATAATTTTAGTGATCTTTGTGACAACATTTTGTTAACATTTTGAACATACTATGCTTTGGTAAATAAATTCATATGAATCTCAATATAACTGTTACTCTGATCTATAGCTACCTGTTTTACTTTTTATTCAGACTGTTTTTTGTTTGTTCTTGTCAATACATGGCTTGAAAATTGTCAGGATAAATAAGATCCAATGCTGATTTCACAGGCTTTTCAGAGACAGCAAGAGTGAATGCAGTGTCATATGCATAATGTAAGAACCTATTTAATGACATAATTAAGCAACGGAATGCAAATTACCATAACTACGCTAGGCCTAACGGATGAACATTGAATGTGTATCTTATTTGAGGAACAGCACAATGTATTGGGCACGTGACTTAAGCCTTAATGTCACGTCCTAGCACCAATGGCGTCATTTTCTAGTTTAGCGACTACATAGAATTTTAATAAGGACACATAGTCCTAAATAATCTTTATCTCGTAAATATGAAGCTTGCCAAGAAAGGATCGTAAATTTATGACTGGTTACTAGCAACATCAGTTTATTAATGTTTCCACGTACTTCATCGGTGAAAGTTACACTTTGGTTTTGTATGACAAAACCCCTATAGACATGGTTTATTTGGACTTTGTTTTAGCCAACACTTGTGTCATTTGAGATCAATTATAATGCTTCCACACACTAAGTGAACACGTGTAACAGAACACGTGACATGATTCTTCATCCAAATATTCAGTGTAAATACACTGATTCTAATGAATAACAAAGGGGCATGTACACAGTTGAAATTGAAGTTAGATATTGTTTGCACACTGAATAATGAAACGCTATGAAATCGATAAATGTTTTTTCGTATGTAATATACTTGAGCATTATTACCTTATGTCCACATTACTACTTTATGCTCACATTACTACTTTATGCTCGCATTATTACTTTATGTGCACATTACTACTTTATGCTCGCATTTTCACTTTATGCTCACATTACTACTTTATGCTCGCATTATTACTTTATGCGCACAATACTACTTTATGCGCACAATACTACTTTATGCGCACAATACTACTTTATGCTCGCATTTTTATTTTATACTCGCATTATTATTTTATACTCGCATTATTATTTTATGCTCGCAATACTTGTCGATTGATACTACGGTAGTATTGATTCAATATCAGTACTGAGTATTGATTTAATGGGTGAGAAATTGTAAAATTACAGCGACTTCAGATATCACTGTATCTTACTTAAACTTTTCAAGTTTCTCATCATTTGTTATCTTCCACGCAACATATATGTTAGACCTTCTTTGGATACACCAATAATGGAAATGTGAGAAAAACATATCTTAATATCACCCAACGATACATCATCATTATACAATAATGTATGTGAGCCCATATCTAAAGGATACATCAACATCATAATGATACCTATCGTAATTATAGCAACACCTATCGCAATACCTATCGCAATTATCGCAAAACCTATCGCAATTATCGCAATACTATCGCAATACCTATCGCGTTTCCTTTGTACGTATTCCCTTATTACCCATTATCATTAATGCGCTCATACATTCAAATATTTCTCATTAAACGTGTTGCCTTATATGGATTTAGAGCAATATAGTTCAAAGATCTCGTATCCCAATTAAAAATATATTTGAAATTTTCGTTATCTACAATCCAGTTATTGAAATGCAAAACGTGAAACATTCTCAATTTGTGGATCTGTTATTAATGTACTCGCTTCATGTATTCGTGACACAACGCTGCGCTGGCTTGAAAAAGAAGGAATACGTGACTTTTCAAATGTAACCGTACAGAATAAGTGGTTACGTCCTTGACATTGCCATGGTATTGGAACTACATTTTGATAACCAACGTTCTCATCCATTACTCTGTAAATGAACATGTGAGCAAGTAACAGAACATAAAAAAAAACACATATGAAAAAAATCCACGCAAAAATATATACTAGTGTTTGTCCTTCATAATTTGGACGTAACAATATTTCTGTCTCAATTAATAGCTTAAAGTGGACAGGTTATTTACTAATGGCATGCTTGTGATACTGACGTTTCTCTGTTTTTTTCGCTGGAGGGTACCTCTTTTTTTGTACACTTTTCTTCGTTATTTATATCTACGCAAATAAATAAACACACACACAGATATATATATATATATATATATATATATATATATATATATATATATATATATATAATGAGAGAGAGAGAGAGAGAGAGAGAGAGAGAGAGAGAGAGAGAGAGAGAGAGAGAGAGAGGAGAGAATATTAAAGAACGATTCAATATGATCGTTGTTAATTGATTATGTATTTTGAAACTTATTACGTGGTATTTGCACATAAGATACTATTTTAGCATCTTTTTTATAGCGAATAATTTCAATGTTTACTAAATTAAACAAAATTGTTTTTCGTCATAGTTTGCATTAAAAAAAATGAACCAACCAAACAAATTATACAATAGACTGATGTAAAGAAAACATGTGCATCACATATAGTTACATAAAAACGTTGCAAATTAAAATATTGTATTATTTTTCCAAACTTTCTAGTTTATAATTATATAAAGAAGTTATTTTCTTCTTTTTGTGGTCATTCACATATGTGCGTGGACAGATATATAGAGTTCTGTATCCATTTGCTATAATGATGTTTTATCGATATGTTATGTTCCATGTTCATGGTTTTTACATATTCTATGGCTAAAAGACTCACGGTTTGTATTATTATTTAATCATTATTTGTGGCCATCCAGTTTATTATAAAATTCTGTTCCTCTATCAAGCCAAAGCATTTCTGGGTTTCTTTTTTAAGGATTTTATTTAAAAGCATATGTTATTATATATCCACGTTTATTTATTGATGGTTTTGCCCTTTCATACTAATGGTTTTGCACAGGCATGTTAATGGTTTTTACAAGGCATATTAATGGTTTTGCACAGGTATGTTATTTTTTTGCCCAGGCATAAGAATGGTTTCGTCCAGGCATATTTACTGAAGTATCCTTGACTGACAATTTTTTTAATCGCCTATTCAGCTTATTTACTTAGCTTATGAGACTCCTTTGAAAATATTTTGCTCTGTTTTAGTGTCTTGGTCATGTTTTCTGTAATTTTTCCTCAGCCTAATGTATGTTTGATTTTTGTTATTGTTTTTGCAACTACTTTTATGTTGGTTTTACAAACACTATGTTTATTGCATTGATCTATAATCATACTGTTACAATGCGATGAAGCAGTACGATCCCTGTTTCACTATAGCTATAACATGGCAACGTCATTCTCTCTTCAGGCTATAACTGTAATAATGTAGCATGCAAATCTATGGCACATTTTGTTTTATTGTAATACATATATCTTTCATGATTCATTTGTTGTTTTTGAAACAGTCTGTGATTTTTGTTAATGTTTTGGATAATAAATATGTGCGTGTGCGTGTGTGTGTGTGCGTGCGCGCGCGCGCGCTCGCGTGTGCTTGTGTGTTTGTGCGTGCGTGCGTGCGTGTGTGTGTGTTAAAATGCATAATTTATTAAAGTTTGATTATGAATGGGATTTCATACCTTATTATTTCATATTTCTCTTGAGCCAGACGCATCTATTTCCCTTTTACGGCATGTCGTAAATGATCCCTAAACAAGCCCGTTTGGTCTCTAGCTTTTTATAATTTTGTTAAACTAAGTCGTTAATCATTTGTATCAGTTACATTTACACCTGACACGCTAGTTTAGAATCTTTTATTATATTGTATAAGTGAAATTATCTTAAATTGGGAAACAAAGTCTTATTAGACGTGTATGTACATGTGCATATGTATGTATATATGTGACATTCTCTCTGCTTCGGATAGTGCAAAGATTACAGTCCTCACCCTCCTTGATTTGACTGAAGCATTTGACACAATAGACCATGATATATTACTTCACCATCTCCAGCATGTATTTGTCATTCACAATACAGTCTTACAGTGGTTCAAGTCCTACTTAGTCACCAGGACACAAATTGTATCCTGCAAATGGAATACATTCCAGCCCCGTTGATCTATGTTATGGTGTTCAACAGGGGTCTGTTCTTGGACCTCTTCCCTTCATTCTATACGCTCAGCTGCTCTCAAGTGTCTTAGATAATCATCCAGTGTCTCGCCAATTGTACGCTGATGACACCCAAATATTCAAGTCTAGCCACCCAACTGAAGTTGATGCTACCATCCATGGAGTAGATAGGTGCATTTCTGATGTGAAATCATGGATGACATGTAACAAGCTACAGATAAATGATGATACAACTGAGGCCATTCTGACCATAGCACAAAGACTTTCTTATTCACATCCTTTACCTCAGACAATAAATATCAGCAGCATAAACATTAAATTCACACAGTCAGTACGAAACCTAGGTGTTACTTTAGACAGTACTCTCACACTGCACCAACATGTCATGAACATATGCAAGGATGCATATCCGAGACGCACCAGTTCCATTCGCAAATATCTTTCAGTTGATGCCACTAAAACACATGTGTGTTCATTAATAATTTCAAGACTGAACTATTGTAACTCAATTCTGCCTGGTTCGTCTCAATATCTACTCCAGAAACTTCAAATTCAAAACAACTTCTCGGAAATTCAAAATTTGTTCTTTGTGCTATGTTTCACTGACACACTCCTTTTCTACATATCTCTCCGGCCTCACCTATGTGTACACACCAGCAAGATACTGGCAATCGAATACTCATTGTTCCCACTATAAAAACGAAGTCATATGGACAACGTTCTTTTGCATACCAAAGCCCGGCGATGTGGAACGAACTGCCCTTTGAAATTACACACAAAGACCCAGTGGTCCCTTTTAAGAGTGCTCTGAAAACTCACCTTTTTCCACTGCAATAACAAACTTAGAGACCTTATAATGTTTTGTATCGTATATGTTTACAGCATGTTTTTATGTTTTCCAATTTCATGGTTTTTGTTTTTTGTTTTTCTGTAGTGTAGTCAAATCATTATAGATGTTCTAAACAGTCCCGGATTACCCATTAGGCAGAGTAGGCAACTGCCTACGGGCCCCGCGACTTTTATGGGCCCCATCAGGGGGCCCCCATGAGACCGTGACCGTGGGTCTGGGGCCACAAAAGTTTGACTGCCTATGGGCCACCACGGTGCTTAATCCTGTGCTGGTTCTAAAGCACTTAGAGCTTCTAAAGATTAAGCGCTATACAAATTCTTCATTATTATTATTATTATTATTATTATTATTATTATTATTATTATTAATTACCTCTCTCTCTCTCTCTCTCTCTCTCTCTCTCTCTCTCTATATATATATATATATATATATATATATATATATATATATATATATATATATATATGTGTGTGTGTGTGTGTGTGTGTGTGTGTGTGTTAAAATCCATAATTTCATACCTTTTATTTCATATTCCTTTAAAGTCACACGCATCTATTTCCCTTTAACGGCGGCATGTCGTAAATAATCCCCTCTCTGAGCCCCTTTGATCTTTCGCCTTTTATCATTTTGTTAAACTAAGTCGTTAATCAATATATCTCCACACCTAACACACCATCGATTATTTTTAATTGCAATTAATATTAATTAATAGATTATTATGTTGTATAAGTGAAATTATCTTAAATTGGCAAAGTGTTATTAAACGTTCAAAGATGCTATGACTCATATCAACTCCATATTAACGAAGTTTGGCTTTAATGATTGGTTGAAGCTGTGTTTTATTTCACGTAATTTCATCAGAAACATGTAATTGGTCTTTTTAAAGGTATATTGCAAGGTGTCCATTTTCCACATGTCTTGTCTTCCATTTCCAATTTCAGCTAAGGTTTATATATATATATATATATATATATATATATATATATATATATATATATATATATATATATATATATATATATATATGTATGTATGTACGGATGGATGGATGGATATGGGTAGGTAGGTAGGTAGGAAGAAGGTAAGCACGCACGTGATGTCTTTATTAGGGTTTAGCTGCACGTTCGCATGCTGTCAGCTACCTGGTGGCAATTAAACTTTAAGTTCTAAAAGTGTAATGAATTATTAAAAAAAATAATTGAAAGATAAACCCTTCGAAATTAAACCTAACCACGAAGCACAAACGATAACTTGTCAAACTGACAACAAAAAATTAAACGTAAATCTGTTTAAGAAACTACATAATGATGCTTTTTGTATACATTTATGGTTTCCTTCTCGGTGTAATGAACTCTTCAGTGAATTCCGGACTCAGTAAAACATTTTAAAGTAGCACATTATAAATTGTCCTAAAATACCACGTCTACCTCATAACATCGAATTTTACCGATAGAGGACAAAAAAAAAAACAAAAACAAAAAAAAAAAAAACAAACAACGACGACGATAGGTGCAGATTATTATTAGTAGAAATTAATGAACGATCCATCCCCACCCCACCCCTTACCTATCTTGTTAGTTACCAATCAAAATTTAAACGTGCTTTTATTTATTTGTACGTAGTATTTTCACCCTACGCATTACTCTATTTAGATATAAATATTCAACACTGCTGAAGTGTGTCATAAAAATATAATACTTTCGTAGCCTAATCATCTACGCTTAATGTAACAATATTCTTCAGCCACATGTTGGCTATGACTGTACTGAGTGTGAAGCTGATTGATGGAACGATGATTCCCTGAAGCCAACTGACTGAAATCTAAAATACTAATTGCTTTTAAAAGGTTTTATATTAAAATAATTGAACAGATTCCTCATGGCTACAGCGGCAGCTATCATTGATATCAGATGGTGATTTTATATTGTACAGAACAAGATAGCAGAGGTTGTAATTACAAAACAGTAAACATTTAAGTATTCTTTCGCCATGACTTGACTGCAAGGTTAATATATATATATATATATATATATATATATATATATATATATATATATATATATATATATATATATATATATATATATATATATATATATATATATATATAGTGTTGCTCGTCCGTCGATTCGACGAGGACCTCTCTAGTCGTCCGAGGGTTGCAGGGGATGGTTCTGTTCTGTGCTTGCGCAGGTGGATGATGAGGCTAACCCTTGCACAAAATGTTCGTTTTGCATAAGGGACTGGGGATGATGGGTTGATGATATATGATTTTCTTGCTTGCCTCTACAGGTCTTCAGCTGCTGTCCTGCCAGATTCGCACAGCTGGGATCCATGTATACAGAGGAACGCCAAGTGACTCGATCGCTTGCTGTTTGCTCCAAGGAATCAGGGTTTATGTTGAACGCTTTCAATGCAGCTTTCAGGATGCCTTTGAAGCGTTTCTTTCGACTTCCTTGGGATCGCTGTCCTTGCTGTAGCTCGCCATAGAAAAATCTCTTAGGCAGCCATTGATCTGGCATGCGTACAACATGTCCCGCCTAACATAGCTGGCACTGCATCATGATGGTGTGGATGCTGGGGTGACCTGCTTGGGCGAATACCTCAGTGTCTGGAAACAAGTCCTGCCACTTGATGTTGAGGATTTTCCTGTGACTTTTGGTGTGAAAGTGGTTCAACTTCCTGGCATGCGTAAAGCAGTGTGGAGACCACAATTGCCCTATAGACCTCTGGATGCTGATGCCTCTTTTATTCCAGACATTGGCATACAATCTTCCGAAAGTTGCGCTGGCTCTGGCAATGCAAAGGTTCACCTCGTCGACATTAATAACGCTCTGTGACAGTGTGCTGCCAAAGTAGGTGTAGCGGTTCAGTACATTGAGTTTTTGGCCGTTGACGGTGATGTTGGGCTCAACATAGGGCTTTCCAGGGGCCGGCTGATGAAGGACTTCAGTCTTCTTAGTACTGATGGTTAGGCACAAGCTTGTGCAAGAGATGGAGAACCCTTCAACGCTGCATTGCAGGTCGGATTCTAAGCCAGCATTGAGAGAGCAGTCATCTGCAAAAAAAAATCCCAGATTGTGTCTGTCATAATCTTTGTTTTGGCTTGAATCCTCCTGGGATTTAATATTTTTCCATCTGTACGGTACCATATGCCGACTCCAACCTCTCCGTCTCTGAAATCATGAGTCAACATGGCGGAAAAAACAATAGACTGAACAGTGTCGGTGCCAAAAACACAACTCTTCTTGATGCCATTGGTCACTGGGAATGGCTCAGATGTCTTTACATTGTTATGGACTCGTACCTGCATGCTATCGTGGAAATGCTGGACCATAGATATAATTTTTTTTTACATCCGTACTTGGCCATAATCTTCCACAATCATTCTCTGCTGACAGCAGCATATGCCTTTGTCAAGTCGACGTAGATCGCGAAAAGGTCGGTGTTTTGCTCTTGACATTTCTCTTGTCAGTGCCTCACAGCAAACATCATGTCGATGATCTCACGTTCTTTTCTGAATCCACACTGGATTTCCGGCAGCAGTCTCTAGTCAAGGTGTGTTGTGAGGATGTTCTGATGGATTTTGGCTAGTATCTTTCCTGCAACTGAGAGTAAGGATATACCCCAGTGGTTCTCGAAGGCCGGGGGATTCCCTTTGCGCTAATACATGTGCATTATGGAAGCATCGTTGAAATCTTGGGGGATCGCTACTTGTTGACACATTAGTAAAAACAAGTGATGGAGCCTTTCTATTAGGGCTGTGCCCCCTTTCTTGTAGACTTTATCTGGAATCTAGTCTGAACCAGGTGATTTACCACTGGAGAGCAGACGTATTGTTTTTTGTGTCTTCGGCAAGGTTGGAGGGTCATCCAGTGGTTGGTTGATGGGTAATTGGGGGAGACGACTGATGGCTTCATCATTGATGGATGAAGGACGATTAAGGACGCTATCAAAGTGTTCAGCCCATCGCTGAAGAATCTTCTCTATGTCCATACACTTCTTTCTGGGCTTTGTAGAAGTTCTCCATGTAATGCTGATCTGCATAACACTGAATCTCATCAACTTTGTTGTTCAGCCATGTGTTTCGCATCTGACAGAGCTTTTGTAGTACAGTTCTGCGTATGTTACTGTACGCATCTTTCCTAGAAGTGGACTTGGGTTGTTGAGATATGTTGAAGGAGGCGGTATTTCTCATACATCAACTGCTTGATCTGGTCGCAGTTCTCATCAAACTTGTTTTGATCCTTTCTGGTTGAGGGTCCTAGGATTTCCCAAGCTGTGCTGTAAACCAGCTCTCTGAATGCCGCACAGCCAGTCCCCATATTCTGATTGTCGAGAGCGGTGGATTTCAGACGTTCTTCCAAGGCATCCATGAGAGACTGTTTGGTACTGATGCATTTCAGCTTGGTGATGTTCAGTCGTGTTCAGTCGTTTAGGAATCTTCTTTCCCTGCGGAAATATATATATATATATATATATATATATATATATATATATATATATATATATATATATATATATATATATATACCAGGTCCAACGGTAGGCTGTTCAACCTGGCACGACTGTGCTTCAAGACCAAAGTGAGGGCTGTGCTCATCACGGAGATGCTTTTTGCAGATGACGTGGCTCTTGTGACCTTCACCCAGGAAGCCCTCCAGAGGCTGGGAGACCGTTCGCTGATGTCTGCATGCATTTTGAGCTCACCATCAGCCTGGAAAAGACAGATTTAAGCGTTCAGGATACCACCATTGCCCCTTCCATCAGTATCGACGGTGTCATCCTGGAAGCAGTCACCAACTCTACCTACCTGCGATCAACTATCAGAAACACTCTCTCGCTTGATAAGGAGCTGGACAGAAGGCTTAGAAAGGCAAACACAATCATGGCACGACCAATGAAAAGGGTGTGGAGAAAACTACGCGCTGACAGAGCACACCAAGGTCCAAGTTTACCAGGTCTGCGTTCTCATCACCCTTCTAAATGGAAGTGAGACCTGGAGTACCTACATGAGGCAAGAGCTCAGGCTCAACTCATTACATATTCATATACTAATTCATCTGAAATTCATCTGGCAAGATGGTGTCCCACACAGCGAGATCATGCAGCGTGCAAATACTCCCAGCATATACTCCCTGCAAACGCCGCCTTCGATGACTGTGACATGTCCGACGCATGGAGGATGGGAGGCTGCCAAAGGACATCCTATATGGATAGCTGGCCATCGGCACGAGAAGAATCGGTCACCCCTCACTACGTTTCAAAGATGTGTGCAAGAGGGACACGAAGGCATGCGACATTTCACCCAATGGCTGGGAAGTGCTGGCCGAGGACCGAGGCATCTGGAAACTGACGGTAAGCAAGGACATATCAGCCGCGGATGCGAGGAGAGACCACATGTCAGCAGAGAAAAGTGAGAGAAAGAAGACCTCGGCAGCAGCCACAGACTTTCTAGTATGTTTGCACCAACTGCAATAGGGACTGTCAATCGCGTATAGGCCTGCACAGCCACACCAGACGACGCCAACACCCCAGAGACAGACAACACCCCTAGGGCGCTATTCGCATGGTCTGTCAAGACTGAGTCGCCAATGATGAATATGCGTACGTATGTTCATCTTTTGCTTGTGCTCTAATTATCAGTTGAATGGGTCTATGAAAAGCAGGAGCGTTGTCAGATTAGCAACCATTCATATTTTCTTTCTTCAACACCAGATTGTCTGAACGTGTTTTGAGTAGATCTGGGTATCGCCAGCCATTTTTTTTTTATAGCAATACGTATCATGATAATTGCCCCCGATAAGATATGTATCAGAAAAGTATCACATATGTATATCGCATAGTATTGATATGTATATCGCATAGTATCGCATATGTATATCGCATAGTATCGCATATGTATATCGCATAGTATCGCATATGTATATCGCATAGTATCGTGAAAGTAAATAAACTGACAAATTGTTGCAAAATAAACATATCTTCACTCTAGGAATATGTCGACATTTTGGTTATGTAGTCATTTTACTTCACTCTAGTCATATGTCGATCTTTTGGTTACGTAGTCATTTATCTTTACTCTAGTCATGTGTCGATCTTTTGGATTCGTGGTCATTTTACTTCATGTAGTCATTTGTCGATCTTTTGGTTACGTACTCATTTTACTTCACTGTTCTGATATATGTGTAGAGCAGCCCTCATAGTGGCTGATTCATTAATTTCTTGTTAAACCGATACAAGAAGTCAACATCGTCTTCATCTAACCATTCTGCGCTTAACATCTATCCATGAGCAATAATTGCCATCAGCTCTCTCTGTCTTTTGGCAGCCACTCGCACTGGCTGAGCTCTTTGCAGTTGAAGAGCATGTGGTAATTGCCTAGGCCCAAAATCGCGTTGTCGGTGCTGTTGTACATGCTTCTTCAACATGACTTGTGAAGCATCATTGAGGTGACATATTTTGCAGATCCGTTCAAGCACCATCTAATTTCCATTTTTTTTTTTATTTATAAAATTTATTGTAAAAAAAATAACATTGTTGACGTCAGTTTATCTTGAACTCTCCTCCTCCCCCATGTCAACAATTGTCAAACTTCTTCAAACCCCTCCCCAACCCCTCATATTGTTGACATAATTAATAGACGACCCCATATGTGTTTGATATCGCTAGGCTGACACTGTACAATAATCTGAATATATTTAGTTTGCTATCCCTCATTAATAGCATGCTAAGAGATTGAAGATATTGGTCAGATAGGTCAATAATAATAAATAGCATCTATCTTCGCTTATGTCAGCACAGAATCGAACTATACAGTATTGGCACTATCGACAGTTTGTCTTCAATAAATGTACTATCGCACAAAGGTAATTTAACATGCAATGTAATTTAATATGCTTAGTAATTTATTATGCATGGTAATTTAGTATGCTTATTAATTTAAGATGCGTAGTAGATTAATATGCATAGTAATTTAATATGCTTAGTAGTTTAATATGCGTAGTAGGTTAATATGCATAGTAATTTAGAATGCTTAGTAGTTGAATGTGCTTAGTAGTTTAATATGCATAGTAATTTAGCATGCTTAGTAATTTAATATGCTTAGTAGTTTAATATGCATCGTAATTTAGTATGCTTAGTAGTATAATATGCGTAGTAGTTTAATATGCATCGTAATTTAGTATGCTTAGTAGTATAATATGCTTAGTAGTTTAATATGCATCGTAATTTAGTATGCTTAGTAATTTAATATGCTTAGTAGTTTAATATGCATCGTAATTTAGTATGCTTAGTAGTATAATATGCTTAGTAGTTTAATATGCATCGTAATTTAGTATGCTTAGTAATTTAATATGCTTAGTAGTTTAATATGCATCGTAATTTAGTATGCTTAGTAGGATAATATGCTTAGTAATTTAATATGCTTAGTAGTTTAATATGCTTAGTAGTTTAATATGCTTAGTAGGATAATATGCTTAGTAATTTAGTATGCTTAGTAATTTAATATGCTTAGTAGTTTAATATGCTTAGTAGTTTAGTGTGAATAGTGATTAAATATGCTTAGTAGATTAATATGCTTAGTAATTTAATATGCGTAGTAGTTTAATATGCTTAGTAATTTAACATGCTTAGTAATTTAATATGCTTAGTAGTTTAGTGTGAATAGTGATTAAATATGCTTAGTAATTTAATATGCTTAGTAATTTAATATGCTTAGTAATTTAATATGCTTAGTAGATTAATATGCTTAGTAATTTAATATGCTTAGTAGTTTAATATGCTTAGTAATTTAATATGCTTAGTAGGATAATATGCTTAGTAGTTTAGTGTGAATAGTGATTAAATATGCTTAGTAGATTAATATACTTAGTAATTTAATATGCTTAGTAATTTAATATGCTTAGTAATTTAATATGCTTAGTAGGATAATATGCTTAGTAGTTTAGTGTGAATAGTGATTAAATATGCTTAGTAGATTAATATGCTTAGTAATTTAATATGCTTAGTAGTTTAATATGCTTAGTAATTTAACATGCTTAGTAATTTAATATGCTTAGTAATTTAATATGCTTAGTAGGATAATATGCTTAGTAGTTTAGTGTGAATAGTGATTAAATATGCTTATTAGATTAATATGCTTAGTAATTTAATATGCTTAGTAGTATAATATGCGTAGTAGTTTAATATGCATATTAATTTAATATGCTTAGAATTTATTATGGTTAGTAATTTAATATGCGTAGTAGTTTAATATGCATAGTAATTAAGCATGATTAGCAGTTTAATAAACATAGTAATTTTATATGCATAGTAGTTTATTATCCTTAGTAATTTATTATGCGTAGTAGTTTAATATGCTAATTAATTTAATATGCTTAATAGTGTATTGAGAGACCCTCTAATGATTATTTGCAATCGGCGTTACCCAATGGAGTCGTGTAATGCTGGAATTTCTTTTAGAAAGCAAATGTTCCTAGAAGGCAAGAATTTACATCGAGTGATGTAAATTTTAAAACAATGGTTGATGATATAGATGTCAGAAGAGCTGTTTGAAAATATTAAGTGAAACATTTATATATTGTTTTCATCATGTCTACAAGTCAACATAATTCATTAGAGTATCATTATCAGAAACAGTGATTCTTTAACATCATAATTGCCCGAGGCATATGGGTTGGGTTGGTGCTCTGTGTGAAGGAATGACAGAAGGAAAACAGTTTCATTGGAATATTCATGAAATCTTTTAATTCTTGCACCTGGTCAACTGATTAATCTTGCGAATGTTGTTTAAATAAATGGATTTCCTGGGTTCTTTCAGCATATCGTTTATTATACATTTTTATAATCAATTTAATGTCTTTCAAGCTGTCAACTATAAAAAGCCTTCGGGTAGACTGCAAGTTAAGAAACGATCAAAAGATTTATTTTCATAATTCTAAAAAAAAAAGAAACTACCTTGAACTTGTATCAGAAGCAATATATCGTCAGTAAAAGCAACTTTGAGTTCTAATAGCAACACTAGGATAATGAAACGGCTTTGATGAATTCCAATCAATATTTTAATAATTTTTTTAACTTGCCATCTCCTGTAGCCATGACAACTACGTGACAAAAGTAATAGCTCAATCGTCTGGCTCTATACCGTACGTAAATATCTGGCTACGTTTCAAAATTAATCTCAGTAATTCAAAGATAATGAATTCGAAATCTTCCATTGACATATCTGTTTCTAAACATATACCTCGTGAGACAGAAATATCTACCGTGTTCTTCATTCAACAAGTTTATCTCAAATAGGCCTGGACAATCAGGTATAGTACGTTAAAGTCATTTGAAATTCTTAGTATGATACTTAGCTTTCTTCATTTTGTTTTAATGTGGGGAACACGACAACAACGTACCAGACTAATGTTACGTCGGTAAAAAGCTGCCATGTTATCAAGATACAAAAGTATCTCTTCTATTTAGAACGTCAATACAAATATTTCCTTTCACTTCTGCGAATGCCTTGTATGTTAATGAGTGTTAATGTGGCAATGGAAAATCCAATTTATATCCAGGTGTTAATGCATGGAAATCAAAGGATGACGACCATACAGCCAAGCTGACAAATTATAATTCGCCCGTCTGGGTAAGTTGCAAAAAATAAATCCTTATTTTTCCAATGATATCTTCTTTTTTCTTCTTAAGAAAGATACAGTACAAACTGATGCTCTTCAATGTCAGAAATAAATAAATACAATCTTTGCTTTCATCGTGATATGTTAGGACAAAAATAGAACAGAACATAGAATCAATATGGTATTTTCGTTTTTGTCCGATGATAATGTCCCATCTAAGTAAGCTGCAATGTCACTTTGACAAAATTAGACTTAATCCTCACTTGGGAAGATCCACAAGAAATAATTACATTTTGAATTCCGAGGATTCATCAAGAAAACTAGACATTTTTTTTTTACATTTAAACACGTTTATTACTGACTATTCGTTGCAGTGTTTCACAATAAAAATATATTTACATATATATTTACATTTTTGGAACACATTGCTTGTGTTTCTCTTTCATTTTTTTTTTTAAATCAATGACTCGCATTTTTTTTGGCATATTCAGTACCATCTCTTGTATCGAAGCCAAGACTATTCGTATATACTTCTCAGTGTATAATTTTTAGCGTAACCTTAATGCGTATACATACGTCTTAGTAGGTATGTTTACTTGGTCGAATTACGTCAAATGGTAAAGTACGTTCAATTTCAAGTTCTGTCCTTCAGCCTGGCGTTTCTGCAGCAATATGAACACTATTATACTTACACAAATAGACGAGCCTGCTTTAAGATTTATGCATTGTGATTTCACAGCAGATGTCTTAAAATTGTACCTGTGTCAAAAATGTAAACTCTGCGAAGACCAACTTATATTTCTATATACTTTCAAGATACGGAACAAGCCTGCGTCCAAATGTTTTGGACGATTTATCATGTTTATAAACACAATAAATACAATTTTAAATATTAGATATTTTTCATGTCCAAATAATTAAAACTTAAACATTTGGCAAATACTCATTTAGAGATGCAGTTGCCAATGTAATGAATGAGCTACCAAAGAAATTTCGAGAGCTATCGAACTTTAATTGATTTAGATTTTTAAATGTATCCTGGAAAAATGACTGTAAATGTATTATCTGTAAATACCCCGTACCCTGTCGTGAGGACACCTAATGTTGGTGTTAGCGTGTGGCAGAAATTAAGTAACAGAAAGAAGCTAAACCATGTTTTGTAAAACTTAACAAATAATTGAAATATCAATTTTATAAATGAAAATGTGTACGGTGTTATACAAAATATCCAAAATAATATTGACAAAATTCTATGAAAATTCAAAAAGAATGAAACGTTCCGTATATATTTCAGTACTTCCAATAATAGTGACGTTGTAAAGATTTCGTGATCCGAACCCCTTTGAATAATTCAGAACAGTTCCAAAGTAGTATCAAAGTCCAAACAATGAACACTTGCTACTTCCACTAAACAATTCAAACAAATGGTTTTCTTTTTTTATAAGTACAATATAAATATATTTATTTAAATATAAAACGTCTGCAGACTTTTAACAGCAACACAAGAAACGAGGATGTCTCCAAACATAAGAATAAATCTGACTGCTCAGCTCTTTTCTTATTTACACCTTCTGTTCCGACTACATTTCACAACATAACCCACGTGACTGATGTTACTACTTAGCTTATTCACAACTAATGAGAAGTTACTGAATTCTTTTATAATCGTCCAAACCCCATCATCTAATGATAAATTAACTCAAAGTCGTAATTAACGTTTTTTTATTAAGATTATTATTAGTATTTGTCAACAGATACGTAAGTTTGTATTAATAGGTCCTATGTAATTTTATGCTATCAAAAGACCCAACTCACGCGCCAAATATCCGATCTGTCCTAGAGCACCAAAATGCCTCGCACCGGCCCTGGTTACCGGAAGAGTATATGGTCACACATTCATACAGTAGGCATGTACTAAAATAAACAGTAACATTGAAAGAGTGAAAATAACAAGCTTGTAAAAACTTAATAAACAATTTATCAAGGAGAAATATGTTCCAGAAAAGAAAAATTAACTTACGGTTTTAAGAATCAATTTCAAAATTAATCCAAAAATAATTCAAAATATAATCCACTAGTGAAATTGCAAAAGGTCCTGGTAATAAAATGTCCAAATAATTCCAAGTTCGAATCTTAGTGAAGCATCCAAGATGGAAGACGATGTCACGTGATGAAGTTAGTTCTTGGTAATAAAATTCAATGAGCACAATTATTTTCCAGATAAATAACAAAATAAATCCTCTTGATCCAAACGAATTGAAATAATTTCCAATACAAGGTAATTTAAAATAACTCAAAACGACACAACTTAATATTCTAACAGCCCAAGTTCTACTAAATAGTTCGCTCCAAAACATAATTTATATATCTGTTTTACATAAACAAGGAAGGGGTCACATGATCTTCTAGAATCTTTAGAACAAATTTGCGTTCAAAAAATCTCGTGCACACCATATGACCCAACTAAAAATAGAAAGATGTTTACAACAAAGATCCATAATGTCATTGGAATCAGCCAATCATTTTAAAAGCTTGTTTACAACTCTGAAGCCAAGTCAGAAATGAGGTCAACATCTGGTGTTTATTTGTAAAGTACAAGTCATCCCACTTTTTAAAAAAAAATATCTCCCAATGAATGAATCTTAAACTTAAAATGTCAAATTTGAATCTGACACACAAACAATGAAAATAAAAATAAATAACCCAAATCAAATGCACGTAACTATATTATTATTATTATTATTATTATTATTATTATTATTATTAAATGTGAAGTTAATTAAATAATACCATAACAGGGTTATGCTAATTAATCTGATTTTAAATAGACATGTATTTGGTGGCGGTTAGCCGTTTCCTGATTGTGTCAACTTCTCAAATTTTATTCCAGAATTGTTAATATAGGGTTTAAAACGTTCTTATGTCCGTCTAGAGCAATAAATTTATAGCTGTATCAGGAGTAATAATCGTGGTAAATTTATTTAATAAAGTACATAGTCCAATAATAGAAACAAGATAAGTGTATGTATTACTTTAAAGCATACATATTTTGCATCGTCTTCAACAAAGTAATCAAAACGTCTAAAATACAGGAATGAACTCCAAGACTTTCTGACGTGTTGTGCCTCATGGCAGAAACGGAAAACTATTCGAACCCTGCCTCTGCAAAACCATATAAATCGTAGTAAAATCATATTATGGCTTACATCGTAGGAAATAAATGAGGAAAAGTTATTTTAGACTGAAAAAAGCAATTACTATATTGTATCATTCCTATGTACATATCCTTTATCATTTTTAGTATATAAACCTGTGTAATAAACGACCATCCTCTTGTAATGAATTCAAGAAGTGACTGGTCAACTCATGTGAAAGCTGCTTTCAGTATGTTTTCTCCAAATGCTCTCTCTCTCTCTCTCTCTCTCTCTCTCTCTCTCTCTCTCTCTGTATATATATATATATATATATATATATATATATATATATATATATATATATGTATGTGTGTGTGTGTGTGTGTGTGTGTGTGTGTGTGTGTGTGTAGTATCCGTTTTGTATTTTGCAGCAATCGTGATGTTTTACCAGGATGTGCATAATAACTTTTTTTAAAATACGTGTTAAATGTGAAAATATTATCATGTGATGTTTCTGTACATGGTGACAACTCCCTCGAAATACTCATGGTTATTAAATTGATAATGTATTGCTTTTATATTCCTAATTCTAAAATATGACATTGACTATTTATTTTATTATTATTATTATTATTATTATTATTATTATTATTATTATTATTATTATTATTATTATTTTTAAATGTGAAGTTAATTAAATAATACCATAACAGGGTTATGCTAATTAATCTGATTTTAAATAGACATGTATTTGGTGGCGGTTAGCCGTTTCCTGATTGTGTCAACTTCTCAAATTTTATTCCAGAATTGTTAATATAGGGTTTAAAACGTTTTTATGCCCGTCTAGAGCAATAAATTACAAAAAGTATAATAAACCGTATGCCGCATACGGGTCTCTTTACTTGAAAACGAACTTAATCTTGCATGACACTCTCATAATAAAGCATAAATCTTGAAAATTGAAGAGGACAATTACTTAGATATCGTGATTGATATTTTCTTTTTACATTTTGCATCGTAGTGCACTTAAACAAGTTCTTCAAAAACAACGACCCTTTTATTTTATCTACATAGAACATCGAGCTTTTTCGGAGCTCTTTCTGTGGCATAACCATAAAATCATATGACTATTTCGCAGACTTATCCGTGGCAAGTTTCATGTTTCATTGAAATCGCATCTTGAAACTTCTAATGCAAAAAGTTCAAGTTCTGGGTAATTAATTAATTACATTATGATAAATAAATACATATTTTTTCCTGTAACATCAACCATGACGAAAGTCTGATCTGATAACCGACGAGTCAAAGTGAACATACCCATCTGATCTAGGTACTCTAAAAATGATCCGTGCAGCTGTGTTTTGAATTTGTGAAGTTTCTGGAGTAGATATTGAGACGAACCAGACAGAACTGAGTTACAATAATCCAGTCTTGAAAGTACTAATGAACACACAGGTGTTTTAGTGACATCAACTGAAAGATATTTACGGATTTAACTGATGCGTCTCAGTTCAAGATATGCAGCCTTGCATATATTCATGACATGTTGGTGCAATATCTAGAGTAACACCTAGGTTTCGTACTGACTGTGAGAATTTAATGTTGGTGTTGCTGATATTTATTGTCTGAGGTAAAGGATGTGAATGAGAATGTCTTGTGTTGTGATCAGAATAGCCTCAATTTTATAATCATTCATCTGAAGCTTGTTACATATCATCCATGATTTCACATCCGAAATGCACCTCTCTACTCTATGGATGGTAGCATCAACTTCAGTTGGGTGGCTAAACTTGTATATTTGGGTGTCATCAGCGTACAATTGGTGAGACACTGGATCATTAGCTAAGACACTTGAGAGCGGCTGAGTGCACAGAATGAAGGGAACAGGTCCCTGTGGAACACCATTTCACATCATCTTGACTGAAATTTACTGAAACCAAATGTAGAATCAAATTTTTATCATCTTCATCAATTACATTAATACATGTTAATATTTATGTCGAAGTTTCATATTTGTCTTAGGTGATTTTCCTGTTAAAAGTATTATGTTCAAATGCAAAATAAAAAAATATTTTTTTTTTTAAAAAATCAACAAAATAACAATACCACTTGAATTTGTAAAGTATTATATTTTAACTTAAAATTCATATTTCATAAAAATGCATATATTGAAATGTACTGATTTATTTTTAACTGTCTGTTCAGTTGTACGTGTTAGTGGAATTCTGAACAGCTATTCTTGGAACAAAATTCAAAAATTAATCGCGAATACTACATTCATAATGCTCTCGTTGATGTAAATAAAGCTTAATTTAAATAGTATTTTCGTTCTATCCTTTCAGGATATGGAAAGTACAAGTATGCCATTGTGACCACGGCATTGTAACACATATTTTAAAAAGTTCATGAATTTTTCAGTCACGTCATGACAAATCTGCTATTGTGACCAATACACTGTTATACGGAATTTGATAAGTGGGTCATCACCCCCCCACCCCCCAACTCCAACAAGTTTTAGTATGATTTCATTTATTTCAGATGTAAAAAAAAAAAAACACAACAACTATGACGACGATGAATCTCGGATCAGCTTGATATCATACCGAGCTACATCGAAACTCTACGCACTGTAATCTCGGAATCTAAGTCAACATTAGCAAGATGCTGACATAAATCTTGCCAGAGATCGCATGGGAGCACGAAGACATGAAGCGTGTCATTCATGACCTTCTTTTGACCAGAAATGGTGATATACAGCCCTTGAAATTGACTCTGCACAAAGTCTATTTATTCTTCAAGATAACATTAAATGTCGTACAGTGCGGCCCAATTCACACATCATTGAAACTAGTACATGCATCACTCAAACGGACTGTATTTCTCGTCCATCGGATGACCTTGAACCCTGAACATAACAAAGAGATAAATATTCCATTGCATTACTCTTCAGAGTTACTGAATTAATTATTCTTGATCGTCTTTAAAACATGCGCCATATTATTCGCTGAGCTTTTGGTGTTTTTCCCCTATCATGGAATATTATTATAACTTATTTCATAAATTGTGCTCCTTACCCACCTCCGTGCCCAAACAAAGGGGCAGGATTAGGTGCATTTATCATGTTAGAGCTACATAAGGTGATAACATACTTAGCAAAGGCAGTTTAGCATCATATCCATGCCAACGTCTTCTGCGATTGTGTCATGTGAAAGCTTCCTAGACAACAACGTTTCTTGAATCGAATCGCAATGGTGACCTTTGCAAACGAACGAAGATCAGGGAAACAAAATGAATTTATAATATCCCCCACTCACAGAAACCTGACGAATCTATAAGACTTGTCAAACTAGGCTCTTCTGACAACCTATCTAGGTTACGTTGTTGACGAAGCAGTGATTAGCAATGGAGTGGCAACCATCGACTTTTGTTCTCGTTCATATACGTATTCTCTCTACCACGGGGCCCCGAGTGGCCGAGTGGTCGAAAGCGCTCTCCGTTACGGATCACTGCCATCTCACCTCTGTCAGCGTGAGTTAGAGTCTAAGATTCGGCAAATGTAATTATGTGAGAAAGCTGGCGAGTAGCTTCTCGTGGGTCGGTGGTTCTTTCCGGGTTTTTTTTCCCGGTTCTTCCTCCACCATTAATACTGTCCGCCATGTAAGGCCTATCGTGTGCTGAAAAATGGCGTTAAACCCTACAACAACTCTCCACCACTGATACGGCACGCAATCCACAGCAAACACACTACCTTCACTCAGTCACCTCTTACGACACGCAGAAGGATCCACCATGCCTCTTTTGGAACCCTAAACCCAAAAAAGGGGGTCCGAATTTGAATTTGCAATAGACCAGGATGATTTCTATCAAACGTGGTCAAATTCTGTTATACATTATTTGTCTGCATAAGTTAGAAAAAGCTCATAGACTCGTATTAAATTCAAAATTTCAAGGCCGTTGTTGCTGGTTGCTTGCTGTCAGATTTGATCCTGTTATCTCCAGAATTTCCCAGACTTCATTTAAAGCTTTATCAATGGTGCTCATATTTGTTTTCGCATCTGCATTATTGTTATAGCTAAAAGTGGTCAAATTCTGTTCCGCGGTATTAGAGATGAAGTGAAGGCGTTTCAAGGTTTTCCTATTTTGTTAATTGTGATCATATCCGATAGCATGTTGGTATCATTGTAAAAACAAATAGTAGTACCTCATACATTAATGCTTTCTGTAAAATTTGATTAAATTATATTTTGCCGTTTTTCATTTAAATATTCAAGGATTTTGCTATGTTTTGGTATTAACGGCCAAAAATTGAATGTCTTTTATGCCAGGATAAATTCTTAAAAACGTACAATCCTGTCCAGCAGCTTTGCGAATGTGTTTTCGTCTTTAAAGCAACGACGTGCATCGGCTTAATTGGTAATAATTTAAAAGAGCTCCAGTGAGAATGCTCCTTATAAATTTGGTTATATTCTACTAAGTGGATTTTAAGATGGCATTTGTTGTTTTTAGCAGTGGATATATCTGAGAGCAAATCATCATAATTTGTACAAGCTTTGAAAGGTCTCCGCACTATGAAGCTTTCTATAAAATTTGCTGTTTTTTTTTATTGCCTTTCTAATTTGCTAACAACAGCCATATTTAGCAATGCATTAGCATGATTAGTGCAAACGTGAAAGGCAACGATGTCCACAAGCTTTCTGTATAATTTTGTAAAATGTTGTTAAGTGGTTTTAGAACAAATGTTGCCTAATGTTTTCTATTTATAGCAATATGACGATATCTGATGATGAAACTGCTTAATTTGTGAAACATATCTTCAAATCAGGAAGACTGTTGCCAAACATGTCTTCAAATCAGTCAACCGGCTGCTAAAAATGTCTTCATACCAGGAAGCCTGATACTAAACATGATTTCATATCAGGAAGCCAACAGTCAAAGATGTCTTCAAATCAGGAAGCCTGCTGCAAAACATCCCTTCATATCAGGAAGCCTGCTGATAAACACGTCTTCGTATCAGGAAGCCTGCTGATGAACATGTCCTCATAGCAGACGCCTGCTGCCAAACATGCATTCAAATCAGGAAGCATGCTGCCAAACATGCCTTCAAAATAAGAAGCCTGCTGCCAAACATGCCTTCAAATCAGGAAGCCTGCTGCTAAACATGCCTTCATATTAGGAAGCATGCTGCCAACAGGTCTTTATATTAGGACGCCTGCTGCCAACCATGCCTTCAAATCAGGAAGCCTGCTGCCAAACATGCCTTCAAATCAGGAAGCCTGCTGCTAAACATGACTTCATATCAGTATGCCAGCTGCTGAACATGACTTCATATCAGGAAGCATGGTGCCAAACATTTCTTCAAATCAGGAAGCATGGTGCTAAACATGACTTCATATCAGGAAGCATGGTGCTAAACATGACTTCATATCAGGATGCCTGCTGCCAAACATGTCTTCATATCAAGAAGCACACTACCATCAGGTCTTTATATGAAGGAAACATGGTGCCAAACATGTCTTCATTTCAGGAAGCATGCTGCCAACGACCCTTCATATCAGGAAGCATGGTGTCAAACATGTCTTCGGATCAGGAAGCATGCTGCTAAACATGCCAAACATGCCTTCAAACCAGGAAGCCTGCTGCCAAAGAGCCCTTCAAATCAGGAAGCCTGCTGCCAAACACGCCTTCTAATCAGGAAGTATGCTGCTAAACATGCCATCATATTAGGAAGCATGCTGCCAACACGCCTTCATATCAAGAAGCATGCTGCCAACAAGTCTTCATTGCAGGAAGAATGCTGCCAAACATGCCTTCAAACTAGGAAATCTGCTGCCAAACATGCCTTCCAATCAGGAAACCTGCTGCTAAACATGCCTTCATATTAGGAAGCATGCTGCCAACACACCTTCATATCAAGAAGCATGCTGCCAACATGTCTTCATTGCAGGAAGCATGCTGCCAGCAGGTCTTCATATCAGGAAGCAAGCTGCCAGCAGGTTTTTATATCAAGAAGCAAGCTGCCAAACATGTCTTCATGTCAGTCTGCATGCAAACATATCTTCATGTCAGTCAGCATGCCAACATGTCTTCATGTCAGTCAGCATGCAAACATGTCTTCATGTCAGTCAGCATGCCAACATGTCTTCATGTCAGTCACCATGCCAACATGGCTTCATGTCAGTCACCATGCAAACATGTCTTCATATCAGTCAGCATGCAAACATGTCTTCATGTCAGTCAGTCTTCATATCAGTCAGCATGCAAACATGTCTTCATATCAGTCAGCATGCAAACATGTCTTCATGTCAGTCAGCATGCAAACATGTCTTAATATCAGTCAGCATGCAAACATGTCTTCATATCAGTCAGCATGCAAACATGTCTTTATAACACATAGCATGTTGCCAACATGTATTCATATCAGGAACTATGCTAAAGAAAAAAAAATATGGTCCAATTCTGTTCAATTTCTAAATAAACTTCCTTCGATGGATTTTCTAGTAACTGAAATGGGTGAAATATTTTCAGAATCATCTTCATATTTGTATAAATCTCAATGGTCCTTGTGCCTAGATAGTTCCTGTCAAATTTGGTAAATTTAATATTGGTTATTTTTCAATTTAAAAATCAATCACTGATCAGCATTATTTATTCAAATCTGAAAGTCCTTTGGTGCCAAATGTTCATTTACCAAGTTTGGTTGAATGTGGTCCAGCAACATTTGAGAATAGCAATTTTTCCAGATGCCAAATGCATGCTAGACACAGGACAATACCATAAAATCGTGTGGCCATATGAATGAACAATAAATATATTTCATATAAAAAATAATGCAAGTATGCTACACTGTGTGGTTGACATAACTGAAGATAAAAAGTACACAATTTTAACAACTGGAAAAACAGGAAAACAACATTTGGGTATAAATTAACGAAATAAATTTTATTTTTTGAGCATTTTTATTTCAGTTTATAAAGCATATACCTAAATAAAAAATATTTTCATTGACACGTATGCTAAATGCTGAAAGACTAGTTCGATAAATTCTAGCCCTCATTGTAATTCTTCAAGTTGATACATGTATACAGTGATATAAATATAAATAATATACACCCATAAGCCTCCATGTTCAATGTAAACACTAATAGATATGCATTTGTTTAGCACAAAATTTGGAGTAAAATGCCCCTGTAATTTCATGGCTTGCCCCTTAATGATAAAGAACTAAGTCAAAGAGGTTTATGTGAAAACACTATGCAACACCTAGTTAAAGTGATTATTATCTGGAAACATTTATCTCTAAATTAACTGTTCTATTACAAACTGAACCTTCGGGACAGTAAAAAAAAGTTTTTTCTTTTTTCTTAAAGTAATTTAGACAAATATTACATGGACGGTTTAGCAGATTTAAAACATGGACTCGATAATCACATTCATTTAAATGTAAATATTAATTCAAGATTGCTGTCTTATGAAAAATATGGTCCTGATATTAATTTTAGTTATTGTAATAATTCAATATATATATATATATATATATATATATATATATATATATATATATATATATATACTGTTAAATAAGTATCAACAGATATGATAGAAATGCTTTCTACATGAGAAGAGAAACTGTTATTGGTATAATTATACAATCTCAATTAAGTTATTAAAGTAATTATTAAATAAAATAATTAAGTTATCATTAAAAGTAATTAATATAATTATCTTTGATATTCTTCTGTCCAAAGTGATATAAGCCAGATAAAATAACTCAAAACATGCTAAGACATCAATACCTACATATCCCACACTTTTAATATTGCTTTTTTTTTAATGTACTTTGATTACAGCCAAATTGAGTACATCTGGTACATGCTTCGAAGCACAATTAAGCCAAAAGTAAATCCTTTCTATAAATAGATATAAATGTTGCAAATTGCCTACATTTAAAGAATCATACATGACAGATGGTGTGCCTTTAAAGATGGGATGCTTGCACACTTAACAGATGGTATGCCTTCATCCTTAACAGATGGTATGCCTTCACCCTTAACAGAAGGCATGCCTTCACACTTGACAGATGGTATGCCTTCACCCTTAACAGATGGCATGCCTTCACCCTTAACAGAAGGCATGCCTTCACACTTGACAGATGGTGTGCCTTCACCCTTAACAGATTATGTGCCTATTCCCTTTACAGATGGGTGCCATCACCCTTTAAAGATAAATGCTTCCACACTTGACAGATGTTGGGCTTTCACACTTACCAGAGGGCATGCCTTTGCCCTTGACAGATGCGGTACTTTCATGCTTGACAGATAGGGTGCCCTTCACAACTGACAGATGGCATGCCTTCATACTTGACAGAGGAAATACCGTCATACTTGACAGATGGAATACATTCATACTTGATAGATTGGGTGCCCTTCACAACTGACAGATGGATTGCTTTAATGCTTGACAGATGGGATACCTTCATACATGACAGATGGAATTCGTTTCCACTTGACAAATGGGATACCTTCATATTTTACAGATGGAATGCTTTCATACTTGACAGACATGGTGCTTTTGTGAACCCAGGGTAGCTTTGTAAAGTTGCCATACCTTGTTCAGCAGTGATATTTCAGCGATGTATACAGTATCCAAAGCCTTGAGATACAGCCCATCTTTAGGAGAAAAGAGGTCCAAGTGTTCAGATAGGGTACAGCTAATGTAAAATTCATGAGGATATGAAACTTGCTTATGATTCAACAAATTCCAGTACGTTATGTTTGCCTTAACCTTTGCTGCAACTTTTACATAAAACAAATAATTGACAATTAACGTCACCATCAGATTTATTTTTGATTCTGTCCACTACAAGAACCTGGCAGCCAGCTTCATATGTTTGAATGCAGACTGAATGGGCATTCAAAAATTATCTTTTAATTTATACACTTCCTGATAATTATTTATTTCAAGGCAATGCAGAGAAAATGATATATGGACATTTTGAGATGAATTCCAACGGAACAGGCAAATCCTAGATATCATGTCTTCTCCTTCTTATACTTCTTTAATATCAAAGATTTTTATCAATGTTACCATGGTAACTTATTGCAGCCATTCAGCAATTTTGGCTTACTAGTACAAGTTTGACAGTTGAATTATTACCATATTGTATGGTAACATATCATTGCAGCTATTCAGAAAGTTTGGCTTACTAGTACAAGTTTGACAGTTGAATTATCACGCTTCATATTGTGAAAAATAAATCCTTTTCTAAATATGCTAAATATGCTTTCCAAAAGATAGACAAATGCAACACTACATAAATCCAACTACATAATGAGTTATACTCAGCGCACAGTGAAATTAGTAGACTGCAAATTTCAATGTTTAACAGACTGTATCATCTGGGAAGAGTTTGGGAATTTGCAAATTCAGTGGACACTTTTACAGAGTACTGTGAGTACTGTGCTTTATATGTCTTATTAATATCGGTAAATCTTATTATCAGAATAATCTGAGATGTTGAGAAAGAAAATTTATTTTCAAGTCAGAGCAGAAATATTACCTCCACAAAGGTTACAAGCTCAGCCAAATGACTTCCAACTGTGGAATTAGGTATAAATGCTAAGTGTGAATGTCACCATGTAGTAGTAATCCATGGAAAACTTCTCACAGTTCATTAGTTAACAGTCAAGCACTTCTGTACTTATCACTACACACTAAACACAAATTCAAGGTTGCCAATGTTAACAATTCTCAACAAATGTTTAATATAAGTTATCACAAACATGAAAACGTTTTGGAAAAATGGCTTGGGGTGATGTGGGGTTAGGAATGATGCCAAAAAAATAAACTTTAATATCAAATTCAAAGCTAATGAGAAAATAGAGGTTTTATGTTTATCCAACTTGTTGTTGCTTTTGACCTGACAACATTTTTCAGTGCATGAAATACATGGCAGCCTAGTGGAGACAGAACCAAGAAAATCACAGGTAAGAACGACTGACTCGCGAAAAGCTACTGGCGAGCTTTCCCACATTGGCTAAGCTTAAGACTCTATAGTGCATGAGACCGGTGAAATGACAGTGATTGCTAAAGGTGAATGTTTTAGACCATTCAGCCACCCTGGGTCTCTTGTGCAATAATGTCAAGTATGTAGAGACTTTCAAGTGATACAAAATTTTAAATTAAAGAATTTTGACTTTAAAATGGTAAATTTTATAATCTGATTTTTTGTGTTCTTAATCATCAAAATACACATATCAAGCAAAACAAAGGTAAACCCTTGCAAACTAACATGCCCATACATTGGGCAAAACATGGATTTTCGAACAACATATGTTAAGGTATTCATACATTTTCATAAAATGTTGAACAATGACACGGTAGCCTAAGTACAAGTTGAGTCTGTGTTTATTGTTTCAACTTGGTAAAATATGGATTTTATCAGAAGCAGTTCCGTATCAATACGGCCAAATCAACAATAACAAATGTGAAGCTGTGGATACTGCATTATCATAGATTATCTAATTATATCACAGAAATAAAATATTTTCCAATGCTGACTGACAATCTGTAGCAATGTTTTTGGTATCACTTGCAATGACCACATTTGCCTGCAAATGCAACAAAGCAAGCTCTTGTACAAAAATTATGATGACCATTGTCCATATCTCTGTAATTACATGCTAGTGTAAAATTACAACAAAAGTAATTTTGTGGGATGATTGAAACAAAGATTATCTTGAAACAAAATAAAGGAAGAACCTGTCTTGAAAGACCACCCCTTCTGCCAAAAATTAATGGCCTCTCAAGACAGGTGGTCTCTCATAACAGGTCATAACATTATATAATCAATAGATCTGTGTATTGAAATTCTGGTCTCACAAAACAGGTGGTCTCATAGCAGTGATCTCTCAAGACAGGTTTTACTGTATCTATTACAAGCTAAGGTAAACAAAAACCCAAAGCAAACAGAACCGACTTATTGACTTATTGAAATAAAAACTAAACAAGAAAAATAGCAAAAAGCACTGACAGAACATAAATCTAGGTCACCAGAGAAGAAAATGGGACAAAATCTTTAACCTAATATGAGGTTTTGAAAAATAATGCTGCTTCAAAATTTATCGGTAAAATGCAGCTCATGAAAGAAATACGGATACAAAATGTTAGGTCTAAGATCACATTGGCTGGTACAAAGTAACATTCAAACTGAAAAGAAAACAATAAACACATGAATTGCTTTTGGACATAAAATATACAATGCCATGAACATTTCTGGAATGTTTGTTCTTCTTGGCTGGCTCAGTCAACAGATGAACAGACAGACAGACAAACAATAATTTATGTTATCAATTAACAACATTCTGACCTAAATAGGATCAAAATAAAACAAGAACTTGCAACAAATGCAATTAATCTGGCTTGAAGGTTACAAAAACATGTACATGCCTAACCTAGGGATTTGGAAGATTTGTTAACACTATGGACAATGAGTTACAATGTACTTATCAATGGATCTGCATCATTTAAATGGACCCTCCTAAATTCTATATAAGAGAGTGCGTAAATACTGACTTGATATCTCTCACCTGTGTAACTTAACTGACCACTTCATTTATGAAATACTGTAAGAATATAGTCCCATTGCAAACTGCCTCTCAAACTTTATATGTCATATTTTACTTATTTTACTACTGTTCACTAAAATTAAAATAAACTACAAAAATAACCAAGTTGTATTGAAATTGGATCATAAAAAAAGCATTTAGAGAAGTAATAAACTCAGCCAATCAAATGCAAGATCAGTTCATTAATATGGGCAGCCAATCAAATGTAAGATCATCTCTAATATGGGCAGCCAATCAAAAGCAAGATCACTTGATTAATTTTGCCCGACCAATCAAAAGCAAGATCATCTCTTATATGGGCAGACAATCAAATGCAGAGCACCTCATTAATAGGGTAGAACTCACTTATTCTATAACCTGCCCAAGACAATGATGATAAAACCTTCTTTACCAAGGTTGAGCCAAATTCAATCTAAGCTCAGCAGTGTCCAGAGTGGTAACTAGTTCAGCCAATCTGACAAACAAATACCTCAAAAATATGTGTAAATCCTATCCATGATCAAACTCATCCAACATCTTGATAGTATACGATATTTTAAAAACACTTATAATCAATCTCTGAGCATAAATAGTCTCCCCAATGTTGACAAGACCAGCAATTCCAATGCAAGACCACTTCATTAATCTTCAAAGATCTAACTCATTCTTGATCTTCTCTGAGATCAAGCTGATATAAGCCAATATTTCAAGTCCGATACAAATCATATCTGAGATATGACCTCCAGAGTGGTAACAATCTCAACAAAACACAAGCAAGATGACCTCATTAATATCTCATCATTAAACTCATTCAAGATCTTGACGAGATAAACTTCATATCAAAGTCAGAGCAGAGATACGGTCTCCAAAGTTGTTACATGCTCCAATGCAAGACTGTGAGTGGATCTCGCTCAATACTCAACTTATCCAACATCCTGCTGATACAGCAATGTAAGAAAAGATGCATACATGTCAGATAATTAATATGACTGCCACATTGATAACAAGCACCTGTTGAAAGAACATTGACACATCAAAGGTTATACTATAATCTCAATTGGCTTTTCAGTAAGATGACTGCCATATTGGTAACAAGCACCTGTTGACAGAACATTGACACATCAAAGGTTATGCAACTTATCATTTCTTTGGACCATGTTCAATTTTTAATGGACTTGCTATGTATTCAACTAGAGCGCTTACAGAATATCCCCAGCAAGAAATAAAACAGAATCATGTATAGAACAAAGCTGCATAAAGATATTTCAAACAGTTCTTGCGATATTAGCCAGATAAGAGTGTGACTGTATTATTGTATAAACACAATTTGTTATAAGGGAACAATTCTTAAAAAGCTGAATTAGATCCAGCAGGCACTATGTTTAATTATAATACAAAAAAAAAAACATACAAGTTTCATGAAGTTATCAAGAGTTCAGGAGATATTAAAGAAAGTAAATAAAAGTGTGATAAATGGAGGGACAAGTTGACGGGATTGTGTGGTGTATGACTAAAATCTATGTCATCAGGAGTGTGTGGTGTACAACTAGAATCTATGTTATCAGGAGTGTGTGGTGTATGACTAAAATCTATATCATTGGGAGTGTGTGGTGTACGACTAAAATCTATGTCATCAGGATTGTGTGGTGTACAACAAAAACCTATGTCATCAGGATTGTGTGGTGTACAACTAAAATCTATATCATTGGGAGTGTGTGGTGTACGACTAAAATCTATGTCATCAGGATTGTGTGGTGTACAACTAAAATCTACGTCATTGGGATTGAGTGGTGCATGACTAAAATCTATGTCACTGGGATTGTGTGGTGTGTGGCTAAAATCTAAATCATTGGGAATGTGTGGATTGTGGCCAAAATCTATGTAATCAGGAGTGTGTGGATAAAATCTGTCATTGAGAGTGTGTGGTGTGTGACTAAAATCTATGTCATTGGGATTGTGTGATGTGTGGCTAAAATCTAAATCATTGGAAATGTGTGGTCTGTGGCCAAAATCTATGTCATCAGGAGTGTGTGGTGTGTGGATCCAATCAAAATACTTGGGAGTGTGTGATGTGTGGATAAAATCTATGTCATCAGGAGTGTGTAGTGTGCGGATAAAATCTATGTCATCAGAAGTGTGTGGTGTGTGGATACAATCTAAATACTTGGGAGTGCATGATGTGTGGATAAACTCTATGTCATCAGGTTAAAATCGAATCAGGAGTGCATTGTATATATTGTCAAGAGATGCTAAATAAAAATTTTGATGTTAACATTTACCTATAAAACATGAATGCCTGAATTCTTTTTCTTAAACAAGAAATGTGCCTATAAAGTACAGATGCCTCTGCCTATATGACACAAATGAATGGCAAAGTTCAAACTCAAGCAGGGCCATAATGCCATAAAATGTTATGGGGGAAAAATACTTTTAACTTTCTTAAAGTTGTTTACAAAATTTGGTTTTCATCCATATGACTCAATGTGGCGGATGATAATGGATAACACTCTATTTCTCCTCCAAAGACATGGGGCGGGTTAAAAATGACGATAATAACATACACAATACTAAGATGAATGCTGTTAAATGAAAGCTGAACTCCGTATCAGTGTTATAAGCATCCAAAAGACACTTGTTACAAATAAACATTCAAAAACATAACTTTGATAGATACAGTACAAAAATGAGGTAATACGAGATTACAGTTACATTGTGCTATAAAATGGGGATTTTCGAATAGACCCATGATCCTGTTCTAGTTTTGAAAGAGGGTGACTTTTTCCATACAATTTTCGAACCTTTCTACCCTGCCAACTTAATGTTGATGCCTCTTTTGTCTCTGACTCGGGCAGGGTTTTGGACTGTTGTAAAGTACCTCTGTTTCTCCCTTCTACTCGCATGGCCCGAAGGTTATCAGCAGATTTTGGTCGAGATCTTGCCAATTTAACGAGTTTTTCTCTCAATGTCACTGCTTCTGATGGGAAACCCTGTGAACAATCTGATGTTTTTTCACTTTCCTTTACTTTTAATAGTAAGTCACCTGACACAGATTTGTGAATGATGTGCCCTGGTTTATCGGATTGGATTTCGAAGCCAGACACACTGGCCACTGACTCAAGAGCCATTTTTGAATGTGAATCGGGACTTTCAAACTTTCCAACCAAATTTTTCACTGAACATAACTCAGTGTCATCAGTAACTGGTGTTTTATCTCTCCACATACTTACTGCCTTGCAATCCTCTTTTGAGGTCACTACCATACTTTCTGTTGGCACTTGAAGCAGTTTAATACCTGAATACTGTTGTTGAATTTTAGGGGGATTCTCATGTGAAGGATCAGCACTGACATCTGGAATGATTTTTGATTCAGAAGCATGCAAACCAGTTTTCACTGTTGCTGGGGTGACACTATGTGATGATTTAGCACTTTTTGGAATGACCCCTGCATGACAAGAGTATTTAGGAGAGACGTCTGAAGATTCAACAATAGAATTTGATTTTGAGTCCTCATTAAAGAGTTTCCTCTTCTGAGGAGAATCCTTATCAACAATAATAATTTCTTTTGATGGTTTTTTCTTCATCGCCCTGGTTTTCCTCTCAATATTTTTTACCAAGTGCTTCACAAGACTCCCTTCCTTGGAAATAGCTGTTTCGTCTTCTGCCTCGGCTTTTGATGGGCTATTAAGTAACGCCGATCCTATCTCACGGATTAATTCTAAAGTTTCCTCATCAAAATGACTCTCTCGTTTTGGGGATTTTTTCACTCCTTGTTGAGGTTTTTTCAGAGAACTTCCTTCGGACCCTGTTGAAATTGTGGAGCATTTACTATCAAAACCCTGTTTGAGCTCTGCAAATGATTTACTACTGATAACTGCTGAACATCCAAAGTCACATTTATGTTGTGATGAAATCTGTGAAAGAATTAGGTCAGTGGAAATGCCTTGATCCTGATTGAAAACAATATTTTTATCTGAAGTTTGAAATGTTTTTGTTGAGGAATTTGCCTCTGATTGTGCTGAAAATGAAGTCTTTGGAATGCCAGAGCTTGCTTGTTGTATAGTATCTAAACAAGTTGTCTGAGGCAAACCTTGTGTCAGTAAGGCACTCTTTGTGGGTGAAGGTAAATTTGGTACATCTGATTGATTTATTCTAGTTTGTGCTCTTTTTCCAACATCTCTTTCCATGGCCTCAATATCTGAAAAGATTAAAATTATATTCATATAATATATATATATATATATATATATATATATATATATATATATATATATATATATATATATATATATAATATTCATTAAATTTACCATCCTAGTTTGAGTTGCTGCTTGAGATTCGTATCAGCCAATCATAATGATTTCACTTTTAAATTGACAGTTTTAATTGGTTGAGTTTGTGCTTGAGAATTTGTTTCAGCCAATCAAAACTGACTTTACTTTGAAGTGACTTTTAATTGGTTAATAGTGAAACTTCTCAAACTCAAGCTCAGTTTTAAGATTTCAAGGCTTGACCTGCCATTACATACTGCACATGTCAAGTAGATTACATTCTTGATTCTCCTTCAGTTATTCAGGCTACAATGTAGACCTGTTCTGTTAATACAAAATGAGACTTCATATCAGACCTGGAGATTATAAAATGCTTAGTTCAAGTTTGAGATGAAGTTTTAAATTTTCAGCCAATCATATGTTAATGTAAAAAATGAGACTGGCTGACAACAAAATAACATGCTTAAGCACAAACTCAAAACTATGACCTCTTGACCTGGCTCTTTGTTGTTCACAGATTGGTATCATCCCTTTCTTTTCCTTATGCCAGTCAAATAAACTTCATCTCAGTGAAAGAGATATCAATTTAATCATGGTGATACAGCAGAATCTTGTTTTAAAAGACTGCCCCATCTGCCAAAATGTCATGGTCTCTCAAGGTAAGGGGTCTCTCATTACACGTTCTAACTCTATATAATCAATAAATTTCAGTTGAGAAGAGGATCTTTCAAAACAGGTGGTTGCTCATAGCAGTAGTCTTTCAAGACAAATTTTACTGTAACCTCCAACTACTGCATAAATAATTATGTATCACTGAATAACAGTGATGTCAATGAGGTTGTTATCAGATATGGAGGTTGTTATAAGAATGAGATAGGGAGGTTGTTATTGGATAATACATAAGGTTACAAAAGCTGCAATTTACATTAGGTTTTTTTCTAGCATGCTGTAGAAGTTACCAAGGACATTCCAGTGAATTGGGGTTGTTTATACACATGTAAAAATACAGTAGATTATGACAGATGCTTAAGGGAGTAAAGAGCTCCTCAAAATGTGGCAACCCACTTGTGAAAAAAAAAAAGATTTTAAGAAAACTCTGTCAAAATAATTAATGCTAAATGTAACTGAGTGTGATATCTACTTTGACTTTGCAGGTGAAAATCAAGATGATAAATGTAGTCAATATCCACATCAAATATTTAATTTATTTTAATTAATTTTTTAAAAATGAATGAATATCATGCTAGCATATGCATGACCCGTGTTGAACTGATCTAGTGAAATGCATTGGAAGATCAAAGTCTAAAAGACACCTGTAGTCTTGGTCAACTAGACTCTTGCATGATTCCTTAGATCTCAGCATTTTTTATTGATTCCCCATTACCAACCGAAGGTGCTACAGTCAAACTTTACACAAGAAAATTGACAAAGGCATTTCTTCTTGTCTTTATACTTACCGTGCCATATTTTCCTTGATAATTTAAGCAGAACTTCTATTTTAAGCTAAAAAAGGATTGAATCCAGGATAGAGTTATAAACAGTTACCTGTATAAGTTGTGTGTCACAAATTTAACCATCTGTGTATATCATATGCAAAACATGATGCCATTTCATTATTAAATTTATGCATTTTGTCACATCTAGTATCATCAGCCAATGAAATCAATTTTCCAAATATAAGGAAAGCCTTATTCTGGCATCATAGCGAAATCTAACATTTTAGTTTATTAGACCTTTGTTAAACAAGAACATCACAAACTCTACTGACCCGTATGGTTGAAAGAAACTATGAAATGCAACACAACTGCCTCCTGACCAGGTGCCATCCATTAAAATCTATTATGGGCCTTACCAGAATGCTGTATTCATTGGACCAGTAAGCATTATAGATAAAACGTCTGCTAAAGTCAATATCACAGTGGCTTCATACTTTTGAAGAAACTGAAAATCTACCAATGTGACGAAAGAACAGTTAGATGGTTTACTTCATACTTAAGTGAGAGAACACAACGTTTATATAAATAATGTTCTGTCTAAACCTGAAACAATTAGATACGGAGTACCACAAGGATCAATTCTAGGTCCACTACTATTTATTCTATTTATTAACGACCTACCACTTTTACTATGAGATTTGATATCATCTATAGATCTCTATGCAGATGCCACAACATGGTCAGACATCCAAACACAAAGCATGAACTCGAAATTTCTTTGCAGAATGCATTAAACAAGCTGGAAAACTGGTGCACATGCAATGGCATGGTAGTAAATACTGGTAAAACTAAAATATTACTTATCTCAACAAGGAAAAAAAGGAAAAATCTTGATAGCAATGAACTATGTCTGACATGGAAGGATAAAAATTTGCAAATGGTCTGTCATGATAGACTACTTGGTTGTTCTAGTAGATAATAACCTATCATGGACTGATCATATCAAACATATCAGTAAAAAGGTAAATTCAAGTTTATGGCTTCTCAGTAGGATAAGACATTTTCTCCCTGAAAGGCACAGAAAACTATTTTATAACAGTTACATACAGCCCTATTTAGACTACTGTAACTGATAAAAACATAGCAAAGCTGGAACATCTTCAAAAAATAACATTTGGGCTAATATCAAACCTGAAAGAAAGCATGGAAAATTTAGCTGGTAAGTTAAAAATATTACCTATTAAAGACTGAATCTGTTTTAAAAAAGTCAAATTAATGTACAGAATATCAAATTATAGTGCTCCAGAAATATTTACAATCACTTTTCCAGTATAGGCTACCTGGTAATACACCCCACCTGCGATCCATGTCTACCAAACGTATAAAATTCCAAACCAAATAAGGAATTATTTTTAAAAAGTTTCCAATACTCTGGAACTCTACTCTTCCAAACCCAATATATCCAGTGGCTTCTGAGATGCTGCTAAAATAAATAAATTCCTTTGTATGAGGGCCTCAAGACAGATTACTTCTTAGTTAATTGTGTTAACCTCTTTAAAAAAAAGTCATTATTATTATAATTATTATTATTATTATTATTATTATTATTATTGTACATTTTAGCTATTTAGCAATTTTACAAAATTTAAAATTACTGGAAACTCTGATTTCATTCTCATTCTTCAAATTTATTTTATACTTTGTTTTTTTCCCAATATAGTGTAAACCATATTGTAATACACTGTTCTGAATTTTAATGTATCAAAATCTGGGAAGGACAGATGCCTGGCCCAGTCACCTGGTCTAACCTGGTTTTGCACTACCTGCAAACACTTGGCCAGCTGGGTAGTTTCCTCCAGGTACACGGACCTGGCAATTTCCACAACCAATCCATCACTCTAATCACAACAATCCATCACTCTAATCACAACAATCCATCACTCTAATCATAACACATAAAATAAATTCTAAGCATGACCCAGCACTACCTTTTCCTTGGCTATGTTATAAATAAACTCAACATGATTCCTATTCATAGAATTTAAAATTCCATGATGGTGTCAATCTCGCTATAAATATGACAAAAAATATCACACAATCCTGTGCATCCTGGCCAACATTATCAGGTTTTCCAATGCTCCATCTTTCTACTCAAGAATCCAGTTCTCAGGTCTCAGATATAACAGCCGATTTTCAGAGTAGAAGTTAAGAGTTACACACCAAGACTGGAAGTCAGGAAAGGTATATTTGGATATAAATGTATTTAAAATTTTGGAAACAGTTGAAGAGACAGTTCTCTCAAAGTAGTATTCATGCTAATTGGAACTGTTATTCTCTTCAAGAATGTCAATGACAAACTTACTATTGTGGATCTGAACTTGTGGTATTTTTAAGTAGTTTGCTCTGCAGCCCTGTAAACAAAATGCTTTTAATACTTATATCATTATGAACAATGCTGAAGGTTTAATATAAGTACCAAATAAAATGTACTGTATGTGGGTACCACATAAAACATACTGTATGTGGCTGCCATATATAATATAATGTATAATATAATGTATGTGGTTAATGTAATATATGTGGCTGCCATATATAATATAATGTATGTGGATGCCATATAAAATATACTATATATGGGTACCACATAAAACAATGTATGTGGCTGCCATATATAATATAATGTATGTGGGTACCATACAAAATATAATGTATGTGGGTACCACATAAAACATAATGTATGTGGGTACCATATAGAATATAATGTATGTGGTTAATATATGTGGCTGCCATATATAATATAATGTATTATACTTACCATATAAAATATACTGCATATGGGTACCACATAAAACAATATATGTGGCTCCCATATATAATATAATGTATGTGGGTGCCATATAAAATATACTGTTTGTGGGTACCATATAGAATATAATGTATGTGGTTAATATAACATATGTGGCTGCCATATGTAATATAATGTATGTGGATGCCATATAAAATATACTATATATGGGTACCACATAAAACATAATGTGGCTGCCATATATAATATAATGTATGTGGGTACCATATAAATATAATGTATGTGGGTACCATATAGAATATAATGTATGTGGTTAATATAAGTGGCTGCCATATATAATATAATGTATTATACTTACCATATAAAATATACTGCATATGGGTACCACATAAAACAATATATGTGGCTCCCATATATAATATAATGTATGTGGGTGCCATATAAAATATACTGTTTGTGGGTACCATATAGAATATAATGTATGTGGTTAATATATGTGATTGCCATATATAATATAATGTATTATACTTACCATATAAAATATACTATATATGGGTACCACATAAAACATAATGTATGTGGCTGCCATATATAATATAATGTATGTGGGTACCATATAAAATATAATGTATTATACTTACCATATAAAATATAATGTATGTGGGTACCACATAAAACATAATGTATGTGGGTACCATATAGAATATAATGTATGTGGTTAATATAACATGTGGCTGCCATATAGAATATAATGTATGTGGGTACCATATAAAATATACAGTGTGTAGGTAACATATAAAATATAATTCATGTAGGTACAATATAAAATATACAGTATATGGGTACCATATAAAATGTACAGGATGTGGGTACTGTCACAGAATTTTTTAAAAAACAACAAAAAAAACTTTTGTTATGCCTGAGAATTATTTGACTGTTTGTATTGTACATGCGTACAGCGCTGTCTGGGATGAACAGGTGTTTTTTCCAGACAAGCGATGGAACCAACATATGTCTCGCCGCTGTAAACTACTTGCAGCTATGGACATCATAATCACAATATGCACTGGTATTTTACCCTGAATATTACTCACTGTCCTATGGATTTAGGCAAGATTAAAGTATAACCGAGAGTGGTCACTTTGGATCTGGTGAAGAGAGCATGTATTTTAACGTGGTATTTCTATAAGCCATAGGGGTGAGTGTTACATTTATATTTTATTTGGTATGCAAAGTTTATTGAGTTTGTATTGTCATATCGTGTAATGATTTATTTATTACAACGCTGATTTGAAATGCTGTGAACCATGAATTTCAAGTTGTTTTTAAGAGTTTAATGTATTAGTATTTTCCTGAACTCATTATTATTACCAGTTTGGTTTTATTGTAGCTTACGAGGCTAACAGTCTAACTAGTTTAACAGATGTAACGAGTCTGATGAGTTAAGCTAACATTCGAATAGAGCCATCTAGATGTCTGTATGTATGTCTGTACATGTGGTGGAGCCATGACTGTAGACGTAGCTAATACAAGGGTGCTGTATGCTGTCTGTACGTGTATACGTATGACTGACTGTACATGTAATGGATCCATGAAGGGTGCAAGCGGCCGATACAAGAGAGTGGGCTAACCCAAGGGACATGGTGAAACTGTGCGGTTTATCGGTGTATGAATCGTGCGACTGTACAAGGGTCAAGAAACATGTTTGTTCCAATTGTTGTTTTAATTGGTATATTTGTATTTACATGAGATTATTTTGAATCTTAGTTGAATTCCAGGAGATTTGTGAATCTTACTGACAGTGCAGAACATTTGAAACGTATTTGAAAACGTGAAATTGTTTGAATCCCAAGCCTAGTCTATATGTGAAATTATGTGAATATCTTAGTGTACTATTTTTTGAATCTGAGATTTATTGAAGCTGTATATCAGATAGATTAATATTATTGATTTATTTTCAATGTGTGAATGTCAGTATAGAGTGAATGGATTAACTGTATGTTGAGAGTGTGTGATAATCATTGTATTTTACATCATACATTTTTCTTTACTAATTAAGTTAATACATTTTCATCTTTCACAGATTGTGTTTGAGCTATTCATTTAATCCAATACCCACTCGGTTACAATTCTGTGACAGGTACCATATAAAATATACAGTATGTGTTTACCATATAAAATATACAGTATGTGTTTACCATATAAAATATACAGTATGTGTTTACCATATAAAATATACAGTATGTAGGTAACATATAAAATATACAGTATGTGTTTACCATATAAAATATACAGTATGTGTTTACCATATAAAATATACAGTATGTGTTTACCATATAAAATATACAGTATGTGGGTAGCATTTAAAATATAATGTAATTGGGTACCATATAAAATATACAGCATGTGTTTACCATATAAAATATACAGTATGTAGGTAACATATAAAATACACAATATGTGCTTACCATATAAAATATACAGTATGTAGGTAACATATAAAATATACAGTATGTGTTTACCATATAAAATATACAGTATGTGTTTACCATATAAAATATACAGTATGTAGGTAACATATAAAATATACAATATGTGCATATCATATAGAAGACTATGCTACACACTAATCCTTAATGGGCACTGTGTATTTCCAAGGAAAGTGTTTACATCAAGGTAATGCTGGGAGAGACTCAAGTATGTCTTTTCAAGTGAGTAGATTAATAATAAAAAAGGAAATTGGTCCCTAGCATATGATATACACCATTTTTAAGACAATTTAAACTGCAAACAGACCCAGATATGTCCTTACATAAGGAACTGGCAGATCTGGGTCTGTGCAGTTTCTTAGAAGTAATCAGTAACACAAACATAACAGCCCGTGATCTTCAGGCAGATCAGAATCTTAGCTGATTGTAGTATGACTCGACTTACAAGAAGCGAGTATATAAATTATGATTGTGTATGACTCGACTTACAAGAAGCGAGTATATAAATTATGATTGTGTATGACTCGACTTACAAGAAGCGAGTATATAAATTATGATTGTGTATGACTCGACTTACAAGAAGCGAGTATATAAATTATGATTGTGTATGACTCGACTTACAAGAAGCGAGTATATAAATTATGATTGTGTATGACTCAACTTACAAGAAGCGAGTATATAAATTATGATTGTGTATGACTCGACTTACAAGAAGCGAGTATATAAATTATGATTGTGTATGACTCGACTTACAAGAAGCGAGTATATAAATTATGATTGTGTATGACTCGACTTACAAGAAGCGAGTATATAAATTATGATTGTGTATGACTCGACTTACAAGAAGCGAGTATATAAATTATGATTGTGTATGACTCGACTTACAAGAAGCGAGTATATAAATTATGATTGTGTATGACTCGACTTACAAGAAGCGAGTATATAAATTATGATTGTGTATGACTCGACTTACAAGAAGCGAGTATATAAATTATGATTGTGTATGACTCGACTTACAAGAAGCGAGTATATAAATTATGATTGTGTATGACTCGACTTACAAGAAGCGAGTATATAAATTATGATTGTGTATGACTCGACTTACAAGAAGCGAGTATATAAATTATGATTGTGTATGACTCGACTTACAAGAAGCGAGTATATAAATTATGATTGTGTATGACTCGACTTACAAGAAGCGAGTATATAAATTATGATTGTGTATGACTCGACTTACAAGAAGCGAGTATATAAATTATGATTGTAGTATGACTCGACTTACAAGAAGCGAGTATATAAATTATGATTGTAGTATGACTCGACTTACAAGAAGCGAGTATATAAATTATGATTGTGTATAACATTTCAGATTGGTAGAAAGCCCTGGGTGTATAGGAAAAGCACCGGCAACATGACAGTCAACGATTCTGCTCCCACAAATCAAGCAAAACGTTGAATGACACGCATTCCCACAAGGCTGCTGATTAACCTGGTTAGGTTGCTACTGGACCCACAAGGTTAAATTAGTTCTCTGTGCTGAGGTCATCAAGACAAAAATAAAAAAATCTTTGCATTCCTTAGCGATACTTTGGAAAAGTGAAGTAAGCATGCCCATATGCATTTATTTTGGGTCTTTTGCTAATTGGTGCGGGAAAAAACAATTTGTTATAGTAAAATATGTTTCTTCAAAAATACTTACCCAATCATAATATCTTATGAGAACACCCACTACCTCACAAATCCAGCCCTCCCAGATTCTACTTCTAGCTCAAGGGAGCTAAACATTATCTGCCAACCCATTGGTAGGATGGCAGAGTGATCTCACCTTACATATAAGACTTGGTGGTAATGCATAAGGATATGTTAGATATTACTGGAGCAGAAGGACTGCTCGCTATGGATGCAACTGCTGGGAGGATGTATATTATGATTGGGTAAGTATTTTACTCTAAAAAAATTGACTTTTTCTTCCAATACATTACCCAATCATAATACGTTTGCGAAATAAGTAAGAGGTGGATGGAGGTACATCCTTTTATCCTGGAGATAAAATCTCTGATCCCCTAAGATATGAGAGAGAGTAGCAGAAACTCAATCTGTCAGGGTGCGGCTTGGAAATAGGACAATTTTTCCCTACGCAAATCCAGGGAAGTCGTGAAATGAGCCCTTTGGGATGAAAACTCGTACAGCCACGATCCCATCAATACGCATGATCCAGCTTCTGCATTCAATGGCTGCCCCATGCTATTTGTTAGTTCTGTCTCATTCTGTAGGAGGCATCATTTTGGACCCCAAGGTGGCAAAGTAAAGGGAAGTTCCAAAAAAGACAAGGTCTGTGGTGGTGACTTGGGTGCTGGAGCTGTTTCCAAGTGTAACAATGTGCAAGGCTTTGTGATTAAAAGAAAAGTTGAAATGCAGACTAAGACAAAATTGATCAAAATGGATAATGTTGTAACCCTGCACCTGTTCTAGTATGCAATGTCCATGCTGAGCTAATTCGTTGAGAGTGTGACCCAGAAATTAATGTTTAATAAGGTAAGGAAGCATACAGGTAGACTATAATGACATTATCATCTGTTTACAAACCTGTGTTTCTGCACATGTTATGCATAGTGTGTGATAATACCACCTGCTTGTGGATGCAGAGTGTTTGATCAACACGATATAAAGTTATGCAGATAAATGTGAATCAAAGATCGCCTATATAAACATGCATGTGCTGGAAGTGACTGAATGAATTATGTATAGAGAGCTGAACTGTACTTGACTGACTAGAATGGAATAAATACATAACGTAGCAGTATCTACATTATGCACATACCTTCACAAAGAATGGAATAATGGCACCGTTACTGAGATATACCCGGTAGGGGCAACAAACTCCATTATGAGGCGATACTTGAAGGGAAAAAGCAAAGACTTCCCAAACAAGTAATTAAACTAAAATGGCACCCAAACACCATGAAGTCTGCCTTGGATAAAAAAACTAGCTAATATGTACCCGTTAGTAAGGAAATTACACATATGCAGGAGTGATATTTGCATTTTAAAATTAAGCTAAAATTAAAATTAAGTAAAGCATGAATGGACTGTGAAGTTGCTTAGGCTCCACGTGCAAGTACCCAATGTGTGACGATGGCAAATTGTAACTTATTTGTCAAGGCAGAAATTAGTCGTGACAGAAAAAGTTGGAAATGTAGGATATACTTTCCTTAACAGTGAAAAAACACTTCCGACATGAAGTGACATATCTTCCACGCAGCTTTGGCTTTGAGGTGCTTCTTGGCATGAGCAAAAGTAATGACTAACGTATCCTTATGCCACCATGTCTTATATGTAAGGGGAGATCATTCTGCCTGACCGCAAATGGATTGGCAGTCAAATTTAGCTTGCATGAGCTAAAAGTAGAATCTGGGAGGGTAACATTTGCGAGGTAGTGGTAGTTCTCCAAAGGTATTATGATTGGGTAATGTATTCGAAGAAGAACTTATACCTGTATGGTCTGGCAAGATAAATAAATTTTGACAATTGAGACGAAAATTACCCATTTTCTGTTTTTTTACTAATCCCTCCTGCACAGTCACCTCCTCCCCAAAAAGCTTGTAGACTTTTATGGCTGCCTGCTCTCCACTTAAACAGGAGTCTTCCCCCTTTTCTGGGATTTCTTTCTCAAACTCAAAATCTAGACAACACTTGACTGGTACAGTACAGTCTGTTGGCGAGTTCATTATGGTACTGCTTGCCTCCCTTGAGCTATTTTCTGGTGATTTGAGATCAGAATTAGATGAGGTGGGTGACAGAACTGCCATGCAAGTCTTACGTCTTTCACTGTCACGGTCCTTTGACTTGGGTGTCACTCTCTTAGCTTTAAGGCTTGATGATCTCTTGATGGCACACTTTTGTGATGAATCAGTTGTATCAGTCAGTCTGAATTAGACAATTCATGAAATCATTTATCAACTCAAAGTAGTTTAAAGACTGGTTATCATACATTATATAAAATTTAATTCATTCTTGGACTTTCAACAGTAGCTGTGTGCCATTTTAGTTTGCCAATGCCATAAAATAAACCACTAAAATTAACGTTAAATAAAATAAAATCTAATCTGAAAATTATTTCTGTCAAAAAACTTCATGCATGTTTAACGCCATTTTTCAGCACAATATAGGTGTAACAGAATTGTTACCGAGAGGAGGGTGGATTAAATGAACAATACAAACACAATTTGTGAAAGAAAATATAAATTTATGTAATAAATTATAAATGAAAAAAATACAGATGTAACAACATTCATGCACTCAACCCACAATTACACTCACAACCATTCACAATACATGAACAAATTAAATATTAATACAAAAGGAATCTCAGATGTAAAGGGATCTCTTGGACTATACACAGATCCAAGGATCCTTTACGAAAGTTAAATTAATGCAAGTATAAATTACGAAAAATGAACACAAATGGCAAACTATACTATCGCATGATGGATTGCGATAACTAGCACGACTATATACTTGTATTCAATCAAGTTGCTAGCTTTTATTGATATCTATGCGATCACTTGAAATATTATTGTGATCTGACATAAGCATGCAAATACAACAATGTATTAAACTGTATTACAATTTCAATACACATATGTGTCTCGACCCCGTATAACCGCACGATTCAGCAACAGTTGAATCGTCTCCCAGTTTCCCCGAAAACCTAGGGTTGACCAATACTATTATCGGACGTTTCCCTTCACGGATCCACCACAGTTATACGTTCAGACAACACACAACATCTACCAGAACCAACGGTTCCTCACTACCCTAGATGTCGACCCGGATGTTTTACAACTCAGACAGCTCCAACACTCGGACTTCTAGCTTTCCGGATATTTACACGTTTACACAGATGTTGACGAACAGACAGTTCGACACACAGACAGATACTTCAATTCCGTTTGCACAAATTAACGGCACAATCACATTCAGATATTTATACAGAGATGTTCCGGAACAAATAATAGATGTCCCACAACAACTCAGACGATATCAAAGACGTTTATCAAAAGATGGTATCAGATGTGTTAACAGCTACGGTATCAGAAATGGTATCAACTACGTTAGCAGCTACGGTATCAGAAACATTGACATCTACGGTATCAGATCTACGGTATCAGATCTACGGTATCAGAAACATTGACATCTACGGTATCAGCGATTATCAGATCTATGGTAACAGCGATTGTCAGCTACAGTATCAGAAACACGGTAACAGCTACAATAAACAAAACCAGACTAATAATAGTTGTCTCAAAAATAATCTAAGCCGTAGATTACGATATTGCATTTAAAGTCTAATAGTGACTAGTAATTCCAAATATTCCACGTTTAATTGCAATAAAAGCATCATTATACGAAATGATAATCTGAATAAAATTCACAATAAAACGAAAATGTAAATTTAACACTCACCCCTTTGGCTGGAGATTGCAAGACGAGCTTATCTATCCTTCGATTAGATATTTTGGTTCCCGTAATTATTATGAGAAATATCTCGCCTTATATACTCTCTATAGGTGAACATAAATCACATCGAGCTTGCCGTGCACCACGTGAAACGAGTATTTCGGATTTCATGTAAATAACAAACTGGCACATGCAAATCGTTACACGCCACTTACCTTGGAGAAAACCACTTAATCACCCCAGGTAATGCGTGTACGACGAAATCAAGAAAATGGTGAGTTTCGTTTGCAATTCAAGAAGAACAAAAATCAGTTCAATTTTCGCCTAATTCTGTGACAATAGGCTATACATGGCGGCCAGTATTAATTGGTAGAGGAAGAACCCAGACAACCCCCGGAAAGAACCACCGACCCACGAGAAGCTACTGGCCAGCTTTCTCACATAACTACATTTGCCGAATCTTAGACTCGAACACACGCAGACAGAGGTGATATGGCAGTGGTCCGTAATGGACAGCGCTTTTGACCACTCGAGGCCCCCACATTTTTAAAAAAATTCTGATTTATACAACAACAAAATTCAAAATATTTCAAAATCCTGGTCATTTCAGGTTATTTGCCCTTCTTCACCAACTCGACATGAAGTTATCTGACAATCTCTTTTTTTGTCAATAGTCCATCATGACTTTAGTTAGATAGAAATCATGGATACTATATTTTCCCATTTTGGAATGTTAACTTTTGGACATCAAATATTATTTGCAAAAATAATTTTACAACACTTTGTGATTTTTTGGGATGCTGTTTGACAACTGTTCTTTTCCTGATCTTTTCAGACATTATTTAAGCAGAACTGGCAACTCTTTTTAATATAAAAGTCTTTATATGTTAGCTGGTAATAAAACTTTCACGGTAATAAAACTATGCTGGTAAAACAACTGCTAGTAAGATAACTTTGTAATAAAACTTTGCTGTGGTAATAAAACTGCTTGTAATGTAACACTGATGGTAATACAACTCTACTGGTAATACAAATTTGCCAGCAATACAACTTCAAAGTGTAATACAATATTGCTGGTAATATAGTTCTAATTAATACAACTTTGCTGGTAATATAGTTCTAATTAATACAACTTTGATGGCAATAAAAGTCTGCTGGTAATACAACTTTGATGTGACAATACAACTCTGCAAATATTACAACTTTGACAGTAATACATCTTTGATGTGGTTGTTGTTGTATTTGTTGTAGGGTTAAATATCATTTTCAGTACAAGATATGTATTAGGGTTAAACAACGCATGAGCACCACAATGGCTATATGGCACAAACTAAATGTTAAGTTCTAAAATGCAAAATTCGTTTTCAAAATTATTTTTCACTGAAAACAAATTCCTGATCACAATATTGTTAGGAACAAGTTCCAATGCCTCTTGAATCCTGTAATCATGGGAAGATTTTACCATATAGACAAAGGGAAGAAACTCTGTTCATCCCACCCTCTTACCACAAAGGGAAGAAACTCTGTCCATCCCACCCTCAAGTGAACCGGCCATGAAGGGTCATTATTCACTGTTTTATCTTACAAAAGAAAGTTATTTAATTTTTCCCGTGGGGTAAGGAATGGTGAAACATCCCCATGCACGTGTATGCACACATAGTGTGCTATTTAATTTGGTCATCATATTGCGCCCCTATTGAGGGACTATCGACATGAATGTAGGACCTGGGTGAGTGGGAATGGATCAAACACGCACTAAACCCTATCAACCAATCGGAAGGAGTGTACTAGAGGTGCAATGGCACCAAATAATGACTGGTGAAAAATGGTTTTCACGTCTCATCATTTTGAGGGTTTCTGGTCGCGAGAAAAGAGGAAAAGATTCGATAAGCCAGCCCATGTATATCGACAGCCTTGAAACACCCAAGCCATACTTATTTCAATACACTAATGGACATAAAATATACCAATAATGTGTAAGCCACCTGAGTAATTAAATCAAATTTTGTGTAGTTGAAGATTTTTTTCTAACTCCTAACATACCAATGTTTCTAGTACCCAGTGTACATTTTGTAAGTGTTACGTATATTTGATTTAAGTCATTTAATTTTATTTTATTTGTTTGTTTGTCAGATTCAAATTTAATATTTTAAGTTTAAGATTCATTCGTTGGGAGATATTTTTTTTAAAAAGTGGGATGACTTGTACTTTACAAATAAACACCAGATGTTGACCTCATTTCTGACCTGGCTTCAGAGTTGTAAACAAGCTTTTAAAATGATTGGTTGATTCCAAGGACGTTATGGAGCTTTGTTATAAACATCTTTCTATTTTTAGTTGGGTCATATGGTGTGCACGAGATTTTCTGAACATAAATTTGTTCTAAAGATTCTAGAAGATCATGTGACCCCTTCCTTGTTTATGTAAAAACAGGTATATAAATTATGTTTTGGAGTGAACTATTTAGTAGAAATTGGGCTGTTAGAATACTAAGTTGTGTGTCGTTTTGAGTTATTTAAAATTACCTTGTACTGAAAATTATTTAAATTCGTTTGGATCAAGAGGATTTATTTTGTTATTTATCTGGAAAATAATTGTGCTCACTGAATTTTATAAGACCAGAACTGACTTCATCATGTGACATCGTCTCCCATCTTGGATGCTTCACTAAGATTCGAACTGGGAATTAATAGGACATTTTATTAGCAGGACTTTTGCAATTTCTCTAGTGGATTATATTTTGAATTATTTTTGGATTAATTTTGGAATTGATTCTTAAAACCGTAAGTTTATTTTTCTTTTCTGGAAAATATCTGTGCTCAATAAATTGTTATTAAGTTTTTACAAGCTTGTTATTTTACTGTTTATTCGAGCCTAAGCACATAACATAAGTCCCTAACAATTTTAATTCTAGAATGTCTGTGCGACATATGTAGGTTGGTCACTGTTAGGTTATATGGATTGTGAATTTTGATTGGCGGTGTTCGAAATTGTTCGAGTTAGGTTTCTCAAATGAGCTTGTCAAATAGAGCTTTCGTACCAAATGAGAGCTCTGTTCCCACCCTCTTGACACAAAGGGATGAAACTCTGTCCATTCCATACACTTGCTAATGATACAGTTGTTTACTCAGTTTTTATTATTGTTTTGATATTTAAAATTTCATAAGTGCACTTTAAGAATGATTATATCTATGCTGTAAAATTGCCTTCTGAATTCCAAGGAAAGGCAAAGTGAGGATAGTTTCTTGTATTTCAATCACATTTCACATCACAAAGAATTAATCATTTTTATCAGCTGCTTTCAGACAACACATATTTTGCCTTCCAGTATCGAAATTAAATTTTAGAGCAAGTGGGTGAAACACGCGTAAAATATCTTACCATTGTCTAGATTATGAGCAGGCAACCTTACTCTGTGCCTTGCACACAATCATGCGTGCTCCAAAAGGAAATCAAAATCTTTAAGCTTAAGACACAGTTCACAACTTGTATTTGCATGGAGGTGTGGGAAATGAGAGTAATCTCACTGGGAAAATAATTTCTCCAAACAGCTTAACAATCGGCAAAAGGAGAATAGGCATTAGTAGATGGACCTACTAATAGGCATTAGTAGTTTGCTCGGATTCCTCTGGATCAGAATGTCATCACCCCTTGAGCTGTTGGGTCAATCAGGTCCAATTTCTGGCTGGAGTCCCAATGCACATAGATGGTTTATCTACCAGTGTATAACAGAGACCCTGTTCAGACTGAGGGTGAGGAGACTTGGTGGAAAGGATCTTTGTGTAGCCTCCAGAATACCAGAGGAAGAAACTGGAGAGGGCATAAGTACAGTCAAACCATGTATGCCTGAGAATTACAGGTCCCAAGGAGGGACAACAATAAATTCTGAAATGCCACCACATGAGACAGAATTATGTTAATGTGGAATGTGGAATGTTAACTTGCAAGAGCAATTGGTTTTTTTTTCCATGTCTATAAAAGAAAATAATCCTGAAAGAGGATTAGTTCAAATTTCTCTATCTTTGGAATACATTCTAGCCATGTCAGATCTTGCAAGATAGACTTGTTAAGACCATTCTACATCAAGCAGTCACTGAAATACCTGAGGATGTGAATCTCAAGAACTCTCTGGTGGGCTGCAACTACTTCCATCACTTTGTTAAAAGATACAGGAGCAGACACTGCTGTGTGACTGAATGCAAAGATTCCTCCTTCTCAAGACAGACTATCACAAAAAGATCAGCACCTCTGTATCTTGAATGAAGTGTGAACCTAGGTCTCCATCGAAACCCCTCATGTAACACCCAAGCATCCAGAGGTTGGTGGGGCTGAAGAGGCCAAAGGGGAGTAAAAACTGAGCCAGATGTTGAAGTCGCAGTGAACAGGTTGATCAGACCACCTGTCATGTTACCTGGTGAATTCCTTGCCTCCCAAACACCTTTGGGATAACTCCTTTACCATCAACAAATAAAAAGATACCTAGTGGTGATGTGGCTCCCGAGGGTTTCTCCAAACTGAAATAGGAGGAGGGCCCATCTTGGCCTGTTCCTTGCAAAACATTTTAAGGTCCACCAAAACCAAAGTGATGTCATCATCCTGCTTTTGCTCCTGGGGGGAGATAAGATTTTCCAAACTCAGTGTTTCTCAGGGAGACTTGGTAGTAGAAGTATCCTCATATAAAAAATTTGTGGGACTGCCCCAAGTAGCAAGCATTTGTGGAGGATGGGAAATACGTTTTGTTCCTCCTACAGAACTGAATCTTGTTTTTATATTGTTTCACTCGACATGAGCATATACTGGCCTGCCACCTGCCACATACGACTTTCTCGGAGGCCAAGGCATGGGCAACCATGGAACTGTTAATGGGAAGAAGATTGGCTCTCTGTAATGAATGTCCCCTACATCCCAATGAGACTTAACGGTAACACAGGTAGGGGTGATGTCAATCTGATCCCATTCCCTAACTGGATGTGTATTTGCTAACTCCCAAACAAGACTGAATGGAGACAGCTGGGCTACAGACTTGATCCTGGGCTACTGACCTGATCCCTGTCTATACCACTGGGGACTCCACTGACCAGTAACCATTACTCAAAAACTGGTGACTGGTGACCAGCACCCAATGGACAGCCAACACATCAGCCAGGTGATGATCAGAAAGATGAGTCTCCTGCATTCAATCATAATGATATAGCCACAATCCCTCCTTAGGGAAGCGCAATCTGGCTTCTTGTGCCTTCTCTGGGCCACCATGCCTGATAAAAGTGCTGTGACTCCTCAGGTGTCTATCTATTCCATGAGTGGCCGATTCTGTATTAATTTCCAAACTTCATGAACTGAATTCCAGAATCATAAATGGTCAGTAATACTTATATTAGACAAAAATATAATTGAGTATTGTTTAATCAGGATTATCTTGGCTACTGGATGGATGGCAAGGCTGTATATATCTTGACATTTGGCTGGACTGATGACCTGCAAGTCAGCTAGACAGCAACCTTAGTACCCATCTGGTTTGTCTGTGTGGTGAAACAGATGGATTGACTAACTAGATTCCCATATGGTTCCATATACCATGGTGTGGCCAGCCTTTTACAGCACAGCTCACCAAAGTGACAGATTCCTGGCTATGGATTATGGTGTCTGGGATGGACTAATGGCAAAATGGATCACCTAGCATCCAAAAGATACCTAAAGCATCCAGACTTATCAATCCTAAGGTCCATCTGAGACATGTGGGGGAATTACACCCACTAGGCTGCCTGGAAAAGGAGAGCAAGTGCCAAGCCATCAGTGGAGAAATAAAAGGGATGGTGAAAAATACATTCACCTGGTGCCAGCAACTATGCTGTCACTTCTTGGACTAGTCATTGCATCTTCAATTTTAAGGATTATTGTGGCAATTCTGCAACCCCTTGCTCTACCTTTCCTGTGAAGACTGCATAGTGGCAACTAAGCAATCCCTTGCTCTTTACCATTCCTATGAAGACTGCATAGTGGCAACTAAGCAATCCCTTGCTCTACCTTTCCTATGAAGACTGCATAGTGGCAACTAAGCAATCCCTTGCTCTACCTTTCCTATGAAGACTGCATAGTGGCAACTAAGCAATCACTTGCACTACCATTCCTATGAAGACTGCATAGTGGCAACTAAGCAATCCCTTGCTCTACCATCTGTAGCTGATGTGATGTAATGGTTACTGCTAGCATTGAATACTTCAGTTTCGATGGGGGCAAAGGGTTCCTTTAAACTCTTGCATATGACGTACATCGTTATCAAATTTTTAAAGGACAAGTATGAGAAAAAAATTTCAATAATATGATGCCTAATGTATTCACCTATTCAAATAATCGTGATGTTATTTAATAACAGAAAAAATACCAGAACCAACAGGTATTAATGATACTGTATTGGATCAAAAGGTCAGAAGAAAAGAATGTCCACAAATGAAAAGAAGAATTCATATTAATATAAAAAAAATGTCACAAAATAATGACAACAATAATGTCTTCATACTCAATAATACAAAGACATTTTCGATGGGATAAGCCACAAGATAAAACTTTGATTTAATGTGAGGTATGGGTTAGGATGTACGTCATTTCCAACAAAAGCTAACACTGAGGAGACAACTGTAGCCATCTAGCAGTAAGGGGAAGTATGGGGAAGGTTGGGAAGAGTTTAATCCCTTTGTCTATATGGTTTAAAGACTGTAAAGAAAACATTTCTTTCTTTCTATGATTGCTAGGTATTAATTGTACAAATTAAAATATATTTTAAGGCATCACAAAATTAATGATAAGGAGAAATATTTAAGCTGTTAAATATGAATTTCAAATCTTACATAATGCCAATTTTCAATAAGGTATGGTTGTTCACCTCTTGTATTAGGCTATCATTTTAAGATGATGCCACAAATGGTAAGAACTGTTGATGATTATTGACTGTTTAAGTTGCTCATCAGACAATTTGCAATAATTAATCAAAATCAATCGAAGACTGGTCTGAAAAGACAAACAACTAATTATCAAATTTTGATTTTCAAATATTAATTGTCTACAAAAAAGTTTTCTTCTTCAGGACATCTTGTTTAAATCTTAAATATTTTTCCTGCATCACAACCAACATGTTTATCAGATCAGTGATATAATATTTCAGACACATGCTGTTATTGACCTTTAACTGAAAGTTTCGTCTAGCTTGAGCTCTTTTAAGACAATCTGCTGACAATACCAGAGATAAAAGCAACCAAGCTTGAAAAAGTTCTATTTTCTATTAAAATAAATCCATATGTGATTAAAATCTATAGTTCATCCCTAAATTTTAACTCATTCTAATTACTAGAATTGATCAAGGCAAGCTTTACTTATGGGACAAAATGTCAAAAAAATAATATTGGTTAATCTTTGACTATAGAAATAAAAAAAAAAAACAGCTTGCTGATTATCTGTGCATTGCTTACATGTTGTGTCTTTCCTCAATTTCCTGTGTGGTTCGTCGTACAATGCCAGGAGGGAGTTGGATGTCCTCCATGTCATAAACGGACAATCTTACTCTTGAATTAGGTTCCTCTCCTTCATCTTCCTTCTCATCTGCACCTGTATCCTCATCCGCTGAAACAGACTGTTTTGCATGTTCCTCTATGTCTACTTTATGTGAATCCACAAAAGGACCACGTTCTGTCTTAGACTTCTCATAAAATACAAGGCCAGAATCATTTTTAGACACTTCTTCAATCTTAGGCCTTGATGTATTCTTTGACCTATTGTCAGTCCTCAGTTCAACGCTTACATGAGAACTTACTGTTGAAATGGTTGAATCATCTGAAGGAGATAATTTCAATGGCATTTTTTCCTTTTTCTGTAATGTAGGAGATAAACTTGCTTGGCTACTAGTATCTGAACTTATGGACTCTGTTCTAGGACGGTCACAATCTACTGGCTTCCATCTTTCCTCAAAATCTTGCCTTTGTTTCAGCACTGTGCCTGCATTCCATGGAATGTTTTCCTTAGTATAGTGTTCTTTAATGGCCAGACCCAGTATTGTGTTGGATTTTGATATTCCTGGTTTTGTATTTTCCATGTTGTCTGATTTTGTGGCTTCAACACTACTACACAAAGCATTTTCTGCACAAGTAAATTTAGTTGTCTCTTCAGTACCTCTTTGTGAGGTTTCCGTGCATCCTGATACAAAATGTTCCTTATTACTGATATCTGTGGTTTCCATCCTTTCTGGTTTTGTGGTTTCCTCATGAACATATTTCGTTGCTTCCCCACTTGTATATTTTGAGTTTTCCACTCTACTTGGGTCCATTCCTTTATCTTTAGCATGAAATTCATCTTCCTCTTTCACATTTTTTATTTGTGCTTTTGCCTCCTTTTCTTCTCCAATTTGAATCTTTTCATTGCTATTTCTGAATTCTATCCAAATTCCTGATTCTGCATCTTTTTCAACTAAGTTATCAACACTTCCACACGCTTCTAAAATTTCATCATTCTCCTCTTTATCCCGCCCTTCCTCATTCTGGCTTGCTTCTGCTTTTATCCAACTACGGTCTGATCGAAATTTTAGTAATGAGCTCGTACTTGCTGAATTAGGTATAGGTGAGCAAATTTCTGAAGAAAGTCTAGCGGGGTCAATAATACTGGTACCTTCTGTGGAAGACCTGGATTTGTCCCCATCCTTAGTCAAGGATTTAACACCACATGGGACTGAAATCTTGGAATCGTTTTCATCTTCACCTGACAAGTATCTAACCTCTGAACCCTTTAAGGATTCATTTTCTGAATCTGCTAAATCAATACTAAATTGTTTAGTGTCAAGTTTTTTTCGATCAGTGAATTCACCCAGTCCTCCAGATGGTGCCTCTGTGATTACAGGAGAAGGTATGTCTGAAAGGGACTCCTCTGTAGAATCGGTACTGCGTGAAACATTATCAATTTCAGGTTCAAACTTTAATATCGGATCATCTCTTTCACTGCCTGATGCAGTCATTCCTGAAATAAAATGGCACAAGTACATTTAATCATGCCGTATTTCAACAAGCAATTTAATGAAAATGCATTAGCTTGTTTGTCTAAATAATGATTGTTTGACAAAAAGCACTGAGGATAGTTGATTAAAAAATAACAATACAATCAAGACAAAAGTCACTACCGTATTTCTGCATATATTAGATGCACCCAATTATAAGACGCGGGTTTTGACGATTTGCGTAAAAAATATTTTAAATAAGACCCCCACAAATAAAAGATATACTCGGTCTTGCCATTTGCCTAACTGAGAAAACCCTATAGGTATTGACTGCAGATGACATAGCATTAATTTTTTAATAACTTTTAACTTACTTACGGTATTGATCTGTATCTAATATTATTTTGTTAAGTACTATTACATTATTGTTCAAATAAAGTTTAATAAAATCTTTTGAATAATTCTGTGTGTTGTTTTGTTCAAATATGTACCAGTAAACATCCGTTTTTAAACCATGTGCATCAAAATGGCTACCAGTACTTTTCTTTGTCATAAGCGCAAATATATCAAATGTTTCAATCACTCATCTGATGTAAACACGGCTTCATTGACCGTTTTGGCTCGAGTTCAAAGAATTGTTTGAGACAGGGCCGCAACTGTTATCGTCTGATCTTATCTTCCTCTAGGACGTCAATAAAGTTTAATAACATCTGTTTGGCAATGAATAATTCTGTGTGTTGTTTTGTTCAAATATGTAAACATCCTTTTTCAAACTATGTGTATCAGAGATCAGAGTAGCTACTTTCCTTTGTCATAAGTGCAGATATCTCCAATGTTTCGATCACTTGCCTTAAGTAAACAAGGCTTCATTGACCGTTTTGGCTGGAGTTCAAATAAATGTTTGAGGCAGGGCTGCAACGGTAAACGTTTAATCTTACCTTCCTCTAGGTCGCTCGGCCTTGGCTTCAGCAGCTGGGGTTAGTATATACTGGTATATAGGGTATACATGGGATCAATCTCATAAAAATTTTCCCACAATCGCAGCCAATCAGTAAAGAGAGTGCTGTGCAAGAATTTCATGGTCTTATATGGACCAATCATAATCATAAAATATGATATGTTAACATGTTGTAATATCAAAAATATTAAACTGCATACACCATATGTAAAGTGTACCTGCTATATGATAAATGGATATATAAGGTGAGTATGATCTGATCTGAGGTTTAATAATGGTGTTAAATGTACAAATCATCATGTAACATGTTATGGAATTTTTATATTTTTTTTATTCCCCTCTCATTGGTAATCTTGACAGTAAACTTAATAATACATAAAATTAAACAGCTGATCAGATGCATTCAAGTTGTACTAATGTCACGAACATCCTAGTTAGTATCAAAATTTGTTTTTAGACTGGTTTCCAAATTTAATTTTTAGACTGGTTTCCAAATTTAATTTTTAGACTGGTTTCCAAATTTAATTTTTAGACTGGTTTCCAAATTTAATTTTTAGACTGGTTTCCAAATTTAATTTGGCATACAAATCAGCATAATAAAATCTTATGTACAAGACATCAAATTCACCTGTGTAACATGGCTACCATGGTAACAGGTTGACAGATGAATATTATGGAAAACAATGCACTCAGCAACCAATCGATGTTGATTTTATATTCACAACAGAGTATCTTTGTCTACAAGTCACTAGATACATACCTAGTTTCTGTCTATGTAACAAATCTGCATCCTGTGGAATCTCTAAATCAGATCCCAAATCAATGGCAACATCAGGGTCAACTATCTGAGGTGTGATGGCAGTCCTCAAGTCTTGAGCTGATTTCTCATGGAAAATCTTACGTTGTCGGCTACAAACAGAGCATAAGATTAATAAGCCTTAGTATTTTTGAAATCTTTAGCTAATCTTTTTTTATACATTCAATTTAATTTTTTCATTTTTCATTAAATATTACTTTGCATTCAGTATATTTTCTTTCTATTTCTATCATTCACATAGGTCTGATTATCTTGTTCTTCTAATGCATGTCATGGAGAAATTCTGCAAACTATCTTTATTTTTTTGTGCTTGTTTTTGGTCAAATAATATCCCAAAAAAATAGTCATGATTATTTTTCTCTCCAAAAGAAACCACTATTTTGGGCACAACATGGCAAAATAATGGCTTGATATTCGAAAGAAAAAAAATTTGAAAAAAAATGTGTTACCTTGATAATATTTACCTGATCATGACAGGCTTGGATTACATATACTACCTCAAAGATCCATCCATCCCAAGCTAAAAAAAGAATTTTACCTTGCCTTTTGGCTTGTTTTAGAACCTGAAGGCTAAAAAGTTGTCTACTTCCCATTACATAACTCGGGCTGTAGGGGTGAAATAAATACACCTTTGCTGTGTTTCAGTATGATTCATAATACACAGCCTACAACACAATACATTATCCATACACATATCAAATTAGGCGGTCTATTCATCTTTAGAAAGTTTGTCATTGGTTTTCATTCTAGATATAAGATTCCAAACATAGACTTGTCACCTGTTCATATGCCATTCTTGTTGTCAACAAGATATCAAAAGTAATCCCAAACAGACTACCTGTTAGGCATCAGTGATTTTTATTCAACATTTTAGGCCATTTCAGGCTGCTCTATTTGATCATGTGCTGGTAATGTGAGCCTGTATTAAAATAGGTTAGGTGAGCCTATATTACAATCAGGTATGTATGATTAAAGAAGCATGTATTGCTTCAAATATTAGTGTCTTATTAAAATCATAATTAAGGGGCCCCAAGTGGCCGAGTGGTCTAAAGCGCTGTCCATTACGGATCACTGCCATCTCACCTCTGTCTGCGTGGGTTTGAGTCTCGGATTCGGCCAATGTGGGTTATGAGAAAGCTTGCTAGTAGCTTCTCGTGGGTCGGTGGTTCTTTCCGGGATTTTCCGGGTTCTTCCTCACCATTAATTATACTGGCTGCCATGTATAGCCTATATTGGGCTGAAAAATGGAGTTAATAATGTGAATAAAACAAGTGGAAGTTACCTTAAAATTATTCACCTGAATATGCTTCATATTTTTTTAAAAGTTTATTCTTAACCTCTCAACCAATAAATATTATGGGATAAACTGTTGATAATATTACTTTGGAACGATCCAGATCTTTGAGGTGAAATGGTCACAACATAGTATCCAATTCAATGGAAATATATCACTTGCTAGATCTGTTTTTCATTGGACAATTAATGATTAGTTGGCATATCTGTATCAAATTAAAGGTAGAAGAATTTTTTTTATGTCCTTGCTCATTTATGAGGGCACCACTTTTGGCACATTAAATTTCGTTTTCACAAGACTTGGTTTGAGGATGGTGATATTGGTCCAATAAAAATGTGCCCTGACTTAAAATTGTCCCCAAGTGATGCATCTTTCACCCTAATAGCATTTGGGAAGAATACAGGAATGGTAACTCTGTAACCCTTTGGTTTCTCAAATGCAATTGTCTTAGTACTGGACACATTATTTATTGAGTGAGGACATTACTGCAATGTTTCCAACCATGCTTATAATCAATGTTTGGTAAAGGATAAAAACATAACCATACATGCCAACCCCTGACAAGGAAAAAGCGTAATCCAAGTGGTCAAAAAGCGGAATCCTGGCAGAAAAAGCATAATCTGCATACAACATGCTAAAATTTCAATAAACAATGATTATTTGCCCCTCTCGTCTTTTAACATCCTTTACTGTTTTAAGTTTTCATATGTAGCACTTTTAGCTTTACATACATCGACTAGAAACCATCTTAAGACTTTTAGCGCTAAATATTAAAATTCTTTCCACATGGTCAGAAATCGATGTCACATGATGCCTGTACTCTTGTTTTAATACTTAGAGGATTCTGTTATATTTTGTTTCGGGTTTTTCGGTTGCTTTTTTCTAATTTATCTGGGAAATTTTTTAAAGGGGATATTTTTGCTCACATAAATGCATAGACTAAAATAAAATATACTTTTTAGCGCCAAAATATCTTTAGACTGGTTCTGCATCAAATATGAATTAGAACATAGAATCTGCACGTAAAGATTAAATTTAGAAAACCAGTCTGCTCTCTCCTCACTAAGCATACAGATGCTATAAATAGAATTTGAGGTCGACAGTAGAACTAGGTTAGCTATAAATAGAACATGATACTGTTAGGAAAGTCCATGGTCAAGCGTACTCTTATATTGTAGTTATATAAAAGCCGTCTTTTCTAAAATATGGTTTGTGGGATTAATGGAATGTTAATAATAACAAGAAAACAAGTAATTAATTTTTTGGGAGGTGGATATACTGAAAAAGCGCAATCCATATACGTTTAAGCGTAACAAGTAATTTAGTGAAAAAAAAAGCATCATGATTACGCCAAAAGTGTAATGGTTGGCATGTATGCATAACACTTCATCAACAACTTTACATACTGTTCCTGGCTCTTACTGATTTTCTGAAATAGTGTACCAGATGCCTCATTATTCCTCATAAAGTCCTCATTATTATTATTTTCTGCAATACAAGTGTACCAGATGTCTCATTATTCCTCATAAAGTCCTCATTATTATTATTATTTTTATTTTCTGCAATACAGTGTACCAGATGCCTCATTATTCCTCATGAAGTCCTCATTATTATTATCATTATTATTATTATAATTTTCTGCAATACAGTGTACCAGATGTGTCATTATTCCTCATAAAGTCCTCAATATTATTATTATTATTATTATTAAAAATTATTATTAGTAATATTATTATCATTATCATTATTATTATTATCATTATTATTTTTATCAGTATTATTACTATTATTATTATCATCATTATTATTATTATTATTATTATTATTATTATTATTATTATTATACCTTGCTGTGAGAATTCCTTCATAAGTCTCCAGCTGTTTCCAGAAACCCTCATTAGGGTTAATAATGGAACGTCTTGCCTTGGTGTAGTCAAATGCCTCCTGGCGTGACCAGTTGTGTTCCTTCATCAGAAATGCAATCACCTGAAGATCAACAGGAGTTTGAGTTAAAACTTTTCCTAAATTTACGGTTTTCTAAAAATAACTTTGTAATGAAATTCTTTTCGTAATATCAAAGGCAGAGATGTGTGTGTGTGTGTGTGTGATTTTCATTTTTAACTTAGCTTTAAAAAAATTCAATTGTATGCTACAATGTCTGCAGTGAGTCAGTTTATAGTGATGTTTAGCACTGCAGCATCATGCCGCAGACATGAAGCATGATGTCACATCCAGTCACATTATCCTGACACCAGGCTGACCAGTTCTAACACTAACCTTTTAATGCTGAGTGCCTAGCAGCTGATAGTATAATTTTTGGAAGTCATTGGTCTGACTTGGCTAGGGATTCAAACACATGACTTTCTGCATCTGAGGCGGACATTCTAACCACTTCAGCCACCAAAGCAATCCCAGAGACATAGATAATACATGAGCCAGTGAAAAACTCAAAAACCTTTTAAAAATTTAAAGAAAAGAATGATAAGAGCTGAAGAACTTTTCAGAAATCTACCAAAAAAAGATAAGATTATTTGCAAACAATCTTAAGATATACAATTAAAGTGTCATCTTTTGCAGAAATCTGATCAATGCCTATTTAGGAAAAATGAAACAGAAAATGCAACTGTGAAAATATATACTGAGGTCTTTGATGTGGTTGAAACTTGATAAAGAAGCCCTAAATAATCCTATAAGAATTGATGAACAGCTATGCACCAAGTGCCTGTATATTCATTATGTTGTTTCAATGGAGATAAGAATGTTATACTTAGGACAAACAAGAGACCCTTGATGAGACAATTCTTTATATGCTCGAGTGATAAGATTTTCAATTTGTCACTGTAGCAGCCATATTGAATGTAAAACTGCACTATTTTCATTTTAAGACAAAGCTGACACTAATAGAATCCCACAAACTCTTCTTGGAAATTATAAGTAAAACTCTTTACTGCCTACCAGCAGCAGAGAGGGTGAACCCTACAACGTTTTCAGACAAAATTTGATTGAAATCCTAAAACGAGCCGTCCTATAATCTCATTTTAACCAAAAAGAGGGCGAACCCTACAACGTTTTCAGACAAAAAAAATTGATTGAATCCTTAAAACGATCCGTAGGATTTCGTTGAAATCTACGAAATCTCATTTTAACTAAAAAAATGAAAACGAAGATTTTTACGATTTTTTAATCAATTTTGGTCGCAACTTGTTGTCATCACCCTCTCTGCTGCTTAGTGATTTCATCACTGGGTTAACAAAAAATAATAAAATGATTTTAACCGAATATTTGATCCAGTCCGATACGATATCGTGTCCGAGGATCATGCAAATTTATTGTTGCGAATCCGTGTGGTTTTGACTGAGCATGACTAAAGAAATCTCGAAATTGATTGAAGTCCATATCAGAACACCATGTCTGCCAAATATTTCGTAGCGTATGTGTATCAACGCCGTTGAATACAGAAAGAATATTGCAGTTATCTCTGATGACTTTTGGAACCTGAGTGTAGCGTTGAGTGACATATATCACGTCAGTGTTTTTGTGACGCCCACGGGAAAATATTCTAGCAGGATTTTTTTGTTTATCCAACATTATATCGTCGTATACGACTAAATTGTTAATATCTCCATCAATATCATCAATGCTCGGTGCTTCATCGATATCGGTTATAAACTCAATAATACCCTCTCCGGATTTTTCTACCGCGCTGTCGTTAAAATCTTTTAGCACTTCATAACATCGTTGATCATCTACGCTAGGGGCAATTAAATACAACTTATCCCATTTCATCCATCTCATTATTAAATTGAGCAACAATTGCGTTTTACCGGATCCAGATGGCCCGATTATAATCATCCGGATAGAGTTTGGTAGCGCTGCATGATGCTTAACCGGTTCTCTTCTTTTAGTCGCTGAAAAATCAATTATATCCATATCTCTATACATAAATTATGGATCTATATTGTGTGAAGTGCAAAACGCGTACTGGCACAGATGATGTGACGACAGTTACAACTAAAAATAACCGATCAGCGCTTTCTGGTAAATGCATGCAATGTGGTACAAAGAAATTTAGATTTGTGTCTATGAAATCTGATTTAAAAAAAAACGAGGAGGTGATATCGCAGCCAAATTGGCAAAGCTCCCTGGAACCCCATGGGCAAAGTACCCCGGAGAAAAGCACCTTCCCGGATATAGCTACTGTGGACCGGGAACCAGACTTGATATCAGACTCAATAATCAAAATCAACCCAACCCCGGTGAAGAACCAATAAACGCCATTGATAAGGCCTGTCACCTTCATGATGTTGCTTATAAAAGCAGCAATCTGCAACACAGACATCTAGCAGATGTGAAATTAATTCATGCGTTAAATGCTATTCCTGATAAATCCTTCAAAGAAAAATTGGCTTCATTTTTGATAAAATCGGCTATGAAAAGCAAATTGATGTTAGGTGCCGGTAATTAATAATATGGAATCAATTTATTATTCCCCAAGAGGATACTGGAGGGGTAAATCAGCAGTCCATAAACTCGCTAGCGCTGCAAAAGTGAAAAAAACCACTGCGGCTAATTGGTTATCCAAACAGGCACTATGGCAAATTTATCTACCACCGCCTAAACAAATTCAATTCTCGCATTTTGATGTGACCGCTCCTAATGAAGTTCATCAGGCTGATATATTATTTCTGCCACATGATCGTGGTTACAAATACGCGCTAACCGTAGTTGATATTGCAAGTCGATACAAAGAAGCAGAACCGTTAAAAACAAAATCAGCCACTGAAGTCGCTTCTGCATTTGAAAGGATTTATCGACGAGGTCCTCTGCACTGGCCAAATCTATTGCAGGTTGATCCTGGCAAGGAATTTCAGGGTGCAGTATTATCTACAATGAAACATCATAATGTCACCATACGACGAGGGCATACTGCGCTACATCGCGATCAGGCCATTGTAGAACGATTTAATCGGACGATTGCTGAGCGGTTATTTGGATATCAATACGCAAAAGAATTCATTCAAGAAAAGCGATCCCGTGAATGGGTTAAAAGATTACCATCTGTGATTACTGCACTGAATAACGAGATTACTAGAACAATCAACATGAAACCTATCAACGCGATTAAAAAGAAGTCAATACCCGTACAACCACAAAAAGATTTCAAAGAACCAATTCTTGGTAGTAATGTCATTGTGAGGTACTTATACGAACCAGGAGAGCTTGAAGGGGGTAGAAAAAGGGCTACTGATCCTATTTGGAGCGTCACTACGCATAAGATATCTAGTATAACACGATCTACGGGTAGACCTCCAGTCTATAAACTGGATTCAACTGCCCCTCAGCGGGGTTTTACTCGACAACAACTACAGGTAATTCCCGAGGATACTCAATTGCCACCGCATGGTCTTAACTAGCACCGTTGCGTCTATTGCACTCAAGACAAGTCAACATCACATTATTTCTGACATGACCGAGACTGTTATTTTTTCTGTCTACGGTGAATTGGCGAGGATCCTTATCCGAATACTGCCAACGCATTATACAATTGCAACTCGCGCAGTGATTATTCTGTTGTTTCTTCAGCGTAATTATTGATTCAGCATCAATATCAAATTCTCGTTGTTTTTTTTTGTCCTGTTGTTTGTAACCGGAGAGTTTTTTATTAATGATGCTAACATCAATATCATTTATTGTGGTGTCATTATCATCGAAAACAACTCTTCGAAGTTGATTTATTTTTCGTACTCTGGATACTGCGAGATAGACTAAATTCGACCATTCGATGTGATTATCCACCATCCAAACAATTGTATCCGATATAGTCAATCCCTGTGAAGAGTGTATTGTTGCTGCGTATCCTAGCGTCCACGGGGATTTATTAGCACGCAATGCATTTTCGACGAGGCTGATATCAACCAGCACAATATCATTTAATACGAGAATTTGTTTTTCACTCTGTCCTGGAATATCAACTTCAATATTCTGTTTTCGTGTATCCGATGGCCTATAACAAAGGGGTACTGGAAGCGTTGCAAATTTTTCTTTATGCAATTCAAATAACTTCATCTGAAGTGTATCCCTGACTATTTTTCTACTTGCAATTATCAAATCATTTGGTCTCCATGTTTCCCAGAAATCGTTTATTTGAGTTTCTGAAATCACTTCACGCGCTATTTCGCACTGGATTCTATCCGGTTGTAATCTAATTAGTTTCTTAAATTCTCGTAATCGTTCATCAAGTGATCTATAATCAGTGGTGATTTCTTCATAGTAGTCTACAAAACCCCTTAGCCATTCATGTGGAGATGCACCGACAAATGGTGGTGGTTGGCCGTGATCACCGCACATGACGACTTTTGTGTTTTTGTTTAACAACCACTCGAGAAATATTTGTAATACATCTAATGACACTGTGCATATTTCATCCCAAATTATGATTTCAGGAATGAATTTATCACCCATACGCTCAGGAGTCCATTTGTCACCCTTCCATCGAAAGAAACTATGGTAAGTACAAGCATTTACCCCTCGCTGTATCATCTCTCTGGCGAGTCTGTGAGTCGGTGTTAGCACAATCATGGTTGACCGACGAAATAATTCAATTGCACGAGTTGTCTTTCCTGACCCACCACAACCGTTTAAATAAATTGTTTTATATCTACAGATTGGATCAGATACCGGTGGTGCATTAGAAAATTCTGATTGAATTTCAATACGGTTACAACAAAGATATTTATCATCCATGGCAACGTCTGCGGATTCACAATACTCATGTAGCATCTCCTTTTTAAATCGCCAACGCCCCCAATTTTCTTCGGGATCTGTGAATTTAGCTACAGCTGATTTGTACTTATTGTGTATATACATCGAATCAGTGGCCACTCTAACCGCGGTATTAGGAAATCTATTTATCATCGAAAATAGATTAATAGAAGCATAGGCTAGCATTGAACTTCTCAAATGTGTGTACTGGGAATTATATCCATCACAGTAGGTAACAACCGTACCTAATTTCTCACCATTGGATAGAAAAGCATCCTTACGGGATACAAGTTTTCCCTGTTTCATTAAATCCGCTACAATAAAATCGTATTCAGCGACATCTATGATCAACCGCGAAGAATATTTTGCGTTGTCGTACCGTCCACCCTGGGTGAATTTACCGATTATTCTTCGTCCGAGATCTTTTGCTTGTTCTTTTTTAATTTCAAATAACTTCATAGACAAATTCATGATTTCTTCTTCATTGAAATCAGGGAATTGTTTTCGTAGTTCGCTGATTATACGATCTAGATCGGGTTGTGGTAGCCAAACTTCTTTCTGAGCTCGATAGCATATAATAGCCTCGGAAACAATCAACGATATTAGCATACCACAATCAATCATATATCGTAGTAACACTATTGGCATCCAGGCCTTTTCAGATAGGTGTCTACCGAGCCAAACATAACTACACGGATGTAACCCTGTAGCTAATTCGAATGATATCACACGAGCGAATCCGGTTAAATCAAAATCAGGTAATGGTCCATTAATCGCAACACGAGTCATTTCATGTGTTGGGTGTCCAAATCGTTTGAAGTACTCAGCGCATTCCCCATATCCGAGAAAACTTCCGGGATAACACGCGGCTATATCAATTGAAATCATACCATCAAGTGAGTATTTCGTATTCCACAGTCCTCCATGACCAAATTCGACGCAACTCAATTTAACATCCTCGAGAAAATCACTTCGTGTTGGACGCCATGAGTTTTTTTCTCTTGCGAAGTGAGCTACCACTGATGGAATAGTAAAACTATCCGTGAGTAGTTTTTCATGGGAATTCTCCGGTGAAAAATCACTAGCGATTTTTCTCATTCTATTATCTAATTCTTCAACGCGATATAATTCACCATTTGGTTTTACAAATTGATCGAATCCTATTTCGGGATCTTCATCACTTCTAAGTAACCACACTGACACAGGATCATCCTTACACAACGCATTAATAGCATCAAATAATCTCTCTTCATAGAAAACATCCCCGACTAATTCCCCGGAAAATTCCGGTGGGATATATTTCACGGTTCGTTCTCGTGGAAATACTGTTACCGCAGGTGTCCACGCGTGTTTGTTATGATCAATAATCTGTATTGGTGCTCCATTTTTGTTATATTTCGGTTCGTATAAAACCTCTCCGGTTATCGTCATAACTGTTATTGGAAATCTTAATGATGTTTCTAATTTAGCTATATCAGAAATCTTTGCACCATGCTGTTTCACTGTCAGTTCCCATTCGGTTATTTTCCTACGTCGCAGATCAGTTAGTTTATTTCCTCGGGATGCATTTGTGAAGTGCTCCATTACCCGTGTTGCTACACAATTAAGCCCTGACGAATATTTCATAGGAGCTAGTTTTGCGATATCGGGTTTATCATTTAACGGATATATCCCATAAACCATTGCTGTTACGGGATAAGATCTTTCGTAGTATGGTTTGTCAATGCCGGTTAGAATTCCTGGTTTGGAATCTCTACTCACAATGACAGCTTTTTTATTCTTGAGGATTGGTTCAAATTTATCCCTAATAATCCATTTGCCATCGACTTCAATAATGAATTTGATTCGGAAAAAATACCGTTTTTCCCCAACACGTGAAATTATCACTGCTGCTTTTTCATCATTCATGGTAGCGTCAACAACACCATCAATTCGAAATGTTGACCAACAATAGGATGCTCCATCACGCTTAAATTCATTGAAACAATCTCTGATTTTACTAATCATGGCTTTATCAAGAATTGTATTCTTGGGTGTATTAGAAACTATATCGAGATTGAATTGAGCATCTTTCCAGGATAATTTCTTGGACGCTTTTGAAATCCGAAGGATTTTGGGTTTATCGAGATTAAATTTGTTACGTTTTTTGGGTCTATCGAGATTAAATTTAGGATTGATTTTTAATAATCTCTTAAACTCTTTCATGTTTCCGTCTCTTGGACGTTTGATACGTTTTTTGGGTCTATCGAGATTAAATCTAGGACTGATTTTCAATAATCTCTTAAACTCTTTCATGTTTCCGTCTCTTGGACGTTTGATACGTTTTTTGGGTCTATCGAGATTAAATCTAGGACTGATTTTCAATAATCTCTTAAACTCTTTCATGTTTCCGTCTCTTGGACGTTTGATACGTTTTTTGGGTCTATCGAGATTAAATCTAGGATTGATTTTTAATAATCTCTTAAACTCCTTATCAGCATTGAATTCAGCATTTTTCGAAGTCAATCTCTTGAACTCTTTCATGCTATACTAAAAACAAGTGTCTAAATGAAAGATTTATGTATAATGAATCCCCCTGCAATGGATCAGTCATTGAATTAGACAAATAGTATAGTATAAGAATGACCCAAGAATTCAGACAGCACCCTGTGAGTACAAATTATGAAGCATCCAGTGATGGTGTTGTAAGAAACCGTAGACTGAAGAACCCAGTTGGGTGGGATAATGGTATGGGGTATTTGTTCTTTACTGTTGGAAAGAAGAAATATTACAATCATCGTTTCGTGTACGAGTGTTTCCATGGATTGATCAAAGATGGTTTTGTTATTGATCATATTGATTCTAATCCGAAGAACAATTCTTTATCAAATCTGCAGGCTGTTACACATAGTGAAAATACCAAACGAGGGGGGACTGGGAAATACTCGAAAAAAGCGAGACCTGTGAAATCTTTGAATACAATAACTAACGAAGAAAAAGTATTTAAATCAATATATGAAGCCGGCAAGTATTTCAATATTTGTAGACCCTCTGTACGATATGTTGCAGAGGGGGTTTGTCGATCGGCTATTTCAAAGGGGACGGGACAAAAAATTCGATTTAGTTATGTCTAATACGTCATATTTTTCATTTAGAAATATATCATTATTATAGAATAATGAATTCTGAAAACATGAATAGCATCATATCCGAGATTTCAAAATTGAAAGGTTGGGATATTGAACTATCAGATGGGTTAAATCCTGATCAAATCATGTCTGATTTTCAGGATATAGAATACGGAGTTAACAACAATAAATATATGCTACCAAAGAAGTATGCGCTCATCAAAAGAATTCAGAATTCTATTAAGGACTCTCTCGCATTTTCCAGTGACGTAAGTGTGTTCGCTCCGTTGTATACCATCGTAGAACGAATACGAAAAGAATTGGGGTACGAATACGAATTGAAAAAGGAGGTTAATTCTAAAGTTAGAAACCTACGGGCGTTAATTCAAGAAAATGAACAATTTTGATTGACCATTTATCATTATTTGATTGCCCGACCATTTATCATTATTTGATTGCCCGACCATTATCATTTTTTTTAGCCGACCCTCAATGGATGTCAAAAATCGATGGATGATCAATGGAAAAGTGAGGGAACTATCAGTATTAATTATTTTTATATACAATTTTGATAGTTCCCTCATCAATGATAGAGCTGTTAAAACACTTCCATGACCGTATTAAAAATCATCCGACATGTCAAAAAAGTGAGGGAACTATCAGTATTATTTATTTTATATACAATTTTGATACTTCCCTCATCAATGATAGAAGCCGTTATAGGATGAAATAACACTTCCATGACCATCCGATGGTGTTAGGTCGGGATTAAAAAAATTGTTTTACAATTGAAAAATTGTTTCTGATTTCAAATAATGGTCAATGAAGCATTAACAACCCGATTGGCTCGTGAACGATTAGATGCAATTAAGAGATTTGTACCAATTCGTGACTCTGTACGGAATAAACTACAACAACGACAGAGTTTTCAGACTGATTTTGCTGCGGGATCTGAAGAGTTGTTTAAACCAGTAACCACAGCAACGAAAGGGATAGAGCGTGCTATACTGGGAGATGATCCTGACGGTAAAAGAAAAGAAGAGGGTCTTATTCCTGTGTTAGAAAAAATAGCAAAAAGAACTAAACAAACAAAAAAATCCTTGCAATCACTTCCTCAGGATATATCAACCGCTTCGAAACGAACATTTAAAGGATTTCAGGAAGAACTAGTTAGCGGACTACCTAAATCAATTATATTTACCGAGAGCGCTAAACAACAAATTCTCAACGAGGATATAGATAATTTAGGTGAATTCGCTGCTAACAGCTATGATTCACAAGAGAAGTTTTTCACGGACAATTATTCGGATTATAGAATGTCACATAATGAATGGGCTGATATAGTGTATGAAATAAATACTGGGAGTTTAGATAGAAGGATGAAGGACTACAGAGACTTCAAAAGAAAATTTCAACTCCAAATAAGACAGCCATACGATGAGAAAAAAATTCTGGGGAGTGGTCTAGTTGGAAACGCTAGCGTTTCATGTCCTGGTAGTGTTCTCAGTGATATATCACGATTAGAGGTTCTTGTAGGAGGGTTCCGAGCCGGAAATAACTCACCGGAAATAATTAATGAAGCAGCTGATATCTGTAGACGATTATTTCAGGGTGGTATCATGGATATCAGCACATATCGAGATTTCATTGGCGAGTTAGCAAATGGGTATCACAGTGATTAATTGATAAATTGTTTTACAATTGAAAAATTGTTTCTGATTTCAAATAATGATCATACACTACAATCATGATAAACCAACCCCCGTCTATGTAGTTAATTCACGATTTCCAGTTTATAGAGCATACTACGGAGATGGTTTAGGTAATACCATTTTAGGGTTATTTGCGAGAATGGCTCCAAAAGTGATGCCGTTGGCTAAACAATTAGGAATGAAAGCAATTGATGTTATTCGTGATAAGGGTATTGGTGCTGTTGGAGATCTTGCTGGAAAAGCGTTTTCAACTGCGAAGAATAAATTAACATCATTAGTGAAATCACGGATGAAATCCAAAGGATTTTCAAAACCGTTACCGTCTACAGCGGAAATGCCTGCAAGTGTTAGTAGAATTATAAATAACGCAGTAGATGAAAAATTAGCGTCGATGGTTTTAACCCCCGACCAAAGCAATATTGCAAACATGATAGCAGGAAGTGGCTTTAAAAAACTACGACGATGAAATGGGAAATCGCGATTTAGACTCTGATAAATAGAATAAAATGTTCAAACAGTCACGTGATCCAGCATTTGATATAGACGCCCCAGTTGGCAAGGATGATTCTGTACGCGATTATCAATATTACGCCTATCATGCCATAGACTCAAATAGTCGAGCAAGAATTGATCTTCAAGTCCATGATACCAGTAAATACTTTCTACCCTGTGAAGCGTTTATTGAAGTAGAAGGAGAACTTGTAACAGCTGCTGATACTCCTGCTGTACCAGCACCGTATCCAGCTGGTACTCAAGTCGGTTTTGTCAATAATGGTATCATGGCGCTATTTGAGAGTGCTAGATATCTCATTGATGGAAAAGAAATCGAGTCGATAGATCGCGATGTTGATGTGGCTACAACAATAATCGGGTTAGCGAGATATTCTGATGATTATACAAGATCAGCAGGACCCTCTATGATGTTTGCAAAAGATGGTAAGAATACCGCTGGAGGAAATCCATTTGTTGTAAGACGACCAAAGAATAATGCTGGCACCGCTAATATTGATGCCGAGGATATGATTATAAACAACGATGCTAATTTCAATCTAGGAGCTGCAACACGAAACTCAATGTTGGGAGTAGGGCGTAAATCATTTTCATGCGCGATTCCACTGCATCATATATTTGGATTCTGTAGAAACGTCAGAAAAGTTATCTATGGAGCGAAGCATACAGTATCGCTTGTACGAAAGAGTGATGATAATGACGCAATCTGGAGGATTCCAGCAAACCCAGCTGCAGCACATATAAATGATGATGCCGGTAAAGTCAATTTAACAAAAATATCATTGTGGATGCCAGTGTTGACTCCAGCAATCACTGCAGAAGAACGATTACTATCATTTATGGACCAGGGAGGAAAGTCGTTGTTGAGTTGGCTAACCGTGAGTACAGATGTTAAACAATCAAATATCAACGGGTTATTCACTTGGAACCTAGCATCAAAACAAGGTGTTGCTGCGCCACGTCATATATTTATTGCGTTACAGGATAACGCACGAGTTGGCGATCAACGTTTCAGTCATATGATATTTGATCAATTAGGTGTGAAAGACGTCTCACTGAGAATAAACGGCCAACAGGAACCATCCGAGGATATACAACTTAATTACACAGAAAATCATATCGCACGAGTTTATCATCGTCTGTTGTCATTTATGGCACGCGATCAAAATGTGGATACTGGTTTGCAAATATCACAATATGATTTTAAAAATCTGTATCCGATCTATTACTTCTCACTGGAACATCTCGATTTGATGAGACAATCTGTTGTTGATATACATTTTAGAGCTAATGTGACTCGTGGTGTTATTGCTGATTATAGAGCGGTTGCTGTCATTCTCAGCGACAAATCAATGCTACTTGAAGGTGTTGGTGGAAGAATGAGAGTGGTAGATGCCCCAGTAGAAAATCTTTGATTTTCAAAAACATGTAATTGAAATCGTAAACGATTTTCTCGATTTAGAATCAATCTATTATGTATAATGTCATATAGTGTTATTAGTGTTGCGTTAACTCCCGGTCAATTAAAAAAATTGCAATCGGAATCAGCTAAAAAATGTGGAACCACAATCACGTTGAAACCCAACCAAATGACTGGTGGTGCAAATAAATTATCGCTGACAACTCGTCAGGTGAAACATTTCAATGATGCACTTGCAGCCAAAAAAGGTGTTCAGATTACTCTCTCTGCGGCTGCTATCAAAAATATGATTAAAACAGGCGGTATATTCCCGTTGTTAGCTGCGATACCAGCATTGATTGCAGCGGCTGCCCCAGCGGTGGCTAAAGCGGCAGCGTTAGGAGCCGTTGGTACTGCAGCAGGAATGGCACTAAAGAAGGCAACTGGGAAAGGATATAAAAAAAAGGGACGATCCGTTCACGGATTGGGTCTAAGACTACCAGGAACCCCGTATTCGTGGTACAGCGGAAAGGGTCTAAGACTACCAGGAACGATTTATTAATTGAGGAACCTATGGTTCCAATGTCCAATTTTGATTTAATGGATGCTGCTAAAAAACTCGCGATTAAAAATTTTAGAGGTGTCTTTATGAAAGATCAATTACCACATCAACCAAACAGCGTTGAAACCGGAATCATTAATTTAGATAACAGCACCGGACCTGGAACTCACTGGGTTGCATACGCTATTGATCCACGTGGGATTGTCTATTTTGATTCATATGGATTAGCCCCACCAAAAGAGTTTTTGCGTTATATAAAAACCCTTCCAATGAAGACTTGGTATTCTACGCTACCAACACAACAAATGAATGACCCACCAATATGTGGCAGCGAAGTATTAAATGTCCTTGACGCTATTTCTAACTCCTTGAGTAACCCAAGCGGAAAACCACCACATATTGTCGTGAATGAATACACTAGTAATCGCTTTTTAGAGAGAGAAAGAGTTTTACAATAACATGATTGATATTTGGGGGAGATCATTGAAACCCAAACCCGATGGCACTGCACCCCCTGATTCTATCAAGGATGTAAAAAAACTAATCAAAGATGAAATAGCTGAGACGTTAAATTTAGCAAGTGTTGACCCGAACGAAATAGTTGTATTTCAGGACAAACAGGGTAAATTGAAAAGCAGTGATGTGTCATTGAATGACATTTTGATACGGCAGCGCGACGCCACTGAAAACTCTATTGCGTTGTATTCCAGCGACGGACGACTTAAACCAGGTGCACTTGTGTCTACGATCACTGATAAGATTGATACCCATGACAATGAGTTGAAAAATTCTGTGTTGGAACTAACAACACTTCAATCTAAAATTGAAGAAAACGGAAAACAGTTTACATCATTTCGTAGAAATATCATTGATAAATTTATTGGAACCCCGTTAGATAAAATAGAAATAAAACTCCCTGATATTAAAAAATCCATCGATGAGACGAAAAACTTCATCGAAGCCGTCAAAGGTGATTTTTCGAGGATGATAACAATCATTGAAAAAACAAAAATTCCTCATGAGAAAACCAACAACGTCGTGTACACAATCCAACACGGATCATTTGCCTGGACACCTACAGACAACAAATTAGATATCACTGCAACCGTCAAGGGTATTTATCGATTAACACTAGTGACAACGGATCAATTTAATATTTCATCGTCGAGTTCATCCGGGGTCAACAATACGATTTCAACGATCATCGACAAGGATACAACTGAAAAGTTCACGATAACATCTACTGATATTGATTTGTTTAGAATTTCGGTATCATGGTATTTGGAATTCGTAGCGGATTTAAGTAAATAACTAAATTGAAAGGAAAATCGTTCGGATTTCACAATTGAAAACACTAGTATTTTTAAAATAAAAATGATTTCATCAACGCAATGTCGCTATGATCAGGTCAGAGAATTTCAAAATAGACTCAAAACCCTCACTGAGGAGTATCAAATAAAAATAAAAAAATACCGACGAAGAATCACCGCAATTGATGTTATTGTGTACTCGGTGTCAAGCGTTCTCGCTGGCGCCGGAATAATACTTGCATCGGTTATAATGATTGCCCCGGTCGTAGTTCCAATTTGCATTTCTGCGGTGGCTACAATCGGGGGTATATCAACCGGGATAGCAAAAAAGATATCATCATGCAGCCAGAGTAAACTGCAGAATTACTTACTTCAATTTCATATTGCATCAACCGCATATTCGCAGTTATCCCTGATGATATCGTCGTCACTCGATAATACAATTATATCAGATAGTGAATTCTCAGCGATGGTCAGTATTTTTGATTCCGCGATATCGAAATTAGAGCAACAACATGAGTATAATAACAATGACAACATCGATGGAATTAGAAAACACGAACCCAAAAAACAAAATGATCTCAATAATATCAACATTACCAGATTGTGAGTTCTCAGTGATGGTCAGTATTTATGATTCCTCGATACCAAAATTAGAAATACAACATGAGTATAATAACAATGACGACACCGCAGGAATTACTTCAACGAATAGTGGAGAACACGAACCCAGTACAAACAAGCATGATATCAATAACATCAACGAATCCTGAATTCAGTGTGAATTTCCCTAGCCCAGTGCCCGTGAAGGAGATAGCGCTAGCAAAACTACGAGTGTATCACAGTTGGCCTAATATCAGATCAAAATCATTTGGTGGTCAACAACCGAATAATTCACTGGTGTTTGCAAATAAGAATAAACCCGACGGAACCCCAGACTGGAACGTCGTTTCGATACCAACAGGGTCATACCAAATCGAACAAATCAATGATGAATTCGCGCGTAGAATAAAATCGATTACTGGAGTAGAGTCAAAAATCGCTATAACAGTTCATGAACCGACGCTATCATCCGCAATTGAGATAAACTCAGAAGGATACGTCGTAGATATCTATCAGAGTTCTATTAGAACCGTATTAGGATGGCCTGAATTACCACCCCGGGAAGAAACCGTTAAATTACCAGAACCACAAAAATCTGATTATATCACAGACAAAATAAAACCTAAAAATCCAATAAGGAGTTATAAAAAATACAACTTATTTATAGAGTTTTTTGGGTTAGGATACGAACCTAGGGAGGAGGGTGGACCATTGCAAGAATATAATTTTGTTAACGAACCTGAAATCATTAAAAATTTCACAGCAATGAATAATGATTTATCGCTGTTGTTAATATCTCTTAAATCCGGCTCTCTCAACCGAGATGAATTTATCAGCGTCGTAGAAACATGCAATAAAATTATCGACGATATGGAAGTATTTAATTCACAAATTATTCGAGTGATATTAGATGATAAAAACCCCACATCGAGAACACAATTTGCAAATCAATATAAAATCCGCGTTGAAAATATCCCCACATTCAAACTACCAGGATATAACGTACCAGAACTAAAAAAACTTCTCAGTGACACCATCGATGTTGGTTTTAAAATAATTCATGATGCATGGAAAAAAACAGCATCACCGGAAATAAAAATCCTCAAACATAATAATGACCCAGATGGTGGCGGTAGGCATATCGCTCCGTTCAACGTGAATGTTTCATCGGTGATTGCGATCAATTTAGTATGTGATGTTATCGAAGGAAGCTATCAAATAAATTTAGAACGATCAAATCAAGCTCAGCAAGGATATATTTTGTATTCGTTTGCACCAACAGCTCCTCCAGGATTTTTAATTATTGAAAACCCAATTAATCCTGTCTACATGCGATGCCATAATAATTCATTAACCAGAATTAATTTCAAACTCACCGACCAGTCAAATAATCTGATTGATTTACAAGAAGAGGTGTTAGTGATTAGTTTGTTTGTGAAATCCTAAATTGCTTTGCAATTTCAAAGGATTTTCGTCCTAAGGACTTTCATCATAAAGACTGGTTAAAATCATTTATTATTTTTTGTTAACCCATAGCAGCAGAGAGGGTGATGACAACAAGTTGCGACCAAAATTGATTAAAAAATCGTAAAAATCTTCGTTTTCATTTTTTTAGTTAAAATGAGATTTCGTAGATTTCAACGAAATCCTACGGATCGTTTTAAGGATTCAATCAATTTTTTTTGTCTGAAAACGTTGTAGGGTTCGCCCTCTTTTTGGTTAAAATGAGATTATAGGACGGCTCGTTTTAGGATTTCAATCAAATTTTGTCTGAAAACGTTGTAGGGTTCACCCTCTCTGCTGCTCTACCAGATGTCCAAGCTGAACCATTCTCATTTATGTTCCTTTATACATCTTCAATAAATCTTTTAATGAAAAACCCATCTTGATATGACCATCCACCATTTTCATGTCAGGCAAGCTAGACATGTCAGGAAATTTTTAAATCAAAAACCCATCTTGATATGACCATCCACCATTTTCATGTCAGGCTAGCTAAACAATGTCAAGAAATTTTTAAATCAAAAACCCATCTTGATATGACCATCCACCATTTTCATGTCAAGCTAGCTAGACATGTCAGGAAATTTTTAAATCAAAAACCCATCTTGATATGACCATCCACCATTTTCATGTCAGGCTAGCTAAACAATGTCAAAAATATTTAAAAGAAAAACTTATTTTGATATGACCATCCACCAATTTCATGCCAAGCTAGCTAGACATGTCAGGAAATCTTTTAATGAAAAACCCACTGTGATATGACCATCCACCATTTTCATGTCAGGCTAGCTAAACAATGTCAAAAAATATTTAAAAGAAAAACTTATTTTGATATGAACATCCACCATTTTCATGTTGGGCTAGCTAAACATATCAGGAAATCTTTTAATGAAAAACCCATCTTGACATGACCATCCACCATTTTAATGTCTGGCTAGCTAGACATGTCAGAAAATATTTATATGAAAAATCCAGCTTGATATGACCATCCACCATTTTCATGCTATGCTAGCTAGACATATCAGGAAATCTTTTAATGAAAAACCCATCTTGATATGACCATCCACCATTTTAATGTCTGGCTAGCTAGACATGTCAGAAAATATTTATATGAAAAATCCAGCTTGATATGACCATCCATCATTTTCATGCTATGCTAGCTAGACATATCAGGAAATCGTTTCATGAAAAGCCTATCCTGATATGACCATCCACCGTTTTCATGTCAGGCTTGCTAGATGTGTCAGGAAATATTTTAATGAAAAACCAATTTGATATGACCATCAAAGACTTTCAAGATTGCTACTGTTTAGGACCCACTAGACCTTGGGATGAATATGTATATGAAGTAGTGACAGCATGTGCTAATGGACATATACTGGATGACAGACATCATCTTCTAATGGATATACACTGGATGATGGACAACATGTGCTAATGGACATACACTGGATGACAGTCAACATGTGCTAATGGACATACACTGGATGATGGACAACATGTGCTAATGGACATACACTGGATGATGGACAACATGTGCTAATGGACATACACTGGATGATGGACAACATCTGCTAATGGACATACACTGGATGATGGACAACATGTGCTAATGGACATAAACTGGATGATGGACATGTGCTAATGGACATACACTGGATGACAGTCAACATGTGCTAATGGACACACACTGGATGATGGATAACATGTGTTAATGGACATAAACTGGATGACAGATAACATGAGCTAATGGACATACACTGGATGATGGACAACGTGCTAATGGACATACACTGGATGATGGACAACATGTGCTAATAGACATACACTGGATGATGGACAACATCTGCTAATGGACATACACTGGATGATGGACAACATGTGCTAATGGACATACACTGGATGATGGACAACATGTGCTAATGGACACACACTGGATGACAGTCAACATGTGCTAATGGACATACACTGGATGATGGACAACATGTGCTAATGGACATACACTGGATGATGGACAACATGTGCTAATGGACATACACTGGATGATGGACAACATCTGCTAATGGACATACACTGGATGATGGACAACATGTGCTAATGGACATACACTGGATGATGGACATGTGCTAATGGACATACACTGGATGACAGTCAACATGTGCTAATGGACATACACTGGATGACAGACAACATCTGATAATGGACATACACTGGATGATGGACAACATGTGCTAATGGACATACACTGGATGATGGACAACATGTGCTAATGGACATACACTGGATGATGGACAACATGTGCTAATGGACACACACTGAATGACAGACAACATCTGCTAATGGACATACACTGGATGACAGTCAACATGTGCTAATGGACATACACTGGATGATGGACATGTGCTAACAGACATACACTGGATGATGGACAACATGTGCTAATGGACATACACTGGATGATGGACAACATCTGCTAATGGACATACACTGGATGATGGACAACATGTGCTAATGGACATATACTGGATGATGGACAACATGTGCTAAAGGACACACACTGAATGACAGACAACATCTGCTAATGGACATATACTGGATGATGGACAACATGTGCTAATGGACATACACTGGATGACAGTCAACATGTGCTAATGGACATACACTGGATGACAGTCAACATGTGCTAATGGGCATACACTGGATGATGGACAACGTGTGCTAATGGACATACACTGGATGATGGACAACATGTACTAATGGACATACACTGGATGACAGACAACATCTGCGAATGGACATACACCGGATGATGGATAACATGATTAATGGACATACACTGGATGACAGACAACATCTGCTAATGGACATACACTAGATGACAGACAACATCTGCTAATGGACATACACTGGATGATGGTTAACATGTGCTTATGGACATACACTGGATGACAGACAACATCTGCTAATGGACATAAACTGGATGATGGACAACATTTGCTAATGGACATAAACTGGATGATGGACATGTGCTAATGGACATATACTGGATGATGGACAACATGTGCTAATGGAAATACACTGATGACAGACAACATCTGCTAATGGAGATATACTGGATGATGGATAACATGTGTAAATGGACATACATTGGATGATGGACATCTGCTAATGGACATAAACTGGATGATGGACAACATGTGTTAATGGACATACACTGGATGACAAACAACATCTGCTAATGGACATACACTGGATGATGGACATCTGCTAATGGACAAACTGGATGATGGACATACATTGGATATACACTGGATGACAGACATGTGCAAATCGACATACACTGGATGACAGACTACATGTGCTAAGACATCTGCTAATGGATATAGACTGGATGATGGACATCATGTACTAATGGACATAAACTGGATGATAGATAACATGTGTTAATGGACATACACTGTATGATGGATAACAATGGACATACACTGTATGATGGATAACATGTGTTAATAGACATACACTTAATGACAGACAACATCTGCTAATGGACATAAACTGGATGATGGACAGCATGTGTTAATGGACATACACTGTATGAAAGACATCTGCTAATGGACATACACTGGGTGATGGACATGTGCTAATGGACATGTACTCGATGACAGACAACATCTGCTAATGGACATACGCTGGATGACAGAACATGCAATCCAATATGCTCTTCTTATCTGCAACTAGTTGAGATACAAAAAGTACATTTTGGGCTAATCTAAGAACTGAAACATAAATAAAATTAAACTGAGTATATATTATCATAAAATACATCTCTCTAACTAATAAAAGTAACTTAAGGTTTAAGCACCTATCCTGGTCATTATACTGCATATTTTTACCAAATGACTTCAAATGAGAACAGCATAAACAATACATTTTAATTAATTCTAACTTAAATTATTTCTAACTTTAGTTTTAATTCTAACTTAAATTAATTCTAACTTTAGTTTTATTCTAACTTAAATTAATTCTAACTTTAGTTTTATTCTAACTTAAATTAATTCTAACTTTAGTGTTAATTCTACCTTTAGTTTTAATTCTAACTTTAGTTTTAATTCTAACCTATATTAATTCTAACTTTTTTTTAATTCAAACTGTAGCTTTAATTCTAACTTTAATTAATTCTAACTTAAATTAAAAATTAATTCTAACTGGCAGGAGTACCAAGATAACATTATGGTTATTAATAATAAAAATATTAACGAACTAACATTAGAACCAATTTATATTTTGGTAGTTTTTAAATGTCCCAAAACAAAGTCCAAAGAATTTCAATGTTAATCTCAAGGAAAAAAGCCACTATAAATGTACAGGGAAGCAAAAATCTTAACATTAGTGGGTAACCCCAACTTTACAACTATATGTTTGATCAATGTGAATGTTTTTGCTTTAGTTCTGAAATCAAAAATAAAAACAAATATTGTTTTAATTTTTAAAAGTGCCAATTAAATAAATATTATTACCCATCTGTAATTACAAAATAATGTAATCTATGTACTCCAGTACTTAGAATTAAGGATAATGTATAGCTTCAGTTAAGTCTATCTGAAGTCATATAGCCAATTACATGGTTTACTGACTAAGAGAGGCTTGGTCTTGTGTGGCTTAATGCAACTATTCAGCACATGAATGCCAGTCTATATATTTGGGGGAGGATGTCACTGGGAGAACTGCTGACCCATGGGAAGCTTACGGCAAGCCTTATCACATGTACACATTGGTCAAGTTGAGACTTTAACCCATTGATAGAGATGAGATGCAAGTTAATTGTAAAGGAAAAGATCTTAAACTACTCTGCCACCCAGATAAGAACATAAACCTAAGAACATGTATTGCCATGCATGTATTCAGCAAGAACAAACCATCCTTGAAACTCCTTTCCTTGTGACTTGACTGCAATTTCACAAATAATAAATCTACTGTAAACAGTAGTAAAAATATGAGAAGAGTATTATACCTAAACAAAACTGAACCAATATCCTTTCTTGTCTTTTCCACTTTACCTAATAGTGTACTTAAAATTTTACAAATAAAACTTACTGTTGATGCAGACCTGCTGATGCCCATTTTACAGTGAACCAATGTTTTGGAACTCTGCTGCCTGAAATGATAAACAAAAATTGCATAAAAGTGCATTCTGTATAACAGAATCTCAATATCTGATAATCAGTGGTAAAAATTTTGTTAACAGTATTAATGTACTTCTTGTTATTTTTCTTCATTTTATGTGTATCTTGGTTTAACACCATTTTTTCAGCACAATATAGGCTATACATGGCTGCCAGTATAAATGGTGAAGGAAGAACACAGGAAAACCTGAATGGAACCTCCGACCCACGAGAAGCTACTGTTATGCTTTCTAACATTGACCGTGCATGAGACTTGAACCCACACAGAGGTGAGATGACAGTGATCCATAATGGTGATTGCTTCTGACTACTCAGCCACCTTGGGGTCCCCAGTTATTGTATATACTCGCTGAGTTCAACAACAAATACGGTCTATGTTGTTATGTGATGGCAGATCTGCGTGCACTCAGTCTGTAGTTGGGCTCATCATGTGAGTGAGTGGAGAAATATATTTTGACAAAAATATGTGTGTAATATCTTGCATGACAGGTGGAACATTGAATAAGTGGCAGCAATATATTATAAGAAACACATGCAAACACTGTTGAGGCAAATAATACATTGTTACAACAAAATCTTCTATAGGCAACTGATACATGTATACAACAAAAAATGCTGTTGAGGCAATGACACATTGTTACAACGAAATGTTCTATAGGCAAATGACACATTGTTACAACAAATTGTTCTATATCTGATCAAATTAATCGAACTGGTTTATGCTGTAATTGTAGCTGTGAAGTTCTTATATGAGAGTTTCATTGTGGAAAATACTATTATCTTTTGGGTAGTACACTGACTTATCAAGTTTAAATGCAATCTGCAAACTCACTGATTTGCTATCACATAATGCAAGTACAGATTCTGATCGGAGTTACAGAGGTATTCAATACAGCAAACAACAAATATCTTAATCTGCCGGTGCATTGGGTAACTGATGATCAGGGTCTATAATGTTTGACTTGACTTCTAATTGAGTACAGATGGTATGTGTTGACCTAAATTTGTCACAATTAATAAAATATGCAATCATATTTAAACAGGCAACTTTAAATGCATCTATTTTGTCTTCAACTGAAAATTCACACATAAAATACTTTCCATGATGATTGAAAACATGATTCCTAAAACAAGATCGAACAACACGGAAAATTGTCCATTCATTTCAGCTGGTTAGAGGTCTATAACATTTTAATCGACAGTAAATATATTTATCATTAGGCTTTATAATAGCCTTGTATGACCCCAAAACAATTTTATTAATACGAAAAGTATTCAGTGTATAGCTATTCTTATATCATCATCATTTTCATAAAACATGCTTTTTGTTCTTACCAATAACAGCAAGCAGACTGCTTTGTTGGCCTAGTGGTTAGACAGATTGCCTCGGTTCTGGGAGGTATTGGGTTGGAACCCCAACCGAGTCATACCAAAGACTTACAAAAATGGTACTAACAGCTGCCTCGCTAGGCACTCTGCATTAAGAGGTTAGTGTTAGGACTGGTCGGCCAGGTGTCAGGATAATGTGACGGGATGGGACATCATGCTATATGTCTGTGGCATGATGCCAAAGTGCTAGACATTACTATAAACTGCCACACTGCAGACATCGTAGTGATATGACTGATTTTTTTTTAAAGCTATGTTAAAAATCCTAATCACACACACATAATAAACAGCAAGCAAAACTGAAAAGCACAGCATTTACAAAATATCTAAGGAAAAACATGTATTCCAACACGAAGCAGAAAACTTTTCAAATTGACACAGTGGTTAATCAATGTAATATATTCTCACCTGGCTTGTGTAATGAATCTGTGGGTATCTTTCCAGTATTTTATCAGGTTGGCTTCCTTTACATCCCATTCACGAACATTCATGTAAGAAAGGACTTCCGGGAAAAAGTTGTCAATTTCTCGGCTCACATTTAAAATATGACCTACCCTGTATAATAAAAATATGTATGCTGAAAAGTTTTGTGAATAGCTTTTAAATATATTGGCAAGATAAATATAAATAATTTATTGACAGGTGCCCATGTGGCCCTTAAATCATAGACTGAAGTCTGAAATTTGCACACAAAGACACACTCAGAATTGTTTCTAATAAATCTCTGCTACAAAATGCATTCACCATTCACACAGATATGGCATGCATCCACCATTCACACACATATGGCATGCATTACATTCACCCTTTTAAACTCAAGGCACATATTACAGGTACTTAAATTCTAAAACCAATGTGCATGTCTACAAACCCAATTATTCTAAATATAGAGAAGGATTTAAATTCTAAAACCAATGTGCATCTCTACAAACCCAATTATTATAAACCATATATAAGGAAGGATATAAATTCTAAAACCAATGTGTATGTATAAAAAAACATTATTCCAAATATAGCAAATATAGAGAAGGATTTAAATTCTAAAACCAATGTGTATGTATAAAAAAAAACATTATTCCAAATATAGGGAAAGATTTAACTAAAACCATTGTGGATGTCCGCAACCCCATTATTAAATACAATATATTGGGAGGGATCTAAAATTAAAAACCAATATATATGTCAACAAACTCCATTAGAAAAAAAAAACAAAAAATATGTGTTTCTGGTTGGCCAGCTGTACCTGTATTTTTGTTGTTGACCCTAGCACTTTTTTCCCTAAGAGTTTAAAAATAAAATCCCAAAACTGATTTGTGTAATCTATATTTGCACTGGTTTAGCCCAGTACTTGAAGCACTTAGTGCATTATATATTATTTACTTTTTAAGTGTCAATCATGGACAGAGTGCAATGGTAAGCAATAATACACAGCATGGTCACACTGCCAACATTCTACAACAAATACACAGGGGTAAAGATGAAGAAACATGCTAGATGGCTTAATCAATAGACTGAAGTCATAATGACGTCATGCACAAAACATGCTAGATGGCTTAATCAATAGACTGAAGTCATAATGACGTCATGCACAAAACATGCTAGATGGCTTAATCAATAGACTGAAGTCATAATGACGTCATGCACTAAACATGCTAGATGGCTTAATCAATAGACTAAAGTCACAATGACGTCATGCACTATAAATGCTAGATGGCTTAATCAATAGACTGAAGTCACAATGACGTCATGCACTAAACATGCTAGATGGCTTAATCAATAGACTAAAGTCACAATGACGTCATGCACTATAAATGCTAGATGGCTTAATCAATAGACTGAAGTCACAATGACGTCATGCACTAAACATGCTAGATGGCTTAATCAATAGACTGAAGTCACAGTGACGTCATGCACTAAACATGCTAGATGGCTTAATCAATAGACTGAAGTCATAATGACGTCATGCACTATAAATGCTAGATGGCTTAATCAATAGACTGAAGTCACAATGACGTCATGCACTAAACATGCTAGATGGCTTAATCAATAGACTGAAGTCATAATGACGTCATGCACTAAACATGCTAGATGGCTTAATCAATAGACTAAAGTCACAATGACGTCATGCACTATAAATGCTAGATGGCTTAATCAATAGACTGAAGTCACAATGACGTCATGCACTAAACATGCTAGATGGCTTAATCAATAGACTGAAGTCACAGTGACGTCATGCACTAAACATGCTAGATGGCTTAATCAATAGACTGAAGTCACAGTGACGTCATGCACTAAACATGCTAGATGGCTTAATCAATAGACTGAAGTCACAGTGACGTCATGCACAAAACATGCTAGATGGCTTAATCAATAGACTGAAGTCACAATGACGTCATGCACTAAACATGCTAGATGGCTTAATCAATAGACTAAAGTCACAATGACGTCATGCACTATACATGCTAGATGGCTTAATCAATAGACTGAAGTCACAATGATGTCATGCACTAAACATGCTAGATGGCTTAATCAATAGACTAAAGTCACAATGATGTCATGCACTATAAATGCTAGATGGCTTAATCAACAGACTGCATTAAATGACCACATCTTGGCTCTTGATACTACATTGTGCTCAAGACTAAACGAACTGAGACTACATTCATCATTACTTAAATGTAAACGGACGCAAAAAAAGAAACGTTGTTTCAAAGCTGGCCAGCGTAGAACAGGAAGAACTCCAGTTATCTCCCTTTCATCTGTAACAGATAAACAATTTAAAAATTCTGCCATTAATTTTGATTACCTGGTTCAAATTCCTCTTAAATCGTCAACCATTGTGTCAACTGTCTCAGGGATACCACTATGTATTGCATCATTCAACGTTCAATCAGTAGGATCACCGGAAAAGCGCACAGAAATAGTTAATTTTATCAACGACCAGAAAATTGACGTCTTCTTCCTGACAGAAACATGGCTAAAACCATCAGGTGATGAACCCAAGTGTGCGGATTTAACACCCATTGATTACTCCATCAAGTCGTTCCCCCACAACTCTTGCGGAGGTGGAATTGCTGTCAGCACAAAGAATTCCATGATAAAATGCCTTAAATAGAACACAACCTTCAATTTCTGCCAAACAATACTCACACTGAAACAAACGTCAGTCCATTTTTTCTGTCTCTACCACCCTCGTCCTAGTAGAAAAAAACAAGCTGAATGAATCTCTCTTTTTGGAGCAGTTTCCAAATCTTCTGGAGTATTCGATTGGTGGCAACCTAATTATTCTTGGAGATTTCAACTTTCACTTTGACTGTCCTGGAAACCCATACACGTCAAAACTCCAATATTCCATTCATGTTTTCAATCATAAATAGTCAGTTAACCAACCCAGCCATAAACTTGGTCACATTTTAGACTGGTTTCTTTATAGACCTGATGATAATATTCTGCAATCCACCCTTGTATCCCATGAACTTGCATCGGATCACCTCTGCATTAAATGCCATCTCTACATATCAATCCCTAACCCTCCACCTTTATTTGCTACTAAGAGAAACCTCCGTATGATAAATAGAACCAAATTCATGCATGACATCCAAGAAAAAGTAACAACTTACTTACATCCAACAGCGGAACAACTCAATAACTGCTTGTGTTCATTACTTGAAAAACATGCCCAAGCCACTAAAATGCAGAGTATCAATAAAAAAGTGTTCTCCATGGTATAGCAGTGTTAGGGACCAGCTTCGCACTGCTAAAAGACATCACTGTAAAGCAGAGAGGCTTTGGCTTTCCACCAGACTAACTATTCATAAACAAAACTATGAAGCCGCTAAGAAGAACATCACATAGTCCAGTTAGCAAAATTATCCCACTACAGTATTAAGATCATGGAGAGTTCCAGCTGCAAAGAGCTCTTTGAGATAACTAACAAACTAATGTTGAGGAACAAACGTACACCACTTTCAACTACCTTCTCTCCAGTAGACCTTCTGGACCTATTTGCAAATTTCTTCCGTGATAAAGTACAAGCCATTAGAGATTCGCTTGACAACACAATTTCAATTGACTCGTCACCATACAGTTATGATACAGAATTTCAGTGACATCCATTAGGAGCATTTGAAACTGTCTCTATTGATTTAGTACGGACAATCGTGATGAAGAGTACACCAAAGTCTTGTGAACTTGATCCAATTCCGACATCACTGTTGCTTGAGTGCTTAGACACATTATTGCCTTCAATAACTGATGTTATTAATATATCTCTCTCATCAGGGGAATTCCCATCATTTTTCAAAACTGCCATCATAAAGCCTCTGCTGAAGAAACCAACACTTGACCATAACGATTTAAAGAACTACAGCCCAGTTTCTAATCTCCCATTCATTTAAAAAATATCTTAGAAAAGGATGTTCTAACCTAACTTGTATCTCATTTAAATTCAAACAGTCTTTTTAGCAATGTACAGTCTGCATATCACCCTTGCCTCAGTACTGAAACTCCTCTTCTGAAAGTATTTAATGACATTCTCTCTGCTTTGGATAGTGGAAAGATTACAGACCTCACCCTCCTTGATTTTTCTGCAGCATGTGACACAAAAGACCATGATATATTACTTCACCATCTCCAGCATGTATTTGGCATTCAGATATAGCCTTACAGTGGTTCAAGTCCTACTTAGTCAACAAGACACACATTGTATCTGTAAATGGAATACATTCCAGCCCAGTTGATCTATGTTGTGGTGTTCCACAGGGGTCTGTTCATGGATCTATTTTCTTCATTCAATACACTCAGCCGTTCTCAAAAGTCATAGATCATCACCCAGTGTCTCACCAATTGTATGCTGATGACACCCAAATATACAAGTCTAGCTACCCAACTGAAGTTGATGCTACCATTCATGGAGTAGAGAGGTGCATTTCTGATGTGAAATCATGGATGACATGTAACAGCTGCAGATGAATGATGATAAATCTGAGGCTATTCTGATCACAACTCAAAGACTTTCTCATTCACATCCTTTATGTCAGACAATAAATATCAGCATACACCAACATTTAATTCACGCAGTCAGTACAAAACCTAGGTGTTACTCTAGACAGTACTTTCACATTGCACCAACATGTCATGAACATATGCAAGGCTGCATATCTTGAACTGAGATGCATCAGTTCCATTCGCAAATATCTTTCAGATCATGCCACTAAAACACTTGTGTTTTCATTAGTACTTTCAAGACTGGACTATTGTTAACTCAATTCTGTCTGGTTCATCACAATATTTACTCCAGAAACTTCAAAAAGTTCAAAACACAGCTGCACGGATCATCTTTAGAGTACCGCGATCAGAGCACACCTCACCACTGCTCTGTACCCTACACTGGCTATCAATTCGATACAGAATCAAACACAAAATTTGTTCTCTGTGCTATTTTTCACTGACAGACTCTAGTCCAACATACCTATCCGGCCTTACCCATGTGTATACACCAGCAAGATACTTACACTCTTCTTCTGACAATTGTATACTCATCGTTCTCACTATGAAAACTAAGTCATATGGACAATGTTCTTTTGCATAACTTGGCCCGGCAATGTGGAATTAATTGCCCATTGAAATTAGACACAAAGACACAGTGGTCCCTTTTAAGAGTGCTCTTAAAACTCACCTTTCTCGACTGCAGGAACAAACTTAGAGACCTAATATGTTTTGTATCTTATATGTTTTTAGCATGTTTTTATGTTTTCCAATTTCATGGTTTTTGTTTTTTGTTTTTCTGAAGTGTAGTCATATCATTATTGATGGTGTAAAGTGCTTAGAGCTTCTAAAGATTAGGCGCTATACAAAGTCCTCATTATTATTATTATTATTATTATTATTATTATTATTATTATCTACTGATGCTTTGACCTTATAGTCATACATAGTGGCAGCAGGTGGAGGGCATTCTGAAGCTCGCAACGCCTTGTATATTTCTTTGATGACAACCTTGTTGTAGGAATATCTCCATACTCACTGAGTCCTATTCAGATCAGCCTTGTGTACTCACACAATCCATAAATGATGCAATGCTGTAATCTCTGAATAAGTCATGGTAAATTCCCGTCTGATACCAAACAGCTAGCTGGTTTGGCAGATGTATGCTAATACAACACCTGTAACTAAGGAGTAAGTCATCAAAAGGCAGTGGCTGCTAAAATGTCAATGATAGTGTGCGGTCAACAGCAATGTCTACATAAATAAATCCTGAAATGTGACAAATTTACAACAAAATTTTAAAAATTACACAAATAATATATGCCACCCATAGAGGAATAATTATTACACACAAACTGACCAAATTCCTGGATCACTGGCTAATTTTGACACCATTACTGGCATGGATTTATTTGAGGTATCATATGTGAAGTAGACAGTAGAGAAGCAAAGCTTAAAAGCTAGCAACACATGGAGGTGTCAAGGGGAGGTAATGGACGAGAGTTATTGCTCTTTGTCAATCTGAGATTGAAAAGACGCATTTTCATCCTTTTAGTTGCTCTGGATGTGGAAGGTAGCAAGTTTATATCCCTAACATTAATGTGAATGGTATTTGAAAGAGAAGTCTAATCAGACTGTCCACATAGGCATACAAATATGAAAGCCAAACTATATTTGCTTACACTGACCAGTTTTTATGCAATCTTGCTAACAAGTTTACAGCCTACTAACCCATTCTGTTGCAACTCCTCTAAGTTTGAGGCATTCCATTCCGAACCAAGGTAAAGATATTCCTCGATTTTTGTTGGAGCATCCATCTGTCCCATGATGTTGATAATTTCCAGATCAATAAAATTCCTATGCTCTTTAAGGGTCATTCCCATGGCTTCCTCTACTGCCTCCCGTATCTGGAATTCAAGATCATTTTAAGGTTAGCAGCAGGAAAACAAATTGCAGAGAAAAAGAACAAGTACATGACAGTGTCCAAAATTTACTTTAAAAACTTGTTATGTTCATCAAGAACTTGGCAACCAAAGAATAATCAGTCAATAAAAGTTGATGTCTCCAAATGAAATCTGTTGATAGATAATCTCAATTTATTTATACTGCTAGTGTTGTGGGTGGTGGTGATGGAAATATTAATAACCATAATGAAATGTATGAGCTCTGAGATTCATGGTGATAAGAACAGGGAGTATATCTCAATAAAAGCAAGATATATGTGCAGCGAAAAAGATAATGGGTATGAAGGGATTAATCATACAATATGACATTAACTTTGTTCACTTGGGTTGGCTGCCACAGTGTTATTGGAAAATGGTATAGACAACAATGTTTTAAATTAAAAGAGTGTGTGTGTGTGTGTGTGTGTGTGTGTGTGTGTGATTTGGATTTTTAACATGGCTTGAAAAAAAATTCAGTCATATTACTACAATGTCTGCAGTGAGGCAGTTTATAGTTATGTCTAGCACTGGGTCATCATGCCACAAACATATAGCATGATGTCCCACCCAGTCACATTATCCTGACACCAGGCTGACCAGTCCTAACATTAACCTCTTAATGCTGAGCTTCTAGACAGGGGTAATATTAGTACCATTTTTATGAGTCTTTGGTATGACTAGACTGGGGCTCAAACCTGTGACCTGCTGCACCTGAGCCAGACGCTCTAACCACTAGGGCATCGAAGCAGTTTGTATCAAAAGTATTTTGAAAAATAAATTGATAAACTCTCTCAAACGGGTCAAAGTTAAGTATTCCAAGGTAGATCTGACTAAAAATAAATACGGGGCATCTACTTATGCTCACAGATTAAAGAGAGAGATGTTGAGAAAGGGATGTTTAAGGTTTAGCTACAATGTTCTGGGTCACAGTAACCTGTTCACTTTTGAATATTACTGGGCAATTTGAGTGATCTTTGGAAGGAATCATTGTCATGAATACTCCAAAACAAGTTAGACCGGGATTAACTCCTGCTTTAGACAATTAATTAACTCATGCTTTAGACCAGGATTAACTCATGCTTTAGATCGGGATTAATTCATTCTTTAGATCGGGATTAATTCATTCTTTAGACCGGGATTAATTCATTCTTTAGACCGGGATTAACTCATGCTTTAGATTGGGATTAATTCATTCTTTAGATTGGGATTAACTCCTGCTTTATTTAGAAAGGGATTAACTCCTGTTTTAGACAATGAATTAACTCATGCTTTAGATCGTGATTAACTCATGCTTTTAGATCATGATTAACTCATGCTTTAGATCTGGATAAACTCGTGCTTTAGATTGGGATCAACTCACGCTTTTGGCTGGGATTAACTCATGCTTTAGATTGGGATTAACTCATGCTTTAGATCGTGATTAGCTCATGCTTTAGATCATGATTAACTCATGCTTTAGATCTGGATAAACTCATGCTTTAGATCTGGATAAACTCATGCTTTAGATTGGGATTAACTCATGCTTTAGATTGGGATTAACTCATGCTTTAGATCATGATTAACTCATGCTTTAGACCTGGATAAACTCGTGCTTTAGATTGGGATCAACTCACGCTTTTGGCTGGGATTAACTCATGCTTTAGATTGGGATTAACTCATGCTTTAGATCGGGATTAACTCATGCTTTAGATCAGGATAAACTCCTGCTTTAGACAATGAATTAACTCATGCTTTAGATCAGGATTAACTGATTCTTTAGATCGGGATTAACTCATGCTTTAGATTGGGATTAACTCATGCTTTAGATCAGGATAAACTCCTGCTTTAGACAATGAATTAACTCATGCTTTAGACCAGGATTAACTGATTCTTTAGATCGGGATTAACTCGTGCTTTAGATTGGGATTAACTCATGCTTTAGACTGGGATTTAACTCATGCTTTAGATCAGGATTACTCATGCTTTAGATTGGGATTAACTCATGCTTTAGACTGGGATTGAACTCGTGCTTTAGACTGGGATTAACTCGTGCTTATCAAATATTGTAAGATATGCATCCTTGGATAAAATCATGTCACTTCATCAACAAATAAAAAATCTGTTAATATAGTATGTTAATTTTATCTGTTTAAACAAATATATCTAAACAAATAAAATAAAATGCAGTTTAAAATATATATACCAAAATCAAGTTCCTCTGTAAGCTGTTTTTACCCATAAACAAGAACACAGTTCAGGCCCCTCCATCACCAATCATGACTTAAATAAAAAATCTTTCCAACAAATATTCTATTCAAATGCAGCATTTGTTGATTTGAGTACGAGTTATAAATATGGATTTATGTTATTACTCTAATGTTGAGTCAAGATTTATGACTAATGGACCTGATCTCAAAATTTCATTAAGCAATACAAAATCATTAAGCCAGATCATCAATATACACGTGTGGTGGCAGTAATAAACAATATACTCACAAATTTGGTGGTAACTTCCTCAAAGTCCACTCTCATCATGACGTTCTTTAACTCAGTTTTGATTGCTTTATACAAAGAAGATTGACTGAAATATGAAAAATAATGGCTTTAAATTAACTGGGAGCTGTCTAGGTTCAAACTTAGTTTGCCAGTACATTTAATTTATTTGTACAAATGTTTTTGATTGTGAAAAGGATGATATAGTATGAGCAAAGGAGGGTATTTTTTATGGTACACTAAAACCTGTTCTGAGTGACCTCTGCTATAAGTCATTTATGACCACAATCGTCATGCACAGATAAATTGTATTATATACATGCAATGTCATCAGCCACTACCTGTAGAATGCAACCTGCAGCCACGATTTTCTGTCAAAAATGCATTTTGCAAAGTCAAGTGACCACTGCTGATATTCATTTGATCTGTTGTAACCATAGTAACAGTTTATGTCTACAAAAGTGCAGCTTGTTCCAAAACAAACATTGCTATGCATTACCACATCACAAAGCTGATAAATACCACTGGCTTTTATTTACTCCTTGTTTATGATATAAAAACAAATAAAACCGAAGTCAAGTCTGATATATATCATATCACTAACTGAATTCACTAAACCAATGTCCCACGCTGGTTCTTGTGACATACACAGAGGATATGTGCTTGAAAAAGTGAATAACATATATTTCACTGAGTGGATGAAAATACTTAATTTTGTTTTTTTTTAAACACAAGATGAGAGAAATCCATTAATTGTTTGGGGCAAGCAAATCGTCATTTTTATTTTATGCAAGCAAGATATGCTGTGTAACAAAAATGAAGTAGCTTATTTCTTACTGGACCCTCTTTATGCTATCCTTTTCTTGTGACTGTATTCAAATATAATTCTCCTTCCCAATTTAAAGTAAAATTGCATATTAAAAAAAAACAATTCATGCCTTGTAGGATATGAACGTAATTATTATTTACTGGAAGGCGGCCATATTTACCACTCGGCTAAGTTTTCAAATAATGGTTATTAAAAATTGATCCTAATTCATGACATAAAAAAAGATTTATTTCACTCACTCAGCTTGATCATCCACAACTTCTGGACTATGTCGGTAACTTGTATGCAGATCCTCCAGTTTATTCCTGCAGAGAAATATCAGACCTACTATAGAAGACAATGCAATTATATCATGACTATCTACTTACTTACATTAGGATTTTACATGGGTACTCAAAAAAAATTAACTTGTGTAATGTATAAAATAAATATTATCCTCTGGCATGAGTTGTATGTACACCTGCCACAGCAACCACCTGTATATAGGTCCCATTTATGCACACAGCAACCCTGAAACAGGTAATTTTAATAAAATTTGCATTTTAATTAAACTGTTTAATTTGTATTCGACCTACATTAAATATCCATGTCATTTTTCCTTCATGTCTGAATTTTAGCAATCAGCTTGCTGTATTTCATTTATGGTCTCATTGGGTTTTTATTGTTTAGCTGTTCTATTCATTGTTTACATTTATTTTTAGTTCATCTGGAATGCATTTACCAAAGTTGGGATTTCCATTTTTAATCGTATAATCATAATGACTGAATTAAATTAAAACTACATTAATATGTAACTGCAATATATATATATATATATATATATATATATATATATATATATATATATAGTGTTGTATCAACAATGTGTCATTTTCACAAATATTGAAACCAACTGTTAAAATATGTAAAAACAATTTCCATACAAAATATATCTAATATTTACAGAGGAAAAAACAACTTTTTTTAAAATTATATACCAAACTTGCTCATAAATTGAAGCTTCAAAGATGAAACTTGCTCTTCAGCACACATCCCACCTCCCCTTTGTTAAGTTCACCTCAATGTCAATTATTATTGGCAGCTCATTAAAAACACCAGCAGTCTGAGAGAATGGAAGGTTTGGGACTTACTAATATGTTGAAATAAATTTTTTAAAATTTCACAATTTGTGAACTAATTTACATTATCTTACCGTAAAGAGTAATGCAGTATGCTGACAAATAAATAATTTCCATATCTGAAATGTCACACAGTTTCTGCTAACTGATCAAGCTCTCACAGCATAGGTAACTTTTATAGGCAGAATATTCAGTGTATGATGAGAAATCTTATTACATTACATTTGTGAAAATGTAAGAATTAAAGACATATTTTACCAATACTAAGTATATAACAAATATAAACGAAAGACATGTTAGTCAGTTTCATAATAGTTTGTTTCATTCAATTACAGATGATGATGACATCACATCAATGGCAGTTTCTATAACAATTTGTCAGTGAAAAAACCCCAGAAGATAATGTGATTTCAGATTGTAATGTAAAATGGCTTTAGACTGGAAATTAACAGCAACCCATAGAAATAAGACAATTAGCATTTTACTGGAAATTAACAGCAACCCATTAACATGCAAATAGTTTTTGACTGGAAATTAACAGCAACCCATTAACATGCAAATAGTTTTTGACTGGAAATTAACAACATCCCATTAACATGCAAATAGCTTTTGAATGGAAATTAACAACAACCCATTAACATGCAAATAGCTTTTGACTGGAAATTAACAGCAACCCATTAACATGCAAATAGCTTTTGACTGGAAATTAACAGCATCCCATTAACATGCAAATAGCTTTTGACTGGAAATTAACAACAACCCATTAACATGCAAATAGCTTTTGACTGGAAATTAACAGCAACCCATTAACATGCAAATAGCTTTTGACTGGAAATTAACAACATCCCATTAACATGCAAATAGCTTTTGAATGGAAATTAACAACAACCCATTAACATGCAAATAGCTTTTGACTGGAAATTAACAACAACCCATTAACATGCAAATAGCTTTTGACTGGAAATTAACAGCAACCCATTAACATGCAAATAACTTTTGACTGGAAATTAAAGCAGCCCATAAAAATCAAGGCAATTAGCTTATGACTGGAAATAGCAGCAGCCCATTAACACGCAAATAGCTTTTGACTGGAAATTAACAGCAGCCCATAAAATAAAATAAAGACAATTAGCTTTTGACGGGAAATTAGCAGCAGCAGGTAATAAAGGCAAATAAATTTTCAAGTACATTTATTGGACAAAATTTAGATTTCATTTTGTTTTGTTTATCATTCATCATTTTGTGATTTTTAAACTGACATTCTCCATTTTCTTCAATTACTTAAAGCATTTCATTTGCACTCATTCTGCATTTCATTCACAGTCAAGTGTTTCTTTAATCTTTTTATCTTACAGTCTGTAGCAATGTATATCAACCTGCGAATACAAATAACCTCTTCATAGAGACAGCTGTTTAGTTGACTTAATGCCATCATGCACTGGACTGATATTAACAAATAACATTTATATACCCACCCACCCATGGAATGCCTGCCAAATGCGGCAACAATTCTATGTACTGATGTTCATATTTACAAAATATACTGGGAAGTTTCAGGAGGTTTGCTCCAGAAATAAAAGTGCAAATGATGAAAACGTTAAAATTACTAAAACAAGAAATATAAACAGGAAACGGCACATGTCTAATATGTGTACCAAATTTCAGTGGTATCTTAAATGGTATTAGAGTTATGCTTTGGAAATACAAGTGTGAATGAAGCATGGATGTAATAACAAATGTATAACAAGAAATGAAAAATATTATGAAACTGCACATCTACACTGCTAGTATAATATGCACATACAAGTTTCAAAGATATGTGTGTGTGTGTGTGTGTGTGTGTGTGCGCATGTGTGTGTGTGATTTGGTTTTTAATGTATCTTTAATGATTTTTCAGTCACGTAGACATATCTTAAATGGTTTTAGAGTTTTGTCAGGGAATGAAAATGTGAAAGATTTATGGATCAATGGACAGATAGACAGACTAAAACATTAAATATTAACTAAACTGAAGACTTGAAGTTTACCAACTTGCAATGAGATATTTGAAGAGTTACACTCCACAATTTAAAGTCTAATAAAAAAAAAAACTGATGGTTTTATATCATGGATGATGGTTGGATGGACAAAGTACTAAAACTGGAATCTGAAGAATTCTGAATAAAAAATGATATATCTGAAAAACTAGTTGATATAGGTTAACATGTTTGTCAAGTTTCATACAAATATATTGAATAGTTTTGGGGGTTATTCTCTGGAAATGAAAGTACGAATGATGGATGGATGAACAAAAAGCTGAAAACTAAAAATACACATAATAAAATACACATCTTGAATGTATACTATGTTTCAAAGTGATATTGTAAATGTATACTATGTTTCAAACTGATACTATGTTTCAAAGTGATATTTTACTATGTTTCAAAGTGATATTTTACTATGTTTCAAAGTGATATTTTAAATGTATACTATGTTTCAAAGTGATATTTTAAATGTATACTATGTTTCAAAGTGATATTGTAAATGTATACTATGTTTCAAAGTGATATTGTAAATGTATACTATGTTTCAAAGTGATATTTTACTATGTTTCAAAGTGATATTTTAAATGTATACTATGTTTCAAAGTGATATTTTAAATGTATACTATGTTTCAAAGTGATATTACAGTCAAACCCACTTATCTCGACCTCGGTTATCTTGACAACCCGCTTATGTCGAGCGTTTTGGTCCGGTCCCGAAAAAATTCTTTGTTATGCTATTTTTTACCCGCTTATCTCGACCTCTGTTAAATCGATAACCCGGTTATGTTGGGCATAAGTTTCGGTCCGTAGTAACATGTGGACCCGCTTAATTCGACGAAATGCAACTTTTTAACGTCAATCTCACAGAAAATGTACAAGAAATAGTCAGCAAAAGCGATCGATTTTCAGGCACAATTTTGGTCCGTTACGGCAGTAGTCACATGTTTATTTCATATTCTTTCTATTGGATCAAAGAAAATCACAAACGAGAGAGTGAGAGAGAAACATCCACCGATTGCTTTCAGGCACCCGCCATTCACGCATAACGTGGTGTTAGGTGCAAAATAACCAAGATTGTATTATATCCAGGTTAATATATGACAGTATCTCGCAGATAAAGATCAATAAATGTTTTTGAAAATACATGTACATGTACATTAACTGTGAGTGCAAATGACACTCCTTTCGCTAGCATGGGTTACAAAGAGTATTTATTAAAGCAAGTTAATGTTGAGTAGACTACTTACCCTGCAGGCATCAATGCGAGTTTGTATCAATTATGATTCCAGATGGCAAATAAATAGATGCACGGGTGGTGAATAAACACATCCGATAGCGAGCAGTAAACTAATTCTTTGAACTTACCGGCAGGATATCAAATACAAAGGTTATTTTATTGCAAAGCAAACCGACCCTGGAAACTGACTTTTGATTCTTTCAAGTGTGCCGATTCTTATTTTCTTTTCTGTTTTTTTTTTTTTTGCCGATTTGGGTTCCCCTTTACTGGTATTCACAGGAATTTTGAAAATAAATTAAAACAATGGAAGCCAACTTTTCTGCCAGACCTAAATAAGCTAATTTAATTTATAGATCTATTTTAGAATTTATAAATCTCGATCCCCATGACCAATCGCCGGCTTTTGAAAATGTTAGTTATCGATGCCACAAATGATCCTTTGTTTGTATCGACAACCCCATCTTCGCAGTGCATTGTTACATCATATTCTGCTTATGCTGACATCTGGGCCGAGTACTGTATGTTGTGACAGTCAATCATGCTACCGTACTACACCTACAACTGACCGACTTCTTAAGATGCGAATAGAACAGATAAAATTAATGGAATGGCTAATCCTTCTGTTTGTTGGCTGAGATATGATAACAAAGTTAAAACAGATGTTCTATGATGTATGTATCAAGGCAAAGTTCGTCAATTAAGTTACAACTGGCTGTGATATTTTTGAAGAAGGAGTATGTCACCAAACATAAATCCAGGCGGTGTAAATAATATTTGTGCATTTTACTCATTGATCTTTTCCGTTTGCCATCAATCCCGTGGTACGGTTACAGAGACTTAAACTCCGCAAGAAGAAATAGCAAACAACAAATAAACAATAATTATGTATTTCTCAAAATACAGGAGTGAAAGAATCCCTATATTGGGTGTTAACTTAATATATACGGTCCAATATTGTCAGGTGTTGACACTTGTAAGTTTCAATTGTGGGAATGGAGATCCTATTTTGCTTGTTGAGAAAATTTATACAGCATTCAGTGATCATTCTTTTGGGATTTAGGAAGCAATAGAGCATTTAATGGAGATTTTCGCGAACTTCGTGATTTGCTCGGAATTTTTATCACGCACATTTTTGTGATTTTGTGAGCGATCTTTGTGTTTGCAATGTTGGAGAATATAATAAAGGTTTGTATCGAGAATCATCGGTGGTTTGTATTGTATACTGGTAAACCTCTGTCGTTAGTTGGTGCACATATGCCTTTTGTTGTTAGCAAACATGTATGTACATTTTTATAGCATGCCGATTGATCGCTTCATCAAACAAATTGCGTCAACGCTGTTGTGTAAAAAAACCTCCAAAAACACGTGCATTACATTCTCATTTATTAACGCACATCATGTACATAAATAAATTTCAAGCACATGTTAATATATTGCCGCCATATTGGTTTTCGTTTATCTCGATCATCGGTTATCTTGACGCTTTTTGGCAAACCCCGAGGCCGGCGAGATAACCGGGTTCAACTGTATACTGTTTCAAAGTGATATTTTACTATGTTTCAAAGTGATATTTTACTATGTTTCAAAGTGATAATTTAAATGTATACTATGTTTCAAAGTGATATTTTAAATATATACTATGTTTCAAAGTGATATTTTAAATATATACTATGTTTCAAAGTGATATTATACTATGTTTCAAAGTGATATTATACTATGTTTCAAAGTGATATTTTACTATGTTTCAAAGTGATATACTATGTTTCAAAGTGATATTTTACTATGTTTCAAAGTGATATTATAAATGTATACTATGTTTCAAAGTGATATTGTAAATGTATACTATGTTTCAAAGTGAAATTTTAAATGTGTACTATGTTTCAAAGTGATATTTTAAATGTATACTATGTTTCAAAGTGATATTTTAAATGTATACTATGTTTCAAAGTGATATTATACTATGTTTCAAAGTGATATTATACTATGTTTCAAAGTGATATACTATGTTTCAAAGTGATATACTATGTTTCAAAGTGATATTTTACTATGTTTCAAAGTGATATTTTAAATGTATACTATGTTTCAAAGTGATATTGTAAATGTATACTACGTTTCAAAGTGAAATTTTAAATGTGTACTATGTTTCAAAGTGATACTGAAAATGTATACTATGTTCAAAGTGATATTTTAAATGTATACTATGTTTCAAACTGATACTATGTTTCAAAGTGATATTTTACTATGTTTCAAAGTGATATTATACTATGTTTCAAAGTGATATACTATGTTTCAAAGTGATATACTATGTTTCAAAGTGATATTTTACTATGTTTCAAAGTGATATTTTAAATGTATACTATGTTTCAAAGTGATATTGTAAATGTATACTACGTTTCAAAGTGAAATTTTAAATGTGTACTATGTTTCAAAGTGATATTTTAAATGTATACTATGTTTCAAAGTGATATTTTAAATGTATACTATGTTTCAAAGTGATACTGAAAATGTATACTATGTTCAAAGTGATATTTTAAATGTATACTATGTTTCAAAGTGATATTTTAAATGTATACTATGTTTCAAAGTGATATTTTACTATGTTTCAAAGTGATATTTTACTATGTTTCAAAGTGATATTTTAAATGTATACTATGTTTCAAAGTGATATTGTAAATGTATACTATGTTTCAAAGTGAAATTTTAAATGTGTACTATGCTTCAAAGTGATATTTTAAATGTATACTATGTTTCAAAGTGATATTGTAAATGTATACTATGTTCAAAGTGATATTTTAAATGTATACTATGTTTCAAAGTGATATTTTAAATGTATACTATGTTTCAAAGTGATATGATACTATGTTTCAAAGTGATATTTTACTATGTTTCAAAGTGATATTTTAAATGTATACTATGTTTCAAAGTGATATTTTAAATGTGTACTATGTTTCAGTGACATTTCAAATGTATACTATGTTTCAAAGTGATATTTTAAATGTATACTATGTTTGAAAGTGATATTTTAAATGTATACTATGTTTCAAAGTGATATTTTACTATGTTTCAAAGTGATATTTTACTATGTTTCAAAGTGATATTTTTTTTAATGTATACTATGTTTCAAAGTGATATTGTAAATGTATACTATGTTTCAAAGTGAAATTTTAAATGTGTACTATGTTTCAAAGTGATATTTTAAATGTATACTATGTTTCAAAGTGATATTTTAAATGTATACTATGTTTCAAAGTAATATTGTAAATGTATACTATGTTCGAAGAGATATTGTAAATGTATACTATGTTTCAAAGTGATATTTTAAATGTATACTACGTTTCAAAGTGATATTATACTATGTTTCAAAGTGATATTTTACTGTTTCAAAGTGATATTTTACTGTGTTTCAAAGTGATATCTTACTATGTTTCAAAGTGATATTTTAAATGTATACAATGTTTCAAAGTGATATTTTACTATGTTTCAAAGTGATATTTTACTATGTTTCAAAGTGATATTTTTTTAAATGTTTACTATGTTTCAAAGTGATATTGTAAATGTATACTATGTTTCAAAGTGAAATTTTAAATGTGTACTATGTTTCAAAGTGATATTTTAAATGTATACTATGTTTCAAAGTAATATTGTAAATGTATACTATGTTCAAAGTGATATTTTAAATGTATACTATGTTTAAAAGTGATATTTTAAATGTATACTATGTTTCAAAGTGATATTGTAAATGTATATACTATGTTTCAAAGTGAAATTTTAAATGTGTACTATGTTTCAAAGTGATATTTTAAATGTATACTATGTTTCAAAGTGATATTTTAAATGTATACTATGTTTCAAAGTAATATTGTAAATGTATACTATGTTCAAAGTGATATTTTAAATGTATACTATGTTTCAAAGAGATATTTTAAATGTATACTATGTTTCAAAGTGATATTGTAAATGCATACTATGTTCAAAGTGATATTTTAAATGTATACTATGTTTCAAAGTGATATTTAAATGTATACTACGTTTCAAAGTGATATTATACTATGTTTTAAAGTGATATTTTACTATGTTTCAAAGTGATATTTTACTATGTTTCAAAGTGATACTTTAAATGTATACTATGTTTCAAAGTGATATTTTTAATATATACTATGTTTCAAAGTGATATTTTAAATGTATACTATGTTTCAAAGTGATATTTTAAATGTATACTATGTTTCAAAGTGATATTTTAAATGTATACTATGTTTCAAAGTGATATTTTAAATATATACTATGTTTCAAAGTGATATTTTAAATGTATACTATGTTTCAAAGTGATATTTTAAATATATACTATGTTTCAAAGTGATATTTTAAATGTATACTATGTTTCAAAGTGATATTTTAAATGTATACTATGTTTGAAAGTGATATTTTAAATGTATACTATGTTTCAAAGTGATATTTTAAATGATTTCTGTGTTGCTCTGGAAATTAAAGCGTTATTGATGGATGGATGGACATTCAGATGAAAAGAAACAAAAATCACAGAAACAGGAACAAATCAACTGTTAATAATGAATAACAAAGATACATAAGGAACACAAAGTCTACAAATTTCATAGAGATTGTGAAGTTCAGCTCCATAATTGTAAGAATAAAGTACATTAAATGTCAGATGAATACATACAAATTTCTTCACATAAATTTCTGCCACTATGGGGTTTAAAGAAAAAAAAAAAACGTGGTAAACATAGTTTAAATTCATCAACCACTTTAAATTACATTAGAAAAGAATAAAAAGGAAATTTGTTAATTTTAAGAAATGAGGAAACAATGTTGTACTCACTAAAATAATGATACTAGTTTTCTGAAGGTGCTTTGCTATGTCTTCAGACTACAATCATAAGTTTTTAACTGTAGACAGATACAAACCATTCTGCAATGCACGACCTCTCTGACTCTATTCTGGAGCTATAGTAGCCAAGCCATGTGTGCGTAAGGCCCCGAGGAAGGTACATATTATCATTGGCCACCTTTAGCACCTTGTTCAGGCTCTGCAGCGCTGACCTGTGCACAGAGAATAGGAATTACTTGTACTATCAAACAAAAAAACCACAATATTAATTGACACATCTTGCATGTCCCCAGATCTGCTTTTGAATACCGACCACTAGCTTAATATTCTCAAAATATTTGTAGCAAAAAACTTAAGTCCATGCTTAAATAAAAAAAATCCCAAAAACTTTGATAGTCTATAACTTTAATTATAATAAAGCCAAATCAAAGAACTTTCAGATTTGCCCTAATTTGTGCCCTTCTATTAGTCTGCCAAAGTTTGATCATGTATATCTCAAGTTTAAATCTGATTTGCTTGAAGACATTTCGATGTTGCTCACATTAAACTGTAGATAAAACAAATGGTACCATAAATTTCTGAGTGTCTGATATCTCCTTGGATGATACGTTTCAGCATGCTGTACAAGAGTTGGCAAAATAACGAGTCCACCGAACATATAAGGTCAGTAAACATTCAATTATCTGTTTAATATATTCTATTATTTGAAAAAGCATCATTTAAAATTTATCCTAATATGAATATAAAGAAACATGTGACCAATATTCAAATAAATATGTCCTTTATATTCTTATTAAACTTTATTTTCATTTTATCACAAACAATGTATACTGACCTGGTAGGATGAAATCATAATGTATAATGTCAAGAAATATTTTTACCACTTGATGACAAATACTGGATGGGGGTGGGGGTGGGCAAGTGGCCAAGTGGTCTAAAGCACTCTCTGTTATGGATCACTGCCATCTCACCTCTGTCTACATGGGTTCGCATCTCAGATTCGGCCAATGTTGGTATGTGAGAAAGCTTGCCAGTAGCTTCTTATGGGTCAATGACTCTTTCTGGAGTTTTTACTGGGTTCTTCCTCCACCATTAATACTGGCAGCCATGTATAGCCTATCATGTGCTGAAAAATAGCGTTAAACACTACAACAACAACAACAACAAATACTAGTTAGATGATGTTATAATATAACAAGAGTTCCTTGAAGGGACTGATGCCCTAATGGACAAAAAGGGAATTTCCAGGAATTCAGATAAGACCATTTCTTCTTTCAACTGTCAATTGTTGAAACCATTTCTAATAATCTTCAGCAATAACAAGATTCAAATCAGGTGCTGTGGTGCACATACTGGTTGTTAAATTGGTACCATTATCAGATTGGTACCATTTTCTGGTTGGTACCATTGTCAGATTGGTACCATTATCAGATTGGTACCATTTTCAGGTTGGTACCATTATCACATTGGTACCATTTTCAGATTGGTACCATTTTCAGATTGGTACCATTATCAGATTGGTACAATTTTCAGATTGGTACCATTTTCAGATTGGTACCATTATCAGATTGGTACCATTTTCAGATTGGTACCATTTTCAGGTTGGTACCATTATCAGATTGGTACCATTTTCAGATTGGTACCATTATCAGATTGGTACCATTTTCAGATTGGTACCATTATCAGGTTGGTACCATTTTCAGATTGGTACCATTATCAGATTGGTACCATTTTCAGGTTGGTACCATTTTCAGGTTGGTACCATTGTCAGATTGGTACCATTTTCAGATTGGTACCATTATCAGATTGGTACCATTTTCAGGTTGGCACCATTTTCAGGTTGGTACCATTGTCAGATTGGTACCATTATCATACTGGTACCATTTTAAGATTGGTACCATTATCAGATTGGTACCACTTTCATTTAGAACAAAGTGGACACTAGAAGTCTTTTGGTGAAAACCTCAGAGCAATTGACATGACCAGAGCAATGACATGACCACATATCAATGACATGACCAGAGCAATGACATGACCAGATCAATGACATGACCAGATCAATGACATGACCAGAGCAATGACATGACCACATATCAATGACATGACCACATATCAATGACATGACCACATATCAATGACATGACCACAGCAATCACATGATCACAGAGCAATGGCATAACCAGAGCAATGACATGACCACATATCAATGACATGATGACAGCAATGATATGACCACAGCAATGACATGACCAGAGCAATGACATGACCAAAGTAATGACATGACCAGAGCAATGACATGATCAGAGATGACATGACCAAAGCAATGACATGATCACATAGCCATGACATGACCAGAGCAATGACATAGCAATGACATGATCAGAGCAATGACGTGGTTTAGTAAATGGCATAGAAGGCTAACATATCTACACAGCAAGGTGTTTATTGACGAGACCTAAATAGTGTTTTATATCTACACAGCAAGGTGTTTATTGACGAGACCTAAATAGTGTTTTATATCTACACAGCAAGGTGTTTATTGATGAGACCTAAATAGTGTTTTATATCTACACAGCAAGGTGTTTATTGATGAGACCTAAATAGTGTTTTATATCTACACAGCAAGGTGTTTATTGATGAGACCTAAATAGTGTTTTATATCTACACAGCAAGGTGTTTATTGATGAGACCTAAATAGTGTTTTATGTATTAAAGAAATCAAAGTAGGCCTATTATGGATTTTAAGTCTCGGAACAAAAACAGCGGACCTTTTGGCAAAGGTGAGATAAATAGGAGACTGATCATAAATAAGTTTGACATAAACACTGGGTAAGTATTTTGAGTTTTTGTATTAAATGTTATTATGTTGTTCAAGACTTTTTAAGAATATTTAAGTGGCCTTTCCTTTAATTTCTTTTGGTGTCAAAATGTCCCATGCACTTTCTGCTAATGCTATAAAACCACTGGCTATGAAATACATGACTAAGTAACTTAAGCTGAACATAACTTGGATGTATGTTGAAAAGCAGGCCTCATTCTTAAAAACTCTAGGAACAGGAAAACTGAAGTTTGAATTTTTTTTGAGGCTATGTGTGGTTGTTTTATCGTCGCCTTGTCTATGCTGATACAAAGAGTACATTTCCTAATCCACACAAAACACAAAATGATTCCAGGGAAGACTGGACCCAAAAACTCTGAGAGGCTGTTCAAGGTGAAATTTCATAATAACAATGAATGTCATTAGGTTTCCCCATTTGGTATTTCAAAATAACAATGAATATCATTAGGTTTCCCCATTTGGTATTTCATAATAACAATGAATATCATTAGGTTTCCCCATTTGGTATTTCAAAATAACAATGAATGTCATTAGGTTTCCCCATTTGGTATTTTGAGAAGGAAACTAAAAATGCTTCTGGATTAATTTTAAATATCTTTGCAGTGAACTTTTCATGTAACTGACAAGGTGTGATCATTTTCAGTGCAAACATTTTATATTCCTTATATTCTGATTCTTTGTCAAGTAATATCTTCAACTTGATTTTAAAATTAAACTAATTTCATAACTCCACAGAAACAGAGAACTGAATGGGTTCATTCCATTGCATTGCTGTCCCATTTAGAACATGAAAATCACCTGGAAAATGGCTCTTTAATGCATAGTTGTTTACGGCCAGTCTCTTGTTGCATACAAGCTCAAAATCAACACATCTCAATAATACCAACAAAGACATGACAATGCACCCATTTATAGTCCAACACTGTATATCTGATATGATCTTGTGACTGGTGTGAATTAATGCTAGAACATTTTGTTAAATTTCACTGTATGCATTGTCCCTACTTTAATTTACGCCCTATCCTTATTTCATTTGTTAGACTGTTGTCCTTTTTTTTCTACTGCAGTATGTCCATTCTGGTTAAACATGGTGTATCTGTACCGTGTTCGGTCTGGAATTAATTTTTAAAAACACTAAAACCCACTGATGTCTCAAACATCAATAAAACAAAATATGGCTATATTCCTTGACAATTGGAAAATGCTATCATTGTTGTTGGTTCAACGTTATTTCTCGGCACACTACTGGCTATACATGGCAGCCAATATAATTGGTGGAAGAACCCAGGATAATCCAAGTAATAACCATCATCCCATAGGAAGCTACTGGCAGAAATTATACTATTTATAATCAAAAGTCTTCCAATAATAAATTACATCTGTTTTGGGTTATAATTTTTCAAAGCAGGTGGCAGTAAACAAGATAAGCAAGCAAATGGTTTCATGCAAATGGAAAAGTAGCAAAAGACTTGATCCTAAAAAATTACTATACACACCAGACATTTAGTCTTATTCCAATTAGATTTCTGGAAAGTCGTAACATATTAAAAATATGCTGATGAGAGTAAATTTCAAATTTCAGGGATAATTCTATGTTTACTCACAATATAATGCATGGAAGTTAAAATTCTCTTCTTTTCAACAGCAGCAAATGCAAACAAGTTCATTTAAATATTTCTGATAGCTACTTTTTGTAATATAAAAGGTGTATATTTTTAACTGATCAAATTGTATTACTGGCGTTTTTGTCTCCTGTAAAGGGAGTCAGGGTAGCTCTGTGGTAATGTGTCAGCCTCATAATTCAAGGGCTGTGTGTTCAATACCTGCCTTGGCCAGCCCAGGATGGCTGCATCGGTAATTCCTAGGGAAAGGCACTTAGCATGGTATAACTAATAATGTGTTCATAATGCCATTCAAAGCCACAAAAGCAATGAGAACAAAAATCTCCAGTACAATGATATAAAATCATGTACCATTTTATAAGAATTTTATATCTTTTTATAGGACTGGTGCTCTAGTGCCTAGGTCTATTATAATATAACATGGGAAAACACTCTTACAGTCATGCTTACCACATAGCTTGGACTGAGACTGGCTGAAAATTGTAAGGCCGACCTTCTGGGGTAATGCTGAATCCGCTGTAAGAGATAACAAGACAAATTAATTTTTGGGGGATGAAATTTGCTTCTTAGCAACGTCTTTTCTTTATGAACATGATATACAATTTTTTGTTAGTTATTACAAAAAAAGAATTCTGCTGGATGTTATATTTCACCTGCTCTGCCGAGATATGTTCCAAACACAAAGTACAACACTGGAGCATGAAAAGTTAGTCAATGTAACCTCCTTTTGCCTGTAATGAGTAGTGATACCTTTGTCTTGTCTATATACTTCAAAGATGAGACAACCATTATTTTTTAAGATGCATTAATTTTAATGTACCTCAAGAGAATACACTGGCCAAAAGAAAAGCACAATGAGAATGTTTCAATGGGGCAACTCTCCAAAAATAAATTTATTCTGAAATCTGTGAAATTTAAATTCCTAATTTAATTCAAAACTTTAAATAATACACAAGCAATGTGTCAACCCCAGGTATTTAAGGCTAAATCAGCCATCATTTAACTTCACATAACAATGTGACTAATTGGTGATCAATACGTTCACATTAAGGACGTTTTGGCACCTGACCTATCAATGAGTCCCAACCTATCAATGAGTCCCAACCTATAAATGAGTCCTGACCTATCAATCAGTCCCAACCTATCAACGAGTCCCGACCTATCAATGAGTCCCGACCTATCAATCAGTCCTGACCTATCAATCAGTCCCGACCTATCAATGAGTCCTGACCTATCAATGAGTCCCAACCTATAAATGAGTCCTGACCTATCAATCAGTCCTGAACTATCAATCAGTCCTGACCTATCAATGAGTCCTGACCTATCAATGAGTCCTGACCTATCAATGAGTTCCGACAAATCAATAAGTCCTGACCTATCAATCAGTCCCGACCTATCAATCAGTCCTGACCTATCAATCAGTCCTGACCTATCAATCTGTCCCTATTAATGGCATTTAAATCAGTACTGTTGTGGTTGTAAGACATCTGGGTCCAAAAGGTTAAGCATGCATGTTGAAGATTTGCCTTAGCTTCTTCAGGATCCATCCAAGGTACGAAGCAAATCGATCATGTAGTTTGGGAAATATAAAACAAAAGTACAATGAAAGGCATATAATGCCTAACCCATAGTCATCTACGTAGATGATATTAGGTCATGGCTGACTCTGGAGATTATTGACCAATTGCTCTCAATGACCTCAATTTTTGGTCCAGGTATTCTTGAAGTAAAGCTAACATCAGATTTACCACATAATGACTGCATAGCTTTAGACATAAGAATCAATAGGTTTCTTTATTACCTATTCACAATTTGTTTAAGGAACTAACAGTATAACAAAAGTTATTCTGCAAAACCTATTAAAGTTACAATGACCCTGACCTTTTACATTCTGACCCGAAACTCAACAGGGACAAACTTCAAGTGCAAACAATCCACAAGCTCTGGACTAGAACTAAAGTTATTACGCAATTTACCATATTTCTTCCTTTCCGTTACAGCCTGTATCAGAATGAATAGTCTTCTTGCTTACCAAATTTTATAAGTCATGACCTTGACAGTCAAATATTTGTTCAGAACCAATTATGTTTCTTTCAGTCTCAATAATCTTGACCTTTGGAACCCAAAAATGCTAGGTTCCAGTGTAAGCCATCCACAAAGTTGGGTCCTGGTATGTGATGCAGAGTTAATGTCATTGTGTGGAAACCATTTTATTTTTAGTCAAGATGACCTTAACTGTTTGGACCCCAAACATGATAAACATCTTCCTTACTGCAAGTTAAAACCATGCATATGACTGGTAACTGTGCTTGGTGGAAAACTAAGATCTTTAGTGTTATAATGACATTAATCTTTTAACCACAAAAAAGACAGTTCTCTCTTAACCCAAATGTAAGCCACAAATTAAACCACTAATCCTTTCTTAAGCATTCAAAAAAGTCTGGTATTCTATAGATGGCTTAAGACTCAAGAACCAACCTATAAATGAGTCCTGACCTATCAATCAGTCCCAACCTATCAACGAGTCCCGACCTATCAATGAGTCCCGACCTATCAATCAGTCCTGACCTATCAATGAGTCCTGATCTATCAATGAGTCCTGACCTATCAATGAGTCCTGAACTATCAATGAGTCCTGACTATCAATGAGTCCTGACCTATAAATGAGTCCTGACCTATCAATGAGTTCCGACAAATCAATAAATCCTGACCTATCAATCAGTCCTGACCTATCAATGAGTCCCAACCTATCAATCAGTCCTGACCTATCAATGAGTCCTGAACTATCAATGAGTCCTGACCTATCAATCAGTCCTGACCTATAAATGAGTCCTGACCTATCAATGAGTTCCGACAAATCAATAAATCCTGACCTATCAATTAGTCCCGACCTATCAATCAGTCCTGACCTATCAATCAGTCCTGACCTATCAATCTGTCCCTATTAATGGCATTTAAATCAGTACTGTTGTGGTTGTAAGACATCTGGGTCCAAAAGGTTAAGCATGCATGTTGAAGATTTGCCTTAGCTTCTTCAGGATCCATCCAAGGTACGAAGCAAATCGATCATGTAGTTTGGGAAATATAAAACAAAAGTACAATGAAAAGCATATAATGCCTAACCCATAGTCATCTACGTAGATGATATTAGGTCATGGCTGACTCTGGAGATTATTGACCAATTGCTCTCAATGACCTCAATTTTTGGTCCAGGTATTCTTGAAGTAAAGCTTACATCAGATTTACCACATAATGACTGCATAGCTTTAGACACAAGAATCAATAGGTTTCTTTATTACCTATTCACACTTTGTTTAAGGAACTAACAGTACAACAAAAGTTATTCTGCAAAACCTTTTAAAGTCACAATGACCCTGACCTTTTACATTCTGACCCGAAACTCAACTGGGACAAACTTCAAGTGCAAACAATCCACAAGCTCTGGACTAGAACTAAAGTTATTACGCAATTTACCATATTTCTTCCTTTCCGTTACAGCCTGTATCAGAATGAATAGTCTTCTTGCTTACCAAATTTTATAAGTCATGACCTTGACAGCCAAATATTTGTTCAGAACCAATTATGTTTCTTTCAGTCTCAATAATCTTGACCTTTGGAACCCGAAAATGCTAGATTCAAGTGTAAGCCATCCACAAAGTTGGGTCATGGTATGTGATGCAGAGTTAATGTTATTGTGTGGAAACCATTTTATTTTTTAGTCAAGATGACCTTAACTGTTTGGACCCCAAACATGATAAACATCTTCCTTACTGCAAGTTAAAACCATGCATATGACTGGTAACTGTGCTTGGTGGAAAACTAAGATCTTTAGTGTTATAATGACATTAACCTTTTAACCACAAAAAAGACAGTTCTCTCTTAACCCAAATGTAAGCCACAAATTAAACCACAAATCTTTTCTTAAGCATTCAACAAAGTCTGGTATTCTATAGATGGCTTAAGACTCAAGAAATTGTGCTGAAATGGCTTTTTAACTTGTAGTTACAGTGATCTTGGTATAGTTTAACTTTTTAAGTCCCAGCAAGATATATATGATCTTTAATGCCGAGACAAATTACCTTTTGACCCAAAATTAATAGGGTTCTTTATCATATGTATGAGCCATCTACTAACTGGACAGATGATGGAGAGTTACTGTTACTGTGAGTTACTGTGTAAAAACCAAACGGAAAAAATAACCTAGGTGAAAACTTTCATGAATGCAACTCTGACCCCAAAGTCAAAGGGTCAAGAGAGCATGTCACTTAATGAATTGATTTAGCTTCTTAATACTGTTCCAGGCAAAAAGAAAATTCAGCAAGGAAATTTGGAAATAAAAGCAAATAAACAGACTTTAACCAAAACCTTAAGTTAATACATGTACATATTTTATGTAACTGTGACCTTAAACCCACGGACAAAATGTCTAACCTTCATAATGATTCATCCCATGTATAAAGAAATACCAACATGGAACGAAAAAATGTTTAACCAAAACAGTATAGCAGACTTTCTAGGTTAGTGACCTTGATTCCAAGATGGAAACATAAAGGAATAAAAAAAGTTTAACCAAAACAGTATAGCAGACTTTCTAGGTCTGTGACCTCGAATATAAGATGGAAACATAAAGGAATGAAAAATGTTTAACCAAAATAGTATAGCAGACTTTCTAGGTCTGTGACCTTGGCTCCAAGATAAAGGACTAAGCGAACATGTCGTAAAATGAATTGTCTAAGTAAGATGTGACTCTACCAATGGACTCAGGAAATGTATGCAACTAAAAAACAATTACCAAATCCATTAAAAATTGTTGACATCAACTCCGCTGGTGGAAAAGTGATTGATATATCACCCTTTCCATTAACATTACCTCAACAAAAGATCCATGTAAAAAAAAGAAAAAAATGTGCAAAAACTAAAAAGCTGCTGTAATAACCTTAAAAATGAATTAGGTCATAATGCATCCAAATATGACACACCATATATTTTTTGTCTACAAACAAACACACATGCTGATGGACTGCTGAACACGACCAAATAAAGATGCCCCCAAGTAGCAGGTACATAAAAAATCACTAATTGTGGCTTTTAGTTGATTTTTCCATAAGTCACATATTGATGCCACTAAAACAAATGAGCAATGTTTTGTGTGCTTTTTCTGAAAGAAAACCAAAAATATTCCTGAAGACATTTAATACTGTCATTGTTATATGCATTTACCCATCTCCTTCCAGATCCAGTTTGGTGTGTGCCCATATGGGAAAGACAAGTCCAATTGTTGCTAATTCATCATTAAGATCAAGTCCCAGAACGGCCGATTCCTCTGTATCATGGCAACCACTGCATGACATTACCACCATGTAACGGATGTACTTTGGGTTGTTACTCTCTAATCTGACAGCCTAATATGTAAATTAGTATCATATATCATCAAATAAAATATTATGTACACACAGAAATTCAAATGTCAAAACATTGTTGGACATGCTGTCCATTGTGTCTCTAATAAAATTAAAACATAATTTTTGGAATACAATCTTTTTTAATATAATACTTACCTGATCACAATAATTTAAGAGAACATCCAATAACTTGTCAGTTCCGCCATTCCAAGCTAAAATAAACCTTATGTGTGTTTTATTGTTGGTTTTAGCAACAAAAAGGCTATAATAAAAGAATTTTCTAGTCTAACAAGAATGGTCTATCTTTGGATAAAAGGGACTGCTGCCAAATCTTGTCAGTCATCAGTCATTAATGTAAAAGATTTGCATAATCTTCAAAGGGTGAAAGGCTCAGGTGACTGAACCTATCATTGCTTACGAAATATTGATGCAACATTCTTTACTCATGACAAATACCTGGTTTTAATACATTAGGAGAATAGGAATAAAAAAAAAGACAGCTAACACTGGAGTTGGACTTGGCTTTTGCAATCAAATACAGTCAACTCCGGTTAACTGCACAGCCTTGGGCCCGTCATGAGACCGTGCAGTTAACCAGGGTGTGCAGTACAGTACAGCTTTAAATCAGCATGGCACGAATATAGATGAAGAATAAATTTAAACAATTATTAGAATCCACTCTTTAAACGTTTACTTAAATGCTAAGCTTATTTTCCTTCCTCCGAACACAACTTCACTGATTCAATCAATGGTTCAAGGAATTATAGTGAATTTCAAGAAATTCTATAGATCGCATGTTATTCGAAAACTGCTGTCAGACATTGATGGCTCATCTCCTGAAGAAAAAGCATTCAGCTCCAAAGTCGTCTGTATCCTGTTTTTCGACGTGTTGTCGTTTAAATTTAATTCCATTGCGAATTTTCCATCTTTCCAACAATCCATTTGTTGGTTTGAAATCATGCAAACCCAAACGGTTTAGAGCAATGTTTCCCATGCTGTACTATGATTTTCCCACGCTATTGCTCCCTAGTGGGTGTGGATATACATGTATATACCACCTATGGCGTCCTTTACATGTCAATCATTTACTGGCTTCATTGTCGGCTTATTTGAAATGCTACAGCAGTGGACTTTGGCAAATACTGATCATGACTATACACTGTGCAGTTAACCAGAGTAAAATTGTATTGCATAATGTGCCACGGGCAGAAAATTTATTGTGCTATTATCTGGAGTGTGCATTTAAGCGAAGTACAGTTATCCGAAGTTTGTTTGCATTGAAAAGCATTTGGAAAAAAAAGGGACCGGCATGACTATGTGCAGTTATCCGGTGTGCAGTTAAGTGGAGTCGACTGTATCTATAATTCTAATCCTTAATTCAACATTACAATTACATAGTTTAATGCTGGCCTGAAATTTTGCTAATTTGTATCAATTGTCCTTTACTGCCATCAGAGGTTCCGATGCGTTAACCTTGGCATATCTAGTAGATATTTCTGTGTTTTGGGACTGAATTTTATTGGATGTGGCGGCAAGTTTCCGCATCTATTAAAATTACTTTGTTCAAATTTGAATGCTGTAACTACATGATGGAGAAAAGGGGAGCACACAACTTAATGTTGAATTAAGTATCAGAATGTCTATACACAGTTAAAGATATTTGATTACTGATAAAAAATAAGCTGTTTTCCACTGTTGTTCTGTGTTTGCACAAATTCCATTCATTGAAACACACCTGTATTGGTTTCCCTGCGCAACATATTTTCAATGCCCAACTTCCAAAGTATCCTTTTTAGGTCAATTGCCATTTTTGGCTGATGTGCAATGCACCCTGCTAAGGGCTGGTTGGCATTACATTGTAAAGGAGGCAATTCATGAAATCCAAGAGATATCTCTAAAACAATGCACCAATATATATGTTTGATATGTCAAGGTGTATTATTCCCGAGGACTGGCCCATATCTGGACATGTTTTGTGTTGCTGCTAAATTTATTGTTTTGAGAAATAATAGTCATACTTGCCTTAACACTGGAGATGTCCAGGTGTTTTATGTTGTGACCAGTTTCAGGCTAATTAATTTATTTTATTTTAATAAAAAGTGATTCTTTTTCTTGGAAATAATAATGCTCTGCATTATTTTTTGGACAAGGACATTTATCAAAATTTATACAGAATTTAAAAAAACTGGAAAATTATTTTCTATGATTCAAGAAAGAACAGTATGATGCTGACCACAGCACCTTCTATTTTGGATTTCATCAGGATTCAAACTCAGTTTCATTTTGACTGTTTATTACTAGGACTTCTTATAATTCTTGGATTATTTTTGGATTTGATTCATAATACCGCAATTTCTTTTTCTAATTTATACCTTGTTTTTCTAAGGAAATAAATTATTTGTTAAATTTTATCATGGCTTGTTGTCTTCACCTTTTTCTTGTTATTTTTTGTACCAGCCTAAACACATAACAAGCATCTTTATTGTATAATGACATCTGATGCCTTTCATGACAGAGCTAATTAAGAAGCCCATTACTAATAAACTGAAGTCTTTATACCCATAACTAACTATACATCTGAGAGAATGAATTTAGCAGCGTAACTATGAAGCAAATCATAAGTTTATTCACAGTATTAAAGCAACTGTAGCTCTGTCTACAATAAAGCAACTGTAGCTAAGACTACATTAAAGCAACTGTAACTAAGTCTACATTAAAGCAACTGTAATGCAGACTACATCAAAGCAACTGTAACGCAGACTACAATAAAGCAACTGTAGATCAGACTACAATAAAGCAACTGTAGCACATTCTACATTAAAGTAACTGTAGCTTAGTCTACATTAAAGCAACTGTAGCTTAGTCTACATTAAAGTAACTGTAGCTTAGTCTACATTAAAGCAACTGTAGCTCTGTCTACATTAAAGAAACTATAGCTTAGTCTACATTAAAGCAACTGTAGCTTAGTCTACATTAAAGCAACTGTAGCTCTGTCTACATTAAAGTAACTGTAGCTTAGTCTACATAATAGCAACTGTAACTCTGTCTACATTAAAGCAACTGTAACTCAGTCTACATTAAAGCAACTGTAGCACATTCTGCATTAAAGCAACTGTAGCTCTGTCTACATTAAAGCAACTATAGTTCAGTCTACATTAAAGCAACTGTAACTAAGACTACATTAAAGCAACTGTAGCTTAGTCTACATTAAAGCAACTGTAACTTAGTCTACATTAAAGTAACTGTAGCTTAGTCTACATTAAAGCAACTATAGTTCAGTCTACATTAAAGCAACTGTAACTCAGTCTACATTAAAGCAACTGTAGCCCAGTCTACATTAAAGCAACTGTAACTCAGTCTACATTAAAGTAACTGAAGATCAGACTACATTAAAGCAACTATAGCACATTCTACATTAAAGCAACTGTAACTCTGTCTACATTAAAGTAACTGTAGCTTAGTCTACATTAAAGCAACTGTAACTCTGTCTACATTAAAGTAACTGTAGCTTAGTCTACACTAAAGCAACTGTAGCTTAGTCTACATTAAAGCAACTGTAGCTTAGTCTACATTAAAGCAACTGTAGCTTAGTCTACATTAAAGCAACTGTAGCTTAGTCTACATTAAAGCAACTGTAATGCAGACTACATCAAAGCAACTGTAACGCAGACTACAATAAAGCAACTGTAGATCAGACTACAATAAAGCAACTGTAGCACATTCTACATTAAAGTAACTGTAGCTTAGTCTACATTAAAGCAACTGTAGCTTAGTCTACATTAAAGCAACTGTAGCTTAGTCTACATTAAAGTAACTGTAGCTTAGTCTACATTAAAGCAACTGTAGCTCTGTCTACATTAAAGAAACTGTAGCTTAGTCTACATTAAAGCAACTGTAGCTTAGTCTACATTAAAGCAACTGTAGCTCTGTCTACATTAAAGTAACTGTAGCTTAGTCTACATAATAGCAACTGTAACTCTGTCTACATTAAAGCAACTGTAACTCAGTCTACATTAAAGCAACTGTAGCACATTCTGCATTAAAGCAACTGTAGCTCTGTCTACATTAAAGCAACTATAGTTCAGTCTACATTAAAGCAACTGTAACTAAGACTACATTAAAGCAACTGTAGCTTAGTCTACATTAAAGCAACTGTAACTTAGTCTACATTAAAGTAACTGTAGCTTAGTCTACATTAAAGCAACTATAGTTCAGTCTACATTAAAGCAACTGTAACTCAGTCTACATTAAAGCAACTGTAGCCCAGTCTATATTAAAGCAACTGTAACTCAGTCTACATTAAAGTAACTGAAGATCAGACTACATTAAAGCAACTATAGCACATTCTACATTAAAGCAACTGTAACTCTGTCTACATTAAAGTAACTGTAGCTTAGTCTACATTAAAGCAACTGTAACTCTGTCTACATTAAAGTAACTGTAGCTTAGTCTACACTAAAGCAACTGTAGCTTAGTCTACATTAAAGCAACTGTAGCTTAGTCTACATTAAAGCAACTGTAGCTTAGTCTACATTAAAGCAACTGTAGCTTAGTCTACATTAAAGCAACTGTAACTCAGTCTACATTAAAGTAACTGTAGCTCTGTCTACATTAAAGCAACTGTAGCTTTGTCTACATTAAAGCAACTGTAGCTTAGTCTACATTAAAGCAACTGTAACTCAGTCTACATTAAAGTAACTGTAGCTTTGTCTACATTAAAGTAACTGTAGCTCTGTCTACATTAAAGCAACTGTAGCTTAGTCCATATTAAAGCAACTGTAGCTCTGTCTACATTAAAGTAACTGTAGCTTAGTCTACATTAAAGCAACTGTAACTCAGTCTACATTAAAGCAACTGTAGCTTAGTCTACATTAAAGCAACTGTAACTCTGTCTACATTAAAGTAACTGTAGCTTAGTCTACATTGAAGCAACTGTAGCTCTGTCTACATTAAAGTAACTGTAGCTTAGTCTACATTAAAGCAACTGGAACTCAGTCTACATTAAAGTAACTGGAACTCAGTCTACATTAAAGCAACTGTAGCTCTGTCTACATTAAAGTAACTGTAGCTTAGTCTACATTAAAGCAACTGGAACTCAGTCTACATTAAAGCAACTGTAGCTCTGTCTACATTAAAGCAACTGTAGCTCTGTCTACATTAAAGCAACTGTAGCTCTGTCTACATTAAAGTAACTGTAGCTTAGTCTACATTAAAGCAACTGTAACTCAGTCTACATTCAAGTAACTGTAGCTCTGTCTACATTAAAGCAACTGTAGCTCTGTCTACATTAAAGCAACTGTAACTCAGTCTACATTAAAGTAACTGTAGCTCTGTCTACATTAAAGCAATTGTAGCTTAGTCTACATTAAAGTAACTGTAGCTTAGTCTACATTAAAGCAACTGTAACTCAGTCTACATTAAAGCAACTGTAACTCAGTCTACATTAAAGCAACTGTAGCTCTGTCTACATTAAAGCAATTGTAGCTTAGTCTACATTAAAGCAACTAGCTCTGTCTACATTAAAGCAACTGTAGCTCAGACTACATAATAGCAACTGTAGCTCAGTCTACATTAAAGTAACTGTAGCTTAGTCTACACTGAAGCAACTGTAGCTCTGTCTACATTAAAGCAACTGTAGTTCAGTCTACATTAAAGTACTGTAACTAAGTCTACATTAAAGCAACTGTACCTCAGTCTACATTAAATATTGTTGTTGAAGATTTTTCATAATACAGATGGGAATATGCCATTCTTTGAAACAGTCTCGTTAGTTGTAAACAACATTTCACAAAAATGAAGGATGATTAGAGCTATCTTTAAATTCTGGAATGAGGCTAAAAATACATTACTAACAAGTGTTTACTGCCTAAGTTTATGTCATTTTAGCAACCAAAAATGACTAAGAATTTCCAATTTGTAAAACACAAATTTTTTTTTTGATATTTAAAAAACATTCTACTCAACTCTTCTAATAGTTGAAGTAAATTTTTGGATCTGTCCAAAAAGAAAAATGTTTTAATACTTTACATCTTATTTATTTTATTATTTTTAAAATTTATTTTCTCAAGGCATTTTCAAATCATTATAGTTCATAATTTGTTGAATTCCACATGAAAGTTGATGCTACGAGTCCCTTACTGAGTGAGCCAAGCACTTCAATTTCAAAAAAGCATTAAATTATTCAAAACATGTACTGATGTTAACTCCCCATTCCAGTTTTCAAGGATATGCTAAAACTTTTTTTTAAATCAATAGCAGTATTTATTACTGCTTCCAAGTACGCATGTCAAATTACTTCTGCATTGATAATGACAGGGTGTGATGGATGCAGGTTTTAAGATTTTGAAAATTCCACAGCCTTTTCAGCCGACAAATCAACAGAAGGATGAAACCTAGTTAACATCATAAGTTTTCATCAATAAGGGCTATTGAAAAAGAGACAGAGTAATTGCCAAAAACCAAATCTTTCTTTCCAAGCTTTTAATTGCCTCTTTGTACACATATATTCTCTGTTAATGACTAGTACTGTTAATGACTAGTACTAATAATAGGATTTTAGAACAACTGTTGTACTTCTTACTGACAACTTAGTACACTTTCATTGACATGGTTTATATATATATATATATATATATATATATATATATATATATATATATATATATATATATATATACACACACACATATTTTCTTACAGCACAGAAAGCTGTTAAATACTTCATACAGAAAGATCTGTGTGTGTGATTTAGATTTTTAGTATAGCTTTAATTTTTCAGTCATATCACTACAATGTCTGCAGTGTGACAGTTTATAATGATGTTTAGCACTAGGGCATCATGCTGCAGACAAGTAGCATGATGACACCACGCAGTCACATTATCCTGACACCAGACAGACCAGTCCTAACACTAACTTCTTAATGCTGAGTGCCAAGCAAGGCAGCTGTTAGTATGATTTTTAAAAGTCTTTGGTATGACTCAGCTGGGGTTTGAACCAGAGACCTCCTGCATCAGAGGCAGATGCTCTAAACACACGGCCAACAGAGTGATTATAAATCTGATTAAAAAATTAGATGAAAAATATGGCCTCCTGAGTGGTAACCAGCAAATGTCAACAGCGTTATGATGGACAACAGATTCATTAGGACTTGGAGCCAGTTGGAATATGCAAGATCTCTTGTAAGATAAGAATGAGCAGCAGTGGTTGCACATGATTTGGTATCAATCCTTCTATCCAAGAGGAGACAACTCTTGTCTGACTTCCATCTCGAAAGAAACTTGTAGCACGTTTTGCTGCCAAAAGATGTGGTTAAGCATCTTTCTTAGCTTGGGCGGGTTCAACTTGCAAGGAAGCGGATGTTCTCATGTTTTATGATCAGTTTAATGTATTTGAGGAAGAAATATGTTCATGGAACATGAATGTCCCTCCACAGAACAAAAACTTGACAGAAAGAAGGATGGACAGATGAACGTAGTAGTATAAGGGTTTAATGGCATATTAAAAAAACACAGGCTAACAGGTCTCGATCAATGATGCTAGAAGTCTGTAAAATAAACGATAAAGCTAAAACAAGTAAAATTAAATAACATGATCAAACCTTTTTAAGATTCATCCTGGAGGAATCACGTAGGTGTCTCTAATATACAATCAACACAATAAATAACATTTCATCTCTGCAATCTGTTCTGGGGTACCCACAGAATTATTTAAATGGGGGTGTGTGTGAGTATATGACAAACATGTAGTGCTCAGCTATTAAGTTTTATGGATGTAGGGAAACATATGTTTAGATGCCTCTGAATCTGTTCCATATAAGGGAGAGATGGATAGAAAATGGTAACACTACATTCATGGAGGGGAATCAAAATACAGGAACGCACATAATGTAATAAAATCACTTGGAGTAGGCAGTCTCTGTTTACAAACAGCCTGAGGCATCAAATTATGTTGACAAAAAATGGAATTGCTTGTGTAAAAAAGAGCTGAATGGTGTAAACAAATTTTAAAATGATTACAAATTTTCCTGGTAGGCAGGCTTACAGAAAAGTACATAAATCTATTGTTCCAAGTCTATGGGGGGGGGGGGAAACAAGAATGTTGAAGGATATTTTCTAGCATGCAGCTTACCAGCTTGATCGTGTCTTCGGGTCGTAACCAACAGAACATGGCTTGAAGATGCTTCTGTATATCTCCTGCAAAAGCAATTGTATTTGTTACAAAATAATTGCAACAAAATAATTCATCTGCTTACTTAGATTTGTTATGCCCACATTTTCTGTTCTAATGGATTTTTTCTAATTCCATATTTATTAAGATTGGCTTGTTTATCAGATAGAACAATAAATAAAAGTGGTGACAAATATTATTGGAAAAATAATTCTCTAATGCTGACAATTGACTGAGGCAAAGAAGAGAGACAGGTATGAAAACAGAAGAGAGACAGGTATGAAAACAGAAGAGAGACAGGTATGAAAACATGAGGAGTTGTGAGCCTTAGATTATTCACATGGCTGACATCTGCTCAATAACCAAAAGCACAAACAATTGCTACAAAAATATGGATTCTGTTGTATGCATTCTGTAGACATTTCTTTCAATACTGTACAGTGTCGCACCTTAAACACAGGTGCACTGAACAAAGTTGGCATGGCATTATTAACGTTAACATTGCAAAACACAAAAAAAGATAATCACACTTTTTAACACTACTGTTCATTATGAAGTACTGTATTCCTTTATCCCTTTTAAAAGGTATGTCAAATAAATTGGAAGAGGGTCCAGTGTCCCCCTGCCCTTGGGATCCTGCGTGCAACATTTTGATAGCATTTATTATGGAAACAACAAACTGTTACAAAGTATCTTTAGGATTATAACTTTATCCAAATTTTATATTAAATTAATTAACATCACCTGTCAAATATTGCCAATAAGCTTTCTCTCCGAGTTGATACAATTCAACATATTTTTAAGGGAATGATACAAGACCATACTATAAGCTCAAATGGACTTACAAGCTGGTGATTGATCAATTGTGACTAAGTTTAAAATTAACATGTCCTATTGATGAATTAAGAATAATATATTACCTATTAATGACATGTAAAGCTGACATATCCTATTAATGACATGTAAAACTGACATGTCCTATTAATAACTTGCAAAATATGTCCTCCTATTAATGACACGTAATGCTGACATGTCCTTTAAATAACTTGCAAGATATGTCCTATTTATGAGATGTAAAGCTGACATGTCCTATTAATGAGATGTAAAGCTGACATGTCTTATTAATGACATGTAAAGCTGACATGTCCTTTAAATAACTTGTAAGATATGTCCTATTTATGAGATGTAAATCTGACATGTCCTATTAATAACTTGCAAGATATGTCCTATTAATGACATGTAAAGCTGACATATCCTTTTAACATGTAAAGCTGACTTGTCCTATTAATGATATGTAAAGCTGACATATCCTATTAATAACTTACATAATAACTTACAAATGTGACATGTCCTATTAATAACTTAAACAGCACATAGATCCTTTTTTTGGTTTTCAAGGTTAACATGTCCATATAGTGATTGAAAGGTATGTAGTTTTCATGAATGTTACTATGAATTTTGTTTATTCAAGTGGTACCAGTTTTTCAGGATTCTATGCTTGCAACATATTAAACTAATTAAATTAAATTAAATTAAATTAAATTAAATTAAATTAAACTAATTAAATTAAATTAAACTACCCAACATAAAATGTCTGATTATTTCTATCTGAGGCTTGTCTAATGATTACACTACCAACAAAAAAGTTTTTTTTAAAGCCAATGATACACATAAATTAAGGAAAATTAATTTACAATACCTCCATTACTAGTGTTGAGCCTGCGAGTGTAGAATCCCTCATAATCGTTTTGTGGAAGGATGAGTGCTGCGCCTTTCACTGTGAAATAGCTCTCACTAAAACTGAAACACAATCAATATTTTTAAATTATTATGTTTCAAATAAACTTATCCTACACAGACTAATGTTCAAATAATGTAAATGTCAATTGAAGGAGAAAAAAAAATTGATAGAGTCAAAAAAATGAATTACGATCACTGTGAAGCACACGATAAATCAGTTACAAAAAAAAATACTTTAATGCAGGGGATTGTGGGTTTGATTCATATTACTACAGTAAAACCTGTCTTGAGAGATCACTGCTATGAACAACTACCTATCTTGAAAAAACATTTCTTAAGATGGTTTGGTAGGCTCTACTGTATTCCTAATTGTAGTGATTTTAATTTTCTCATTTTCTAGGAAAGGTATTTTCCATCTAGGTTCTGCAAAAGTACATATAATATTTAAAAATTAAATTTAAATCTTAAATGATGCTTTCAATTTAAAATGTTAAAGGACGCCTGTACTGGTGACTTTCAATTTACACCATAAATGCATTCATGAGGTTATGGCGTAAATCGAAAGTATGTCAATGCATGTACGTGAGGCTGCACGTGAAACTCAGCACATGGCACCAGCAATGGTGTAAACTTGAGTACAATGGCACAAATTGAATATTATTTCTTCATTATAATGGGAGTTAAAATGAAAATGTGTAAATTTGGCGTAAATCAAGTGCCACCTGTAATTCAATTTGAAATGTTAAAGGATGCCAATATTTTATTTGAAATGTTAAAGGCTGCCTGAAATTAAATTTTAAATGTTAAAGGAAGCCTGTAATTCAATCTGTCATGTTAAAGGATATCTGTAATTCAATTTGAAATGTTAAAGGATGTCTGTAATTTAATTTTAAATATTAAAGGGTGCATGTAATTCAATTTGAAATGTTAAAGGATGCCTGTAATTTAATTTAAAATGGTAAAGGATAAAAAAAATTCAATCTGAAATGTTAAAGGATGCCTGTAATTCAATTTGAAATGTTAAAGAATGCATGTAATTTAATCTGAAATGCTAAAGGATGTCTGTAATTCAGTTTGAAACATTAAAGGATGCTTATAATTCAATTTGAAAATTAAGGATGACAGTAATTAAATCTGAAATGTCAAAGGATGCCGTAATTCAATTTGTAATGTTAAAGGATGACTGTAATTCAAATCAAAATCTTAAAGAATGCCATAATTTAATTTGAAATGTTAAATGATTCCTGCAATTCAATTCAAAATGTTAAAGGATGCCTATAATTCAATTTGAAATGTTAATGGATGCCTGTAACTCAATTTGAAATGTTAAAGGATGCCTATAATTCAATTTGAAATGTTAATGGATGCCTGTAATTTAAATTGAAATGTTAAAGGATGCCTATAATTCAATTTGAAATGTTAATGGATGCCTGTAACTCAATTTGAAATGTTAAAGGATGCCTATAATTCAATTTGAAATGTTAACGAATGCCATAATTTAATTTGAAATTCAAAGGATGCCTGTAATTCAATCTGAAATGGTAAAGGATGCCTGTAATTCATCCTGTATTTCAATTTGAAATGTTAATGGATGCCTGTAATTTAAATTGCTATGTTAAAGAATGCCTGTAATTCAACTTGAAATGTTAATGGGTGCCTATAATTTAATTTGCTATATTAAAGAATGCCTGTAATTCAATTTGAAATATTAATGGATGCCTGTAACTCAATTTGAAATGTTAAAGGATGCCTGTAATTTAAATTGAAATGTTAAAGGATGCCTGTAATTCAATCTGAAATGTTAAAGGATGCCTATAATTCAATTTGAAATGTTAACGGATGCCATAATTTAATTTGAAATTCAAAGGATGCCTGTAATTCAATCTGAAATGGTAAAAGATGCCTGTAATTCATCCTGTATTTCAATTTGAAAGGTTAATGGATGCCTGTAATTTAATTTGCTATGTTAAAGAATGCCTGTAATTCAATTTGAAATGTTAAAGGATGCCTATAATTCAACTTGAGATATTAATGGATGCCTATAATTTAATTTGCTATATTAAAGAATGCCTGTAATTCAATTTGAAATGTTAATGGATACCTGTAACTCAATTTGAAATGTTAAAGGATGCCTGTAATTCAATTTGAAATGTTAATGGATGCATGTAATTTAAATTTAAATGTTAAAGGATGCCTGAAATTCAATCAAAAATGTTAATGGATACCTGTAATTCAATTTGAAATGTTAATCGATACCTGTAATTTAATCTGAAATGTTAAAGGATGCCTGAAATTCAATCTGAAATGTTAATGGATACCTGTAACTCAATTTGAAATGTTAAAGGTTGCCTGTAATTCAACTTGAAATGTTAAAGGATGCCTGTAATTCAACTTGAAATGTTAAAGGATGCCTGTAATTCAACTTGAAATGTTAAAGGATCCTGTAATTCCAAGTACTTTGCAAGGTACCTTAACATGAAAAAAAAACTTTAATATTTCAGGAATGATTACATCACCAATAGATAAACTTTGCAATCACGATTAGTAAATTCATTCCCATGCTAGAGTATATACATGTAATGTGCACAGGGTGATGTCAGAACTTTACATAATCTGACAAATTTTCTTAACTAAACAATACAAGTGCAATTAATGGAACAAGACCATGCAATGATGCCTAGAATGCTTTTGAAAGAAAATATAGGCAATGGAAAAATAATTAATCTCAAATAGTATTAAAGATCACTATACGTATGTATACAGAGCGCTTCAACCAGAGATTGTGTGCCCAGATATTAAATGCACATGCACACATATTATATGCATAAACTAAATAACCAACAAAAATTATTTAGTAATGATGTAAATATTTGATCCAAATCCATCCAAGACTTGAGTACAATTAAAAATAGATATGTACCAACATTCTTTGTGCACTTGAACGTTTACACTTTGGTGCATGATAAATGGCATGAAGAATTCAGGGCTGTACCGAAAAATGGAATAATCATTTAACCCAACGCTTTACAAGTCAAACAGCTGGTGATTAATTGTAAAATGAAAACTGAAAACAATATGGCATATGAACAATAATTAGTGATTATACATTAAGTTCTAGAGTAATGTTAACTTGAAAGGTATTATTGTCAGGATTAATCAATACTTACCTTTATGAAGGTTAGTCTGATATATATATATATATATATATATATATATATATATATATATATATATATATATATATATATATATATTCTCTGCTATACCAAACTATTATTGGATTATAATGTGATGTTTGTTACAATGAAATATATGTGCAAAGAGGGTGTTTGTTATATGATGGAATCTGTATTAGCAAGTTCATTACAGCAGGGGTTTACTCTATGATAATACTATTTTACATGTAAACTTACATGCATTGCATGTTAGTGGCAATCTAGTAAATATGATTTCAAGGGCTATTTAATTAATTGTCATGAATATCTATTCTGATTATGGTAAAATATGACTGACAAGTCATAATGGTACAATTAAGTTACAACAAATTTAGGCTTCTATATCAATCCTTTGTTTTTCATTACTGCACCAAACGATGGAAAGAGCTAAATTGAACGAAGATTCTCTCATCGCATCTAAAACAAACTCATAATTGTTACAAATTAATAATTTATTCAGAGTGGAGCTTCAATTGAACCACTGTCAGTGTATGAAGGAAAGAATTGATTGTTACCCATCCAAAATGCATTATTACATAACCATCTATAAATAAGGAGTCACAAGATACAAGACATTTTTCCACATATGTCAGTTACCAGCTTTAGGTATCATCTAATTTTGTCCTAACATTTTGTTTGAATAAAGAAACTGCTGAAGCTATATTACTTTCAAAATCTTAAGTTAAAATGTTGACAATGACACTATCAGTACTTTTCCTGGAAAATTATACCTATGTCTCACATTCTAACGTTTGACGAGATGAAAATATTAACAGAATTTAAGATATATACAGTTTTACAGGAATATTATGTTCCAGTAATTAAGTCTCTAACAGCCAGTCATTTTTATGACTCCTATGCAGACAGTGTCAAAAGTTGATCCAATTCATTATTGCCATATATACTTGCTTGTAAATCCAACTGCCAATGCAGACCCTGATCTGCATTCCCTTAATGCACTGGTGGATCAGAGTCTATGCTGTTTGTCCTACTGATTACAACAAAATGCACTGAAACAGATCTGCTGGCGCATTGTGTAATGGCAGATCTCTGCATAGTTTGCAGATGTAATCAACTTATTAGCAATTACATAGAGTATCTACATCAAAAAGTAAACTTGATCATGTATAAAATATTAGCCGCAGTAGTCAAACACTTTAGAGATGAGCAACTATCAAACAAGTGCAAAGCAGACAAGAATAAACCAAACTGACATTCCAGATGAACAGACTATCAGAAAAGCAGAAACCAAACTGCCCCTCCTGATGAACAATCTGTCAGACATACAGGAACCAAGATACCCCTCCTGATCAACAGTCAAACATGCTGAAACCAAACTGCCCCTCCTGATCAACATACTGTCAGACAAGCAGACACCAAACTGTCCCTCCTGATAAACCGACTGTCAGAAACCAAACTGCCCCTCCATATAAACAGATTGACAGATGAGCAGAAACCAAACTGCCCCTTCTGATCAAGAGATTGTCAGAGAAATAAATGGAAACCAAGCTTTCCCTCCTAATAAACAGTCTGTCAGACAAGCAGAAACCAAGCTTTCCCTCCTGATGAAAAGTCTTTCAGACAAGCAGAAACTAAGCTACACCTCCTGGTGAACAGTCTGCCAGACATGCAAGAACCAAGCTACACTTCCTGGTGAACAGTCTGTCAGACATGCAAAAACCAAGCTACACTTCCTGGTGAACAGTCTGTCAGACATGCAAGAACCAAGCTACACTTCCTGATGAACAGTCTGTCAGACATGCAAGAACCAAGCTACACTTCCTGGTGAACAGTCTGTCAGACATGCAAAAACCAAGCTACACTTCCTGATGAACAGTCTGTCAGACATGCAAGAACCAAGCTACACTTCCTGATGAACAGTCTGTCAGACATGCAAGAACCAAGCTACACTTCCTGGTGAACAGTCTGTCAGACATGCAAGAACCAAGCTACACATCCTGGTGAACAGCCTGTCAGACATGCAAGAACCAAGCTACACTTCCTGATGAACAGTCTGTTAGACAAGCATGAATCAAGCTACACTTCCTGATGAACAGTCTGTCAGACAAGCATGAACCAAGCTACACTTCCTGGTAAACAGTCTGTCAGACATGCAAGAACCAAGCTACCCATCCTGATGAACAGTCTGTCAGACAAGCAGAAACTAAGCTATTCCTCCTGATGGAATTCCCACTCATTGTGCTGTATAAATGCCACACTTAATGGAATTCCCACTCATTGTGCTGTATAAATGCCACACTTAATGGAATTCCCATTCATTGTGCTGTATAAATGCCTGATACTTAATTTAAGGAAATTTCCAATTATCAAGACAAATCTGTACAATTCCATCATGGTCTTACAATCTTCTCTTTGAAAATATTTTTTTTTAAAAATGGAAAAATCTCTGGAGTTATTTAATGGTGTATGCTGTTAAAGAATAGCTGCTGGAGATGAAAAGTTGATTTTTCAAGAAATTATACAAAACAAGAACATATATATATATATATATATATATATATATGTATATATATATATATATATATATATATATATATATATATATATATATATATATATATATATATATATATATATATATATATATATATACACACATATATATACACACAAAAAATTAAAAAAAATCCCTTAAACCATAATATATCTACAAACTTTCTTAAAATACAATATACATCGTATTATGATTCATTCTTTTAATGTAAAAAAATTAACACACCACAAACATCTTCCAGTATACTTGAAATAAGGAGGGACACAACAAAAATAATGATAGTAGTGTTTACATTCTTATATGCAAACAAACAAATATACTGCTGTGAAAACAGATCTTATTTAGTCTTTCAAATTTGCATTAATTAGAAAACATGTTCATTTCCTTTGGGTAACATGACCTAATCTTCCAAAATAATGATATATTGCTTAGGTAACAATCATACCTGCATACCATATATCCTCAATGATAAATTAAATCCAACTACAAACTGCATCGACCCAAATCATTCATCTGGCAGATCATGGTCCATGCATTTCATTCTCAGTAATCAGTAGAATTGTTTAAATATTTTGAGAGACTTGGATCTGCCAGTATATAAATGAGCCATCTGATCTGGGTCTATCTTGCCTGCAGTTGGATTGGACTTGTAAGAGGGTATGTAAGGTTAATCTAGATTTTAGAAGTGTTACTTTCTGAAGCTGAGCCATGATTCAAAAATCAAAAGCAATTTTAGACCAATTAAGAAACATTTTCCAGCATGTAATAAAATAGGAGATAACATGATGCTAGTAGACCTGGAGGATAAAACAAGGTATATGTCATTATGAATGATACAGTGGTAGAAAGGAATGACTTTGAAATTCTTCAGAGTATACTGTAAACCCATGATTTACACATATAATGCATTCCTCAAAAATATTGTGTCTGTCAAATTCATGTGATTTGAATCCATTTCATAAATCAATGGGGAGTCAAATCTTCATTCTGGTCAAACAGCAAAAAAATTTGGATCCTGCTTGTGAACCCATGCTGCATGTTCCCATATATATGAGAATGACATTTTTATTTTGGGTTGCATGTTTCTTCTTGTGTGTTAATATTAATTCACTTAACTGCAAGACACTGATATGTCAAATACATAAATCAGGAATTTACTGTCCTAACAGTCCCAATTCAGTATTACACACAAATGCAAAACTTTGTTACATCCTTCAAATTATAACATAATTTGAGGCTGAGTGACATCAAATTTCAAATTTGTAATTACCTCACATACTCGTGGACAAGGAATCTTTCATCCCTACTTTCCTTTCAAAGAGATTGACGGATAGTAGTTTTTTCAAGTTCTCTTAAACTACACTTTGCATTATAATTGTTATACTTATTCATGAGCTTATACATGGGTACTTTTTAATTCTACTGTCTTGACTGTCCTGTATGCCCTTATTTTGGCTGCCATTCCATAATGCATCAGCAGATCAGACTAAGCCTTTATCTAAAATCCCATAATACATCAAATCAGACCACGGACCAAGATCTGTCATCCCATAATGCAAGAGATCTCACCATAGACCCTAATATACCTAATTTATCAAATCAAACCACGGACCCAGATCTGTCATCCCATAATGCAAGAGATCTCACCATAGACCCTAATATACCTAATGTATCAGATCAAACCATGGACCCAGATCTGTCATCCCATAATGCAAGAGATCTCACCATAGACCCTAATATACCTAATGTATCAGATCAAACCATGGACCCAGATCTGTAATCCCATAATGCAAGAGATCTCACCATAGACCCTAATATACCTAATGTATCAGCAGATCAAATAATGGACCCAGATCTGCCATCTCATAATGCAAGAGATCTCACCATAGACCCTAATATACCTAATGTATCAGCAGATCAAACCATGGAACCAGATCTGCCATCCCAATACTACAACAGCAGACCAGACCACAGACCTTGATATGCAATCTTATTTTATGCAACAGCAGATTAAACCATAAACCCAGAGATGCTCTCCGATAATGAATCAACAGATTAGAACACAGACCTAGATATGTCCTCCCATAATGCAACAGCAGACTGGACCATAAACCCAGATATACCCTCCCATTGTGCAAGATAAGAGTCGAACATAAATTCTGACATGACCTCCCTTAATCAGCAGATCAGACTACAGACTTGGATATACCCTCCCATAATGCAACAGAGATCAGACAGTTGCTTAGAGTCTTATGTATAACGACACCACAGACCCTGATCTAACAGTACATTATTATCAGATCTGGGTTAATGTTCAAACTAGTAAATAAAGTAACCTTGTATTCAGCAAGTCCATGTGACCTATTTATTGTACATTGAATAGTAAGAAGCAGTCAAGTCTCCTTAACTTCAAGTTCACTCACACATTTCATGTTTTTTTTTTTATATAGCTTCTGAGTAATGGAGCCAAATACAGTATTTTCCAAAAATTATTAGTGCCAAAAAAGCAGGTCAAAGCGACCTAATTGGGAATATATTATGTACAACCCAGTAAAACATGTTAAAGCAATATAAAAAAGTGCTAAAGAAATTGTCCAAAAGTTAAATGTGAGCATTTAAAATGGAAAGTCTTATAGAACACACCACCAGGATAGTACACCTCAAAAGTTAGATACAAGAAAGACATCTTAAGCACAATATGTCATTTACATATATATATCAAGGGCTGATACATTAACTTTCTTTCTCCTTGTTCTATTTTGGCTGAGATTCAATTTCACACAATTTACAGTACTTATACTCTGCAGTTATTTTCACATGTACCCTGCAATATAGTTACTAAATAAGCGACTCGGCTATCTGATGGTTTACCATCCAATTATTAGATATTATCAATATACCGAACAATTCAAAGATCACAACTGTCTGTGAAGAACAACAAATTAGTTCTAAATATAAGGTCCAATTACTTTGTTACATTTCCACACTGAATGAAAGTTGATCTATACATCTCTTGAAAGTAATTTTAAACTAAACAAAATTCTTTTTAAAAATTGCATATTAATATCTGCTTTTGCAAAGCTGAAAATTGTTGATGCTTATTGGAACACTTTCATTATCAAATCTCCATTTTTGGAGGTGCGTAGTTTTGCATGTTGTAAAGGTCTTCAATTTTGGAAATAAGTAAATCTTGCTTGTATTTCTCATTAACATAAAGTCAAAATAGAATCGATTAGTAGTCATTTATATAAATTAGTTTTTCTCAGAAGAATACAGTACTTTACATGCTATGATGTCCCCTATACCACTGTATCAAATGCTTACATGATATAGCATATGTTCATAAGAACCCAAAACCAGTCTAGTAAGCACTCTGTCTTTTAGCTAGTAGCTAACAAGCTTGCTAGCTAGCATGCAGATGGTGAAAGTTCTCACCATGGTCTAAGTTTGGAAACAAATCGTACAGTATTGAAAAGCTTTTTCAACTTTTTCAACGCTGCCTTGGATCTGAAAGGAAAATATTCATGTTGCAGAAAAAACAATTAAGCAGGAGAGAAAGTTGACAATTCTACAAGCAAGTAATAAATGTGTCAATCATCCTGGTGACATTATATTTATTGTAAATTTGATGAGATGGGAAATACATAATCTAAATTTTTGTAATGTAAATGACAATGTGGTCAATGTACATGAATACCATAGTTTAAAAAAATGAAAAGATTTTGATGAACAATGATGACAGGATGGGACAAAGATTATATTTTATGACATCTTGTACAATGAAATCTTACATGGTTTGTCATGTACACATTTGTACTATCATCTGTACTTAAACACTATTTCAAGTGCTACTTGATGGGTTCCAAGTGCACTTTTAAAAAAAAAATTTGTATGTACTTTTTTTTAAAACTCCATTGTGTTTTTTAAAAACTCCTTTTGTCAACACTTTTTAAAAAAAATCCTTTTGTTGGCTCTTTAAAAGAAACACCTTTTGAAGGCTCTTTTAAAAAGAACTCTTTTTGTTGGCTTATTAAAAAAACACCTATTGAAGGCTTTTAAAAAGAATTCTTTTTATAGGCTCTTTTATTGACATAATTTATATACCTAGTTACAAGGTAGCATTGTATTAGAGCTGGATATTGCAAGCCAGTTTGTATTGCAATAAATATAACATAAAAGTCCACTTTGTCTATCAAACTTTTTGGTAAAAAACACAAGCTCTCAGAAGTATTTTTGTAGTAAAATTGTATGTTTCATTAATAACCAATATGGCTATCCAAACCTGTACATGCTCTAGTTTATGTTCTAACATTTTTAGACATGTTCCCACTCATCAATATAATTAGAACCAGTACCAGGGGTCCTGAGTAGCCGAGTGGTCTAAAGCACTCTCCGTTACAGGTCACTGCCATCTCACCTCTGTCTGCGTGTGTTCAAGTCTCGGATTCGACCAATGTGGGTATGTGAGAAAGCTTGCCAGAAGCTTCTCATGGGTCGGTGGTTCTTTACGAGGTTTTCCCATGTTCTTCCTCCACCATTAATACTGGCCACCATGTATAGCCTATCATGTGCTGAAAAATGTCATTAAACCATATATATATATATATATATATATATATATATATATATATATATATATATATATATATATATATATATATATATATACACATATATACACACACACACACACACACAACAGCAGTACCGGTACCACAAATCTTCAAAACCATCTCAACACATTGTTGAAATCTGGTTTCAACCACAACCATATTTTTAATTTACCTAATACACAAACCCATATCATGTGCCAAACCCTAATCTGAATTTACAAAATCAAGTACAACTTTGGTATGTCAAAAATCATTTCTAATAGTCGATAAATCAATTTCTGTGCATAAAAATAAGATTTTCTGACTGTACATTGCAGTTTTCTGGTCACAAGTTACAGCTATTCTAATTTCCCTCTTGTAATTTATTTACATAAATGTATTGTTTGTAATGATCACCTGCCATCTTTGGTAAGCCGTCAGGTGATTCATAACCAACAACAGTTTTTCCCTGACTCAGTCATTGGAGTGTACAAACGGTGAATGTTCTAAGTATGAAATGCATTGTTTAATAAAGGTGCTTTATGTCGATAATGTTACATTACTCCAGTCACAGTCAGTCTAACTTGATGGAGTTAATTCTCAGTTTCAAAAGTAAGGCAGGTTTTACTATTACAAGTGAAGGTCAAAGCAAAGTCTCTGGCATGACTCTGAACCCACGACCTCAAACATCTGAGGCAATTGCTCTACCATTACGCCACTGGATCTGTCACCAAAGATTTATAAAAATGGTACTGTCTGCTGCATCAATTTGATGCTCAGCATTAAGGGGTTAGTGTCAAGACTGGTCTGATTACTGTCAGGATAATGTGGCTGGGTGGGACATCATGCTACATGTCTGTGGCATAATGCCCCATGTGCTAGATATTACTATAAACTGCCACACTGCAAACAGCGATATGGCTTAAAAATTGTTAAAGCTATGTTAAAAATCCAAATCACACACACTGTATACCTAGATTTGTGACATTCTCTCTCTGTCTCTGTCTGTCTGTCTCTTTCTTTCTCTCTTTCAATCACACACACACACACACACACATATATAAAAGTATGACCCGTCTACTATTCCATTTGGCCGTAAACACTGGAAATACCAAGATTCTGAGGGGGCTCTTCACATTTAAAACATAAGATCAACCCTTGATGTAACTTTAAAATATAATCAAAAAACAAAAACCATACACATTAACAAATATATGTATTGCAAACAGCATGTGTACCAAACATACTGATATCTTATGTATGTGAATATGTATGGATAAATCAGTCAAGACACAAAACGGCATGTGCATGGGCACTTCGCCTATCTTAAGCATGCGAAGTACGAAGTTCACTATACTTTTAAATCCTTTCTTTGACTAAACAAAATAATAAAAAACTACCCTGAAGGAGGATAACTAAGTTTTAAACATGTGATGACAAGCGTTCCAGTGTTCAAAGGAAGACTCTTGTCATGCTACAATGTTAATGGTAAAATGAAGTTGTAAGAATATTTGATTACAATGCCCATAAAATAAACTATGGAGACATTCAAAAAGACCTGATTGGTGATCCTCAAAACCTTGTTTATCCATACTCAAGGAAGACTGCTAACATTTTCGCTGTCTTCCCATATGCTTTCAAAAGAAGAGACAGATGGGGAATGTACCTGACACAAAGATGGTTGGTTGGTTGGTCATTGATTTGGATGATTGGCATTATCAACCATAGTATGCTGAGGAAAAAGGATGCACTAAATGGGTTCCAAGGGAATTTCCAAAGGATGCACCAATTGGGTTCCAAGAGAATTTCCAAAGGATGCACCAATGCAAGTGATCCAAATCTGACCTTGGTACCAAACCTGCAACATTATGAGCCCAATGCTTTACAAACTGAGCCATTGATCTCAGCTCCAGGCAAAACTGGTATAATTACAGGTAATAACAATTATAATAATTATAATAATTAAAAAAATTCAATGGATGACTCAATCAGTTAAAAAAGAAAGAATCTACCTTAGGAGCTCTCTATTATTTACATACACTAATTATTTACATATACTAATTGATAATATATTCACAAATGCACACACACTGATATGACAACTATTCACACAAATCTTGCAGCAAAAATTGAAACCATGAGGTGGGTCTAGAGTATCTTGATTAAGTACCCCAATTATTTAAAGTGTCATCCAAATGAGTACCTGGACAGACTGGGCATGTAACACAGGTATGGCATGATGGCAAACAGACTGAGTGCTTCAGATGCCATATATCTGGACACAAACAAAGACTGTAAATCAATGTATTATATCACTATTCAATAGACACTATTGTAAATGCAAACGTTAAATAATTTTCAGGGTTTTATGTGACTTTGAAGATGGTAATATATATGAGCATTTAAATATGGAAATAGGATGTCAGAATGTTAAAATAGTATGGAGACAATCTCAGTGATTACCACATTGCATGATGACATACATATAATTGATAGGAAGGTTTGAACATAGGTCACTTAAATGTACAATGTGTAATGGGAAAAGCAGACCAGATTAAGTTAATGTTGATTTCCAAGGAAAATAATATACATGTTTTAGGACTCACTGAAACCAAATTAAATGCTAACCACAATGATAATCTATATCACTGTCAAGGCTACAATAAACCATTATGCAGGGACAGAGAGACAGCGGAGGGAGGTCTTGTTGTACATTAGAGAAGATGCAAATGCAAAAAAGGTGACCTGATTTGGAGTCATATGAAATTGAGAGTATCTGGGTTGAAATTTCTCTAAATAATGTAAAATCATTCCAAGTTGGTTTCAGATTGATAGGCCACCTTCCTCCAAAGCAATTTGGGAAAAAAAAGGAAAATATTCTTGCACAGGAGAAACATATATACTCTGCAATATAAACTGGACCTTCTCAATACTCAAATGAGGAACCACTGGATGGAATTTATTGAATCATTAGGCCTAAGGTCCAGCTGGTAAATCAGTGTCTATGTGTGCACACAGCATGATGCCCCAGTGCATATATATGATCACTATAAACTGCAGACATCATAGTAATATGACTGAAAAATTATTAAAGCTACATCAAAAATCCTAATCACACACACTGTGATCATCAAGTAATTGGATCTAATTCTGGTTAATTATACTAGACTTTAAGCTTCACTTGAAAATCACATGATCAAAATCCTTCAACAGAAACTTTTGATTCATTGATCAGCATGCAAAGACAAGTGACCATCTCAAATGACATTTAAATTGTTTTCATGAATATCTTACCCACTGACGAGTTTGGAGAGTCCTATCTATTCCAAGCTACAATTCTTTACTGAAATAATATTTGACCTTGTACCTTAATAATTTTACATGTACATGTTCCAATATGGTGCCTAATGCTACCATGGCCTTCAAAAAAAAAAAAGCTGCCTCAAAAAAGTAGGTCAATGTTGTTATGTGCTTAGGTTCGAATAAACAGTAACATAGAAAGAGTGAAAGTAACAAGCTTGTAAAAACTTAATAAACAATTTATTGAGCACAAATATTTTCCAGAAAAGAAAAATAAACTTATGGTTTTAAGAATCAATTCCAAAATTAATCCAAAACTATTCAAAATATAATTCACTAGAGAAATTGCAAAAGTCCTGGTAATAAAATGTCCAAATAATTCCCAGTTCGAATCTTAGTGAAGCATCCAAGATGGAAGACGAAGTCAAGTGATAAAGTTAGTTCTGGTCTTATGAAATTCAATGAGCACAATTATTTTCCAGATAAATAACAAAATAAATCCTTTTGATCCAAACGAATTGAAATAATTTCCAATACAAGGTAATTTAAAATAACTCAAAACAATACAACTTTATATTCTAACAACCCAACATCTACTAAATATTTCGCTCCAAAACATAATTTATATACCTGTTTTTACGTAAACAAGGAAGGAGTCACTTGATCTTCTAGAATCTTTAGAACAAATTTACGTTCAAAAAATCTCGTGCACACTGTATGACCCAACTAAAAATAGAAAGATGTTTACAACAAAGCTCCATAATGTCCTTGGAATCAACCAATCATTTTAAAAGCTTGTTTACAACTCTGAAGCCAGGTCAGAAATGAGGTCAACACCTGGTGTTTATTCTTAAGAGTACATGTCATCCCACTTTTTAAAAAAAATATCTCTCAATGAATAAATCTTAAACTTCTTAAACTTAAAATGTCAAATTTGAATCTAACAAACAAACAATTAAAATAAAAATAAATGACATAAATCAAATATACATAACAATGTGTCATGTACATACAAGCTGTACATCTGTAGCAATGGAAATACTCATGAAATGACCCTTATAACGCCTGACATTGTAACCTCAAAACAGTTTCACCATGCAACTAAGTCTAAAAATGTTGGTCTGTGCAGTTGACCTGATGAGATTTTCAGACTATTGATATTAAATTTTCAGACTATTAGGATTAAATTATCAGACTACTAATATTAAATTTTCATACTATTAGGATTACATTTTCAGACTATTGATATTAAATTTTCAGACTATTAGGATTAAATTATCAGACTACTGATATTAAATTTTCATACTATTAGGATTAAATTTTCAGAATATTGATATTAAATTTTCATACTATTAGGATTAAATTTTCAGACTTTTGATATTAAATTTTCATACTATTAGGATTAAATTTTCAGACTTTTGATATTAAATTTTCATACTATTAGGATTAAATTTTCAGAATATTGATATTAAATTTTCATACTATTAGGATTAAATTTTCAGACTTTTGATATTAAATTTTCATACTATTAGGATTAAATTTTCAGAATATTGATATTAAATATTCAGACTATTAGGATTACATTTTCAGACTTTTGATATTAAATTTTCAGAGTACTACATATTAGATCTTCAGATTATTGCGATAATAATAATTCAGTTATAGCATATTTTTGATTATACACATTTCCAAAATTTTTAAGACTCTTCATATATTTTTGACAAAATATATTAGTATGAACACTGAGAGTCAATGCAGTAGTATAATGTTTCTGTTCTCATGTACTACGTAGTAAATGGCACTTTATTGCCTTTTATCATGCCAATGAAAAAAGGGAGCTAACTGCCTTTCCCACTGATACATTGAAGAGGCTAGGGGAAGGGGAAAGGGAGGGGAAGGGGAAAGGGGGGGAGGGGACACTGACCCTGCGACAAATGAAATATTAGTCTGATGCCATATATAATGAGCCATCATGGCTCATTAGATTTATTAGATGACCTCATTAGATTTCATGCCATTATACAAATTTTTAGATGACCTCATTAGATTTTATGCCATTATACAAATTTTTAGATGACCTCATTAGATTTCATGCCATTATACAAATTTTTAGATGACCTCATTAGATTTCATGCCATTATACAAATTTTTAGATGACCTCATTAGATTTCATGCCATTATACAAATTTTTAGATGACCTCATTAGATTTCATGCCATTATACAAATTTTTAGATGACCTCATTAGATTTCATGCCATTATACATATTTTTAGATGACCTCATTAGATTTCATGCCATTATACAAATTTTTAGATGACCTCATTAGATTTCATGCCATTATACAAATTTTTAGATGACCTCATTAGATTTCATGCCATTATACAAATTTTTAGATGACCTCATTAGATTTCATGCCATTATACAAATTTTTAGATGACCTCATTAGATTTCATGCCATTATACAAATTTTTAGATGACCTCATTAGATTTCATGCCATTATACAAATTTTTAGATGACCTCATTAGATTTCATGCCATTATACAAATTTTTAGATGACCTCATTAGATTTCATGCCATTATACAAAATTTTTAGATGACCTCATTAGATTTCATGCCATTATACAAATTTTTAGATGACCTCATTAGATTTCATGCCATTATACAAATTTTTAGATGACCTCATTAGATTTCATGCCATTATACAAATTTTTAGATGACCTCATTAGATTTTATGCTATTATATACTAAGTTGTAGATGATTTCATCATGCCATTCTACATGTACTAATTTTTCTATGCTTCTGAATTTTTTATATTTAGATGACCTTGTTAGATTTTATGCTATTATACTAATATTTAGATGACCTCATACAAATTTTTAGATGACCTACTAATATTTAGATGACCTCATTAGATTTCATGCCATTCTACATGTACTAATTTTTCTAAGCTTCTGAACATCCTTAGATTTTTTTGATAACCTCATTAGATTTCATGCCATTATATAAAAAAGTGTGATGATTTCGTTCCATTTCATGCCATTATACTAATTTTTCTAAGCTTCTGAACTTCTTCGGATTTTGACTTTGGTGTGCAGTTAGAGAATTTATGTGTTACAAAACAAAGATCTATTGCTTTTTTCCAACTTACAATATCTATAAAGTCCTTTTAATAGTTATTTCTCTTGGGAGCTAGGAATTTAATAATATACACTGTACCCCCAAATACTAAACTCAGTGACTGCTGTATTTATCTAAATTTATACCCACAAGGAACAAACTAGTGAGCATTTGGGATTCCAAATAATTTGTAGTGAGGATCTCTTTCAGATGGCCAGCACCCAAAAAACACAGTAAATGGGTTGAACATCGAAATATAGTGTACCAACCAAATCACTGAAGTAAGTACGGTAGTAAATCATGCCCACTTTATACATCCTGTATTCCATCTAATAATTTGAATTATCAGCCATGCACACATTTCCACTACCAATAATTTACAGCTGTAAATTGTTGTAACTAGAAAACAAAAACATCCCACTGACCACGAAATTGCCTAAAGCATAGTTCATCTTAAGTAATTGGTCTATTTTTAAATCTAAGCAGTTTACATGTTTCATCTCAAATGAGAATAAAATGGAAAAGTCATTCATTTTGACATGTATTAAAACCTGGCAAACGACTTCTTTTTGAAGTAGGTGACACAAAAGAATTCTTGAAACATGACTCTGATTCTCTCAATATGTAAACACAAATATTAAAAAGCTTGGAGTTTATTGTCTGACGCACACAAAAAAATTGTCAAGATTGCAGTTTTTAATAGAAAACTCCAGATTAAAAATGTTAAGGCTGGAAAAGCATGGTATTTTGTGTGTGTGTGTGTGTGTGTGTGTGTGTGCATACATGTGTGTGCGTGTGTGTGCGCGCGCATCAATTACAGTGGTCTTACATTATTCTTTTATTATGTGGGTGTGGTTACTTAATTTATTTCACCTAATTTTAGTTCTTTGCTAAAGACATCCAATTACAACATGATTTAAATTTGATAAACATAATATTTTGTAGTTTTATATTCACAGATACGGCACTGCTTTACTAAAAAGTATCTCCTTCACTTGTTGCATGGGTCATTGGCATGACAGGACAAACAAAAAGCATTGTACACAAGCCAATGTACAATGACTATAGCTGTCCTGTAAAAAAGATCATTTCATGCTAGTTCTTTAACCAGTTACAAAACCTGTCTTCCATAAAAACAATAATGAATCAAAGTTGTATTTAAAGTGGCTGAATAGAAGCATGGCAAGCAATCTCCAGTTTGGAAGTATAAATCTATTTCCTTGTTGCTCGAATTATATGTGCCATCTTTAATTACTGTCCATCATTTTTTTGCAGTAATCAATACCAATCAGGCGGTCTATTACGATCACTGTATGTTAATCTTGTTAATTCCAGTAGGCTTAAAATCCACTTAGACACAAGACCATAACACACCTAAACGGTCAATTAAAAAAAAAATCACACAAAAAAAGGTTCCTGACTTTGCAAACATGTGTGCATGTGTTTGTATAATGCATAAAAAAGATGATATTGATATTATCCTGAATTGTATAGAATAGCAGATAATGGTACACATCTAGCATTTAGCTGTATCATTATCTGAGAATAGCAGATAATGGTACATGTATTGCATTTGGCTGTATCATGTCTTAGAATAGCATATAATGGTACACATCTAGCATTTAGCTGTATCATGTCTTAGAATAGAAGATAATGGTACACATCTAGCATTTAGCTGTATCATGTCTGAGAATAGCAGATAATGGTACACATCTAGCATTTAGCTTATCATGTCTGAGAATAGAAGATAATGGTACACAACTAGCATTTAGCTGTATCATGTCTGAGAATAGCAGATAATGGTACACATCTAGCATTTAGCTGTATCATGTCTGAGAATAGAAGATAATGGTACACATCTAGCATTTAGCTGTATGATATCTGAGAATAGCAGATAATGGTACATGTATTGCATTTGGCTGTATCATGTCTGAGAATAGCAGATAATGGTACACATCTAGCATTTAGCTGTATCATGTCTTAGAATAGAAGATAATGGTACACATCTAGCATTTAGCTGTATCATATCTGAGAATAGCAGATAATGGTACACATCTAGCATTTAGCTGTATCATGTCTTAGAATAGCAGATAATGGTACACATCTAGCATTTAGCTGTATCATGTCTAAGAATAGAAGATAATGCTACACATCTAGCATTTAGCTGTATCATATCTGAGAATAGCAGATAATGGTACACATCTAGCATTTAGCTGTATCATGTCTTAGAATAGAAGATAATGGTACACATCTAGCATTTAGCTGTATCATGTCTGAGAATAACAGATAATGGTACACATCTAGGCTCTAGCATTTAGCTGTATCATGTCTGAGAATAGAAGATAATGGTACACATCTAGCATTTAGCTGTATCATATCTGAGAATAGCAGATAATGGTACATGTATTGCATTTGGCTGTATCATGTCTTAGAATAGCAGATAATGGTACACATCTAGCATTTAGCTGTATCAGATCTGAGAATAGCAGATAATGGTACATGTATTGCATTTGGCTGTATTGTGTCTTAGAATAGCAAATAATGGTACACATCTAGCATTTAGCTGTATCATGTCTTAGAATAGAAGATAATGGTACACATCTAGCATTTAGCTGTATCATATCTGAGAATAGCAGATAATGGTACACATCTAGCATTTAGCTGTATCATGTCTTAGAATAGCAGATAATGGTACACATCTAGCATTTAGCTGTATCATGTCTAAGAATAGAAGATAATGCTACACATCTAGCATTTAGCTGTATCATATCTGAGAATAGCAGATAATGGTACACATCTAGCATTTAGCTGTATCATGTCTTAGAATAGAAGATAATGGTACACATCTAGCATTTAGCTGTATCATGTCTGAGAATAACAGATAATGGTACACATCTAGGCTCTAGCATTTAGCTGTATCATGTCTGAGAATAGAAGATAATGGTACACATCTAGCATTTAGCTGTATCATATCTGAGAATAGCAGATAATGGTACATGTATTGCATTTGGCTGTATCATGTCTTAGAATAGCAGATAATGGTACACATCTAGCATTTAGCTGTATCAGATCTGAGAATAGCAGATAATGGTACATGTATTGCATTTGGCTGTATTGTGTCTTAGAATAGCAAATAATGGTACACATCTAGCATTTAGCTGTATCATGTCTTAGAATAGAAGATAATGGTACACATCTAGCATTTAGCTGTATCATATCTGAGAATAGCAGATAATGGTACACATCTAGCATTTAGCTGTATCATGTCTTAGAATAGCAGATAATGGTACACATCTAGCATTTAGCTGTATTATGTCTGAGAATAGCAGATAATGGTACATGTATTGCATTTGGCTGTATCATGTCTTAGAATAGAAGATAATGGTACACATCTAGCATGTAGCTGTATCATGTCTGAGAATAGCAGATAATGGTACACATCTAGCATTTAGCTGTATCATATCTGAGAATAGCAGATAATGGTACACATCTAGCATTTAGCTGTATCATGTCTGAGAATAGAAGATAATGGTACACATCTAGCATTTAGCTGTATCATGTCTGAGAATAGCAGAACACAGTGCATGTATTACATTTGTCTGTATCATGTCATTCAATAGCAGATAATGATACATGTATAGCATTTGTCTGCAAGGGAGGCAGAGGTATAACAATGTATCAATTTGTGTTTAAAACCTTTTGTTTGCAAAAATGCTAAGAGTGAGACATTTTATTCATATTTTCAATCTGGACATAAATTTATTTGTCTCAGACTACCCCCACCCCTGAAAATATACTTGGTGTTATGATGCAGCAAGATGGGTCCGAGATCAGTTAATAAGTTACCAATTTTTGCAACCAGTTACCAAATATATATTACTCAAACCATTGATGGTTATCCAGGTAATAGTTTCAATTATTTCATACATTTCTGTGTCAAAGTAATGTTGGATACCTATAGGCAAGATAATGTACTCTGCCTACATGTTCAGCCTGGATCTAACCTACATGTATATATTCCAGGGGCCCCGTGTGGCAGAGTGGTCTAAAACACTTTCCGTTGCAGATCATTGCCATCTCACCTCTGTGTGGGTTCGAGTCTTGGATTCGGACAATGTGAGTATGTTAGCAAGCTTGCCAGTAGCTGCTTGCCGGTTGGTGGGGTTTTCCGGGGTTTCCCTGGGTTCTTCCTCCATCATTAATACTGGCCACTATGTATAGCCTATCATGTGCTGAAAAATGGCATTAAAACGCTACAATAACAACAACAAGTATATTCCAAATCTTAAGAGTCTCGGTCAAGATGGAATTGAAATTCAAGAAATGTAAATGTTTCAACAGATCACAGTGTGTGTATTGACAGATGAATGGATGGACTTGCATATAGACAGATGAATGGATGGACTTGCATATAGACAGATGAATGGATGGACATGCATATAGACAGATGAATGGATGGACTTGCATATAGACAGATGAATGGTTGGACATGCATATAGACAGATGAATGGTTGGACATGCATAGACAGATGAATGGATGGATATGCATATAGACAGATGAATGGATGAACATGCATATAGACAGATGAATGGATGGACTTGCATATAGACAGATGAATGGATGGACTTGCATATAGTCAGATGAATGGATGGACTTGCATATAGACAGATGAATGGATGGACATACATATAGACAGATGAATGGATGCACATGCATATAGACAGATGAATGGATGGACTTGCATATAGACAGATGAATGGTTGGACATGCATATAGACAGATTAATGGATGGGCATGCATACAGACAGATGAATGGATGGACATGCATAGACAGATGAATGGATGGATATGCATATAGACAGATGAATGGATGAACATGCATATAGACAGATGAATGGATGGACTTGCATATAGACAGATGAATGGATGGACATGCATATAGACAGATGAATGGATGGACTTGCATATAGACAGATGAATGGATGGACATGCATATAGACAGATGAATGGATGGACTTGCATATAGACAGATGAATGGATGGATATGCATATAGACAGATGAACGGATGGACTTGCATATAGACTGATGAATGGATGGATATGCATATAGACAGATGAATGGATGGACATGCATATAGACAGATTAATGGATGGACTTGCATATAGACAAATGAATGGATGGACATGCATATAGACAGATGAATGGATGGACATGCATATAGACAAATGAATGGATGGACTTGCATTTAGATAGATGAATGGATGGACTTGCGTATAGACAAATGAATGGATGGACTTGCATATAGAGAAATAAATGGATGGACATGCATACAGACGGATGGATGGACATGCATATAGACAGATAAATGGATGGACATGCCAAAGTGATTTTTTTTGCCAAAGCAAGCTTGACAATGATTGTGCTCTGTCCCGTGTTTATTTCCCATAAAGGAAACTTTCCAAATTTTGCCACCAGCAATAAGTGTTTCGCTGCAAATTTCAAAACTCTAAAAACTGCCATTTCATTTGGAGAAAAGAAGGCTGACCCTTGTATGAAAATATCTTCAGCAAAAAGAATAGATAACTCAAGTCATCATTTCCAAGAAAATTGCTAATGACCTTACCTGTTTTGCCTGACATTCCATAACTGCATTTGGTCATTCCAACTTTGCTCCCTTTCCAGGTAAACTACAGTCATGATAATAGACCAAAAACAAAAACATGTGCTTCATGTCCAGCATACAGTCACATCTCACCAAGAACAGAATGTGTCATTCAAAACAACAATCACATATACCATCTACTATTGAGGATAAAATTACCCTATCAACTTTTGGAGTTACTGGCATATAATTACCAAATAATCTTCTCACCTGATTACTTTGCCCAGGTGTGTTCATCACATGACTGCTATGTATATTTACAAAGGTGTATACCTGTCCTCAAAGTATGATCCAATATAGCAGTAACATTCTTTAATCCCCTGTAGTACCATAAGCCCATTGCATAAGCCCGTTTGGTGTTTTAACAGCACATCAATACTCTAAAGCTTTGAAGAAAGCAGTGTAAACTATTTTAACCATTTACAATACCACCGGAACTTACAAAGTATAAGAGCCAGGAAATATATGGATAAAATAAAAACTCATTTGTTATTTGAATATACTAACAGTCTGTTGGTTTATGGTTTAACGCCGTTTATCAGCACAAGATAGGCTATACCAGGCGGCCAGTATTAATGGTGGAAGAAGAACCCGGAAAAACCCCAGTAAGAACAACCGACCCACAAGAAGACACTGGCCGAATCTGAGACTAAAACCCAGATCCGTAAGTTAGAGTCCTTCAGACCACTTGGCCACCCAGTCTGTTTGAATGTATGTATGTATATATATATATATATATATATATATATATATATATATATATATATATATATGTGTGTGTGTGTGTGTGAGAGAGAGAGAGAGAGAGAGAGAGAGAGAGAGAGAGAGAGAGAGAGAGAGAGAGAGAGAGAGATTATACAGGAAAATATATTGAAAGTATTAATAAGTTTTGAACACATAAGCCTCAAAATAGATTATGGTAGTTGTATTCAACTAATTGAGTTACTCCATAAATACATGAACATTATTCAATTATTATTATTTTGTTGTTTTGTTATTATTATTATTATTATTATTATTATTATTATTAGTAGTAGTAGTAGTAGTAGTAGTAGTAATGAAAATTGCTTGGCTTGTTACAAGGTATCTGCAGTGCAGGCTTGAAATCAATAACTGAAAAAACTGACTGGAAAAGAAGAAGCAATCCAACCAATGGTAATGATTTGGGTGACAATATTATATGGATGAGAGGGTGCAGAAGGGTTTGGATTGCCAAAGCATGTAAGAAAGTGGATCCTTAGAAAACCACAAGGTCTGAGTCACATGTAATCATCCCTACATACAAGACCATCTATACCATGGGGGCTACCATGTTTTAAGTAAATAACACCCCGTCTTAAAAAAAAAAAAAAGCTGGCATAATTTATAACATTTAACATTTGCGTTTTTGGTCAACTTGTCAATATGAACCTCTATTTATCATCCTTGCACAATTGAAGCTTATAAAATAGGGTCCCTTCCACAAATTTAAGAAGAGATTTTGGACCTTTTCCAGACTAAAATGTTTCCTGACCTCCCAAAGAGCTCAGAATCCATATTCTGAAACTTCTCTTAACACATTAACCCCTAGCGACGACTTTACGGGGTATGAGGCAGTAGCCTACTTCCATGGTCTGTAGCGTCAAGGTCATACATGATACACTAAAGTGGGTGGTATTATTGAAAAGTAGACAGATGTAGCTCTACAATGATAGCAAGTAATCTGGACATTTTAATTGTATTACAAAATACAGAGGGAAAAACCGAAGATTTTGGACCTGTTTTTTTTTCACCCAAAAATCGCCCATGGTCGGGTTCCGAATTTGTGTCCAGATTTTAGACTTTATGACCTCAGATCTACGGCAGACCGGTCTGAGACGGACACAGGCAGGTGAACCTGTGCAAAAAGTAGGATAAGGTGGACATTTTGAATAAAGAGTCTTCTACATACGAAAATTATGGGTCCGTTAAGCAAAAAAAAAAAAAAAAAAAAAAAAAAGAACTCAGATTTTTGCCCTTCTGCTCATGCGCCAGCAAACTAACCAATGAAAAACATTTTCTGTATCATTAGTAACCATTTGTCTAACAGATTATTGTTTGGAAATCGATGGATTACGATGTATTTAGAAATAGTCCCCAAAATGTGTTTCCCACTCGCATTTCATGCGAAAACAGCAGAAACCTCCAGGGGTTAATGTGTTAAATATAAAAAGCAAGGTAAGTCATGTTATTAGTTTCTGATTAGTTAAAATGGTTGTACTAATAAAAATATAAGATTTTAAATAAGACTGCTTATTTTTTAATTTTCAAGACTTGGATAAGCAATTTTCTGATTTTAGACTTTCCAGAATTCCAGACGCGCACATGAACTCTAAAAAATATGCCCTCATAGAAATGGTGCCCTCAAAATATACCAATCACCATATTACCATCTTTGCCAACAAAACATTTATTACTGTCATACCAATGATCTGTTTTATGGGCCTCTGCAGCTACCATCAGCCACTGGAACTACTGGGGACAGAAAGAAACTAGTCACACACATTAATCCCTCCTGCTGTGTCAATTAATTCAATACAGTTTTTTTTTTTACAGTATCAAGATTGGATGTTCATCATTCCAGAGGTAATCAACTGTACAACCTTATCTACAAGCAGTACTACATAACTGGTTACCAAATAGTTCTTTGGCAATTACATGTACTGGTATATCCAAGTTCAGTCAAAGTTACATCACTTGGAAAAAAAACCCTGTAAAATCATAATTTTATTTATTTTCTTTAAAGGTTTTATGCATATTTCTGTTAAAATGAAATAGTAATGCACTCAATCTCTACAACTCTTCCTCCCTCCCACCCGCCCAATATACAAGCAGACTGGTGCACCATGATTGTGTATTGATTGTAGTACTTTTTTCATATGCTCAGGAAACCAGACTTTAAATAAAAACAAATATCCATATTGTCACCTTACAGTTTAACATTAAATGAACTCCAACAAGAGTCCCTCGAAGGGACTGGTGCTCCATTTGAAGGTTTCTCAGTAATTCATGATATGATGATTTATTTTCCTTTTAAATGTTGAGTTTTGATACCATCTCTGATATTCATCAGCAATACAAAATTAAACAAATTAGCCACTAATGTGTCAGATTAGCACCATTAGAAGCAACAAGTCATCATGCAGCACCAACAAACATCTTAAAAAGTGGAAAACGGGTCTGATGATATGACTCTCTTTTGAAAAAGTAAAGATAACAAAAAAATATAAGATGGCTACCATGTTGGCCATATTGAATAACAGATTGGCACCATTTCCATTTAGGGCCTTCTAGACATCATAATAAGTCTTTCGGTGAAAACACAATATCAATAACAAGACTTTTAGGTGGCTGTTGTGACAAGTCAGATCAGCACATTTTCATCAAAAGAAGTCTTCTTGTGAATACCTCATGCTAATACAATGTACATCTTTTGTAAAAAAAAGATGTAATGATAAAGTTTTCAAGATATCCACTTCGATGTTCATACATGTACTTGACATCAGAGTGGCACCATTTCATTTCTGATCATTTAGATATAATAAGAAATCTTTCAATAAAACCTCATGTTGATATGTTGTTGTTGTAGGGTTTAACATGCCTCCAACCTGAAGAACTCAAAATATAACAAGAGGTATCTAACTCTTCTGGCATGTACACACGTTATAACGTTAATAAAGCTCTGACACTGTTGGTATACACTTAATGTGATGAGTATGAAAATGAAATGATTATATTTAAAACACACAATAAGCAGTACTTTTTTTCTTATTACTTAAATTAATTTCACACAAGGTTCACAACAGACCACTTCAGTGACCTAAGTGGTCAGAACATCTGCCTCAGAAGTGTGAGTTGCAGGTTTGAACCCCAGCCACATTGTAGTAAAGACTTATAAATATGGTACAAACAGCTGCCTTGCTTGGCGCTCAGCATCAAGAGGTTAGTGTTAGCATTGATAAGTCAGGTGTCAGGATAATGTGACTGGGTGGGACATGATGCTACATGTCTGTAGTATGATGTCTCAGTGCTAGACATCACTATAAACTGCCACATTGCAGACATATTGTTGTGACATGACTGGAAATTTTTTAAAGGTATGTTAAAAATCCAAATCACAAACACAGAGGTTTACTAGATGACATGCTATATGAAAGATGATTCTTGGGAAAATCCACTACAAATATTTATACCATATATGCTCACTTGTAAGTCAAGTCAAACTGCAAATAACAAAGATCCTGATCGGCCATAACATAATGTGTCTGCATATCAGGGTCTATGTTGTTTATTCTACTGATTATTCCTAACAAACTGTACAGACCCAGATCTGGTGATGCATAATACATTGACAGATAAGGGTCTGTGCAGTTTGCAGTTGGACTTGTCTTATAAGCAAGTACACTTACAATGCAGTAAGTTTTGTCAGGAAGATGTCCACTTTAGCGGTACATACGGCATTGTTGACAATAATAGGACCATATCCCTAAACTTATTTGAAATAAAACACTAATATCATTTACAATGCAGTAAGTTTTGTCAGGAAGATGTCCACTTTATAATGGTGGCTTCCTGAATACACAAAAAGCCTATTAGGCAACATATTTTGCAGTGGGCTATCCCCAACCCAAGCATGTACATGTTAAGTGTTGAAAAATCCATACACCTCTATAACCAGTCTCACTTAGGCCAGCTTATGCCTTGTATTCCATCTGTGATAAAATCTGTAAACATAATTAAATCTAATAATCACCAACATATGGATCATGTCACAAGATCAATCAAGATTAAACTTCAACGAAATCAAGTGTTACAAAAGCGATGTTCATAAAGAAAATATTCTTGGGAAAAAGTAATTGTAGCTATTTCCCCATTTTTTTTTAAAATACAGGCTTTAAATAACAAGAATAGATAATTCAGTATTATGATATATATATATATATATATATATATATATATATATATATATATATATATATATATATATATATATATATATATATATATATATATGATTGAGGAGAAAACACTTCTTTTCATATATAATCAACCCTGTCAGTGAATGATGCTTGACAGAATTTCACTTGTACAGAATATCACAAAACCAGTGATGCATAGCTTTATGTCTGCAAGATTCAAGATTTGTACCAATTCTTTTCTCACCTTAATCTGATACATGTATAAATGGATGGATTACAGTAAATATAAATACTGGTTGATTTGCTTTCACTGACTTGGCCTACATTGGAGTACCCTATATTCTCTGCTTCAATAATCAAAGATCAAATGAGCTTACATGTAAGTGATGGCTTGTCACCTGTTGTTCCCTTCCATCCATCTGTTTATCTGTCAACATTTTATTTTTAATATTCCTCTTAAATTACTTTGAGGTAAATCATGAGACTTGATACAGTTTTATTTTGTGGTCCTGAATAAAAAAATGGTGTTCATCAGACACCCAATATGGTTGAAAAAATGGCCATCTTGGCAATCTGCTGGTCATCATACTGACTGAATGGTCACATCAACAAAGTGTCCCCACTAGAAAATTTCTTATCATGTCTAGTTTTTCCTAACTTAAAATAGTGATGATCTGACATCCAACATGGCTGCCACAAATTGTCACCATTTTTATCACTCCTCCTCCTGACTGGACTTTTTAAAAATGTTTTCTAATCTCATGGTGTTTGTTTTGTTTGTTATTTTTGTAGTCACATCATTACATATGTCGTAAAGCACTTAGAGCTTCTAAAGATTAGGTGCTATACAAAGTCATTATTATTATTATTATTATTACTACTATTATTATTATTATTATTATTATTATTATTATTATTATTATTATTATTATTATTATTATTATTATGTCACCATGGGATTTGATTTCTTAACATGTCAAGCTGGCCCTTATAAACTAAACCCTTTTTCTTCTCTGGTAAAATCGCATAGCACATTTTGTCTGTGATGCATGGTTGGGATGCAGACACTTTCACACACAAGTCCAAATTCCTCATTGCTTTTGTATTTTATATTTAAGTTTTTGCACATGTATTTTCATGAACATGGATATTAATAAGAAATTGTATTTTAGCAATGGAAAAAAAGAAATGAGGAAATTGTTACATTCATTTATGCATAAAATGGATAAACTTTTTAAAATTTCTTGTTAGTATCAGTAGTTCATTTGGGCCGTGGGTGGCCAAGTGGTCACCGGCCTCAATGACATCCCTCTTGGGTTAAAATCTCATACCTGTAGCTCCCAGGTTTCTTATTTGCCAAATATAGTGGCCACCTTGCATAGTCTACAATGTTCCAAAATTATCATGTTAACCAAACCAAACAATATGATTTGTTAAACTCCGTTTAACACCAGACTTATAGATCATTCCATCTCAGAATGTGTTCCTTAATTTTAATAATTTTGTAATGACATTTGTTTTTCACAAAACATGATTCTTATATTTTAGTCTACAGTTGACTCCACTTAACCGCACATCGGTTAACTGCACACTCCAGATAACTGCACATAATCACGCTGGTCCCGATTTTTCCCAATGCTTAAAAATGTACTGTATTGTACTCTGGTTAACTGCACACTCCGGTTAACTGCACGGTCTCATGACGGGCCCGAGGGTGTGCAGTTAACCGGAGTTGACTGTATCACAGAATGAATTAAATTAAATGTGTAGATGAAAGGTCTTTATAAATTCTTATAGAAAAAAAAATAAAAATATACTTGTTTATTCACACTTATACATATAGAAACATCTCTCTCTCTCTCTCTCATAAATGTGATATTAGTGCCAAGTACAACTAAAAATTTCGAACAACAATAACTGGAAGTCCCAGTTATATGCATCACTGATGCAACAGCATCTACATGCAAACAGCAAACCTTCTATCTTAAACAAATTGAGAAACTTAATGTGTGCAGACAATAATAAAACTGTACAGATGTAATGATTAATTGAGTGCATATCATCACTTAGCCTGGATTTTCCCTTTAACTGATTAAGACAAAGCAATCAATCTGCATCATGAAGTGATGACCTTCTTCAACAACCTGTGAATTTATCACAGTTTAGAATGCAGACCAGTAGGTGTACTGGAGAAAAGAAGGATGTAGCTTTACACTGCTGTCAAGTAGCATTAACATTATATGCACGTTAAAAAAACATAATTTTAAGACCAGATTTTCTTTATTAAAATTATTGGTGGTAGCAGGACCAGAGTGTGTATCAGGACTTCTGGACTTCCACTCGTCCAATCTAAAGCAAACCGAACTTCACACTGACAGATGAATTTTTGTTTACAAAAATTGGGTAACCTTGTAATTTGGGGTAAAAGAGCAAAAGCAGGCAAAATTCTTGGATTCAATATGCAACCTGCCCCTCCCCCACAAAACAGTCCCACCTGCTTAAGCGTGTCTCTGAAAGCCAATCCAAAACAACCTCTCTTACATATCTGAGCATATGACTCTAGAAAAATATCTTGAAATTACATGTGCCCGGATTCAATTGGAAATAACATGAAAACTGTCACATCAATATGGGATTTTGACTCAAAGACCAAATAATATATAGGCTGCTGGTCTTAAATATGGCTGCTGGGGGTGGGTGGGGAGAAATGTCACTAAAACTCTCCTTACTACATTTAGCGGGTCCAATTACCAATAATTGATTACCAATTATGAAGAATGCTACCAATCGGCCATGATTCCTCTTTAAAGGTAAAATGAAATTCAAGTCAGACAATGGCAAAAATTAAGTTTCATGTGACAAAGTTTTGACAGGGCCAAATTATCCTCCTTGAGCTGTCTCCAAATGACAAATTTCATGACTGTATGTAAGATACTGAGGGTATAAACACAACAGCCACTCAAGCATGAAAATTGGGTCACAAATACCTATCTTTAAATGGTATGACTTCTCAGTCTGATAAGCATGCAGTTTTCAAAAGTCTAGGTGAAATAGGGTCAAAGGGATAACGGATGTAATTAACAGACAGTTAAAAATAAAAGTCATTCAGTCAAGTGTAAACACATAATTAATCATGAGAGCACTTAATCTTGGAAAGCATGTTACAATATCACATGACACACAAGAACATTAAGGGTTAGTAAATATTGTATAAAGTCCAAGTCAAATTTTTACAGCACATTTGAAAGAGATCAATGTCCAAGTGTTTGTCTTAAAGAGACAATTTGTTCGAAGTAGTTGAGTATTGGTATGCCCCCCCCCCCTCCAAAAAAACCCCATTATCCATAGGACTTTATTTTGATAGTGGGAAGGATGGAAATACAAGTGTCAGAAGAGGAGTACAAGTATAGAGAAAGGGGGTACACATGGAATACATCGATTCTTTTAAATTGTTAGGTTTTTTAACAGCATCTTACAGTGGCAATTTTGAAAAATTATGGTGATACTCCAGATGAGAGAAGTATTATTAACATCATTTGGTTAAGCCAATATCGAATTTAAGCATTCAAGCAACAGTGGTGCCAGAATCAGATCAAATTTGCATGCTGGCTGCCATGTATAGCCTATCTTGTGCTGAAAAGTGGCATTAAATTCTATAACAACATTAGATGATCAACTCTGGGCTGCTCTTCAAGCGTAAGAAGTCTATAGACAGGATCATATGCTGTTAAAGGTTGCCTTTGAAATTGAATCATAACTGGTTGTAATGAATCACTGATTGTTGTTGCTGTAGGGTTTAACGCCATTTTTCAGCACACAATACATGGCAGCCAGTATTAATGATGGAGGAAGAACCCAGGTAAACCCCCCCCAAAAAAACACCAACCCACAAGAAGCTACTGGCAAGCTTTCTCACATACCAACATTGGCCGAATCTGAGACTCAAACCCACGTCGATAGATGTGAAATGGCTGTGATCCATAATGGAGATCGCTTTAGACCACTTGAGACCCCTAATGAATCACTGAAGAAATCTGCAAATAGGTCTGGAAGGTCAACTGGATACGTCATTGGAAGCAGCAAATGTAACTGGGGATTGCAAACAACCAACTGAAAACACAAGTCACTTAAGTGTCCGAAACTGACCAATATATGGTACCACTGATTCCAATTTCTACAGGTGTACATGAAAAGGGTCTTAAGGGGACAACACAATACTGATGTTAATGAATGAACCAAAAAAAAAAAAAACATGAACAAATGAATGAGAAAAAGATATTCATAAACAAATAAATATTACATAACCTCCCAACTTTGTTTGACAAATGATACAAATAGACCTTGTTTTGTACTGTGTCTCCAGAATTTAAATTAATGTAATTAGCATTTAATTTAGTATTCAAGGAAATACCTGGCTATGGTATTTTACATCCCAAGGCTAATAATGACACAAGATAAATGTATTAAATCTCTTCTCTCTCAAGGACAGATGAATGAATTCTGCTGATACAACACAAGGCTCCTCAAAATAAAAGTATTTTCTCAAACATGGCTTTGAGACAATAGGCCAGAACTCTGACATGGACCGTGCGGTAACATTTCAAGAATTTCCTTGGTTCTAACAAAACTGAACAATCATGTTTGTGATGCAAAATATAAATGTTCATTCTGAAAAATAAAATGTGACTAATTACACATTATTCAAAATCTTTAAACCTACATGCAAATTGCAATTATTACACGCAGGTAAAGGTTTCAGATGAATTGAAACAGGTACATTTTAAATGCTCTGAATGCACCCCCATCCACTCTGCATCTACCCTATTCCATGCATTCTATTTCGAATTTACAACGATAATGATGTTGTAAGAGTTCAGGATAATCATTATTTTTCTAGACAGGAGGGAATGTAAAGACAGTATAAGAGGATTTCACAGGTAAATTTAAAGAAAGCCTAAGAGGAATTCACAGGGATGTAAAGAAAGCCTAAGAGGAATTCACAGGTAAATGTAATGAAAGCCTAAGAGGAATTCACAGAGATGTAAAGAAAGCCTACAAGGAATTCACAGGTAAATGTAAAGAAAGCCTAACCAGTAAATTAAAAGTTAGCCTATGAGGAATTCACATGTAAATGTTGTTGTTATTGTTATTGTTATTATTGGGCTTAACGCCATTTTTCAGCACAAGATAAGCTATACATGGTGGCCAGTATTAATGGCGGAGGAAGAACCCAGAAAAGCCCGGAAAGAACCACCGACCCATGAGAAGTTACCGGCAAGCTTTCTCACCATAACCACATTAGCCGAATCCGAGATTTGAACAATGCAGACAGATATGAGAAGGCTGTGATCTGTAATGGAGAGTGCTTTAGACCACTTGGCCATTCGGGTAAATGTAAAGAAAGCCTAATAGAAATTCACAGGTAAATGTAAAGAAAGCCTAATAGAAATTCACAGGTAAATGTAAAGAAAGCCTAATAGAAATTCACAGGTAAATGTAAAGAAAGCCTAATAGAAATTCACAGGTAAATGTAAAGAAAGCCTAATAGAAATTCACAGGTAAATGTAAAGAAAGCCTAATAGAAATTCACAGGTAAATGTAAAGAAAGCCTAATAGAAATTCACAGGTAAATGTAAAGAAGGCCTAAGAGGAATTCACAGGTAAATGTAAAGAAGGCCTAAGAGGAATTCACAGGTAAATGTAAAGAAAGCCTAAGAGGAATTCACAGGTAAATGTAAAGAAGGCCTAAAAGGAATTCACAGGTAAAAGTATCATCAGAACCAACAAATCCTGTTAAAATAACCATGCAGCCATCCAACCCAATTTTCAATTGTTACAATTTTTATATTTGTATCAGCATACCTTAATTTCATGAAAAATGCTTAAATGATAGAAGATGCCCATTTTGTACAATTCTCATTATAAATATTACCTGGAGCATTCTACAGCTCTTTAATCTCATCTTTTAAGCTTATAAAACGGGTTTCACACTTTACCCAGTCTGTTATAAAATTCATATTCAACAGTCAGACAAAATGTTCAGAGCACATAATTACTGTAACTGATTCTGTTAAAATTAAAATTCAGATCACATAATTACCGTAACTGATTCTGTTAAAATTAAAATTCAATACTGGGTACATGACATATAAGACCACAGTACATTGCTTTCCAGAGGCCCCGAGTAGCTGAGTAGTCTAAAGCGCTTTCCGTTATGGATCACTGCCATCTCACCTCTGTCTGCGTGTGTTTGAGTCTAAGATTTGGCTAATGTAGTTACCCTGTGTGAGAAAGCTTGCCAGTAGCTTCACGTGGGTCGGTGTTCTTTCCGGGTTCTTTCTCCACCAACAATACTGGCTGCCATGTATAGCCTATCGTGTGCTGAAAAATGGCATTAAACCCTACTACAACAACAACATTGCTTTCCCATTTTGAATGCAAATAAACTAGAACCAAATAAACTAGAACCAAATACACTAGAACCAAATAAACTAGAACCAAATAAACTAGAACCAAATACACTAGAACCAAATACACTAGAACCAAATACACTAGAACCAAATAAACTAGAACCAAATAACATGAATGAAACCAAGAATGCTGAATCCAAAGTATGTGGCGAAAAACTCATACTCAACCTGTATTTCACTCAATTAATTTTGCATTCACCAAATTAATGTGTATGAATACTAAATACACAATTACAGATTCACTTGATAATAACCATCACAGTGTAAACAAAATGACAGAAACACTTGGTATAACCATTAATATTGACACATTTCTTAAAAGTTTACAATGCAATGCCACAGCCAAAGGAAAAAAAAAACTGTAAGCCAAACCTTTCAATATTTTAATACTAGATTTAATATTTGATTCCTGGTTTGCATTGTTCGGTAGCATAATGTAGTACAATAAAACACTGTTTTGTTGTAGGGTTTAATGCCATTTTTGAGCACAAGATAGGCTATACATGGTAGCCAGTATAACTGGTGGAGGAAGAACCCTTGAACCCCTGGGAAGAACCACCGACCCATGAGAAGCTACTGGCAGGCTTTCTCACATAGCTGAGCCTGAGACTCGAACCCTCGCACACAGAGGTGAGATAGCAGTGATCTGGAATGGTGAGTGCTTTAGACCACTCAGCCACCCACCCCCTAATCACTGGCCAACAAGATATTTAATATATAAATGATAATAATGAATTTAATCACGAAAATTTTACAGCAGATCTCCTTACATATACTATCAATAAAGACACAATAAACATACTCTAAACATGTTTCTTATTGCATAGTTGTAACGAATGAACAGAATACAGTCGATGTATCGAATGAAATGAGCATCACTGTTCACTATTCTGTGTTTATATTAAGTGTAAGGTGTTATGCTATAGCCTCTGGACTAAGTACTTAGAATTCAAATGTTTGGCATAAATTAAACTCTATTTAAATTATTTTTTAATGTGTATTTTCATCCAAAATTATTTACATAAAAGACATTTTAGAAATGCTTATCTGGAGCTCTGTGTTAGTGTTGTACATGGTACAGTGTTGTACATAGTACAGTGTTGTACATGGTACAGTAGAATTCTATGATAATGCAGTAGTTGGAGTCAAAACTGCTGACGGCATTGTATACTGAACTACTATAGTGTTGTACATTGTTGATGAACAATACAAAATTTGACGAACTCATAAACAGTTGGTGGGGGAAGGGGCATATTATTTATTAAATGTATGATAATGATTTTACTACCTGTCAACTTGGGTTAAAATAGCACCCACCCATCCCCGCTCAATGAATATTACCTACTTATGTATATGAACATTAATTATGGTCCTTCACCACTGGTGTCATAATCTTAAATAAATTAGTATTTATCTGGGTGTCTGAGAATAAGGGGCATACATGTTAGTTGACCACATTGTTATTTCTGAATTCATGTTATACAGATGTATGCTATAACAGGATTCTCTTGAACATCAGAAAGCTTATACACATGAACATTTAACTGAAAACTCCCAAGTTACCAGTGCATATGAAGGTTCTAATATATCAAGCTAATTCATTGCCTTGAAGAATTAATCTATTTACCCTGCTGTAAAAGAAAAATTTTCAAGCAAAGACTCTGGAAGATAATCTGATTGAAACATTTCCATAAATCTGAAAGATTCTGATATATAGTGAAGACCACTCTTTCACATTTTTATTCAGCAATATCTTAATATATAAATTCTAAATAAAATTGTACTTTTTAAAACCACATTACTTTTCTGCTTATGACAAGATCATCTAATGACAAGATCATATAAATAACACATTTCGTTGAAATTCCCTCACCTTAACCTGCACAAGTTACAGTAATTAGCAAAAGTGAAAGTGACACAGCGACAATGTTAAATGTAACATTCTATTGTAAATATGAATGGAATCTACTGTTTAACTGAATACATGTATTAAAATGTCCAGTGAAAAATGAAACTCGTGATCGGTCCTCTACACTATTGGGTATTACGTTACGGCTTGGCAAGAGTTAAAACACTGTAGGTTCAATTTCTATAAAATGTATATATTTAATTTTTTTCATTTAAATATTTGTTAATAATGATTTGACTTGATACAAAATGGGGATTTACTGCAAAAACTACTTTTGACATTTCCACAGGATTTCAGACAAAACTGTATTGTGCTATTTAAACAACAAATGAATTTCTTCCAGCCACAAATGCAAAATAATTAGCCAATGTGTACAGTGGTGTCAGAGAAAGAACAAAGGTAAAAAATCAAATAATTAATCGTGATGTAAAATGAAAACAGGTAGATGAATCATGAACAACAAGCAAAGCTACAGAAAAATTGAACATGAGCAATTACTACCTCCGCTGGCGAACCTGTGACCTGCTTTCTTCCGTGTCCTCGCCATCAGTCACATCCTATCAAAGTAAAATAAACAAGTGGTTATTTATTTGTCCATAAATACTTCATGTCCTCTTATTTTTAATGAATGCTTAGCTAGAATGACAACAACAGTCCTATAAAACAATATGACTTGTCTTTTGGGGAATTGTGGGCTTGGATATAAAGGTGATACTGATTTGCACCAAATACTTGCACAAACTTTGACAGTGACTTGCAAACAAACTTGCATATTTCATTCTGCACAAACTTGGACACTTGCTTCCACACAGACACAAAATCTTAGACACTGCCTTGCAAAGAGACATGCATATTTTGCCCTGCACAAACTTACACACACATCGACACTGGCTTGCATAAATGTGTAAACTTTCACAAACTGTTCAACATAGGCTTGTAAACTCTTACACGCTGGCTTTTTTTAACTCTAGCTTGAACAAACTTTGACATTAGTTTGCAAAAATATGCACATTGGCTTGCAAAAATAAACAAAGTGGTTTGCAAAAATGTACCAGTATGTACAATGGTATAAACAATGCTGATACTAACAGATGACATTATACAATGTCTCCCATTTTTCTACACCAGAACATAGACATAAATAAACAACTGTGAAATATATATTAGTTGATGCAGTGAGTTTGGACCAAGAAAATAGAATGCCAAAGAGTTTGAGAGAATGGAATGAATCATGGAATATTAAATGAAAAACAATGGGTCATTATTCACTTTATAGGAAATTAGGAATCATTACTGTGTATGCAAAATGCAATGACAACTGAAGAAACAACCAGGTCCAGAACTTCACGAGTTTCATCGTAAACTTTGTCGAAAAACAGTTATTAAGTTTAATGAAAAGTGAATGTAGTATGCTGTGTTGCTTAAAAAAATGAACAGAAAAAGTGAATGCAATATAGTCATTTTTTTCTCCAATTCCAATCTCCTTGACTCACTATGGACTGCTCAAGTGGCCTAGTGGTTAAAGCATATGCATCAGTTACGAGAGGTCACAGGTTCAAACCCTGCCGAGGCATACCAAAGACTTATAAAACTGATACTGACAGCAGCCTTGCTAGGTGCTCAGCATAAAAGAGTCATTGTTAGGACTGGTTGGCCTGGTACCAGGATAATGTGACTGGGTGGGACAACATGCTATATGTCTGTGGCATGATGCCCCAGTGCTAGACATCAATATAAACTGCAACACTGCAGACATTGTAGCGATATGACTGAAAAATTGTTCAAATGCAAAATCTCACTCACACACACATAATTATCTGCAGACAAAGACAAAGAATAGCATGGTCAAGGCAGAAACGTTTGTTTCAAATGGAAACTTCACAATCAAAGTTATCACTGTTATCAATTGGTTTATTTTCTTTGCTTAATACCGCACTAGGTGTTCTAACCACTAGGCCGCTGGAAGGAGTTATGGACAGCAACTTTCAATTTTTTTTTATGAAAAGTAGATCACTGTGACCTCATTTCTAATAATAATAGCAGCATTCTCCATAATGAATACACTAATCAAGTTTACATAATAAGCAGCATTCTCCATAATGAATACACTAATCAAGTTTACATAATAAGCAGCATTCTCCATAATGAATACACTAATCAAGTTTACATAATAAGCAGCATTCTCCATAATGAATACACTAATCAAGTTTACATAATAAGCAGCATTCTCCATAATGAATACACTAATCAAGTTTACATAATAAGCAGCATTCTCCATAATGAATACATTAATCAAGTTTACATAATAAGCAGCATTCTCCATAATGAATACACTAATCAAGTTTACATAATAAGCAGCATTCTCCATAATGAATACACTAATCAAGTTTACATAATAAGCAGCATTCTCCATAATGAATACACTAATCAAGTTTACATAATAAGCAGCATTCTCCATAATGAATACACTAATCAAGTTTACATAATAAGCAGCATTCTCCATAATGAATACACTAATCAAGTTTACATAATAAGCAGCATTCTGCATAATGAATACACTAATCAAGTTTACATAATAAGCAGCATTCTCCATAATGAATACACTAATCAAGTTTACATAATAAGCAGCATTCTCCATAATGAATACACTAATCAAGTTTACATAATAAGCAGCATTTTCCATAATGAATACACTAATCAAGTTTACATAATAAGCAGCATTCTCCATAATGAATACACTAATCAAGTTTACATAATAAGCAGCATTCTCCATAATGAATACACTAATCAAGTTTACATAATAAGCAGCATTCTCCATAATGAATACACTAATCAAGTTTACATAATAAGCAGCATTCTCCATAATGAATACACTAATCAAGTTTACATAATAAGCAGCATTCTCTATAATGAATACACTAATCAAGTTTACATAATAAGCAGCATTCTCCATAATGAATACACTAATCAAGTTTACATAATAAGCAGCATTATCCATAATGAATACACTAATCAAGTTTACATAATAAGTAGCATTCTCCATAATGAATACACTAATCAAGTTTCTAGACTGTAATTCAACAGCACCAGAGACACTAAGTTAAATTTTAAAAAATTAAATGTTAACATCTATGCCAACAAAAGAACAATACTGTCATAAAAGCGACACATCTTGTCTATCTATGCTTTGTAGGTGAGACAATACTTATATATATATATATATATATATATATATATATATATATATATATATATATATAATGCATACCTTATTATAGTTAAGTGTCCACAAACATGAGTGTACGATAAAATAAGATTGATAAATAATATTAGAGTGGAATTTTCTGTCCATAATGTACCTTATTATCCTTCTTTAGATCTTATTAATGACATATTGAAATTCAAAGCCATTTCTATTGCAATAAATCATCTCTTTATAATGGATTTAACAGCTTTTGTATCAGCTGTAACATGGTAATGTCACTTTGGTAAACAATGGTGCCAGTTTACAACCTTTTTGTCAATAGAATCAATGAATTGGTTATTACCTGTCTAAGATCCCTATGGTAATTGACCTTCACATTAGGTCTCTAATTTACCAGTATTGACAAGATGTAAATTTGTCACCCAAATCACTGAATGTACCAAGCTGTAGTAGATTGAAAAACCAAGGCCCATCTATAAACTAAACTAATAAGGTAGTACAACCTGGCTTGTGAAAATTCTAACAATAATTAGTCTATCCATTATGACATCCTAACCTCCCTATGACCATGGGTAACCCTGCCAACCAGTTCTAAATACATTTTATTATTGAAACCAGGACAATGCACTCACTGTATGACAGTGATGCTGGAACAGATAACAGCCACATGTACATCTCAAAATAATGCAAGCAAAATCCTGGACTCCTGTAACTGTATTGTTATCATCTGAAAAGCCATTCACTTGATAACAAAAGGTTCAAGTGGGTATTATATCATTCATCTAATTAAAAACCACTTAATGCAAGTAAAACATCTACTAAGTTTTATGCTGTGCTGATCTATTTTAATACAGCTGGATAGAAATCCATTTACTCTTATAAAATTATTTCCAGTGATAACTGTATAATTATTGATCATACTTTGGTCTTGCTCAATATCATTAGGTCCATCAATGCTAACCATTATATACTAAAAGATGATTTTGATGGAATGAAAAAAAAAAATGGTGTATATATGCGTGACTTCATGTACCGTATATGTGTATGAGAAAGAGAGAGATGTAGCTGAGAGAAAGAAAGGGGGAGAGAATAAAACGAAATCCCAGTCAAGCTGATCCCCAGTAGTTATGTAAAACTGGTAATGGAGGGCATGATAACAAAGGTCGATCTGTCATATCATTATGGGCATATCTTGCTTATTATCAAACTCTTACAAGATCCTAATGTTAAAAACCTACTTACCAAGTCGGATCAAAATCTAAACAGAAATCTTACTTTCAAATCCGTATCAAGTTCGGCCCACTGGATACAAGATAATAATATGCATTCATGTTGCTCATTATCAAACTTGTCTAAGATTATGAGGATACGTTTATTTCAAGCCTGACCAACATCAGATAAAACATGTATGGCCTCCAGAGTGATAACAAGCTGTCTTTAAAGTGCAAGATAATATGATAAAAAAAAAATGGGATCCATAATGGTGACAAACAGTTGTTGACTGGCAGACAGATGGTGGATGCTGGCCTTACTAAAAAGGACCATACATCTGACCATTTCTGTCACCTTCATGTACATATTTATTTATAGCAAACAGTCAAACTGGACATACCCCCCCCCCCCCAATGAAACCACATCACTATAACAATCAAACATCTATATAAAAAACTGACTTTAATCCTGAATTCCTGTTTCAAAATCCCAGATTTAAGACCACCCCACACATACAGATTAAAGTTAAAAATCTGGAACATTTCCACCCAACAAAAGAAACCATCAACTTCATTCAGTCTATTACATAGTATACAGGTGATACTTGATATACACCAATTGTGTAAGTGCACATTCATTCTAATGCCATTTATAATAAATAAATAACATTCATTATTTACACCACTGTGCTCATTATTTCATTACTGGTGCAATATGCTATAATTCATATACATGCAAATGCATGCATGCATGCACCCATCTAATGATAGCCTCTACATCTTCGATGCTGAAAATGAATATGAGTCACTAATGTTGGTCTTGTTACTGACAATGTATATCAATGTTATTCTTCCCCTACATTTATTTGGCAACACAGAGCCACCTTGGTGCCGATGTACCATAAAACACTTCTTCATACTCACATATGGCAACATGCAGGTCCTAATGTTTTAATCAAGGAAAGTACCAATTGGTTCAACTTTGGATTCTGCTCTATGCTATATAAAACAATGTGGATAGAGACACAGTCAATGTTTGTCAACTTATGAAGAAAAAAATAGGCATTAATATTTATTGTTATTGAGAGTATTATGTTAAATCTAAAATGGCACACGAATCTGAAGAAGAAAAAAACAGATTTCATTATGGGGAAATTTTTTGGGAAGATTTCTCAGTACACACAGTACACTTCATAGTTTCCGATAATTGGGTTAGTCTGGAGTTGATCCTTTGTTGCAGTGAATTAGATAATTGGCTAATTAGATACAATAACCAATTCTATAGCCTGTTAGTTAATTAACAAAGTCTTGCAGCAAAAACTGCTATTTGAAATTCAGTAGGAATGTTCAATGTTCATGGACACCATTAAGAAGATTTTCTGGGCTGCATATTAACAGACATTCTAATAATGCAGAGTGAAATTTGACACCACAAAGTGAAGTAACTTTTGTCATTTGTCCCCAAGGAGGGTCAATGGCTAAATATTTTTGATTACTGACTTTTAAAAAAGAGGTGGAGGTAACAGAAAACTAAGGATCTACAGGATTGCACTGTTTGTATGCATATATGTAACAGCATTTTCTGTCACCTCAGCCCATTACAGATGGTCTGAAAAGTGTTAAAATGAATTTCAAAATCTTTTAGGAAAATAAACCCTTTAAATTAAGCTAAACATAAAGTACGACAGTATAATATTTATGTAATACAGCTTTTAACATTTAAAAAAAAAAGAAGAAAAAAATAACATAAAACATTAAAATATACCGGTATGTATGACCTAAATTTGTTATATAAACTGTTTCCCTCAAAAATATTTTCTCAGATGGTATATCATCATGTGAAAGATGACACCCACAAAAGGTGTTCCATAGTCCATGGACAATGGTGCAATATGCATTCTGGTTGAGGTTCATGATTCTAGCAAACACAAGAGTGAAAAGAATTGATGCTGGTGAAGATAATCTGTTGAAATCCTCAAGCTAAATAGTTTTTGTGTCTGTCAATTTTGTTGTATTTATTATCGCACTGAAGAAACAAGCGTGTGTGTGTGTGTGTGATTTGGAATATTTGTGCAGCTTTAAAACATTTCTGTCATATCACTACAACATCTGCAGTGTGGTGGTTAATAGTTTTGTCAAACACAGTGGCATAATGTCCTGACTAATCAAACCAGGCTGACTAACACTAACCTCTTATGTTGATTGGCAAATAAGGCAGCTGCTAGTACCATTTTTTTAAAAAAAAGTCTTTGTTATTACGCAGCTGGGATTCAAACATGTGACCTCCTGCATCTGAGGTAGATGCTCTAACCACTTAGGCCATCAGAGTGGTCCTAAAGAAACAGAACTGAATGTTTGGTGTCTCTGTACGCAATAAATATATAATCCTTGTTGCATACTAGCTCAACTTATGTTATTTGTAGGTTAAGAATTTTCATGTATTCTGAGAATGCTACAAAACAAAGAATAAAAAACCCAAGATGGCAATTACTCATCCATGGAGACAACGTGGCAGTGATCCATAACGGAGAGCGCTTTAGACCACTCAGCGCACCCCACAGTATTTCTAAACAAATTCCAACAACAAGCATGTCCTCAGTTGTTTGCTGGTCCAGATTTACACCTGAATAACTACTTTATTTTTGAGAATAATGGAGAATTTCTTCTCTCTATCAGCATTAGAATGTGACAATGACAAAACAACCATGCTCAGCCTAAAAAAACATACTTTAGTTTTTCTAGAGCTGGGTTTAAAAATGCTGAATGTTCTCCATTACTTCTCTAACTGGTAATAAGAAGAAAGTTTCTGAGTTGGACACGAGATTTAATCTAGAATGTCATATTTCTTAGCCAGTGTTTTTTTGTAGTTGTTTTGCTTTTTTTTTTTTTTTTGTAGAATTAGGAGAAAGCTTGTGTTTCTGCATTTTGACATGAACTGAACTAAAAGATGTCTCAGCTTCCTTAAATATTTCTCAAAACATCGTAAGCAAAACAAAACAAACGAGAGAAAAATCAAAGGTTTTTATGAAAAGACTTGAAAACCTGCATGAACCACCTTTGATCCTTTTTTCATATCTTCACTTAAAGCTGAAGGCATAAAAGTGTTATTTTCAAAACAGAAGAAACTGCAGTTTCTGCATGCATGACATAGTCAAGTCCAAGTGCAGAGATGACAAACAGATTATTCATGGCATATTTCCTGCAGATGAAAAAATAACTGCCGTGGCCAAAGGCACTTCTTTCTGTCAGTAAAAAAGTTAATTAATGACAACATCCACAAATTAACAAGCTGGCTTAACTTGTACAGTTATCTGCCCCATGCCAATTCTGTGATACTTTTTACAAAAAATCCTATCAGCAAATTCATTAACTGATTACATATATAAGCATAAAAGAAAGAGAAATTTGTTCCCTATTTATGAATTAAGTACCTTAAAGATATTTTAAAAGCAGCCTTTGTGTGACATTTCTATTATTCTGAGTGAGTTTCGATACCAATACATCTGATGTGCCATGCAGTGACTGTCTAGTGTTCTACCCTGAACCTGAACAAATGATAAACACCAATCAGAACTGAATGTAACATATTTCACTGTGACATACCAGATGTGAACCTTTTATATCTGAACCAAGTAAACAAGATATGCAGCAATATATTCATATAAGTCGAATGATCAGCAAAGTATTGGGAACTAATCTTCCTATGACTTCCTTATATTGATATATGATAAGAGTGACTGAACATGCTGACAGATTAAAATAATATGTATGAAATGGATGGGGTGGGGGTGAGATTTCAAATCATGCGAGTTAATCATCTTGTGTTAATTCATTGAAGGTTAATGGGTATTATCAAAAGTTGTTTGCATTTTTACTGACAAATGAGTCTATCTCTATCTCATGTGGATTCCCTGTTTTAGTAATAAAAAAGACAAACAACAAATAATTACTAATGCCTGCTGAAGATTAAAATAACTTGTATAGGGTACAATTTTGTACTGATTCTTCACACTTTGTATTAATATGTTCATCAATATGGAGAAAAATATCAATACAATGACGTATCAATCATTTCACCACTACTTTTTTGTGATGTTACATTCCTTTTCTATGTTTATTTATCTAATTAACTTAATTCCATTTGAAATAAATACACTTTCCAAGACTATGGAACAAGAACAAAAGATCATACCGCATGTTCTCAATAAATTTTATATTTAAATAATACAGTATACTACATCAGCTTTATTCTCAAACAAACTTTAGACCAGATACACGATCAAAATCCTGAACTTCTGAGCCTGCAACATTCCTCTGACAGTGATGACACACATAAAGTTGGAGGCCTTGAGTGGCCGAGTGGTCTAAAGCGCTCTTAGTTATGTCTTAGTTATGGATCACTGCCATCTCACCTCTGTCTGCGTGGGTTCAAGTCTCAGATTCGGCCAATGTGGGTATGTGAGAAAGCTTGACAGTAGCTTCTCATGGGTCAGTGGTTCTTTCTGGGGCTTTTACCGGGTTCTTCCTTCACTATTAATACTAGCCACCATGTATAGCCCATCATGTGCTGATAAATGGCATTAAACCCTACAACAACACCCATAAAGTTAAAAATGTTCCATTGTTTTCTCTTTTGTCAGCATATGGCAATGTTCTATTCCATAAGTCATTCTTTGAATCTCTCAGTCTCTTTGGCATTTCTTTTCATTATCAGAACTAGATGTATCTACAAATTTATGTCTCATATTCTTTCAAGAATGATGCTTATTGTTGCACTTGGCACCAAAGAAATGATGCTGTCATTGGAAAACTACATATATGATAATAACTCTAAAACAAAATATATCTATATGGCAATGAGAGCTGATTAACATGAGTGTTAGTATTCCTTCAACAAACAAACCAGTCCCAATACTTGTCATTGACTTTCTAAATTTAGTATACAGTAAAATGCAAACATGATAAATCAAACTGCTGAATTATTCAAAAAAAGATGTCAAAGCACAAGCATGTATTTATTGTTTTGATCAAATTGATTAATAAGAACCTGCAATTAGATAAACTGATGTTTTAATCTCCTTGTCTTCAAAGATCTAACCATTGCAGCTTCACCACATTCCATTACAAGTGACTGAACATGGTTACCTTGCACACCAATTGTTACTCACATCAGATCAAATGAAACACACACACACAGACACACACACACACACACACACAACTATTGTCCCAAGAGCTTAGCTGCTTAAATAATTATGCAACCAAAATTTATAAACATACATACTTTTACGCAGACTGTGTGTCGTCGCCGAAAAACATGCAGTGTCATCATTCATTGTTGATGTGTTTAAATAGCAACAGACTCCAACATTGTATATTTTTAAGAAACCACTCAGAAAAATGTATATTTTTATTCCAATTTTGGCCTACCACAAAATAAACAAATAAATACTTTCATAGAAACAGATACACCATGAAAGCTAAAGCAAAATCAAGCTGTCAATGTCTTTGATACAGGAAGATACTTCCTGACTCGAAACTGAATATCTATACCCTTAAGGCCTTATTTACTTAGAACACTCACCGATTCGGGGTTACTACTAGGACTTGGGGACCTCTGTACCGTCACTAGCGCCATAATTAGCTACCTTGGCTATGCTTCTGTTGTTAAAACCATTTTAATTGTAACAGTTATCTAAAATTATACCGTAAATAAAGAACTAATGCTACACAATGTTTTCTCGATTTTGTCTTCTGTCACTTCCGCCCTGGCACCATGCGTATTGACCCCGGAAGTAAATATTGCTTTACGCATGTGTAACTTTGATTTCCTCTTAGCAACGTAACATCGGCATAATGGAAACATCTCGGATTCATTTGGTCCTTGACGAAAAATAGAGCTGTCAGGTCATTTTATAGTTGGGTTTGTTGCTTTAACGTGAGAATACAAATTTTGAACTGTTTTCAACAACTGTCATTATGCATTTTGTTAGTTTTGTATGATAGTTCTAGCCAATAACTTGGGTATTTTCAGAGGATGATTTGTATTTTCACGATGCAGATGATTCTGTATGGATACATGTTTGTAAGAGGCAATAATTTACACGGGGCTAATGTCTCATGCATCAACTGATCATCCCAAGAAAAATGAGTAGATCAATATGATAAACAGATAATTAAACCATAATAGGGCTGACATATATTTAATGAGAAAATGTCCCCAGTCTTTCAAAAATATAGGCCGTGTATTCTCTTCATTTGTGCTCTGGGTTGCTGAATGGTCTAAGTTGCTTGTCTTTAAATAACAGTATATTTGTTTAAGCTTCAGGAAAATTCAGTTATTGATATCACAGTAAGCCACAGAAATACAAGAATTGGGTATACACTATTATACAGTATTGCCTTTAATGACCTGTTATAATAGGCTGCTGGGTTTAGAGTCTAATTAATCCATTAAATCTAATTAATGATGTAAATGAAATTGATTAAAACAAACAGGAGCTAATTTGTTGAGCACTTTTTCATATCACACATCTCAGCTGGCACTGTAACCAATTAAACTAACAATAAAAACAAAACATGGTATTTTCATTTCTAAGTTCCTTCCAACAACATTTTTCACATTTGTACTATTGCTACAGTACTCTTGTATGCTACTTGGAGAATTGCCATGAAACTTGACACACACACACATTCACCCAAAAGAGATGTAGTTAGTCCCTAATGAAAATGGTGCTGATCAGACATCCAACATGGCCTCCACAGCAGCCATGTTGAAAATCTTGTTTTTGTTACTGTGTGGATTGTTATATCATCATGGGAGTTTTCACTACTTCTCATGATGTTAAATTAGATCTAAATTAAAATGATTCTGCGTGAACTTCTTGTGTGATTATGTTTAAAAATCTTGCTATTGCTACATGTCCTAAGTGAATGGACATATCAACATGGGGGTTCACTACATGCCTCTTATGATTTCTAGTTGGTACTAAATGAAAATGATGCTGATCTGACATCCATATGCCTGCCTCAGCAGCCATCTTATTATTGCTCACAACAGAAGTCTTACTGACATGAATTTTTCACCAGAAGACTTTTTATGATATATGGTTGGTTCTATATGAAAATGGTTGACTTGGATATCTAGTATTGCTACCAAAGTGGCCATCTGGAAAATCTTTTTATTACTGCTGGTTCTAAATTGATGGTTGTATGAACCTGTGGTTTTGAAAAATAGACTTTTTGTTCTAAATGGATATGGTTCTATCTGATGTCTAGCATAGGTGCCACTAAAGCCTATTATTCCTACTCATGAATGGAAAGTAATATTTCCAATGGTTTTCACCAGATGACTTCTTATGATGTATACTTGATTCTATGTATGGCCATCATACTGACTTCTTGATCTTCACCTTAATTGTTAGGGTTTCCTCTAAAAAACTGATTAGGGTGTCTGTTTGGTCCTAAATGTGAAATGGTACTAATCTGATGTCCAGTATGGCTGCCACAACAGTCTTCTTGAAAACATTTTTATTGCTACTTCTTCTGAATTGAAAGTTATATTGGCTTGGGGTTTACACCAAAAGAATTCATATATTCCCTAAAGTGCTTTTCTTTACTGATCACTGTCATCTCACGTCTGTCTGCATGGATTCAAGCTGATATGCTGTTTCCAGCAAATGTTGGTATGTGAGAAAACTGCCTGTAGCTTTCTGTGGGTCATTATGTTTTCCTTTGTATGAGGGTCTCGTGGTAGATTAGTTCTTCAGCTAACTATGTTACCATCTTTAAAAAAGTCATTATTATTATTATTATTATTATTATTATTATTATTATTATTATTATTATTTTATTATGATTATTATTATTACTACTATTACATCTACTACTTTGCATAGAAATCTATATTGGAATGGCTGTTGAATTGATGACATCTGGAATGTGCATGGATGGCTGAAGTGTCATAAAGAGAAAAAACTTCCAAAACATTTATTCCTCCAGAAAATTCCCTACAAACTAGAAACAATATGAGCATAATCTTTGATAAAAAAAAATGTTTACCATTGGCTTATTCTGAATTGGAAAATACATATCATTTGTTAGATGTAATGCAACAATTATCTAGTCTTGAATATTCTCCCTAAATAATTAATCACAAAGTAAAGAACCTTTCTTTTTCAGACTCATAAAAAATGGCAGATATACTTGTTGTGACTCGGCCTGAGTCCATGGAGGCCCCTATAAAAGGACCATCATCTGAGGATCGACAGAGCACATCAGTTGGGTCCCAGATAGCCAACAGTCGACATTCTGCCTCCCGTGGCAAAAAGAGAACAGCAGAATCTATACCTAGCGCTGTGTCAAGATGGAAGAGACAGCAAGAACAAACAATGATGGAAAAACTTGTGGGTCTTAGAAATGAGAAAAAAGAGTTGTCAAAGATTTCTAGGCAAGAAGCTCGAAAATTGGCACGCAAAATTCCCATTGAAATTCTTGCCAAGGAATGGTTGAGTGATACAGAAGCAACACTAGATGTTCGAGCATATTTAGTAGACAGGGTTCTTCCTACCTTGATTCTTGGAGTAGAGAAGCTTCTGAATGAGGCGGATCAACGAGAGCTTACAAAGGATGGCGGACCTAATAGAAACCCAAACTTTAATCCGATTAATTTTCTGGCACAATATCTAATGAGAAACAATCCTAAATACAGTAATTTTTCTGAAGCCTCATCATATGTACGAGGATTGAGAGAAGTCTCGGAGGAGCTTAAGAATGAAATGTTCAACATGGAGGACAACAGGTTTGTACAATATAGATTTAGATGCACTGACTATTCGTTAGGGACGGGAGACAACCCCAACTTTGATCTTCTTTAAAAAAAGGACATGCTGGTCTGAGAAAAGTGAAATAAATTAAAGTATTCATAACAAATTTGAATCAAATGAAGAAAAAACCCAGTCTGTTTTAGACACAATAAATATCGCATCACTGTATTCAGTGTAAACATAAACCCCAGCTACGGTCCAGATATTGCCATTCCCATTTGAGATGTAATTGAGGTACCTTAAGTAGTTATTTGAGTAGTAACACTAAAAGCGGGATTGAATATGCTCTTAGATTAGAAACCTGGATGATCTTACCTAGGTGGCGAGTTTAAGTTGGCTGTAACAGTGTTATACTGGAAAGCAATTTATATTTTCTATCTTCCCAATTTAAAATTGTTATGTAATGTTTTGCTATTGTCAGTAATAAAAGAAACATAAAGTTGTTCTCTCAGCTCTGATATAGGATAGACAGTAAGAAAGACAATGGCAGAGAAAATATTTAGTTTTGCCATTCTTACAATAAACTTGATTTTTAATTGAAAACTATGAAAATGGTAAATTTAAAAAAAATGTTTGAGTTAAATTTAGTATCATTGCATGTGTTTATATTGCATACAATGTTTGTAAAGGGTTTACAAAAAGCCATCGTGCAAACTTTCTTTTAAAATTCAGCTCTTTTAGTTTTCATTTTTATAAACATTTTGATTAAAGGTCCAACAAAATTAAATCCTTATTTCTGCTGTTAATGAGGAAATATTAGAGCAGTTAACAAAATATGGACCATGTTCTAGCTTCTCTGGCCCCTACAGAAAATCCAGCATTTGATATTAAAGTTACTGTGAAATTCATTTATATACTAACAAAAATGTTTGTTTGTTTTATTAGGATTTTTAATGTAGCTTTAACAATTTTTCAGTCATATTGCTATAATGTCTGTATTGAGGCAGTTTATTATAATGTCTAGCACTGGGGCATAATGCCGCAGCCATATAGCATAATTTCCCACCCAGTCACATTATCCTGACACCAGGCCAATCAGTCCTAATAATAACCTGTTGATTCTGAGCGCCAAGCGAGGCAGCTGTTGGTACCATTTGTGTAAGTCTTTGGTATGACTCGGCCCGAGATGGAACCCATGACCTCCTTTTTCCGTGGCAGATGCTTTAACCACTAGGCCACTGGAGTGGTTCCACTAGGCCACTCTAGGATGCTCTAACTGGGCTAAGTTGGAAGTTTCCCATCCCATATATGTTAGTCTATACTGTAACTAATTAAGTATCTTGAAATTTCAGAAGTGAGTTAAAATAGGTCACATAATTCCTTAACTTATTAACAGTAATAAGCAATGTTTTGTCTGTTATCAATAGTAATAGCCAATGTTTTGGCTGTTATCAATAGCAATAACTAATGTTTTATCTGTTAGCAATAGCAGTAGCCAATGTTTTATCTGTTATCAATAGTAATAACTAATGTTATGTCTGTTATCAATGATAATAACCAATGTTTTGGCTGTTATCAATAGTAATAGCCAATGTTTTGGCTGTTATCAGTAATAAGTTTTACTGTCTGAATGAAATGTTGCTGCAATCTGACTAGACCAGCCATCATTAAATATACCTGTGTGATTTCTAACATTATTAATTGTAGAAAAAATGTGCCCTCTGCTTTGACTTTTTCACAATATTTTTATTGACTTCTTTTTAATATTTGTTGATATATTGTTCATTTATCTGTTTTTGTGATGCATTAGATCTAATTTGCCACGTGTTGAAACAGTTTTAGATTCCAGTCATTTTTATTAGTCATGGTAGCTCTCAGTTGCAGGACTTTAAGAACAGGTATGGCTACCTTGATGTGTACCTGGGAAAGGGACTTAACTCCCATTTATTCATTGTAATATACACATCAGTGTTAAAGGAGCCATAATCCCTTTCTCTACCAAATCATCCTCTTTTTAGCTTTCCTGGACATACGGTCACATGATCTTAATGTACACAACACTTGATTGTGTATTGGACATCATGTCAGCCTTTTAGTAGTTTGCTGCTTTCACCTTCTCCGAAACCACAAGGTCAATATCAGTCAAGCTTCAGAAAGCATCCTATCAAAATGGCCAAGCATGCTATTACAGGTGATAACAACCTACCATTAAATATACCTGCCATTACTGAAAAGAGAAGAACCTTTCAGTGGCTTCTTCTCAAAAACCACTGAACAGAATGAAACCAATTCTGACATAAGCATTATGGTGTGAAGAATGTCCTTTACAAAATGATGCTCATCAATTGTCAACTTCTGTTACCAAAATCTTTAAAAACCAAAAAGACCAAATCAAATAGAAAGCATCTTCGGATATCCTTTGAATTCATACAAACGATTCAGCTCTATCTTAAATATAGGATGATCTGTCAAAAACTTCTAAAAGATCTGTCCAGCAGAATTTGACCAAATTTGAAAGAATGCTTTCTAGTGTGAAGACCTTTTAATTGTTTTGCAACTGCTGTCAATCTATGATAATATATGGCTGCTCTTGCCAAAACTAGAAAAAAATCTCAAATGACTACTTAATAACCACCAGACAGAATTTTACCAAGTGTGACAGAAAGCATCTTGGAATGAAGTCCTTTAAAGTTTTCACAAGTTGTTGCATTTGACTATTACGCAGCCAGGTGAGTGACAAGACACACAAAACTCTTTAGAAGGAACACCTTTTTGTAGAATATTAATTTTTTAAAAACTGATTTTGTGTTTTTGTTGACAGCAATCATCAGTGCAGTGTTTTTGTGGACAGCAAGCAGTAATAAGTGTATTGTTACAATATCAATGATAGCATCAATGGAGTGATTTTGTTGACAGCAAGCATCAGTGCAGTGTTTTGGTTGACAGCATGCATTATTGCAGTGTATTGTTGACAGCATCAATATAGTGTTTTTGTTGACAGCAATCATTAGTGCAGTGTTTTTATTGACAGCAATCATCAGTGCAGTGTTTTTGTGGACAGCAATCATCAGTGCAGTGTTTTTGTGGACAGCAATAATAATAATAATAATAATAATAATAATAATAATAATAATAATAATAATGCTTTATTTATAGAGGGTGACTCATTAGTCAAGGACTATTCTCCCTTGAGGCCCTCTTAATGAAAGTATAACAAATGCACATTGTGTGAAGAAGCAATAATTAGTGCTTATATTAGCATGTTTCGTATTAAAATACTAAATTCCATTATCTGTTAGAAACACATGCATGCTCCTGATATCTATTCTTAAATACTCTAATATTTTCAGCCGATTTTACAAGTAGTGGAAGCTTATTCCACAGAACTGTACCAGAGTATTGAAAACTCTTTTTGAATTGCTCTGTTCTTGGTTTTGGTACTAGAAGGTTTCCATGTGAGATTGATCTCAACTGGTATTGTGTTAAAAAAGGCCTGAATAAGTCCTGAAGATACTCTGGTGCAGTTCCATGTAGACATTTATATAAAAGAACTGCCTTGTGAAAATCTATCCTGTCATATATTGTGAACCATTTGAGTTCTGTAAATAATGCTTTTGAGGGATGGTCAACAGATGTATCTAAAATTACACGTGCTGCTCGTTTCTGGAGTTTATAAATCCTGTCAAGCTCAGATTTAGCACAGTTTCCCCATACATTAGAACAGTAATCCATTGTTGGAAGAATATACATCTAGTAGTATAGATTGCGAGTTTCCATAGGTAAATATTTCTTGATTCTACTGAGAAGGGCAATTTTGGATGACAGTGTTTTACAAAGCTTATCAATATGGTCATTCCATAATAAATTATTATCTATGGACACACCTACAAGCCTCAGTGCAGTGTTTTTGTGGACAGCAAGCAGTAATTAAGTGTATTGTTGATAGCATCAATGTAGTGTTTTTGTTGTAGAAAGTTAAATATTTTGAATAGATTGAATAGGAATAGGAAAACAATATCATAAAATGTAAAACATTTAGTCAAATAATAGGCAACATGAAACTTTTAATAAACAGCTAAGCATGCCACTTTGTCTACTTTTAGCAATATCAGTGTTTTGAAAATGTAAACTTTCAACATGGTTCAGAGAAATTACTGTATTACTTTATTTTTCATAGGTTAGCTAGAATCAAGGCGGAAGCTAAACGTCGTAGGGAGGAGAGAGAACGTTTAGAAATGTTGCGCCAGAGAGAGTTAGAAATGAGGGAGGAATTATTCTTGAAACAATTCTCAGAATGGACATCGAACCCCGATGGCAGAGTGGATCTTTCTCTGGTAAAGTTTTTTTCAATTTGTTATAAACAGCCGGAACATGATTACAAAATTATTTTATTCATAATATTGCAAGGAAATACATTCTTACCTGATAGAGCTGCTTACCGCAGGTTTAACATACCCCTATGCACATTTTATGACATCAGGTGTACTCAAATGTTATAATTTCATATGCCACTTGAGTGTCCTGTTTTTAACATGTAAAAACACTCTTACTGACTGGTATGTGGTATATAATTTATTGACACTAATGATGATCAAATATGTATTTGGTACCAGTATATAATTTAGATCAATAATTTTAACACAGAGTTTTCTGCACACAATAAACCCCTATAATGTTTCACTTTTTAATGAAAGGTCGACATAATACTGGTGTTCCAAATTCTGGCTTTTGATTACGAGTGGTCCCACTCGTGTGAGATAACTCTTCTGTAACAAGACAGTGGTGTGATAAAATGGGTGTCTTTTTATGCAGGAATAGGAACTATACCATAACAGATTGTTGATATGATCAGACCATAACAGATTGTTGATATGATCAGACCATAACAGATTATTGATATTAATCAGACCATAACATATTGTTGATATTATCAGACCATAACAGATTGCTGATATTATCAGACCATAACAGATTTGCTGATATTATCAGACCATAACAGATTGCTGATATTATCAAACTCGTGTGTCTTTTTATGCAGGAATAGGAACTATACCATAACGGATTGTTGATATGATCAGACCATAACAGATTATTGTTATTATCTGACCATAACAGATTGCTGATATTATCTGGCCATAACAGATTGTTGATATTAATCAGACCATAACAGATTGCTGATATTATCAAACCATAACAGATTGCTGATATGATCAGACCATAACAGATTGCTGATATGATCAGACCATAACAGATTGCTGATATGATCAGACCATAACAGATTGTTGATATTGTCAGACCATAACAGATTGCTGATATCATCAGACCATAACAGATTGCTGATATTATCAAACCATAACAGATTGCTGATATCATTGGACCATAACAGATTGCTGATATCATTGGACTTAATTGTTCTGAACTTGAACTTCAAATGGTTTCCTTGCATGATAGTTTTACATAATTGAAAGCATAAATCGAAAATATTATCTTTAAGTTTGTTATGTCTGTTTAGTTATCAGCATCAGCTTTGTTTAGTCAACAACTTCATTTCTCATTTTTCATTGTTTTAGTCATTTTTTTCGTGTTTGAACTCATTAACTTTTTTTCATGGCTTCACTGGCTTCAGATGTTGGCCAATTTTTCTGTTTAATATGTTTAACTCTATTGTTTTAAAAGATTGGGTGGGAGGTCACTGTACCTCTCCATGTTTCTTCCTCATTATTTACAGTGGTTTTAATATTTGATCATTTCATGTTTCATGCACAAGGGGACAATTCAAATGCAGAAACACATACATACAATGTTTCCCTTATACATATCAGTAGAGGGCATATAGTGTTACAAATCAATGGAGACCATACAGTGTTAATTGTGTCCAACATTACAAATTTCATTTCAGATTAATACTGTATATACTTACTTATAAGTCAAGTCCAACTGCAAACTGCACAGACCCAGATCTGCCATCCCATAATGCACAGGCAGATCTAGTTCTATGCAGTTTGTTATGAGCAAACAGTAGAACAAACAGCATACACCCTGATCTGCAGGCACATTATGCAGGCACAGATCAGGGTGTGTGTTGTTTTAATTTACAGTGTTTTCCTGGAAATTGTATAGAGTTTGTTCCTTTTTTTCACCTTCAATCTTTTTGCTTTCATTACTGCAATCAGGATTTCATGGGCTGAATCCAAATTTAGTATGGGTAGTGACCCTACATTTGTCCACTAGCATGGAAATTTATACATAGGCTTTTGTTATAGGTCTTCAACTTTCTTTTCAGCTTCAAAATGCACTGAAGTCCTTTGCTGAATTGTCAGAGAACTTTCCAGAACATATCCGAGAGGCTGCCAAATTTAGCCATCCTTTGGAGCCAACAGATGAAAGTGGAAAGGCATTAACAGTTAAAGAATTTGCAAAGGTGATTCATTATTCAAAAAAGGTCATTCTATAACATTATTCTAAAAGTGTGCATTTTACTCACTGCAAATTAGTAATATATACAAGTGTTTTGTTGTTAAAGTTTATGCTTATGAAATTTTTAAGCAAACTGGAATTTTTTAAAAATAATGTTTTTGAGAACCTTAGCACAAATTTTTCTTCTCATCATCAGCATTGGTACCTATAATTAATCATTTATTTATCTATTTGTTTCCAGTACATGGCAAGCTTTGTGGCTGAAATGCCAAGGGAGATTTTTCAGCATTTTATGGTACACATAGGCAAATGCGCCACAACCCATAAATCAGCAGCACAGCGTGAGACCCGACGAATTGTTCTGTCTAATCTATTCCACTCCTGTGATCATAGTGGGGTAAGACATAAAAATATGTAAAAGTCTGTATAACAAATGCATTTATTTTGCTTGATTCTTTTGCTTGACAATTTGTTTGTACATGTAACAAAATTTGTATGTTTTTAATATGGGAATGATGTACATGTATTTTGAACATTGTATAATCAATAAGTCTTTAAAATCCTGAAAAAAATATAGTGAAAAAATATAGTGATATTTTCCTAAATATGCATTCCTTTTGATCCAATAGTGCTCAGTAAATTTCTATGGCACAATCAAATGCATGAAAAACTAGACCAGAACCTTTGTGGAACATCTCAGTAACTTTCTGTCAGTACCAGGGTCCTTGTATATGGCATGTTATGGATATATGATGTATGGAAAAAGCAGTGTTATGGATATGTTTTATCAAAAAAGCAGCATTATGGAGATATGATTTATGGAAAAAGCAGTGTTATGGATATATGATTTATGGAAAAAACAGTGTTATGGATATATGATGTATGGAAAAAGCAGTGTTATGGATATATGATGTATGGAAAAAGCAGTGTTATGGATATATGATGTATGGAAAAAGCAGTGTTATGGATATATGATTTATGGAAAAAGCAGTGTTATGGATATATGATTTATGGAAAAAGCAGTGTTATGGATATATGATGTATGGAAAAAGCAGTGTTATGGATATATGATGTATGGAAAAAGTAGTGTTATGGATATATGATGTATGGAAAAGCAATGTTATGGATATATGATGTATGGAAAAAGTAGTGTTATGGATATATGATGTATGGAAAAAGCAGTGTTATGGATATATGATCTATGAAAAAGCAGTGTTATGGATATATGATGTATGGAAAAAGCAGTGTTATGGATACATGATTTATGGAAAAAGCAGTGTTATGGATATATGATGTATGAAAAAAGCAGTGTTATGGATATATGATGTATGGAAAAAGCAGTGTTATGGATATATGATATAAGGTTTTATGGGAAAACTAACAAATTTCATGCCTTAACCATTCAGATGCTTGATGTTTACTGTAATGTTTACTGTAATGTTTACTGTAATGTCTAATGTAATGGCTTATACATATTTTTTCTTGGTCGTTTAGCAAGTGATACAGGATCGTACCAGACTCTGTATGAATTATATTACTCCTTACAGCTTATTTTCTACCAAAGTTTTCTCACTTAGAAAACCTGGACAAAAATCATTAATATGGTTTATAAAAACAGATAACTTTTGTGTGTGAAGTTATTTTTTATCTTTGTTCCCAATTAAACTCTCAATATTTTCTTTCTTTAATTTTAAATAATAAAAGAAGGACAATTTTTTCCAAGAAGATAACTCAATTAATTATTAAGAATTATTTTATCTTGAGGTACTCTATTATGTATAATATTTACAGAAAATATATGCACATATGTGTAGTTTACATATATGCACATATGTGTAGTTTACATATAAACACCCACCCCCCCACCCACCCCCCCACACACACCTACCTATGTCTGAACTCTTGAACTAATAACATAACAGTATACATGAGAAAAACATGACAAAAAATAAGATTGATCAGTAAATATCGTGATAGGTAAAGGATCCAAGCTCGCTATACACTTGTACTGATATGGAAAAACTACAATTCAAACATAGATTAAAAAGAAAGCAAATGTATATTAAGAAGTTAAGGCACAAATTTACATGTGAATGTACACCAGTAGTGGTGAATTGGGCCGTTGTAAAGGGCAGGTGATAAGGGTGACTGCCCTTGGTGCCAAACCGAGGTTGGGGGAGAGGGGGCATTTCATGGAGTTTCTGTATTTTTTTATTTTTGAGTGGGTGATGCCAAAGTTTATGTTCAGCTTTGGTGACTGTTTCATCTAGTGTAAACTTGCATTAGTTGTTGTGGTGGAGACTGAATAATATCCAACCAGACAGCCTTTCATGAAAATATTGTGCAGTTTGAGCCCATTTAATTTTCTTTGAAGTACTATTCTATACAAGAGTACCTGGATACAGTTTTGAATTTATGTTGGTAATATAAAAAAATTACTATTCTTAAATTAACTTTTTAAAAATTAAAGTGGGGAATTAGTGGCAGAATTATTAATTTTAATTTAATTTAATTAATTTTAATTTTATTTAATTTGTGAAACTTTGCATTTCATTTTAAATTTATGTAGCTGGTGATGCTTGTTATTTTCTGAGCAATTAAAAATGTAATAAATATTTTCTTACACTCCAGGAAAACTGCAAATGGTATATTTTATGCCTTGTCTGTTAACCAGTAAAAGAGGCTGAATATGTCTAAGCAGTAAAAATACAGTTATTATTCCTAATCTAATATGACCTTTATAAGCTGTTAATAGATTTTCCTAAAAAATAATTTTTTGGCTTGTTCCTCGCCTCAAAAAGTGTTAAGATTACAGAAAAAAAAACATGGGCAACTGTATAGTAGAGTTTTATTTTTGAACAATCAAATACTTACATTATCAGTTGGCTTGAAATATATATATATATATATATATATATATATATATATATATATATATATATATATATATATATATATATATATATATATATATATATATATATATATATATTACATATCATTTATTCATAGCAATCTGACTACATGTTTAATGCAATTGCTGGCATTTCTTCAGATCGGCCTTCTGGACAGGTACAGAATTTTGAAATTGTTTGAAGATTTCTGGGATGCAAGAAAAGGTGAAGCGGAAACAAACCTTCGTAACCCACGAAAGTGTAAGAAATAAATCAAGCAACTTTTTTATATCTGCACTATTTGGGGATGCATTTAATAGGTCACATCTGTCCATCTGTCTCTCCACTTGAATTGAATTGAGGAAGGTGGTCATATTTGGTATGATGCTTCAAGAGGATTAGTATATGACCATAAATGACCATAAATGAAATTTTGGAATATGCACAAAGTCATAACCAAATGATTCTTAGTACATTTATTTTGTATTAGTATGTTGAGTATTGACACTAGTGGCTGCAACGATTCTTCTTGCCATTCAAAGTATAACAGGAAAAAATCTTAGTGCAGGAAAATTAGTATTCAGTAAGAAATTTAACTCAAGGAGTGAAAATGTTGAAAGATTTTGGATTATTTATAGAATTTTTTTCTTCTCTTACTGTGAGATATCACACATATGAGATATAGCAACCTATGAAGAGTATTCGCAAACACATACTATTCGATTTGTGTATTGACTGATTTATCATGATTCAATATATGAGACCACCTTCTTGTAAAATACATTATACAAATAATATTACCGTTACATAATAAAATGTGATTCATGACCACATCCAGCTTAAAAGTTAAACAGAAACACATTATAATGTAAGGTGTATGTTTGTTGTGTATATTACCTGTGTTGCCAAGGAAACCAAAATAGAGAATGTTTTGATACTGTCTATTACTGGCATTGTCCGAACTCTTTTAGAAGAAACCCAGCGGGGGATATTGTTATCCTGCACATCTGTACATAACTTTATTTTAGGTGCATGCACATTCACGTATGACGCATGTGTTACATCTCTTGCAACTTATAAAACTGGTTCAGTTCTCCTACATTGTAAAGTTATCCATGGGAGTCATGGAGTATACCACATTATAATGAGATTGCCTTATATTGAAATACATGATACATTGCTACCTCATTATAAAGTTATCCATTTGAACCATGAAGTTATCACATAATAGTGAGATTGTCTTATATTGAAATACATGATACTTTTCTACCTCATTATAAAGTTATCCATTTGAACTATGAAATAGACCAGATAATGGTGAGATTGTCTTATATTGAAATACATGATACATTGCTACCTCATTATAAAGTTATCCATTTGAACCATGAAGTTATCACATAATAGTGAGATTGTCTTATATTGAAATACATGATACATTGTTACCTCATTATAAAGTTATCCATTTGAACCATGAAATAGACCAGATAATGTTGAGATTGTCTTATATTGAAATACATGATGCATTGTTACATCATTATAAAGTTATCCATTTGAACTATGAAATAGACCAGATAATGTTGAGATTGTCCTATATTGATATACATGATACATTGTTACCTCATTATAAAGTTATCCATTTGAACTATGAAATAGACCAGGTAATGGTGAGATTGTCTTATATTGAAATACATGATACATTGTTACATCATTATAAAGTTATCCATTTGAACTATGAAATGTACCATCTGTAATGATGTACATATAATTTCATTGTAAATTGGGATATATGATCCCCACATGCCTTATAACAGAAAATGTCTTTTAATAAAGGACACTACTGTATTGAAGTGTCATATTTGGTATTACACTAGTGTATTGAAGTGTCATATTTGGTATTACACTAGTGTATTGAAGTGTCATATTTGGTATTACACTAGTGTATTGAAGTGTCATATTTGGTATTACACTAGTGTATTGAAGTGTCATATTTGGTATTACACTAGTGTATTAAAGTGTCATATTTGGTATTACACTAGTGTATTGAAGTGTCATATTCGGTATTAAATATGCACATGTACACAACTAATTTCTAACAATACTACCTGTATGGTGGTACACTGTGGAGGCAGCATTAATGTCGGAGTCAATGAAACATGTTCCTTTGCTACATGTAAGGGGTAATCAAATGACCTTACAGGGCAACCATACTAGCAAAATTGTATGATGTGAATATTTTAAGAGTTATAGATACCTGTAATAGAGTTGTTAGCATTAAACCTACATTATTGAATGTTTAAGAACCAAGGATTGTTCAATATTTATTTCAGTTCAAACATAAAATTGCTTCTGTTAGTTTTTATTAAACAAAATCATGTGTAGGTAACTCCGTACTTAAGTGTTTTGATGCCCCTTAGTTATCGATCTAATTAAATGATCAAGTAACAATGTGACACAGCTCAATTACTTTTACATATGGACATACGTTTTAATATGACAGGGCCTGTTGTGGAGGTGGATGAAGCAGATGATGATATTAGTGATGATGAAGAACATGAGAGACGTATTAAGTCTCGTGACACCACACAAGTCAGCATTCAGTCACATGCAAAATCCACAGAGGAGGAGAAACAGGCAAAGAATGAGAATAAAGAAAAGAGTGACCTGGATGAAAGAGAAAAATCAGTAAAAACTCCAGAAAAAGAAGGTAGGTTGTAGTTGTATTGAAACAGAGGCATAGTTAATTCATCTTGCTCTTTCATAAAATACCACACATCTGTCATAATTAATTCATCATGCTGTCATAAAATACTAAACATCTGTCATTATAGTTAATTCATCTTGCTTTGTCATAAAATACCAAACATCTGTCATTATAGTTAATTCATCTTGCTTTGTCATAAACTACCACACATCTGTCATAATTAATGCATAATGCTCTGTTATAAAATATCAGACATCTGTCGTAGTTAATTCATCATGCTGTCATAAAATACTAAACATCTGTCATTATAGTTAATTCATCTTGCTTTGTCATAAAATACCACACATCTGTCATAATTAATGCATAATGCTCTGTTATAAAATATCAGACATCTGTCGTAGTTAATTCATCATGCTGTCATAAAATACTAAACATCTGTCATTATAGTTAATTCATCTTGCTTTGTCATAAAATACCAAACATCTGTCATTATAGTTAATTCATCTTGCTCTGTCATAAAATACCAAACATCTGTCATTATAGTTAATTCATCTTGCTCTGTTATAAAATACCAAACATCTGTCATTATAGTTAATTCATCTTGCTCTATTATAAAATACCAAACATCTGTCATTATAGTTAATTCATCTTGCTCTGTCATAAAATACCAAACATCTGTCATTATAGTTAATTCATCTTGCTCTGTCATAAAATACCAAACATCTGTCATTATAGTTAATTCATCTTGCTCTGTTATAAAATACCAAACATCTGTCATTATAGTTAATTCATCTTGCTCTGTTATAAAATACCAAACATCTGTCATTATAGTTAATTCATCTTGCTCTGTTATAAAATACCAAACATCTGTAATAGTTAATTCATCTTGCTCTTTCATAAAATATCAAACATTTTGCCATAGCTAATTCATCTTGCTCTGTCATAAAATACCAAACATCTATCATGACTGATGAATCTTCCTTTGTCATGAAAATACCAAACATCGATCTTGGTTTAATGCATCTTGCAGTGTAATACAAATATTATATTTCTGTCATGGTTAACGCATTTTAAATCACAATAAAGGTGAAAGTTAGCAATGAAAATATGCTCTTTTCTTTTTTAAAAATTCCAAGGCCACAACATTCAATGAATTCCTGGCAAAAGGGGATTCATAATAACATTTACTCAGAAGAATGGAGGTTTTCTTCATTTTGGATGCTACAGTTTATTAAACAGCTTTCGTGACTCTTTGCTCCATCCACATGCATGCTTTATTTGTGTTAATGCAGGTATTAATGCAGATGGAAAAGATGAGGAAGAATCATTCGATATGTTTGGAGAAACTGAGGAAAAAACACATCAGGAGAAGGAAGAAGAAAAAGATTTGAAGGACAAAGAAGACCAAGGTCAAGGACAAGACAAGGAAATAGATCCAACCAAGAAAAAGGGGGAGACCAAAGATTCAGAAACAGAACCAGATAAAGAGATTGAAGCCCATGGATGGGTGAAGGAAAAATCTCTCACAAAGGAAAGAGCCAAGGCTGTGGATGATAATGACCAGGAACCTACAGCCCCAATGTCTCCTGCAAAGGAACTGTCCTCAGTTGGAACTAAGCATGAGGAGGCTGAATCAGGTATAGATTAGATTGTTTATGCTGAAGATTGTAATGAGTTTACTATAACAGATAATGATGATTATGCCATATATTGTGATGAGTATGCCATAGATTGTGATGAGTATGCCATATATTGTGATGAGTATGCTATTGTTTAGGTTGATTATGCTTTAGATGATGGTGATTATGCTTTATATTATTGTGATTGTGCTATAGATTATGGTGATTATGCTATATGTTATGGGTGATTATGCTATATATTATAGTGATTATGCTATAGATATTATGAGTGATTATGCTATATATTGTGGTAATTATGCTATCGATTATGGGTGATTAAGCTATATAATATTATGATTATGCTATATATTATGGGTGATTATGCTATATATTATGTTGATTATGCTAATATGGTGATCATGCTATATATTATGGTGATTATGCTATAGATTATGGTGATTATGCTATAGATTATGGTGATTATGCTATAGATTATGGTGATTATGCTATATATTATTGGTGATTATGCTATATATTATTGGTGATCATGATATATATTTTGGTGATTATGCTATAGATTATGGTGATTATGCTATAGATTATTGGTGATTATGCTATAGATTATTGGTGATTATGCTATATATTATGGTGATTATGCTATAGATTATGGTGATTATGCTATAGATTATGGTGATTATGCTATATATTATTGGTGATTGTGCTATAGATTATTGGTGATTATGCTATATATTGTGGTGATTATGCTATAGATTATGGTGATTATGCTATAGATTATTGGTGATTATGCTATATATTATGGTGATTATGCTATAGATTATGGTGATTATGCTATAGATTATGATGATTATGATTATGATTATGATTACAGTCCTCACTGTCCTGGATTTATCTGCAGCATTTGACACAATAGAGCATGATATATTACTTCACTGTCTCCAGCATGTATTCACCATTCAGAATATAGCCTTACAGTGGTTCAAGTCCTACTTAGTCAACAGGACACAAATTATATCTGTAAATAGAATACATTCCAGCCCAGTTGACGTATGTTCCACAGGGATCTATTCTTGGACCTTTTCTCTTTATTCTATACACTCAGCTGCTCTCATGTGTCTTAGATAATCACCCAGTGTCGCACCAATTGTACGCTGATGACACCAAAATATACAAGTGTAGCCACCCAACTGAAGTTGATGATGCATTTCTGATGTGAAATCATGGATGACACGTAACAAGCTGCAGATGAATGATGATAAAACTTAAGCTATTCTGATCACAACACAAAGACTTTCTCATTCACATCCTTTACCTCAGACAATAAATATCAGCAAGACCAACATTAAATTCTCACAGTCAGTATGAAACCTAGGTGTTACTCTAGACAGTACTCTCACATTGCACCATCATGTCATGAACATATGCAAGGCTGCATATCTTGAACTGAGACGCATCAGTTCCATTTCGTAAATATCTTTTGTAAATACCTTTAGATGCCACTAAAACACTTGTGTGTTTATTAGTACTTTCAAGATTGGACTATTGTAACTCAATTCTGTCGGGTTCATCACAATATTTACCATATTTTCGTGCATTTAAGACGCACCTAATTATAAGACGCACCCATATATAAGATGCAGGTTTTGACGATTTGTGAAAAAAATATTTTAAATAAGACGCCCACAAATATAAGATGCACGCGGCCACGCCATCTGCCGAACTGAGCAATTTATCTTCAGTGGTTACCTTTCCTTTATCATAAATGAAAATTTGTCCAATGTTCCATCACCCGTCAGATGTAAACAAGGCTTCATTACCGTTTTTAGTTGAGATCAAAGAATTGTCTGAGGCAGGACCGCAATGGTTATTGTTTATTCTTATCTCCCGATGGGCCAATAGCGGATGGGTTTAGTACCTGGTATCTAGATTCTAGTACAATAAACGCCGGATGTAAAGGCTTCATTGATCCACTAGGCCAAGTCTTCAGCGGGTGGGATTAGTACCGTACATAGACCAATAAATGCCCGATGTATGCGGTTAGCATATATAAATGTGGGAACAGTCTCTTGTTATATATAAATGAGTGATCAGTTTGCTTAGCATTTTTAAAATTTACAAAATTGTCACGATGCCGAAGCGAAAATCATATGCGGTCGACTTTAAATTAGTCGTCATCATGGCAACAGAGCTGCTGGAAGAGAATTTAGCTGTAGTGAGAAGAATGTACGTGATTGGAGGTTGGAGGAAGAGGAGATTAAGAAGTTGAATCCAAGGAAATGTGGTAATTACTGAACACTTACCCAGTTGTTTTTACAACTAGGAATGAAATCGTGAAACGTGAATATCGACCGCAAAATTCGTCCTTCAATATCACACATTGTACCATTCGTTCGTGTTAAAAAATACTTAAATAAGACGCCCATTAATATAAGACGCACCCTGGGTGTGCGGGGTATGTAAAATTTTGTATAAGACACATCTTATAAACACGAAAATACGGTACTCCAGAAACTTCAAAAAGTTCAAAACACAGCTGCACCGATCATCTTTAGAGTACCTTGATCAGAGCGCACCTCACCACTGCTCTGTACCCTACACTGGCTATCAATTCGATACAGAATCAAACACAGAATTTTTTCTCTGTGCTATGTTTTACTGACAGACTCCAGTCCAACATACCTATCCAGCCTCACCCATGTGTATATACCAGCTAGATACTTACACTCTTCTTCTGACAATCATATACTCATTGTTCCCACTGTGAAAACGAAGTCATATGGACAACATTCTTTTGCATACCAGGGCCCGGCGATGTGGAACGAATTGCCCATTGAAATTAGACACAAAGACACAGTGGTCCCTTTTAAGAGTGCTCTTAAAACTCACCTTTTTCGACTGCAGGGACAAACTTAGAGATCTAATAATGTTTTGTATTGTATATGGTTTAAGCATGTTTTTTATGTTTTCCAATTTCATTGTTTTTGTCATTTGTTTTTCTGTAGTGTAGTCATATCATTATAAATGGTGTAAAGCGCTTAGAGCTTCGATAGATTAGGCGCTATACAAAGTCCTCATTATTATTATTATTATTATTATTATGATAATGTGATAGATTATGCAATGGACCATTGTCCATTGTCTAACATTCATTTATATATTAGCTCATTTTTGTTATAGCTTCCCTTAAAACAATTAGATGAGTGCATTTAAACTTGTCACACACACACACACACACACACACACACACACACACACACACACACACACACACACACACACCATTGTATAGCTGGTCCTAAATGAAAACAGTGCTGCATGGTCTACAGATCTTCTGGTGACAAGTCATCCTCACTAGATGGACATATCAAGATGGAGTTTTCACTTGAAGACTCCTTATGGTGTCTGTTGGGCCTAAATGAAACTGACATGACATCTAATATGGCTACATGACAGCATGATTGAAAATCTTGTGTTCCTCCTGAAACACAGAAAGTGTTATTGACACAAGACGACTTATTATGAAGTCTAGTTGATCCTAAATGAAAATAGTTCTGCTTGGACATCCAATTTGACCACAAAGGTATCCATTTTTAAAGGCCAGTTATTGCTATCCCTTTTGAATGGATTGCCTTATCAATATGGAGATTTAACTAGAAGACTTAATATAATGTTTACATGCTCCAGAATGAAATGGTGGCATTCTGATATCCAGTGTGGTTGCTGTGGTAACCATCTTGAAAATCTCATCCCTTCTCCTACCAAACAAAATTCATTTCATCATGGGGTCTTCTCTTCTGATGTTTTGTTGGTTCTAAATGAAAATGGTGCTGCCCATCCAATTTGGCACCACAGCAGCTATCCAGAAAATGGTGTTATTGTTTTGACAGATTGTCATATTGGCATAGGATTTTTACTGGAAACCTTTATATGTTGTCATGTTGAACCTAAAAACAGTTTGTGCATATCTGATATCCAATATGGCCACCAAAGTGGCCATCTTTAAAATGGTTTTGTTATTCCTCCTAGATGAAAAGCCAAGTCAACACATTTAGATTTCACCAGAAGACTTCTGATGGTGACTATTTGTTTTTCTAAAGTAAAATGGAAAATGGAAGAAATCTAACTTGAAGTATGGCCATTATAGTGGCCATCTTGAAAATTTCATTTTCGCTGGAAAGTCAAATTCACCAAAATTCCCCAAATTTTTATGTCTAGTTGGTCTTGACTGAAAGTGGTGCTGATATGACCTCAAATGTGGCTGCCATAACAACTAGATTATTGAAAATCTTGTCATTTATCCTCCAGACTGGATGGTCATATAAACATGGTTTTTCACAATTGAATTGAAGTACTCTTAGAATAGTGTGTACATTTTCTCAATGAAATTTTAGTTTCGCTTTCCATCTGCACTCACTCATAAGTCTAGTCAAATTGCAAACAACAAAGATCCTGTCCTGCTGTATCATAATGCACCTGCAGATTAGGGTCTATGTTATTTGTCCTTTTGATTTCCGGTAATACTAACAAACTGTACATAACCAGATCTGTCAATGCATTTTGTGATGGCAGATTTGGATCTGTGCAATTCGTAGTTGGACTTGTCTTATAAGTGAGTACATATGGTATGTAACCCATTTTGAAATTTGGGTGAGTTTGTTTCTTTTAAAGGATGTCAATTTTGTCTTTACTTCTACGATATCTACGTCTATTATTGAAAGAACATAAAATATAATTATTTGTGAACTACTTTGAATTATTTTCAGAAGATGATATAAAATTAAAGTCTGCAGCACAGGACAAAATGGTACCCAAGATCGCTGGTGCAGACATTCAGTCTACCAATGTGTCTTTTGCTGAGGGAACCACTTTTGAAAAAGAAAGAACAAGTAAGTGACATGAGTCACATTAGGATTTCCATACAAAGAATTTCATGAAAGAAACGGGAAATATGAATTATATTTTATCAATTTACTAATTTTATTAATCCGCCATGTCCAAAATTGGATTAAAGCAGCAAATTTTTAAAGAATAATTTTTTAAACCAGTACACAAGTTCTGAAACTTGTTGCAGAATTTAGTTTTATCTAATAAAAAAGCAGTTTATAATTATAATAGAACTTTCCTTAATATTATTGATAATCATGGTTCCATCATTGTCAAAATATGACTACCTAGTTCATTGTTTGTCAACATGCCTCTGCGGGATCAAGATTATAGTTTAAGTCATAGGTGCACTGTTTTATATCTTGAGACAGGTGCAACGATCGTACACCACTGTTACTATGTGTTCATGAGCAAGTCATTTTACTACATTATCCAGATTCTATTTGTGTTGCTAAGAAAAGAAAACGTGATACTAGATCAGATATTTTCTTAGATATGCTCCATTTCAGTCAATTATTTAAAGCAAACAAAAACCAAAATCCTAACTCTTTTCGAAACCTAAGTACAATAAACTCATTGAAATTTTGGTCATAATTTCATTCCTGTTTCAGTTATGACAGCACAGAGTTGCAGTTACTCTGTGGCTTCCGCATTTGATGAAACAATCCTGACGATATCGCAGTTTGTTCAGCTGACAGAAACTTTCCTTGGAGAAGAACCACTTCGGAAGGAGTTTGAAGCACTTGTCAACTTTGTCAAAGACGAGTACCAAGAGACGGAACAAGAGAAATTGGATAGGATGGTTAAGGTAACATTATTAAGCCTAAAGTCTATTTCAACATGGTCTAATATTTTGTTTAATTAAAATTTATCCTGTTTTGGGGGAATAATTTCCATTGATAATAAACCACTCACCTCATTCTATGTACACCTTTCCCTCGATAATTCACAACTAAATAACTTGTCAGGCATGGATCCCTTTTTTTCTCAAGAAAATACCTAATGAATTGGCTCCTATTTTTTGAATGTGACAAAAATCATGTTAATAACTGGTATATGAAACGTTTCTATCTTGCTCAGTTTTTCATCAAAAACACTTATTAGTATACTTTGTTATGTTTTCTTTATAATAATTATGTGTACATTGTAATCAACAATATTCACACAAAAATTTGATCCATAAAATTGTTAGTAATGCCTATTGATGGCAACACTTTAAGAAATAAATACTAATTAAATTGGTTTTGTTTAGTGAAATTCATGTTTTAGTTTTGTCTTTTAATTCGGTTTTAGTCTAATAATGATAGATATGATATACTGTCTTGTATTCAAATATGAAAAGTGTCAATCTACCATCTCAGTGTTTCAATGAGAACCTAATTAAGTGTTGACTGTTCTTACCACAATTTGCAGAGTGTTGTTTTATTAGAATAAATTAAAAGTAGATTTGCTTTGTATCATTATCTTAACTATATATATTGTATGAAATCAAATAAAGACAAATGGAATTAAGAAAATGTTAAAAGGCAGATCCTACAGGCAGAAGCACAAGTTTATCCTTCTGATTTGCAAATATGTTCCAATGGAAGTAAGAGAAAGGATACATGAAAACTTTGTTTCACAACTACAACTCATTATGGAGAAGTGAATTCCAATGTTTGTAGTTAACTTCAAATTCTCAAATTGACACTCGGGGCTTTACTCCGGGATTTTCACTAACGCTTGCAATGAAATCACAGTGTCGGTGTTTTATTGATAGAGCAATGAAGAAAAATTGAATGTTGACATTGATGCTTGTCGTTTGATGAAATAAATATCCACAGGTTTGAAACAGGAACCTTGTTTTGTGTGAATCAACAATAACAATAATAATTATATCTTCATTCACATGCAAAAGCAGTTACATTATAATATTTTCACTGTTACACATGTTAAAACTTCTAGGAGTCATGATTTTACAATCTTTCTGAGGTTAAATTATACAGAGCAGTGAACAACTTTATTACAAAGTATGATTATAAAACTAATTTTAAGCCATTAAACAGTACACCGCAACAACCAAGTCAATATCCAGCCAGAATGGCACCTTCTTAATTTTTTTAACTTGCACTTCCACTTTTGGACCCATTTGTGCACATATTATCGAGAGAGAGGTGCATAATAAAATGATTACTATATTTGGATTACAAACTTGAACTTTTGAATTAGAGTTTGTCCACTATTCTATTTCACCCATTTGTGCATTGTGAATTGTCATGTGACTTACATTTACCCTGCTTGTAAGTCACATGATCAAGTTATGACCTTGTTGAGTATTGTTACACACTGCTTGACTACTTTGTAAGAGAAATTCTGAATTCTGTGTGTTGAAAATTGACCAATCACAGTCTTAGAGTTTTGTTTATAAAGTAATAAGAATCATTTTGCCGCTTTTATTTTGACAGCTTTTAGCTTGTTTCTTTCTTTACCCATTTCCAGGCCCGTAAGGAAGCCCTGTCATCACGGAGGAAGCTAATTCTGGATCAGCTGTTTGAGAAATGGGATAATGATGGGTCGGGCTATCTGGACTTGGATGAGGTGCAAACCATCATGCAGAAATACAAAGATGGCCAGGAAAATGAGGCTATTGAAAAAGGTAATTGAATATGATTGCTTTTTCTCAAGTACTGTGTACATTATTGAAGCAAAATTATTTTTCAGATAAAAAGAATATAGTTATTTTTTATTTTGCTTTTCTGTCTTATTCATTAGTACTTGATGAGTCTTTGTTCTCTTTTTGGGGCCTCGAGTGGCCAAGTGGTCTAAAGCGCTCACCATTATGGATCACGCCCATCTCACCTCTGTCTGCGAGGGTTCAAGTATTGGGTTGGGCTAATGTGGGTATGTGAGCAAGCTTGCCAGTAGCTTCTCATGGGTCAGTGATTCTTTCAGGATTTTCACAAGTTCTTCCTGTACCATTTATACTGGCTGCCATATATTTTGTGCTGAAAAATTGGTGTTAAACCCTACAACAACAACAACAACAGCAACATGATTCCCTTTTTTAAAGATAATTTGTCTTTTGAAGTAATTCATACATTTATTAAAGGAAATGTCTGTACAAACATTACTGCACTGTTTTTATATCTCTTCTTCAAATTATTCTGAGTTGGCCATTGACATTCGTTTTTTTACCAAAAAACAAAGACATTTCATTCTTCTACCTGTCATATTTTTAAAACCTTTTTTTCATTTGCTTTGTCTTGGGCAATTCCATGTGTGGTTTTTATATTTTATTTGCTTTGAGATCACTGCTCACTTCATTAAATAAAAGATATCTCAGTATAGTAGCAGTATCACAATAAAGGTAGTTAAGATAAATAACTTAGATTTGATTTGGTTTTATGCATAGAATAAAAACCGATTTAATAAAATCAGTTTGATTTCATTTGTGGATGATTTAAATTTGGCCACATAACACTAGTGATTGATCTTTCAATGATGTGATCAATTGTTTCTTGTGACACCAGTTGGGGGTGGGCATGGTTACATGAAGGACCTTCTCGGTTCTTCCGCATGATAGTTTTCTGCTGAATAAGCCTGCTTCATTTTTTTTCTCGCATGCATATCAAACAAGAAATGGCTGGGCTGATAAGTTAAGAGAAATAATGGACTTGAAAAGTCCCAAACATACCCTTTATGCAGTTAATTGCATTTGAAATTATAATAAATTATGTGTGACTTGTTTTGGTATTCAAAAAAAGTCATTGATTTTACCAAGATTACTGAAAAAGTACTTTGGTTCATTGTGTGCCATTTTGTTCATATATGTAGAGGAAGCAAAGTTTGCATTGCCATTTCTTGAGTTGATGCTTTCACCCTCATTTTTGGCATTGGCAATTGAATACTTTTGTATTCTGAAAACAGTATTTACTCTTGTATTTTTCTTCTGTTCAAAAGTAATGCAAACAGTTACAATATAGTAATTTTTCATCCTTTTTTATCAATTATTTTGTCAATTTAATGATTAAATATACTGAAAATTTACACATCAAACTTAAAGAAATTTTTAAACTTCCTTTTCTTTGTAGTAGATTCACTAGCAGAATATTAATGCTTTGGTGGTTTATAGACTGCTGGTAAAGATATAAAAAAAATTATTTCATAATTGACCCTATTTTAAATGAGAAGATATTGTTTATACCTCAAGAACTCACAGCCATTTTATGATGGTAATCAGTTTTCTAGGTTATTGTCTTTCAGTGACAACAGCCTTGCCACAATTTTTCAGAATCAAACTTAGAAAATTAGTAATTTTTTATAAAAAAAAGTTCTCTTTGTATTTCTTTTGTTTTTATATTATTTGCATCATTCGTTTGGTAAAATGGCTGTTTCGAGTGACTGTTTAGAACCGCATTCTTCCTGTTTTCTCACCCATGTTGCATTGTTTGGGTAGGGGGAGATAAGTCACTTTGGCCAAAAATTTCAGTCCAGCACGATTATTATTTATTTTTACTCATACAGATGAATATTAAATATAAATTTGTAAGAAAATTATATTAAAAATATATTGTAAATGCATACATGTAATTGTGTTTGAGACACCGACATAGAAGGAATTTACAAGAACCAATCATGTTTTGGTAGGGGGAGATAAGTCACTTTGACCTAAAATTATAGTCCAGCATTATTATTCATTATATTGAAAATGAATTGAGCACATTTTCCTGAATTGTAACTGCATATGTTTAATTGTGTTTGAGACACTGATGTAGAAGGAATTTACAAGAACCAATCGTGTTCTGGTAGGAGCACATTTTCCTGAATTGTAACTGCATACGTTTAATTGTGTTTGAGACACTGATGTAGAAGGAATTCACAAAAACCAATCGTGTTTTAATGATTTAACATTTTAGCTAAAGAGGAGCTTCAGAAAAAATCTAAACATGCCCATGACAACCGCCTTAGCAAACGGGAGTTTCGCATGTTGGTCACAATGGCTGCTGATAACATGCCTGGTGGAGACCTTGATTATTTTGTTGAATTCCTGAGCAATAGTGTGGAGGTAAGTAAAGAAATAAAATTGTATGTTTATTAGGTAGATAAGATATATTAGGTCAAGGTTATAAAAGTATACTATGTTCATTATCTGGCAATTAAAGGATCTGTAAATGAAATATGTTTTTCAAAAACTTGAAAACTGAAAAATGACAAAACATGGTTTGTACAATCTTGAAAAGTTCTCAATTTTAAGTGATCACCTTGAAAATCTTAATTTGAATAGTTTTAGGCTTGAAAAGTCATTGAATTTGTTAAATAAATTCCTTGACATTTGTAAAAAAAATATGTCTACATTTATCTGAGGGAATACAAGACATTTAAACAAAATTGAGAATTTTGCATGCACATACTTTCAAAAATATGGATTTAATAAATGAATACCTGTTGAAATAAATTTTGTGGATGAAATAACACATTGCTTGGGTAATTATCAGAAGTATTTTTAGTGTGCCATTTCTGTAGCTGCATGCTAATTAGTTATGTATGCCATTTCTATAGTTTGCATGCTAATTAGTTATATATGCCATTTCTATAGTTGCATGCCAATTAGTTGTGTATGCCATTTCTATTGTTTGCATGCTAATTAGTTATGTATGCCATTTCTATAGTTGCATGCTAATTAGTTATGTATGCCATTTCTATAGTTGCATGCTAATTAGTTAAATGTGCCATTTCTTTTGTTGCATGCTAATTAGTTATGTATGCCATTTCTATAGTTGCATGCTAATTAGTTATGTATGCCATTTCTATAGTTGCATGCTAATTAGTTATGTATGCCATTTCTATAGTTGCATGCTAATTAGTTATGTATGCCATTTCTATAGTTGCATGCTAATTAGTTATGTATGCCATTTCTATAGTTTGCATGCTAATTAGTTATGTATGCCATTTCTATAGTTACATGCTAATTAGTTATGTATGCCATTTCTATAGTTGCATGCTAATTAGTTATGTATACCATTTCTATAGTTGCATGCTAATTAGTTATGTATGCCATTTCTATAGTTGCATGCTAATTAGTTATGTATGCCATTTCTATAGTTGCATGCTAATTAGTTGTGTATGCCATTTCTATAGTTGCATGCTAATTAGTGGTGTATGCCGTTTCTATAGTTAGTTGCATGCTAATTAGTTATGTATGCCATTTCTATAGTTACATGCTAATTAGTTATGCATACCATTTCTGTAGTCACATGCTAATTAGTTATATGTGCCATTTCTATAGTTGCATGCTAATTAGTTATGTATGCCATTTTTATAGTTGCATGCTAATTAGTTATGTATGCCATATTTATAATTGAATGATAATTAGTTACATATTAATTCTTCCACTTTTGTACCAGTTTATGCAGTAAAAAATAAAATAACAGATGGAGAAAATTCAATATTTTGTAAGAAAAATACTCTATGAAAACATTCTGTAAGTCTTTGAAAATTTGTTGTCAAGCATTTCTCTGGGACTGTACAGACCATGGCTAAATTTCTTATGCACATGAATTATTGTATATACATGTACATGTACTTCAATTTAATTTCATTGTGTTTGATCATTTGTTGCATATTTGAAATTATGAGTATTCCATTTATGTCTCATTTTTAAAAACTTCATAAAAATTATCAATGTATAACAAGCATTTTAAGACCTATTTAGATCCCACATGTCACACTCTTCAAAAATGACAAATGAGGAAAGACCCATATAGTATTACCCATGTGTGTACATCTGTCTAGTCAAGGGTCATACAGTGTTACCCATGTGTGTACATCTGTCTAGTCTAGGGTCATATAGTGTTACCCATGTCTGTAGATTTGTCAAGTAGATGGTCATGTAGTGTTACCCATGCCTGTACATCTGTCAAGCCAAGGGTCATATAGTGTTACCAATGCTTGTACATCTGTCTAGTTATGGGTCATATAGTGTTACCCATGCTGTACATCTTAGTAAATGGCCATATAATGTTATCCTTGTCTGTACATCTGTCTAGTCATGTGCCATATGGTGTTACCCATATCTGTACATCTGTCTAGTCATGTGTCATATGGTGTTACCCATATCCGTACATCTGTCTAGTCATGTGACATATGATGTTACCCATGTCTGTACATCTCTAGTAAATAGCCATATAATGTTATCCTTGTCTGTACATCTGTCTAGTCATGTGCCATATGGTGTTATTCATATCTGTACATCTGTCTAGCCATGTGACATATGGTGTTACCCATATCTGTACATCTGTCTAGTCATGTGACATATGGTTTTACCCATATCAGTACATCTGTCTAGTCATGTGACATATGGTGTTACCCATATCTGTTCATCTGTCTAGTCATGTGCCATATGGTGTTACCCATATCTGTACATCTGTCTAGCCATGTGACATATGGTGTTACCCATATCTGTATATCTGTCTAGTCATGTGATATCTGTACATCTGTCTAGTCATGTGACATATGGTGTCACCCATATCTGTAAATCTGTCTAGTCATGTGACATATGGTGTTACTCATATCTGTACATCTGTCTAGTCATGTGCCATATGGTGTTACCCATGTCTGTACATCTCTAGTAAATAGCCATATAATGTTATCCTTGTCTGTACATCTGTCTAGTCATGTGACATATGGTGTTACTCATATCTGTACATCTGTCTAGTCATGTGCCATATGGTGTTACCCATATCTGTACATCTGTCTACTCTAGATAGTATGTGCAGTTTCTGACCAGACATTAAAATATCACTGATGTAATTCTGATTGGTCCAAATAAGCCCATGAAATTATTGTGCTGTATCCTCTTTACTGATTGGCTATGATTGTGGGAAAATGTTTTTTGACCCCGCCTTTTGGAATGTTTAGTTTTGAATGAACATTGTTGGTGGCCATTTCTGAACTCAACTTTTGAAAGGAATTTGAGGAAAACGTATCTCAGCTGTCTGAATATGGATAAGTTACCCCCACAGGGGTTTGTTATGTCATGTATAACAATATCATAATGAGAAACACAGCGTAAAACTACAAGACACAAACGAAAATAGGAGGTAAAAAAATAGGTATTGTTTATTAGATGGTGGGGTGGGGGGAGGGAGCGATATATCAGTAACATAGATATAGAATCCACCCTATAAACAAGCGTGGTTTAAATGTTAACTTACAGAAGTAAATAAACTCACCTCTGTTCACAGAAGAATTTGGACATAAATGGGTCTCCTGACAGAACTTTGTCCAACCACAGCATCTTTATGCAGTATATAAAAGGACATTGATTTATATCTTCTGTACAGTCTATTGTTAAAGTCAAATACTGCAAATAGCCAGTCACAAATGTATTACAGTAAATATGGGAATTTCTGCATCCAGTAATCCTATTTCACATGAAAATCACATAAATTTAATGTTTAGTTCTGACATTTTAGGGTAAACATGTACTCTAGGCCTACTGTTTATCATATCAATGTGGCATTACATCGTAGTAATCATTCTGTTTTGAAAAACGATTTTGTCGTTATAAATGTTCTGTTTATTCGGATGGAAGCTTTTTCTTTGATATATAGTTTGATAAAAAAAATGTACAATCTACTTCTACTAATTGAACTATGTTTGGGACTATATTTTATGCACAACAAATGAAAGGTGAACCATCTGTCAGAATGAACAAAATTATTAATTCTTCTTATATCTAAATAATTTCCACTGAAATAAAAACAATGTGATTAAAAAAATCTCAAATGTCTAATGATTTAATATTAAACTTATGAAACTCATTAAAAAATGTCCAGCTTTCACTTGCCAAGGATTGCAAAAGCTGGGCATTATTCAACAAGTTTCATATATTTAATATTAAATCATTACCCATTTGAGATCCTCTGTTATTTATTATTATTATTATTATTATTATTATTATTATTATTATTATTATTATTATTATTATTATTTATATTTTTATTATTTATATTTTTATTATTATTATTATTATTATTATTATTATTATTATTATTATTAATATTATTTATATTTTATTATTATTATTATTATTATTATTATTTATATTTTTATTTTTATTATTATTATTATTTATATTTTTATTATTATTATTATTATTATTATTATTATTATTATTATTATTATTATTATAAGGGCTGTATAGTGTTACCCTTATCTGTACAACTGTCTTGTAAATCAGCAGATACTGTTTCCCATGTCTGTACATCTGTCTGGTAAATCGGCAAATACTGTTTCTCATATCTTTACATCTGTCTGGTGAAGGGACATTGTTTTATCATTGTCTGTACATTAAATTTTATATTGAAGTCCCTGCTGAGGATAGACCTTTGTGTTGCCCTATGTCAAGTAAATTTTATATAGAGGTCCTTGCTGAGGATAGACCTTTGTGTTGCCCCATGTCTATTAAAGTTTTATATTGAGGTCCCTGCTGCGGAAATACCTTTGTGTTACCTCTATGATGAGGTCCCTGCTGAAGATAGACCTTTGTGTTGCCCCATTGTCTGGTTAAGTTTTGTACTGAGGTCCCTGTTTTGAAGGGACATTTGTGTTGGTCATATGTCTGTCTGGTTAAGTTTTGCATTGAGGTCCCTGTTTAGAAAGGACATTTGTGTTGGCCAATGGTTAAGTTTGGTATTGAGGTCCATGTTGAGGAGGGAGAAATTGTGTTCAGTGGACACCTTTTTATGTTTGTATTGAGGTCCTTGTTGAGCAGGGAGGAGGAAGAATTTGTGTTCAATGGACACTTTTTTAGTGTTTTACTGAGGTCCCTGTTGAGAAGGGACATTTGTGTTCAATAGACACTTTTTCTGCTATTTATTAGTCTCAGGTCAAATTCTTAATTTTGAACTATAGGTAGGCGTATGACCACTGCAAACATGTACAAGTGTATACATGTTACGAATACCCCTTGAAATAATTTAAAGTCAAATGTTATTAAAATACACACATAATTAAAGGCTGACATACAAAAACATGTACAAATTTTGCAGTTGATTTGCAGTCTTACAAGTAGATTTTTATTTTAGAAAGCATCTGATAAGGGCGGAGTAAGTAATGGCATGTGTTTGTTGGAAAACTTAACATGTTTGTAAGCTTCACAACTTAGCTGTTTAGGTCTAGATAGCTCTTGTGAGGAAGTAACACTCCTGGTTCAAGTTTTATCTCCCAATGCAGAGCTGAGAGCTTGAAAAGTATAAATCCTGAAAAGTGTCCATGTAGCTTTAATAGGTGTTTGGTTTGAAGACTTTTGCAAAATTTAACCTGCTTCTGCAGCTTATTTGTGAAATTATTGTTTGTTCAGATAGTAATTATATTACTGCCTAATTTTAATATGTTGTGTGGACTTTAACCAAAAAAAATGGAAGTTATGAAACAGATTTCAATCAAACAACATTTTCTGATGATTAATACATTCAAATAACAATACTAATTGTGACTGATAAAGCCAAATAACAATGATTTTTTTTAACTGATAAAGCCAAATAACAATGATTTTTGTAACTGATAAAGCCAAATAACAATGATTTTTGTAACTGATAAAGCCAAATAACAATGATTTTTTTTAACTGATACAGCCAAATAACAGTGATTTTTGTAACTGATAAAGCCAAATAACAATGATTTTTGTTACTGATACTGCCAACTAACAGTGATTTATACTGAATAAAAGACTCGGACAACAATAATTTAATGATTTCTACTGACCAATAAACTAAAACATATATTTTATGTTTACCAACCCAATCAAGTAGGCCAGGGCAAATGGCTAATTTATATGCAAGATGACACATGTTAGCAATTATATTACTTGCTACACAAGATTTCTCACCAGACTTTATTTCTTATTCTCACTCTCTGTCTCTCTGTCTGTCTCTCTGTCTCTCTGTCTGTCTGTCTGTCTGTCTCTCTGTCTCTCTGTCTCTCTCTCTCTCTCTCTCTCTCTCTCTCTCTCTCTCTCTCTGATTTTCATGGTAACACAGATTAGAGAGAGAGAAAGAATAGGAGGGTGAGAGTTTTGAGAATCCGACTTATGTACTTTGGGTATTTACTAATTTGTACAATATGTTGTAAAAAAATTTAACACAACCAACAAAAATGTTGATTTGCATGTCCATGGACTGTTTTTAAAACTGATTCATGCTTTGTATTCTAACATCGATTTTTATATAATTTATTTGTAATCTCAAAGAGTGTCATTAATATAATTTATTTATAAATTCACAGAGTGTCATTAAAAGAATTTATTGATAATTTCAAAGAATGTCATTAAAATATCTGTTTATTATCTCAGACAGTGTCATTAAAAAAATTATTGATAGATAGCCTCAAAGAGAGTCATGAAAATATTTTTTTTTATAATCTCAAAGAGTGTCATAACAAATTTATTATTAATCTCAAAGAGTTTCATTAAAACAATTTTTATAATATCAAAGAGTGTATTAAAACAGTGCTTTTAATTGCAGTGTCATTAAAATAATTTGTATAATCTCTTGGAGTATCATTAAAATAATTTATTAATGCTCTTAAAAGGTTTCATTAAAAAAATGTTTTTAAGCTCAGTGTCGTTACAAATACATTTTTAATCTCAAGGAGTATCATTAAAATAATTTATTTATAATCTCATCGAGTGTCATTAAAATAATGTATTAATAATCTAAAAGGGTGTCATAAAAATAATTTTTTTATAATCTCAAAGAGTCTTTAAAATAATTTTTATCTCAAAAGTGTTAATAAAATAATTTGTTATAATTTCAAAGAGGTGTCATTAAAATAATATATTAATCTCAAAGAGTATCATTCAAATTATTGATTGATAATCTCACAGTGTCAATAAAGATAATTTATTGATAATCTTAAAGAGTATCATTCAAATAATTTATTTAAACCTCAAAGAGTGTCAGTTAAATAATGTTGTTATAATCTCAGAGTGTCACTAAAATATCTTTTTTATAATCTCAAAGAGTGTCATTAAAATTTTTTATCTAATCGAAGAGTGTCATAAAATAATGTTTTAAATCTCAGTGTCATTACAAAAAATTATTAATAATCTCAAAGAGTGTCACTAAAATAATTTATTAATAATCTCAAAGAGTATCATTAAAATAAATGTTATAATAATCTCAAAGAGTATCATTAAAATAAATGTTATAATAATCTCAAAGAGTATCATTAAAATGTTATAATAATCTCAAAGAGTATCATTAAAATAAATGTTATAATAATCTCAAAGAGTATCACTAAATAAATGTTATAATAATCTCAAAGAGTATCATTAAAATAAATGTTATAATAATCTCAAAGAGTATCATTAAAATAAATGTTATAATAATCTCAAAGAGTATCATTAAAATAAATGTTATAATAATCTCAAAGAGTATCATTAAAATAAATGTTATAATAATTTCAAAGAGAGTCATTAAAATAATGTTATAATAATCTCAAAGAGTGTCATTAAAATAATTTGTTGATAATCTCATAAGTTTGATTAGAATAATTTATTTATTATCTCAAAGAATGTCATTAAAATTATTTATTGATAATCTCACTGTGTCATTAAAATAATTTATTTATAATCTAAAAGAGTGTCATTTAAAAAAATGTATGTATAATCTCAAAGATTGTCACAAACATAATGTAGTTATAATCTCAAATTGATGCATATTACTTACAAAATTATGAAAGGAGTTGAATAATTAATTTTGCAAGAAAAAGATTGTAATTATGAAACAAATATTTATAGTTTAAAATTAGCAGTGATGTAAGATTGTATTCATCACCTAATGAAAAATACAGATTTTATCTCATGAACACATAGATTCTGTATAATATAACTTTTGTGATGCCTGCAGTAATTAGGCCCATGCTTGCTCTGCATTGATGGCATGATGTCATTTGGAATGTAACACAGTGATACTTCACATGTGTGATACTGAGAAAGTAAAATGAGTTTGAGCAATGTAATCTCATTGATGTCACGAGATTAAAAAATACATATATATTCCAACTGCATTTAAAATACCAATAATGAATATATACATCATATTGCATGAATTATTTTGAATTTATAGCTTTTAATAACTTTTTCTTATTTTCAGTAGTTTGAATTAAATTTCCTAATTTAAATTTCATTTTGCCATGCCTTTCAAAAAATATATTATTATTTTTGTTTTTCATTTTTTTAAACAATCCTCTGAACAAAACATAAAGTATTGTTTCTACGTTGAAATACTTATTTAGTTATTCCATTATGCAATCTTTCAAAACATGTTTCTTGAATTTCCATTATCTGTTTTCAATTCAATATTTATTCTTTTAGCGCACATATGCGGAACGTATTCGTGGAGAGGCTCGTAAAAAATGGCTGCAGCAGATCGTGACAGCTGCTGAGACAGGTGCAGCTAGTATGGAACCAGTCTACAGAGCAGTTTTCCAGGCTTTGTACAAGGTGGGAGCAGTTAATATATTAATTACCTATATATAAATTGACTATGTTTTAATTATCTTATATTAATTAACTATATATTAATTAACTTTGCATTAATGGAATATGTATTAATTAGCTATGTATTAATTATCTATATATTAATTGATTCATTTATTAATTGGCTGTGTATTATTTGACATAACAAAATGGATGTTTTAAGCTCAAAGCATGAAGAAAAAAAGAGGGGGTCAGAGATACAGAATGCCAGTAGTCCAGTCTTTGAGTAAATGAAAAACACAACTTAATCATGAATTTGATTGGATAGCTCATTTTTCTTTAACATATTATTAGCTAAATATTCTTGTTTAACTTGGTTTAAATAGAAAACATGATTCACGCTATATACCATTATTTTACAAAAAACACTGGCAATAATTAATTAAAAAAATAACAGAATCATCATTAGTTAGAAACAACACCAACATTTAGTCTCAGTTTTCACATTTGTATATACATATATAAATATATATATACAATGCATCATGAAAGAAAACCTCCATAATTATTTATGTTTAAATATTTTCTTAAAATAAACTATATATTGTGGGAAAAAGAATTATCTAAGAAAATATACATAAATAGGTTGTAAAAATCACTGGCATACTTATATAAGAATAATATAATAATTACTGTGTAGCAGATATTTTAATGCATACATATACATCCAAAGAACTAATAAATTACCATTAGTTTAGTAATATAAATAATGCATGTATATATTGCTATTTTTTTCTTGATTAATGCGCAGGTTTCACATGTTTCAAACAAACATGCTCAGATGCATTTAGTTCTTCCTCCATACTCCAATCTTCAAATTAAGTAACTTCCTTCCTTCCTTCTAACTGTTATATCCTACAGTGTATTATTTTGACATATACATATGTTTTTGAGATTATTGTTGTTGTTGTTTTAGGGTTTAATGCCATTTTTTAGCACACGATAGGCTTTACATGGCAACCAGTATTAATGGTGGAGGAAGAACCCAGGAAAACCCCCAGAAAGAACGATCCGACCCACGAGAAGCTACTGGCAAGCTTTTTCACATACCCACATTGGCTGAATCAGAGTCTCAAACCCATGCAGACAGAGGTGAGATGGCAGTGATCCATAACAGACAGCACTTAAGACCACTCGGCCACTCGGGGCCCCTCTTTTGAGATTGTAGTAATGGTAGCATTTATTTGCTTATATGTTTGTTTCAATAATAAAAAAAGATTTAAACAATTCTGACGATAAAGCATCAATTTTTAATCCAAATATCAGTGGGTTACAAAATGTTAACTTTCTTGGAAGTGTTAATTAATTTGCAAAACGATCTCTTGACAGGATGCTGAGGCTCATGGTGGCGGGAAACATCTTTGTGCCAACATTGCCATGCTTGAAAGGAATACAGATGCACCAGAGCGTGGAGAATTCTGTCTGCGCTATGTGGCTGCGACAGTGGAGGATGCGGACTTCATGCTTGGCAAATGCCTATATAAGGATATGCCAGGCATCAGGTATTGTACATAGTGTTACCACCCACATGCCTGTCATTAAGTATTTTACATAGAATTGCAACCCACATATCTGGCATTAGGCATTGTACATAGTGTTACAGTCCACATGCCTGTCATTAGGTACTGTACATAGTGTTACCACCCACATGCCTGTCATTAGGTATTTTACATAGAATTGCAACCCACATGCCTGGCATTAGGCATTGTACATAGTGTTACAATCCACATGTCTGGCATTAGGTATTGTACATAGTGTTACCACCCACATGCCTGTCATTAAGTATTTTACATAGAATTGCAACCCACATATCTGGCATTAGGCATTGTACATAGTGTTACAGTCCACATGCCTGTCATTAGGTACTGTACATAGTGTTACCACCCACATGCCTGTCATTAGGTATTTTACATAGAATTGCAACCCACATGCCTGGCATTAGGCATTGTACATAGTGTTACAATCCACATGTCTGGCATTAGGTATTGTACATAGTGTTACCACCCACATGCCTGTCATTAGGTATTGTACATAGTATTACAATCCACATGTCTGGCAGTAGGTATTGTACATAGTGTTACAACCCAGATACTTGGCATTAGGTATTGTACATAGTGTTACAACCCACATGTCTGTCATTAGGTATTGTACATAGTGTTACAACCCTGATACATGGCATTAGGTATTGTACATAGTGTTACCACCCACATGCCTGGCATTAGGTACTGTACATAGTGTTACAACCCTGTTACTTGGCATTAGGTATTGTACATAGTGTTACAACCCACATGCCTGTCATTAGGTATTGTACATATTGTTACAATCCATATGTCTGGTGTTAGGTATTGTACATAGTGTTACAACCCTGATACTTGGCATTAGGTATAATAATTGTACATAGTGTTACAACCCACATGTCTGGCATTAGGTATTGTACATATTTTAAACACAAATTGCACACTGAAACAAACACAAAAAGCTGTGCTGGTATATTCCAGTTAAAAAAGCAATATTATTATTTTTTAAATTTTATTTCTTTCTGTAATAAATGTTTTGTCATTATTTCAGTTTTGCTGCCATTGAGAGTGGAAAACCCATCCATGTTCCTAGAGTAGCTAATCATGGCAATATTCAATTCTGGAATCCATACAGAAGCCCAGAGGTACTCTTTCTTTTGCTTTGTTCTTAGTGTAGACTTCTGGAATCCATACAGAAGCCCAGAGGTACTCTTTCTTTTGCTTTGTTCTTAGTGTAGACTTCTGGAATCCATACAGAAGCCCAGAGGTACTCTTTCTTTTGCTTTGTTCTTAGTGTAGACTTCTGGAATCCATACAGAAGCCCAGAGGTACTCTTTCTTTTGCTTTGTTCTTAGTGTAGACTTCTGGAATCCATACAGAAGCCCAGAGGTACTCTTTCTTTTGCTTTGTTCTTAGTGTAGACTTCTGTACATAAAGAATTATTTTTTCCCCAGAAGCATCTCACTATATTTAAAGATGTAAGGTTGATACAAATCATTTATTATTGAACTGGATTTGTCGTAATGGGATTTTCATTATTCCTTGTATATGTTGGATTTTTTTGTCTTCACATTATTGTTTATAATCTTTGGATATTGTTATCATTGTTTAAATGTTGAATACAGCAAATTATATTATTGTATTTGTTGTCAGACCATGACTAATTGACAATTTGGTACTAAGATTAGTTTGTACAACAACATATTTGTATATTTATATATAATTTTGGCCTTTTTGGTCTTGTGTTAGTTATTCTAGCTGTGTAAGGGATATAACTCAAACTATAATCAGTAGAGAAACTAATTAGATTCTGAACGGTTATCTCCCTTGTAATAGTTCTGCATGTGAAGTACTTTGAAAGAAATAATTTCAATACAACATGCACATAAACGGCAAAAAAAGTTATTTTATATGTCTTATACCTTTTTTTTAAATAAATTCTCTGGTAAGAGATAAAAATAAATGACTTAAAACATTTAAGTTCAGATTATGTTTAGAATGATATTGAGAGAAAGTAAAGAAAGGATTGTCAAAATTTCCCAGTTTATGTTCATAATATTATTGATCATGTTTAATGTATTGTATTGCGATAAACCTGAAGCCATCAGTATCCTTAAGACTTTGATTGCATACCCATTTACTCTGAACACGCATGATCTGGTGGTCAATACAATCCATATTTCTGTATTACACCCCCAGATTCAATCTACTTAGGTGTCTTTTTCTACCTTTGCCAATTGATATTTTGAATTGAAATGAATCAAACTTTAATAAAAATTTTTAAAAAAAATTAATAAATTGTTCTGATTTACATTCATGCTGTTACAGTAAAATCATTTTGAAAATTTAAAAAAGTGGAGTATGTAATAAATATAAAACCATTGTTTTTAGGGAGCCGAACTCATTTAATATGGCTTTTGAAAGTGTCTCAACCTAACAGCATCATCATATCTCTATGCCATATCACATTTGTCCATTCCTGCCAACTCAGAATATGACCTAAATATAGTTTTGTATATTTATTATTGAATATGACCTAAATATAGTTTTGTATATTTATTATTGAATATGACCTAAATATAGTTTTGTATATTTTTTTATTGAACATGACCTATATATAGTTATGTATATTTATTATTGAAAATGACCTATACATGTAAATAGTTTTGTATATTTATTATTGAACATGACCTATAATAGTTATTTATTATTGCTGAAATAACTTAATAATGCTTAACTTTAAAAAAAATGCAAGCTTGACTGACTCACACCTACTTTTCAAATCCACTTCTGCATCTGTCACTGAGTTGAGAAATATCCTGGCAGTTTATGGATATTTGATCAATGTTTACTGGCCATGTCTTACTGACATAATCGTTTCACTTATTACATCAGTATGTTTTAGCCTTGTGTTCTCTGGGAGAGATTGGGCAAAACATGAATGGTTGCTGCTTGTATTTATTGAATTATGAGAGAAAAAATGTTTATAGTTTTAATAATCACAATAATATTGAAAGAAAATTATGAACTATAAAACATTGTTTTAAAACTCTGGGAAGTCATTATCAATTTACAACCTACCATAAATCATCCTTAAAGATTTTGTTCCAGAATTCTAATTATGTAATAGTAAATTAAATCAGTCACCACAAGACACTTTTTAAAGCATTTTTTTATATAGAGAAAACTCATCTTCAATGCATATTTTGGGAATTTTTTAACATATTCTGCTCATTGGACAGTTGTTTCCTTCCATTTTTTTGCAGTGAATCATAGTTTTGGAATACATTTATAAATGTTTTACTGCAAGAAAATGCACATCATCCCTATATACTTTTCTCCATTTTCAATCGCTTGAATCCTTAACTATGCCATTTTCTACAACTTCAATAATCCAGCATTTCACCAGTGATGACCTCTGACACAGCATTATAAATAACATAATGAAGTAATCAGGAAACCAGATTTAGCCATTTTGTTTCATTATATTATGTATATCTGCCATATTACAGATTTGCATTGCTAGTCAAATTCAAATGTTGTTTTTTTTTAGGAGCGGGAAGGGGCTTTCATAGTAATTCCACTGAAGGACAAGAAGAAGAGAGTTTTTGGAGTGTTGGGAATAGATACAATGGCTGATAGACACAGCAAGAACATATTCATTACCCATGAAATTCAGTTTTTCCAGGTAAGCACCATAGTAACCCAAACCTTTTAAATTAAATATTGTTAATCTTCATGTTTTATACTGATTCACTTATAAAACTGTCTTGAAAACCAATCTTTCTGCCAAACAAAAACAGGTGCTCATTCATTAAGTCTTTGATTTAAATAAAGGATTAAATTTGTGACATATTGTTCAGGTTCACATTTGTGTGTGTGTGTGTGTGTGTGTGTGTGTGTGTGTGTGTGTGTGTGTGTGTGAGAGAGAGATTAGGATTTTTAACATAGCTTTAACAATTTTTCAGTCACATCACAATGATGTCTGCCGTGTGGCAGTTTATAGTGATGTCTAGCACTGAGGCATCATGCCACACACATGTAGCATGTACCTCCAAGTCACATTAACCTGACACAAGGCCAACCAGTCCTAACACTAAACTCATAATGCTGAGTGCTTAGCGAGGCAGTTGTCAGTACCAATTTTGTAAGTCATTGGTATGACTTGGCCAGGGTGCAAACCCATGATCGCCTACTTCTGAGGTGTACACTTGAACCACTAGGCCACCAGAGTGGTCAGTTCATGTACATTGAATTCATGTTATATTATACACTGTCCTTATGTATTAAAGTGAGTAATCTCTCTTACGGAGCAGGTGGTCACCTAATATGCGTCTTTTAAGTCAAGTTTGACCATACTTTACTAGAATACTGGGAGCCATTCATTCCTGTGGACACGTCTTTATTGCACAGTTGTAACTGCTTTTAACTATGGCCCAGAATGTTTTAAAGGACCAATGCAAAACTACTTTGACTCATTTGAAAACCTTCAGAGAATTGAATGCCTTATTGATTATTGATTGATTGGACTTCTGGAAAGATGGCCACCATCGCTTAACTGCTCGAGATAGGCTCTTCCGATTTTGTGCTATATTTATGATATTTGTGCTTGTTCTCTATCATCGTCTACATTATTGTGTTTCATCATGCATAGGCTGTTCCGTTTGTATGTGTTAATTCATCTCCTTGTTTTGGAAACGAGAACAGTTAGAATTTTTCTCAGCTGTTTTGTCCCAATGTTAAGACGTCATTTGTTTTTGGAAAAACCGCCATCATGTGACCGTTTTCAATATGACGGACCGTCATTAATTGGATTAAATGACCACACCTTGGTTCTAGATACTACATTGTGCTCAAGACTAAACAAACATCATTTCTTAAATGTAAACGGAAGCGAAAAAAGAAACGTTCTTTCAAAGCTGGCCGGCGTAGAACAGGAAGAAGAATTCCAGTTATCTCCCTTTCGCCCGTAACGGATAAACAACTTAAAAATTCTGCCGTTAATTTTAATAACCTGGTTCACATTCCTCTTAAATAATCAACCGTTGTGTCAACTGTCCCAGGGAGACCACTGCGTATTGCATTATTCAACGCTCAATCAGTAGGATCACCGGAAAAGCATACAGAAATTGTTAATTTTATCAATGACCAGAATATTGACGTCTTCTTCCTGACAGAAACTTGGTTACATTCCGCAGGTGATGAATCTAAGTGTGTGGATTTAACACCCAGCGATTACTCCATCAAGTCATTCCCCCGCAACTCTCGCGGATGTGGAATTGCTGTAATTACAAAGAATTCCATGATCAAATGTCTTAAGTACAACACAACCTTCAATTTCTGCCACACATCGTTTGAACTAGTCCAAATAACGCTTCACACTGGAACAAAGGTCAGTCCATTTTTTCTGTCTCTACCGTCATCCTCCTAGTAGAAAAAACAAGCTGACTGATTCTCTCTTTTTGGAGCAGTTTCCAAATCTTCTAGAGTATGAAAATTGATAGGTGGCAACCTAATTATTCTTGGAGATTTCAACTTTCACTTTGACTGTCCTGGTAAACCATACACATCAAAACTCTTAGATTCCATTCATGTTTTCAATCTTAAACAGTCAGTTAACCAACCTACCCATAAACTTGATCACATTTTAAACTGGTTTCTTTATAGACCTGATGATAATATTCTGCAATCCACCCTTGTATCGCACGAACTTGCATCGGATCACCTCTGCATTGTATGCTATCTCAACGTATCAGTCCCTAACCTTCCACCTCTATTTGCTACTAAGAGAAACCTCTGTATGATAAATATAACCAAATTCATGCATGACATCCAAGAAAACCTAACAACTTTCTTACATCCAACAAATTGATAACTACCTGTGTTCATTTCTTGAAAAACATACCCCAGCCACCAAATGCAGAGTATCAGTAAAAAAGTGTTCTCCATGGTATAACAGTGTTAGGGACCAGCTTCGCACTGCTAAAAGACATCGCCGAAAAGCAGAGAGGCTTTGGCTTTCCACCAGACTCACTATTCATAAACAAATCTACGAATCCGCTAGGAAGAACGTCACAAACATAGTCCATTTAGCCAAATCATCCCACTACAGTACTAAGATCACGGAGAGTTCCAGCTGCAAAGGGCTCTTCGAGATAACTAACAAACTAATGTCAAGGAACAAATGTACACCACTTCCAACAACCTTCTCTCCACTAGTCCTACCAGACCAATTTGCAAATTTCTTCGATGACAAAGTACAAACCATTAGAGATTGGCTTGACAGCACAATTTCAACTGATTCGTCACAATACAGTTATGATGCAGAATTTCAGCCGTTAGGAGCATTTGAACCTATTTTTATTGATTTAGTACGGACAATCATGATGAAAAGTGCACCAAAGTCTTGTGAACTTGATCCAGTTCCGACATCTTGAGTGCTTAGACCCAATATTGCCTTCATTAACTGATGTTATTAATATCTCTCTCTCATCAGGGGAATTCCCATCATTTTTCAAAACTGCCATCGTAAAGCCACTGCTGAAGAAACCAACACTGGACCATAACGATTTAAAGAACTACTGCCCAGTTTCTAATCTCCCATTCATATCAAAACTCTTAGAAAAGGTTGTTCTAGCTCAACTTGTATCTAATTCAAACAGTCTTTTTAGCAATGTACAGTCTGCATATTGCCCTTGCCACAGTACGGAAACTACTCTTCTGAAAGTATTTAATGACATTCTCTCTGCTTTGGATAGTGGAAAGGTTACAGTCCTCACTCTCCTGGATTTATCTGCAGCATTTGACACAATAGACCATGATATATTAGTTCACCGTCTCTAGTATGTATGTATTTGGCATTCAGAATATAGCCTTACAGTGGTTCAAGTCCTACTTAGTCAACAGGACACAAATCATATCTGCAAATGGAATACACTCCAGCCCAGTTGACGTATGTTGTGGTGTTCCACAGGGATCTGTTCTTGGACCTGTTCTCTTCATTCTGTATACTCAGCTGCTCTCAAGTGTCATAGATCATCACCCAGTGTCGCACCAATTGTATGCTGATGACACCCAAATATACAAGTCTAGCCACCCAACTGAAGTTGATGCAACCATCCATGGAGTAGAGAAGTGCATTTCTGATGTGAATGCATGGATGACATGTAACAAGCTGCAGATGAATGATGATAAAACTGAGGCTATTCTGATCACAACACAAAGACTTTCTCATTCACATCCTTTACCTCAGACAATAAATATCAGCAACACCAACATTAATTCTCACAGTCAGTACGGAACCTATGCGTTACTCTAGACAGTACTCTCACATTGCACCAATATGTCATGAACATATGCAAGGCTGCATATCCTTAATTGAGACGCATCAGTTCCATTTGTAAATATCTTTCAGTTGATGCGACTAAAACACTTGTGTGTTCATTAGTACTTTCAAGACTGGACTATTGTAACTCAATTCTGTCTGGTTTGTCACAATATTTACTCCAGAAACTTCAAAAAGTTCAAAACACAGCTGCACGGATCATCTTTAGAGTACCTCGATCAGAGCACACCTCACCACTGTTCTGTACCCTACATTGGCTATCAATTCGATACAGAATCAAACACAAAATTTGTTCTCTGTGCTATGTTTCAATGACAGACTCCAGTCCAACATACCTATCCAGCCTCACCCATGTGTATACACGAGCTAGATCCTTATGCTCTTCTTCTGATAATCATATACTCATTGTTCCCAAGGTGAAAACAACATCATATGGACAACGTTCGTTTGCACACCAGGGCCCAGCGACGTGGAACGAATTGCCCATTGAAATTAGACACAAAGACACAGTGGTCCCTTTTAAGAGTGCTCTTAAGACACACCTGTTTCAACTGCAGGGACAATCTTAGTGACCTAATCATGTTTTGTATCTTATATATTTTCAGCATGTTTTTATGTTTTCCAATTTCATTGTTTTTGTCATTTGTTGTTCTGTAGTGTAGTCATATCATTATTGATGGCGTAAAGCACTTAGAGCTTCGAAAGATTAGGCGCTATACAAAGCCTCATTATTATAATTATTATTATTATCAATTTGTGTCAGTTTTGTATTTGTCTTTACTTAGCTTTTGTTAATTGCCCTTCTCTTAGAACTTTAGATAGTAATAATTCGTTGTCAATTATGATTTTAGGGTGTGGCCAAATCCTTCAGTATTTCTTACCACCATGTTGACATGAGCAAGAAGTTGTTGCGAATCACTGAGAGTGCTGTGTCATGGATTCATCGCAGAAGCCCTCATGTAAGGGAGATCATCACATACATCGTGGAACCAGATGACAAGGGCCTGGACTTTACACTCAGAAAAATGATGACCACAGACAAGAAAGGAAACATTCAGAGTATTCCAAATCCACCACGGCTTGAAAGGAAAGACAATTTGTTTAGGTAAGTTGATATCTTTTATCCTCAGTTGTTTTTCTATTCCATGTCTACTGCCACCACATGACCATGTGCTCATAGCATTTATAAACATACATTCAGATATCCAACAAGGTCCTTCGTTATAACATGGTTTGTATAATAAGCGGACAAGGTCATGGGGTATATTTCATTAAGTGGTAGTTGAATTAAATATATTTCATTATAAGGCATTCTCAGTGTATGGTAATGTACTCTGTCTCCCTTCGACAGCGTTTTAATAAGGCAGTCTTGTATCATTACAAGGCACTCTCACTAAAATATGGTGTACTGTACATCACCCATTACAATAAGGGAATACTGTGTCATATACTTCATTAAAATGCAGTCTCATTGTAAGGTAATGGTGACAATGTCTCCCATGAATAGCATTATAATAAGCGAGTCCTGTTATTATATACTTCATTATAAGTCAGTCTCATAATAAGGCAATAGACAGTATGACTTTCATGGATGGTGTTATAATAAAGGATTGCTGTATTGTGTAATTCATTACAAAGCAATCTCATTGTAAGGTAATAGACAGTATGACTTTCATGGATGGTGTTATAATAAAGGATTGCTGTATTGTGTAATTCATTACAAAGCAATCTCATTGTAAGGTAATATACAGTATGACTTTCATTTATGGTGTTATAATGAGGTATTGTTGTATTGTGTAATTCATTACAAAGCAATCTCATTGTAAGGTAATATACAGTATGACTTTCATGGATGGTGTTATAATGAGGTATTGTTGTATTGTGTAATTCATTACAAAGCAATCTCATTGTAAGGTAATATACGGTATGACTTTCATTTATGGTGTTATAATGAGGTATTGTTGTATTGTGTAATTCATTACAAAGCAATCTCATTGTAAGGTAATAGACAGTATGACTTTCATGGATGGTGTTATAATAAAGGATTGCTGTATTGTGTAATTCATTACAAAGCAATCTCATTGTAAGGTAATAGACAGTATGACTTTCATGGATGGTGTTATAATAAAGGATTGCTGTATTGTGTAATTCATTACAAAGCAATCTCATTGTAAGGTAATAGACAGTATGACTTTCTTGGATGGTGTTATAATGAGGTATTGTTGTATTGTGTAATTCATTACAAAGCAATCTCATTGTAAGGTAATAGACAGTATGACTTTCATGGATGGTGTTATAATAAAGGATTGCTGTATTGTGTAATTCATTACAAAGCAATCTCATTGTAAGGTAATATACAGTATGACTTTCATGGATGGTGTTATAATGAGGTATTGTTGTATTGTGTAATTCATTACAAAGCAATCTCATTGTAAGGTAATAGTATGGCTTTCATGGATGGTGTTATAATGAGGTATTGTTGTATTGTGTAATTCATTACAAAGCAATCTCATTGTAAGGTAATAGACCGTATGACTTTCATGGATGGTGTTATATTGAGGTATTGTTGTATTGTGTAATTCATTACAAAGCAATCTCATTGTAAGGTAATAGACCGTATGACTTTCATTTATGGTGTTATATTGAGGGATTGTTGTATTGTGTAATTCATTACAAAGCAATCTCATTGTAAGGTAATATACGGTATGACTTTCATTTATGGTGTTATAATGAGGTATTGTTGTATTGTGTAATTCATTACAAAGCAATCTCATTGTAAGGTAATAGACCGTATGACTTTCATTTATGGTGTTATATTGAGGTATTGTTGTATTGTGTAATTCATTACAAAGCAATCTCATTGTAAGGTAATAGACCGTATGACTTTCATTTATGGTGTTATATTGAGGGATTGTTGTATTGTGTAATTCATTACAAAGCAATCTCATTGTAAGGTAATATACGGTATGACTTTCATTTATGGTGTTATAATGAGGTATTGTTGTATTGTGTAATTCATTACAAAGCAATCTCATTGTAAGGTAATAGACCGTATGACTTTCATGGATGGTGTTATATTGAGGTATTGTTGTATTGTGTAATTCATTACAAAGCAATCTCATTGTAAGGTAATAGACCGTATGACTTTCATTTATGGTGTTATATTGAGGGATTGTTGTATTGTGTAATTCATTACAAAGCAATCTCATTGTAAGGTAATATACGGTATGACTTTCATTTATGGTGTTATAATGAGGTATTGTTGTATTGTGTAATTCATTACAAAGCAATCTCATTGTAAGGTAATAGACCGTATGACTTTCATTTATGGTGTTATATTGAGGGATTGTTGTATTGTGTAATTCATTACAAAGCAATCTCATTTTAAGGTAATATACGGTATGACTTTCATTTATGGTGTTATAATGAGGTATTGTTGTATTGTGTAATTCATTACAAAGCAATCTCATTGTAAGGTAATATACGGTATGACTTTCATGGATGGTGTTATAATGAGGGATTGTTGTACCATATACTTCATTATAAGGTAGTTTCAATGAAGATGACATACTCTCCCATGGACAACATTAGTGAGCATGGGAACAGAGTTTCAAATATGTAACTATAAGGCAATCTCTACTTTAAAATGTTGTACTCTATGCCTTCCATTGTAACATGAGGAAGTACTACACCAGCCAACAAGAATATTTGAAATTTATACTCAAAGTCCCAATGTATATTGAGCATTTTACAATGTTGTCCATCTGTTCCTATTTTATTTCTGCACAATAATTCAAGTTCTCCATTATGCACCATTGTCAGAGTTTGTGTTTGACTTGCACATGGGGTAAGTGAGATGCCCATTGACTAGGTCACTTTGACTGAAGGATACAATATGTTTCCATAGAGTAACATTAGTTCTACATGATATTATGTGGACCAAGCTATGCAAATGGCTTGTGCTTGGTGTAAGGGTCAAATGGTCAAAGGTTAAGATCACTTTTGCTGGAAAAATATTTTCTGCATAAGTTCTACTTTACAGACCTGTACCAAAGTTTATGACTGAAATCCATTTTGGGTAATAAAGAATCCTTTAAATTTGGGCTCTAAAGGTAAAAGTCAGTGGCTGAAAGCAGAGCGTAATTAATTTAGTTCACATACCATGACTAAATTTCTGTGGAGGACTTGCACTTAGGTATTGAAGAAAGTGTCGATTTCAGGGTCAAAAGGTCTATGGTCATACAAATTGTGACTCAAACAAAAATGGGTTCTGTAGAGTAGTAAATTAATTGACCGAACATTTAAATTTTCAGGTATAAAAGTCTAAAAATTCTTAAAAAAAAGGTTATGGTTTCTGCACTGTAAATTTAGTTCAAGACCACATTGTTTGACCAAAGGTCAGTGTCATAAAGAACCGTTGGTCAGTTATCTACAGAGTCAACTATGCCTTACTGGTGAATACACAGGGGGCTATTAAATAAAAGACAGACTTATAATGGGCTGTTGACAATACTTGAATGGCTGCTACAAAACAACTCATTTAAAGACCGAATGAACAATAATGTGGAAACTCCTTTTCCAATCCATGAATTTAAGCTTTTGATGAAAATGTAACCTCAACAATTAATACCTACAAAAAATAAATAAATTTACACTTTACGGAATATACTAACTAACAGACCATGTGGAACACTGCGAGAATATTCCTGCTTGAGAATCCCTATTGATGATGTTTGTGATATGTATTAGCACCATAAAGGTTAACTTATAAGTTGAGCCCAACTGCAAATTACATGGATCCAGATCTGCCATAGTAGATTATACTGGCAGATCTGGGTCTCTGCATTTTGTTAAGAGTGATCAGTAGAACAAGCAGCATAGACCTTGGTTTACTAGCACATTATGCAGTGGCAGATCATATTCTATTTTTTTTGTGCATATGGACTTGACTAATCAATGGTAATTTCCTTCTGGACTTCGATTTTTGATGCAACTACTGTTTTTGTTGAATGTTTGGGTGGGTTTTGTTACAAATCATTGTAATGTTACTTTGTTGTTGGGGATTATTTGGTGCTTAAATTATCACAAACATTTCGAACGTTTTGAATTTTACTGAAATATAATGGTTTTTTTTCTACTTTTCTTTTGACCAGGGATTATCTATTCAAGTGTGTTGACAACTCTGAAAGTGTGACTGCTGATGCTTATGGGGAGAGACACATTGCTTTCCCATTACGAGATGACCAAGGAAAAGCTGTGGCCATTGTAGATATAAGTATTGGAGAGACACGTCATTTGCCCAGCCATGAGAACCGTGAGATACAGAGAATGCTCAGACTTCTCCAGCTGGCACACAAGGAAATCACCAGAGAGATGGCTGGAGAGGACAAGACAATGGTGTTAGGTAAGCATGTCAAAATTAGGCAGATAGTAAGCCATTAGATTTTGGTAATTTTGTCATTAACTTTTTCATATTTATGTTCAGTGCTTTTACACCCTAAAATGGGGGCCCCAGGTGGCCTAGTGATCTAACGCGCTTTCCGTTACGGATCACTGCCGTCCACCTCTGTCTGCGTGGGTTCAAGTCTAAGATTCAGCTAATGTATTTATCTGAGAAAACTTGCCAGTAGCATCTCGTAGGTTGGTGGTTCTTTCCGGTGGTTTTCCCGGGTTCTTCCTCCACCAAAAATACTGGCCGCCATGTATAGCCTATTGTGTGCTGAAAAATGGCGTTAAACCCTAAAACAAAACAAAAGCACCCTAAAATGAATTTGAATGCATTTTAGCAATATATTTTCTCCACAGAATGTATACAACAGCATTAATGCACCTGTAACATTTTGCAATTTTTATTTTAATATTGCAGTATGTGTGTTTTTGGTAATTTGAGAACACTGTACTCAGGAGTGCAAAACTGTTTGGTGTTATGTTACATAAACAATATTTGCAACTTGAAATTGAATGCAACATATTTAGCAAGACAAGACTGGATCTAGAACTTCTTTGATTCCTTTCCAGCAAAGATGTACATATAAAACCTCTGTATCGGCCTCTCTTCAGTTTTGAATGGCATTTCTGCTTTAATTTGCAAATGTGTTAGAAATATTTTGCTTTATTAATAAGAAAAGTGGTTAAAATGTCATAGTTTGCATAGATAACCTTTACCATGACAAAAATTAGAATTTATAAAAAAATTATTTAAATATTTTATGTTTTGTCTTTAAAATATTAAAAAAGTTACTTCCAGCAACTTGTACATCTGTAAAGAGGAATAAATAGACACATAATTGTTTATCTTTTAAAATCTTTCTTATTGCAATGAAAAACATGTATGTAACTACAATAGTCTCAAGACAGTCAGCAGCCATTTATCTTGTTGTTGTGCATTTCAGAGGCCGAGAAGAATGATGAGACAAGAATGGACATCATGTTTGACCGTCTAATGTTGATGGAACTTCGAGAAAATGTCAGCAAAATTGACAGCAAAGCTTTTGCTGAGCTACGCAGCTACAACGACCCTCCCAAGATTGTCCACCAGATCCTGAAGGCTGTGTGTACAATATTCTATCCAGACAGGGTGGATTCTGGGGAACTCAATGATTGGACAACAATGAAATCAGTAATATATGTATATCTTGATTCTGTTGGGGAAGAACATTTGGCTTCCTTAAAATTGTATCAGAATATCACATAATGGAATTCCCCAATTATATTAATTTAAGAAAACTAAATTCTTTTGTTTTTTTAAATAACTATTGGTCATAGACCAGGGATGACCTGTTGTCCATTGACCATCTAACATGAGTTTGTTATCGCTAAACTGATTGGAGGATTGCCATGAAACATTACACATGATCACCCCAAGATCTGCTTGAAAATCATGCTACTCAAACATTCAAAATGGCCTCCACAGCAGCCATCTTAAAAACAATTTGTTAATCCTTCTGAATGGCTGGTTGCATCAGCAGAGGGGTTTTACTGAAAGACTTCTTTATGATGTCTTGCTGAGGCTTTATGAAAAGGCAGACATTCAATATTGCCAACACATCAGTTATCTTGAGAAGAAGAAAAAAAAATCGTCTCCTCCTGCATAAAGTCAAATTAACATGATGTTTTCACAAGACCCCTTTTTATGACATATAAATGAAAATGGTTCTGCTTGGACATCCAATATGGCTGTCACAGTGACCATTTTGAAAATCTCGCTATCACTACTCCTCCTGAACAGACACCCATATCAACATGTGATTTGCATTAAAAGACTTCTCATGATGTTTTGTTTGAAAATGGTGCCAGTCTAACATTGATTATGGCCAGCATGGCAGACATCTAGAAAATCTTGTCATTGCAACTCCACCTGAATGAAAAATCATGTCTGCATGCATTTATCATCACAAGACTTCTTTTGATGTCTAGAGCAGTGTAAATAAACATTGTGCCAATCTGATATCTTGTATGGCCATCCACCACAGCTGCCATCTTGAAAATCTTATTTCTACTCCTCTTAGATGAAGAGTCATATCACCATTGGGCTTTTCTAGTTGGTACTAAATGAAAATGGTACCAATCTGACATCCATCATGGCCACTATGGCAGCCATCTTGAAAATAATACTGCTACTCAACCCAAATGGAAGGTCATGTCAAGATGGGGTTTTCATCAAAAGTCTTCAAATAGTATCCAGATTGTCTTTGTTCAAAATGGTTACAATCATACAGCCAATATGGTGGCATTAGTGGCTGATTTGAAAATCGTACCGCTTAAGAATCAGACATAGGTTCAATCGCAATGTAATAGTTGTAAAATCCCCAACAAGTTCATAACTAAATAATGCGGTTTACAATCAGGGGACATTTAAGTCAATTGACAACTGGCAATTATCAACACAATAGAAGAAAATGGTGGATAACCATTTCAAAGTTAGAATGCAAATTTCAGATTTATGATCCAAGTATATTAAATGATTTAATTATATACAGAAATGGGTTTATTTAGCAGTAAAAATTAACCACCAAAAGGAGGTTATATTTTAACTAAACAATGCCAATTTTAATTCAACAATGCCAATTTTAATTCAACAATGCCAATTTTAATTCAACAATGCCAACTTTATTTCAACAATGCCAATTTTAATTAAACAATGCCAATTTTAATTCAACAATGCCAATTTTAATTCAACAATGCCAACTTTATCTCAACAATGCCAATTTTAATTATACAATGCCAATTCTAATTAAACAATCCCAATTCCTATTGGAGAGGCTTTTATTGTTTTATTTAAGGAGATAATTGTTACAACTAGCATGCTAAACAAAAGTAATATGAAAACAAGTCGTCAATAAAGTAATTCTCATTAGATTAAATTTTTAAAAACATTTGCCTCTGATTGCAGTTTATCAACAGCGATCTGTTGAACAAGATATCCACATATGATCCAACAGCAGGCCAGGAACTGATTGCTCCAGCAAAGATTGAGAGGTTTCTTAAAGGTAAGGGAGCTAACTCATTGGTATTCTTAAATGAAATTGAGTGACCTCCACTCACTCACAACATAAAACTTTTATTATTTTCTGACCAATATCATTAAAAAATCATTGTTTGTTAGGGTGTTAAAACTAAAAAATAACTAGTTTCTGAAACCAGTTTGTGTTTTGATTTTGGTGGTTTTAATGGCATTATGAATACATTATTGCTTATATCATGGCATGTTTTTGTTGGTTTTAATGGCATTATAAACACATTTCTTATATCATGACATGTTTTTGTTGGTTTCAATGGCATTATAAACACATTGCTTATATCATGACATGTTTTTGTTGGTTTCAATGGCATTATAAACACATTGCTTATATCATGACATGTTTTTGTTGGTTTCAATGGCAGTATAAACACATTGCTTTTATCATGACATGTTTTTGTTGGTTTTAATGGCATTATAAACACATTGCTTATATCATGGCATGTTTTATTGGTTTTAATGGCATTATAAACACATTGCTTATATCATGGCATGTTTTTGTTGGTTTTAATGGCATTATAAACACATTGCTTATATCATGGCATGTTTTTGTTGGTTTTACTGGCATTATAAACACATTGCTTATATCATGGCATGTTTTTGTTGGTTTTAATGGCCTTATAAACACATTGCTTATATCATGGCATGTTTTGTTGGTTTTATTGGCCCTAGAAAGACACTATTGCTTATTTCATGGCAAGAAAATGAGAACTAAGTGCTTTGTCATGAACACACCAAGGTAAACAACCCAGGCAGGCATACCAAGGCAGACAAGCAGCGGCAGAGTGGGTGAACAGACCTTTTTGCTGAAATATCATATGCTTTATAAAAAAAAAACTTCCTATGAAAATGAAACATACAGGGTCAATAATGCCAAACCAAAGCCTCTAACTAACCAAAAGTTTCTCAAACTGGGTTAGCTTTTTTCTTGTTACTGTATCTTTTGTCACTTTTTTTTCTTCAAATTTTTATGTTCTGTATACCCATGGGATGTTTTATTGAGGTCATGTTCACCATCTCTGCTGCTTAAATTAGATCAATATTATACAAATAATGTAAATTAGATCAATATTATATAAATAATGTAAATTAGATCAATATTATACAAATAATGTAAATTAGATCAATGTTATACAAATAATGTAAATTAGATCAATATTATACAAATAATGTAAATTAGATCAATATTATACAAATAATGTAAATTAGATCAATATTATACAAATAATGTAAATTAGATCAATATTATACAAATAATGTAAATTACATATCTAGATTAACGTGAGAAAGATTAGAAGCAATTAAGATTTTTTTTCCAGTCCTTGATTCTGTCAGACAAAAATACAAGAACTTCAGGAATCTCTGGTGGATTTTGCAGAATGCCCTTCAAACATGTTACTGAAACAACTAAACCCCTTCATCCTCAACTGGAAATGAAACTATCCAGAATTACTGACTCAATTTTATATAAGTACTGCTTACAATGTATCATGGTGAGAATGGAGAATAAAACAAGAAAATTTACATAATTATTCTGAATCCTTGTTGTATTTTCCTAGGGTGAACAAATTTTATATGCAAGAAAATAAAAAAAACTAACATAGGACCTATATCAAACAGTTTAAAATGCTTTGTATTCATTTTATTGGCAAATCAATCTGACCATAACTGATACTTCTACATGCAATTAAATTTTATCTCTTTTTGAAACTATCCTTAACTGTGTTTTACTTTTCATGCCAATGAGGACGAATACTGGTTTCTCCAAAAAAACATTTTAATACCAGTAGAACCTGTTAATACAAATGGTCACATATTGTTGTCCAGACAGTCCTGTTAAGGGAAGTTACACTACTTATATATATATATATATATATATATATATATATATATATATATATATATATATATATATATTAACAAATGAAGTATTTTCTAAATAGTTTTGGTACAGTGTTTCCTTAGGATACTATGGTTTAATTTAAAAGATTTCAGCTGTTTATAAAAAAAAAAAATTAGATTATCTTGAAAAATACAGAATAAAAAGTTTCTTTGATCATCTGATTCACACAGACATTATGTCACTATAATCAGTTTTGCCTTTTTTTTTGGTTACTCTTTGCAGACAGGTGATATTACATGTAATTCATTGACAAGTTTTTCTGATTCACAGATGTCCCTCATGGAGAGGTTGCCAAGTACAGCTCAGTTCCTGCTCAATACATGTACAGCTGGATTTTTGTCTGTCTGTCTTTGATTGAGCACACATTAAAGATGAGGGAGAATCAGGACCATAACATTGCACCCCCCACCCATGATGCAGCAGAAGAAGAGGGGGAAGGAGAGGGGGAGGGTCAGGCTGATGAACAGGATGGTGCACCTCAGTAACAGTAGCAAGCTTCTCATTTAATCATTCCAATCTGCCTTATCATTGAGAATAGACTGATTCTCAATTGGTCATTCCAATCTGCTTTATCAAGAATAGACTGATTCTCAATTAGTTATTCCAATCTGCCTTATCAGTGATAATAGACTGATTCTCATTAAGTCATTCCAATCTGCTTTATGAATCATAATAGACTGATTCTCTGCAATTCATTGGGAACAACAAATGTGAGAAGAGAAAATTTTCAACTAATACTTTATTATATTGTCCAAAAAATTATGTACAAAATTATTTCTTACAAGCAAGATATAAAAACATTGAATCAAGTTATTTAAAAAGTTTAAACTGGAAACTAATTTTAGCTTATATGGATGCCATGTCCAGAAATCTGCAATAATGAAGCATTTTCTTTCCTTGCTATGTTACCCAAAATAGTGTGAATGAAACCATAATATCCATTCAGTGACAAATTGGAATGTACTGCGGGTATTGGAAAGTACTGCAGGTATTTACAGCAATAACAAGCAGTATGTAAATTTTTTTGTAATTTCAATTACCTTTCTCTACAGAGAGTTCATTTTTTTGTCGCTGGTATAACAAAAGGATATTATCCTTGGCTCTTAATTAGAGCCTGATTCTTAGATTTAGCATATGGATGAGAATTTTTGTTTACACTCGGTGAAAATATTTTATTTATTCTGACCTTATCCCTAGTTTCATGTCAAACTTCTCAACCCTTGTAATTTGAAATAGTTGTGAAAATTTAGGGAATGTATTTTGTTATGATTTTATTTGATACATGATGTCTTGAAAAATAAAAACAGTCTAGTTTAAGGAATTGTATATGTTGTCAAAGTTATGAGAACAAATGCCAAGAATTGACAAAAATTGGAACACTGTGAAAAATAGTGAATTCACAGTAAATATTATTTTGTGCATGGAATCGTGTGCCATCACAATATATGGTATTAATATAAAACCTTTGAATGAAGTGGAAATGAAAAGGTGCACACTTAATCAATAAACTCAATTCAGCATTGTTTATATAATCCCTGAACTAAATTCAGCACTGTTTTGATAGCATTATGACAGAAGAAAGTGTAACCAAGATTAATTCAAGAGCTTTTTTCAGTCTTTTTTTTCTTCTTCATGATTTAAGAAGATGAGCCGTTTTTAATTTAAATGTTCAGTCCAGTAATTATGGTGCCGATAAATCAATTTTAAACTGAAAGATTCCGTCTTTTATGTGTTATTAATCCCACCAATATGTCCTGCATATATGGTATATCATGTGAATTGATTTGTATGTATTGTGTATATAACAATGTTTTGTAAGAATATACATTTGTGTGAAAATCAGCATTTTACTTGAAAGTTCTAAATAATCTTGCTAATATATACCATTTTTGATAAAACTGCTGTACTTTTTATATTGAAATATTCTGTGATACAAAGATATTTCATTCTTAGCTGCTGAATATAGATATTTTTGTCTATGTTTCATGTTCTTGATGACAGTGGTTTAAAAAAATAAAAGATACATGTCATTTGTTTTTTCTTAAGTTGTTATTACAACCAGATTCAATTGTATTAGGTTAATTAATGATTTATTTCATGTAAGTTAATGGTAAAAATGATAAACATTAGTCAGTGATTAAAGACAACACTACATCAATAAAATACCCATCAAACAGTTTTGATCATGATGTGTTTACAGTAATGGATCCATCACAATGTGGTATCACGATAAGAAGGTATACTCTATGGCTGCCATGGAATGCGTTATAAAGGGGAGATATGTATCATTTACCTAATGTATTCACGATAAGAAAGTATACTCTATGGCTGCCATGGAATGCGTTATAAAGGGGAGATATGTATCATTTACCTAATGTATTCACGATAAGAAAGTATACTCTATGGCTGCCATGGAATGCGTTATAATGGGTATCTATGTATCGTGTACCTAATGTATTCACAATATGAAGGTATACTCTATGGCTGCCATGGAATGCATAATAATGGGGAACTATGCATCATTTACCTAATGTATTCACAATAAGAAGGTATACTCTATGGCTGCGATGGAATGCGTTATAAAGGGGAGATATGTATCATTTACCTAACGTATTCACGATAAGAAGGTATACTCTATGGCTGCCATGGAATGCGTTATAAAGGGGAGATATGTATCATTTACCTAACGTATTCACGATAAGAAGGTATACTCTATGGCTGCCATGGAATGCGTTATAAAGGGGAGATATGTATCATTTACCTAACGTATTCACGATAAGAAGGTATACTCTATGGCTGCCATGGAATGCGTTATAAAGGGGGAGATATGTATTATTTACCTAGTGTTATAATGGGCTGCCATGGAATGCGTTTTAATGGGCTGCCATGGAATGCGTTATAATGGGCTGCCATGGAATGTGTTATAATGGGTATCTATGTATCGTGTACCTAATGTATTCACAATAAGAAGGTATACTCTATGGCTGCCATGGAAGTGTTATACTGGGGAGATATGCATTTAAATATTGAAGGATATTATTCTGTTCCCTGATGGCATCTTCGCATGCTTCATCAACCAATGTTTGATGACATCTTTAGTAATCGCACTGTCCCCAGCAATGTCCTGAAGTATTATTACACTTCTTTGTACAGAGGAGTATTACGAAGTATCTTTGTACAGAGGAATATTATGAAGTATCTTTGTACAGAGGAGTATTATGAAGTATCTTTGTACAGAGGAGTATTATGAAGTATCTTTGTACAGAGGAATATTAGGAAGTATCTTTGTACAGAGGAATATTAGGAAGTATCTTTTGTACAGAAGAGTATTATGAAGTATCTTTGTACAGAAGAGTATTATGAAGTATCTTTGTACAGAGGAGTATTATGAAGTTTCTTTTGTACAGAGGAATATTATGAAGTATCTTTGTACAGAAGAGTATTATGCAGTATCTTTGTACAGAGGAGTATTATGAAGTATCTTTGTACAGAGGAGTATTATGAAGTATCTTTGTACAGAAGAGTATTATGAAGTATCTTTGTATAGAGGAGTATTATGAAGTATCTTTGTACAGAAGAGTATTATGCAGTATCTTTGTACAGAGGAGTATTATGCAGTATCTTTGTACAGAGGAGTATTATGAAGTATCTTTGTACAGAAGAGTATTATGCAGTATCTTTGTACAGGAGTATTATGAAGTATCTTTTGTACAGAAGAGTATTATGAAGTATCTTTGTACAGAGGAGTATTATGAAGTATCTTTTGTACAGAGGAATATTATGAAGTATCTTTGTACAGAGGAATATTATGAAGTATCTTTTGTACAGAAGAGTATTATGAAGTATCTTTGTACAGAAGAGTATTATGCAGTATCTTTGTACAGAGGAGTATTATGCAGTATCTTTGTACAGAGGAATATTATGAAGTATCTTTGTACAGAGGAATATTATGAAGTATCTTTTGTACAGAAGAGTATTATGAAGTATCTTTGTACAGAAGAGTATTATGAAGTATCTTTGTACAGAGGAGTATTATGAAGTATCTTTTGTACAGAGGAATATTATGAAGTATCTTTGTACAGAGGAATATTATGAAGTATCTTTTGTACAAAAAAGTATTATGAAGTATCTTTGTACAGAGGAGTATTATGAAGTATCTTTGTACAGAGGAGTATTATGAAGTATCTTTGTACAGAGGAGTATTATGAAGTATCTTTTGTACAGAAGAGTATTATGAAGTATCTTTGTACATGAGTATTATGAAGTATCTTTGTACAGGAGTATTATGAAGTATCTTTGTACAGATAAGTATTTTGAAATATCTTTGTACAGAGGAGTATTACGAAGTATCTTTGCACAGAGCATTATGAAATATCTTTGTACAGAGGAGTATTACGAAGTATCTTTGTACAGAGGAGTATTATGAAGTATCTTTGTACAGAGGAGTATTATGAAGTATCTTTGTACAGAGGAGTATTATGATGTATCTTTGTACAGAGGAGTATTATGCAGTATCTTTGTACAGAGGAATATTATGAAGTATCTTTGTACAGGAGTATTATGCAGTATCTTTGTACAGGAGTATTTTGAAGTATCTTTGTACAGAGGAGTATTATGCAGTATCTTTGTACAAAGAAATATTATGAAGTATCTTTGTACATGAGTATTATGAAATATCTTTATACAGAGGAGTATTTTGAAATATCTATGTACAGGAGTATCATGAAGCATCTTTGTACAAGAGCATTATGAAGTATTTTTGTACAGAAGAATGTTAGACCACCTTCATTATCAAAATGATCAGCTGTCGGAGTTTACTTGCAAAAGTATCCTAATCTGCCATGTTTAATTTAATTTTGTGCCCTTATGGTTTGGGAATATGACTTCTTGAATATACTGGAAATGGTCAATAGATCATCTTCCCAGAAGTCCATCCGATGGAATGCAGATTATCTAAGGTTGTAAAGGACCATGTGGCAGGATGCAGGTAGTACACAAGTTGATATTAAAAATGTCAAGATTTTTATTTGAATCACATAATAATAATAAAAAAAAGACTTCTTTTTTGCGGTGACTCAATTAGTTACAAAATGAGAAACTAATCTACCTTGAGGCCAGCTATTATGCACGTATAAGATACAAGCTAATAATATGTTCACACACACACACACATACACAGTATATAATCAACTATTTACATAGATTATGTATTGCTGTAGAAATGAAAAAGAAGCAGGAGGTGTGTGGTGTAACATTTACTTAAATATGTACACTATTCTGTAAATGATTCCATCCATCTAATACCTATTGTGGAAGGCAGATATGATTGTGGAGTTGATTTGATATTCATGTGGAATTTTATTTCAAACAAGCACACCTGAAAATTGAAAGATATTTTTTATAAGCTTTTTTTCTTGGCTTTTTCTTAGAAATTTTACCCTTTTAACTGTCTTAAAATTGGGATACCAGTAGATCCTCTTTCCTGGAAAATGGTGTCAAGATAAGTCAGATTCTGAAAACACTTTGTACGTTATTTTGGCCTTTTTCAAACACATCTTTTCTCTCTCACTGATTTGTTTACAGCCAAAAGGATACAGTGGCCATTAGAACCTATTGCAGATACAAATCCCCATAAAATTCTGACCAGCCATTTTGAAAATTTAAAGATTTCTCTGTTCTATGATATAGTGTATCAAAATCACTACATTTAAAAAGATGAACATATCCAGACGCTTTCTGCCAAATTTGGTAAATTTTTCCAATTTCGTTTCAGAGAAAAAGTTGTGTTTTTTTTTTCTTCTATTTTTAGTACAGGAAAACCGGTCTTGAAAGACCACCTGCCTTGAGATACCATGCTCGACATGCACAGATTGATTTATTATATAGCATTATGACCTGTTATAAGTCCACCTGTCTTGAAAGACCATACTTTTTTGGGCAAAAGGGATGGTCTTTCAGCACAGGTTCTACTGTAATTGTGGATATATTTGTCACGTCAGAATCATTTGTACAAATTTTAAATATTTTTATATGAATGTCTTAGGGACCCCAAGTGGTCTAAAGCGCTGTCCATTATACTGCCATCTCACCTTTGCGTGGGTTCGAGTCTAAGATGCGGCTAATGTAGTTATGTGAGAAAGCTTGCCAGTAGCTTCTCGTGGGTCGGTGGTTCTTTCCGGGTTCTTCCTCCACCATTAATACTGGCCGCCATGTATAGCCTATATTGTGCTTAAAAATGGCGTTAAACCATAAAACACAAACAATATGAATGTCTTATGTTATCGTCAAAGTTGTTAAGCGGTTATGGAGAAGTCATTTCAAAATTGTTCTGTATTTGGACGGCAAATTGACATCTCGCATAAATTTTAAATCTTTCTCTGACAGGATGCTATTTTCCAAATCTGGTCAAATTCTATTGAGCAGCTTTTGAGAGGTTGTTTTGAAAGTTTTTCTATCTTTAGCAATGGTGGGATTTTTTAATGGTGGCATAGCATCATTTGTATAAATTTGAAAATTGAATATAATATTTGAAAATTATATAATTTCATTAGATTCTGTTGAATGGTTTTGAGATGTTTGAAGATTAGTAACTGTTGCCATAAAAACTTCATCATGGAATAGCATCATTTGCACAAAAAAAAAACAAATGTCATTAAAGTGGACAACATTATGTTGACCATCTATTTCAAGGGGACCCAGAAAGGCTGCGTGGTCTAAAGTGCTCTCTGTTACGGATCACTGCCATATCACCTCCATCTGCATGGGTTCGAGTCTGGCTGCCATGGATGGACTATCATGTGCTGAAAAATGGCTTTAAACAATACAACAACAACCATCCATTTTAGGAGAATGACAAGATTTTCAATATGTTTACTATGGGAGTCATATATGATCATAACTAATCAGGTGAAAACATAATATTGATATGAGGGGCCCCCAAGTGGTCTAAAGCGCTGTCCGTTACGGACCACGGCCATCTCACCTCTGTCTGCGTGTGTTCGAGTCTAAGAATCGGCAAATGTAGCTATGTGAGAAAGCTTGCCAGTAGCTTCTCGTGGGTCGGTGGTTCTTTCCGGGGTTTGTCCGGGTTCTTCCTCCAGCAAAAATACTGGCCGCCATGTATAGCCTATATTGTGCTGAAAAATGGCATTAAACCATAAAAAAAAAAATATTGATATGACTTTAGGAGTACCAATATCAAGAATTTCAAGATAGATGTCACAGTGTAAATATTTGATGTCCGATTGGCACCATTATTATTATATAATATCAATTAGACATAAGAATAAGTCTCTTCTGGTGAAAACCCAGTGTTGATATGACATTAGAAGGTATAGCAATATGATTTTTTTAAGATGGCTGCAATTTTCAAGATGTCCACTGTGATGGCCATATTGGACATAGCACCATTTTCATTAGAATCAACCAGACATCACAGGTAGTCTTCTGGTGAGAACTCCAGTGCAATATTGCTTTTCTTTCAGTAGCAAGGTTTTCAAGACTGCCTTATTAGACATCAGATTAATAGGATTTTCATTTACTGCCATACAGAGTCATCTGGTTGGTGTAAACCCCATGTTGATATGATCATCCATGCAGGAGGGGGTAGCAATAACAAGGTATCAGACTTCAGATCAACTTTTCATTACGTACCAACCAGACATAATAAGTAGTCTTCTGATGATAACCCCATGTCATTAGGACTTTGTGCAGGAGTTGTGATAACAAGATGGCCACTGTGGCAGCCATATTGAATGCCATCAGATTGGCATAATTTTCATATAGGACCAGCTTAATACCATGAATGAAGTCTTCGAGTGAAAACTCCATGTTGATATGATCATCCATTCTGGAGAAATAACCATGAAACAAAATTTTGTATGTTGGCCATTGTGGTCGCCATGACGACTGTTTGAGCAACATCATTTTCATTTGGACCAAGCAGATCAGTTGTCAAGTTTTATGAGGAGTGATGATAACAAATCTGTGCCAACAGATGACAGACAAATCACAACAGATCATCCCATGAGCTCTTCTAGTCTATGACCAGACCCTTTTTCAATGTGACCATCATTTCTGTAGGAGTTGCAGTAACAAGATTTTTTAAATGTCTGCTGTGATGGCCATATCAGTGTATGGGCAACACCATTGTGAGGGTTGTTATGGTTGGGGTGGGGTGCTCCCAATATTTTATTTAAACTATAGAAGTTCCACCCAGGCTCAATTTGGTTGGAAGTTAAATTAGTGAAAGACATGTAAAGCTCCAAGCCCCCAGTCAGCAATGCCGATGGTTAGATGGTTAAATATACAAAAAGGTTGAAATTCAATGAACAATTTAATAGTCAAAAGATTCAAATTCACAATTACACTCATTCCGCTCAATACTTTAATAGCCTATTGCATTCCTTGATTAGCAGTATGAGATCGATTTCCACCAGTCCTTTATTCTGATGAAAACTCCAAGAAAGTCTTCTGATGAAAACTACAAGTCTTCTGATGAACTCCAAGATAGCTTCTGATGAAAACTCCAAGAAAGTCTTCTGATGAAAACTCCAAGAAAGTCTTCTGATGAAAACTCTAAGAAAGTCTTCTAATGAAAACTCCAAGAAGTTTTCTGATGAAAACTACAAGAAAGTCTTCTGATGAAAACTACAAGTCTTCTGATGAAAACTCCAAGATGGCTTCTGATGAAAACCCCAAGAAAGTCTTCTGATGAAAACTACAAGAAAGTCTTCTGATGAAAACTCCAAGAAAGTCTTCTGATGAAAACTCCAAGAAGTCTTCTGATGAAAACTCCAAGAAAGTCTTCTGATGAAACTAAAAGGCTTCTGATGAAAACTCCATGAAGTCTTCTGATGAAAACTACAAGAAAGTCTTCTAATGAACACTCCAAGAAAGCTTCTAATTAAAACTCCAAGAGGGCTTCTAATGAAAACTCTAAGAAAGTCTTCTAATGAAAACTCCAAGAAGGCTTATAATGAAAACTTGAAGGCTTCTAATGAAAACTCCAAGAAAGTCTTCTGATGAAAACTCCAAGAAATTACCTTAAATATAACTCAAACAATGCCTGCTTTCGTAATGTTGCTTAATCTATACACAAGATAAGTTTACATAACCTCAAAACACATCAAATCTAAAACAATCTGGTGCTTAATTTCAGAGATAGAGTGTACTTGAGCATTATATATTAGTGTTCCTTTAAAGCTCTGATCGAATCAAATATTTAATTCTAGTGCTTTGTAAACTAGTAGCACTGTTTTATTTGGCATAGCCAGTTATTTAATTAATCCCATAGGGGAAGGAATGGTGCCACATCCCCCCGGCGTTTATGCACACATAGTGTGCTATTTAATTTGATCGTCATGTTGCGCCCTTATTGAAGGACTATGAACATGAATGTAAGACCCTGGGTGAGTGGGAATAGACCCAACACACACTCAACCCTATCAGCCAATCAGGTGAAGGATACTAGATGTGCAATGGCACAAAATAATAATGAGTGAAAAATAGTCTTCACATCTTATCATGTTGATAGTTTCTGGTCATGGCTAAAAAGTAAAAAATCTCGAAAAACCAGCCCATTGATGTTGTTAGTTTTGAAATGCCCTAGCTGTACTTATTTCAAATAGAGTCCAGTTATACTAATGGACAGAAAAAAATACCAATAATATGTTAGCCACCTGTGCAATTATATCAAAAATTAAAGTCGTAGAATTTTGTTTATACATCCTAACCATGTAAATTTTCTAGTACAACGTGTACGTATTATTAGTTCCTAACAAATTTGAAAGCTAATACATCTATGCGACATATAAAAGTGTAGTTACTGTTTGGTATTAAAGCTTGTTAATTTTGAGCGGTCTTAAAAAATGACCAAGTCAGATTTTGTAATAGAGATTGTTCGAAGACAAGTGAAGGCTATTTTCAGACAACTGAAGGCTATTTTCAGACAAGTGAAGGCAAATTTGAAAATCCTGTTTGCTCAGCAGGCATGAATCCAGGGTGCAGCATGTTAGCAGTGCCAGAGTCCCTCATGGCTCCGCTTTTATCCGTCCTGCTGTAAATTATTTTCCAGGAGTCTCAGAAGTTTTTCAGGTGCTGGTATATTAGTCACCAACTCCCACTAATTCAGTCCCCACTGCTAGTGAAGTCAAACTAGTATCCTCGTTTGGTGACATCCAAGTTGTTTCCACATGGCAGCTGCCATTTTCCTTTGTCCTGTGTGTTGTGAAAATGTTTCCCTTAACTTGCTTTTTAGTGGCGTAGCTCCGCAGCAGTATTTCTGTAATATAAAACCAGGTACAGTCGACTCCGGTTAACTGCACACCATCGGGCCCGTCACGAGACCGTGCAGTTAACCGGAGTGTGCAGTTAACCGGAGTACTGTACAGTACATTTTTAAGCATTGGCAAAAATCAGGACCAGCGTGATTACGTGCAGTTATCTGGAGTGTGCAGTTAACCGATGTGCAGTTAAGTGGAGTCGACTGTACCTTGATGCTCTATGGTTCCAGTTCTTTATTTGGTCTGCAATCCAAAATGGCATTTTTTATCTGCTGTCTGCTCTTGCTCACTGTAGCCTGCTGAAGACCGATCCTGTCTGCTCCATGTTCACTGCCTGGTACAATGATAAAAAGGATAGATGGAAAAACACCAGAAATCCTATTAATCAAATGCTTTTTATTGGGGGGGGGGGGGGGCAGTAGTTTAATAAATGCTGACAAAACCACTGAACAAATATCTGGTTAAGATGCAAATTGTTAAGAAATCCAAGACCACCAAGTATAGCTCATATTTTATTTTCCAAAGGCTAGTACTACAGTTTGAATTGTTCAAGTAAGAATATCAAAGACGCAGAATTACAAAAAAATGATTTTGTATTTGAGCATTAGAAAGCAAAAATGGTGGTTTTACACTTTAAAGTTTAGTTGAAAAACCACCATAAGTACAAACTAGTCATTATATAAAAGAGCCAAATCATATTATTTTATTGGGGTGCCCTCTCATGTCTTTTCACAAGGAGCATGATAATGTCTCAACAGTAATAAATGCATGAAGTTTAAAATGGATTTCAGATCTTTAAACTCCAGTCATATAGTAAAATACATTTAATAACATAATAAATTCATGAAGTTTATAATGGATTTCTGATCTTTAAATTCAAGTCATATAGTAAAATACATTTACTAACATAATAAATTCATGAAGTTTATAATGGATTTCTGATCTTTAAATTCAAGTCATATAGTAAAATACATTTACTAACTGGCTGGAATGTTCTTTTGTTGCTTTGAAGAAATATTAACAAATCATTTTATTTGTAACAGATTATCATAAATGTCCTACTCTGGTGCACAAATTATCATAAATGTCATACTCTGGTGCACTTGATGTATTAAAGAGAGTAGATCAGTCCAGGAATCTGTCCTTGATTCACATCAGTGTTATTCGAGCTGAATTTAGTACGTTTAAATTTAATCTCCACACCATTTTCATTGACAGTTTCCCGTCCATCATTTCCATAATAGGTCTCCCCACCTTTCAAGATGCAAATAATGTGGTACTCAACATCACAATTCAGGATCACAGGATGATTAAAAAGTAGACCATACAAAGACTCGTTGGTATTGGTTTGCAACTGGGCAGTTAAACTGGTCAGTATATTACCACTATTATCTTGGAGTATGACTGATGCACATAGTTGCCCTGCTTGGTCACATTTACCATATATCTTTATGCCATGTAAAGTGATGGCTGCTGATGGTAAGAAACAGATTGCATCCTTTTTTTGGCCACTACATTTCCATCCCACTTTCTCTTTTTGGAACCTCATCAACTCGTGCTTTAAATGAATGCCTCTCTTATATGCTTTGAAGGGTAAGTTTACAGTCCCTGTCTTCTGCTTCAGAAAGTACAGTAAAATACATCTATCTTCTTCAGGCGTTAGAATTCCTTTGTTACCCACATGGTCCACATAATAATCTTTATTCATGATGGGAAATCGGATTTCAGAGAAGGCATCTCCAAGAACCATTCTCTGGTTCTCTCCTGTAACCGTCAGGTTTTGGAGCCCACACTGAGCTTCAGCCCACTTCATGGCAATTTTATAGACTTCTTCCTCAGGCACGCCCAAACCCTCAGATGCAAGTACTACCTGCAGACAAGGTAGTGGTAGTGCTGCCAGCTCATCAGTGTAAAGAGCCTGCAAGTTTGCCACTATTAATTGAATGCAGTTCTCGACAACATCAGAACGAGCGTACTTGTGGTACCTCTTCAAGAACATACATGTTGACTCAGGAGTGAGATTAGAAGCAAGGACAGAAACACACTTTTCAATGAGATCTTCAGTTTGGTATTCTTTAGCTATGCAGACAAGTGCATTTGCATTGGTTGCAGTAACTTCTACCATACCAGTGTAGAGATATCTGCAAGAAAAGAAATAACTATTTTTTTAAAAACAAATTGTTCATTTCCATTATACCACAAGTTGGGCATTTAACACTGTTCTGCAATTATGTATATACTACTTTTCTCAATGTAACATGGTCATCTACAGACCATGATGACCACATTATAATGAGAACTGTCATCTACAGACCATGATGACCACATAATAATGAGAACTGTCATCTACAGACCATGATGACCACATTATAATGAGAACTGTCATCTAGGGACCATGATGACCACATTATAATGAGAACTGTCATCTAGGGACCACAATGACCACATAATAATGAGAACTGTCATCTACAGACCATGATGACCACATTATAATGAGAACTGTCATCTACAGACCATGATGACCACATTATAATGAGAACTGTCATCTATGGACCACAATGACCACATAATAATGAGAACTGTCATCTACAGACCATGATGACCACATTATAATGAGAACTGTCATCTACGGACCACAATGACCACATAATAATGAGAACTGTCATCTACAGACCATGATGACCACATTATAATGAGAACTGTCATCTACGGACCACAATGACCACATAATAATGAGAACTGTCATCTACAGACCATGATGACCACATTATAATGAGAACTGTCATCTAGGGACCATGATGACCACATTATAATGAGAACTGTCATCTAGGGACCACAATGACCACATAATAATGAGAACTGTCATCTACAGACCATGATGACCACATTATAATGAGAACCGTCATCTAGGGACCATGATGACCACATTATAACGAGAACTGTCATCTAGGGACCACAATGACCACATAATAATGAGAACTGTCATCTACAGACCATGATGACCACATTATAATGAGAACCGTCATCTAGGGACCATGATGACCACATTATAATGAGAACTGTCATCTACAGACCATGATGACCACATTATAATGAGAACCGTCATCTAGGGACCATGATGACCACATAATAATGAGAACTGTCATCTACAGACCATGATGACCACATTATAATGAGAACTGTCATCTACGGACCACAATGACCACATAATAATGAGAACTGTCATCTACAGACCATGATGACCACATTATAATGAGAACCATCATCTAGGGACCATGATGACCACATTATAATGAGAACTGTCATCTACAGACCATGATGACCACATTATAATGAGAACCGTCATCTAGGGACCATGATGACCACATTATAATGAGAACTGTCATCTAGGGACCATGATGACCACATTATAATGAGAACTGTCATCTACAGACCATGATGACCACATTATAATGAGAACGATCATCTAGGGACCATGATGACCACATTATAATGAGAACTGTCATCTACAGACCATGATGACCACATTATAATGAGAACTGTCATCTAGGGACCATGATGACCACATTATAATGAGAACTGTCATCTACAGACCATGATGACCACATTATAATGAGAACTGTCATCTACAGACCATGATGACCACATTATAATGAGAACTGTCATCTACGGACCATGATGACCACATTATAATGGCTATGAGGGAGAACTATATGCCCATAAGACCTAGTTCTTTCATCAATATAATTTTCTTGTCATTTATTCAGATTAAGATTATTTCTATTGCTTTTACAAATTACCTTTGTTGTCGTTTTTAATTTAATGTTATTGTACATGCATCGTTAACATTTCCCGAGTGGACTCTACCCACAATACACAGGCTCCATTTGTAAAATTTAAAATTAATTTGTAAAATTATTGAGAACCCTTACACATATGTTACTGACCATCAGAAACGTTTGTGTATATGTACGTGTGTGTGTGTGTGTGTTACTGAACTCTGTAGAGAAGGCCATGAGGGAAAATGGTCTTGTATGAATGAGAAACTTTCTATAGGTAAATACATTATTATTATTATTATTATTATTATTATTATTATTATTATTATTATTATTATTATCTTTGAGATATTTTGCTTCCAAAGCTGACACTCTAACCTACAGGTCACCGGTGCGGTTATTATTTATTATTATTATCTTTGAGATATTTTGCTTCCGAAGCAGATGTTCTAACCACTAGGCCACCGGAGTGGTTATTATTTATTATTATTATTATCTTTGAGATATTTTGTGCCAGAGGGTGCTCTTATTATCCCTGGAAATGACTGATATCACCAAATTCCTCATGCAAACCAATCTAACCTCAAAAATGTCCATACAATATTTGGATCCTTATCTGCAAGGTGAAGGTAGATCTGATTTGGTGCCTCAAGGAATCTGTAACGGAATGTTGAATTACGGCTAGCAAGGATGAATTTGTGAGCTCCAATCCTTTCTCCCCCAGCCTCAAATATGACATCACACAGAAGCTGGTCCTCTAGCATTTTCAAGTTTGTCTGGTCAAACCCAGGGGCTAAATCAGATGCTGCCATGTTGTGGGTGTCAATATCTCAAACTGAAAAATATGAATATATTCAATTTCACATTAAAAAGCTCTAGATGATTTACATATATTTGTCATTACCATTTGTGCACAAACAATATTTTCTTCCGTGTTGAAACAGTATTTTCACATCAAGGTGAATAGTTACAAACTCAATTCTGTTTCCAGGTTTGAATCTTGCGCTGCCCATTTATTCACAAGCATTAGCAATGCCAGTCTGATCCTGATTCAAACCCGTGAGTTGGTTTATATAGGGTAGTAATTGTCACATACTATATTGGTTTGTAAGTAATAATTGTTGTATACTATATTGGTTTGTAGGGTAATAAATTTTTGCATACTATATTGGTTTGTAGGGTAGTAATTGTTGCATACTATATTGGTTTGTAGGGTAATAATTTTTGCATACTATATTGGTTTGTAGGGTAATAATTGTTCCATATTATACTGGTTTGTAGGGTAATAATTTTTGCATACTATATTGGTTTGTAGGGTAATAATTGTTCCATATTATACTGGTTTGTAGGGTAGTAATTGTTGCATACATTGTTGGTTTGTAGGGTAGTAATTGTTGCATACATTGTTGGTTTGTAGGGTAGTAATTGTTGCATACTATGTTGGTTTGTAGGGTAGTAATTGTTGCATACTATGCTGGTTTGTAGGGAAGTAATTGTTGCATACTATGTTGGTTTGTAGGGTAGTAATTGTTGCATACATTGTTGGTTTGTAGGGTAATAATTGTTGCATACTATGCTGGTTTGTAGGATAGTAATTGTTGCATACATTGATGGTTTGTAGGGTAGTAATTGTTGCATACATTGTTGGTTTGTAGGGTAGTAATTGTTGCATACTATGCTGGTTTGTAGGGTAGTAATTGTTGCATACATTGTTGGTTTGTAGAGTAGTAATTGTTGCATACATTGTTGGTTTGTAGGGTAGTAATTGTTGCATACTATGCTGGTTTGTAGGGTAGTAATTGTTGCATACATTGTTGGTTTGTAGGGTAGTAATTGTTGCATACTATGCTGGTTTGTAGGGAAGTAATTGTTGCATACTATGCTGGTTTGTAGGGTAGTAATTGTTGCATACTATACTGGTTTGTAGGGTAGTAATTGTTGCATACTATACTGGTTTGTAGGGCAGTAATTGTTGCATACATTGTTGGTTTGTAGGGTAGTAATTGTTGCATACTATACTGGTTTGTAGGGTAGTAATTGTTGCATACTATACTGGTTTGTAGGGTAGTTATTGCTGCATACATTGTTGGCTTCTAGGTTAGTAATTATTGCATACTATGTTGGTTTGTAGGGTAGTAATTGTTGCATACATTGTTGGCTTGTAGGGTAGTAATTGTTGCATACTATGCTGGTTTGTAGGGTGGTAATTGTTGCATACTATGCTGGTTTGTAGGGTAGTAATTGTTGCATACTATGCTGGTTTGTAGGGTAGTAATTGTTGCATACTATGTTGGTTTGTAGGGTAGTAATTGTTGCATACTATACTGGTTTGTAGGGTAGTAATTGTTGCATACTATACTGGTTTGTAGGGCAGTAATTGTTGCATACATTGTTGGTTTGTAGGGTAGTAATTGTTGCATACTATACTGGTTTGTAGGGTAGTAATTGTTGCATACTATACTGGTTTGTAGGGTAGTAATTGCTGCATACATTGTTGGCTTCTAGGTTAGTAATTATTGCATACTATGTTGGTTTGTAGGGTAGTAATTGTTGCATACATTGTTGGTTTGTAGGGTAGTAATTGTTGCATACATTGTTGGCTTGTAGGGTAGTAATTGTTGCATACTATGCTGGTTTGTAGGGTGGTAATTGTTGCATACTATGCTGGTTTGTAGGGTAGTAATTGTTGCATACTATGCTGGTTTGTAGGGTAGTAATTGTTGCATACTATGTTGGTTTGTAGGGTAGTAATTGTTGCATACTATACTGGTTTGTAGGGTAGTAATTGTTGCATACTATACTGGTTTGTAGGGCAGTAATTGTTGCATACATTGTTGGTTTGTAGGGTAGTAATTGTTGCATACTATACTGGTTTGTAGGGTAGTAATTGTTGCATACTATACTGGTTTGTAGGGTAGTAATTGCTGCATACATTGTTGGCTTCTAGGTTAGTAATTATTGCATACTATGTTGGTTTGTAGGGTAGTAATTGTTGCATACATTGTTGGTTTGTAGGGTAGTAATTGTTGCATACATTGTTGGCTTGTAGGGTAGTAATTGTTGCATACTATGCTGGTTTGTAGGGTGGTAATTGTTGCATACTATGCTGGTTTGTAGGGTAGTAATTGTTGCATACTATGCTGGTTTGTAGGGTAGTAATTGTTGCATACTATGTTGGTTTGTAGGGTAGTAATTGTTGCATACTATACTGGTTTGTAGGGTAGTAATTGTTGCATACTATACTGGTTTGTAGGGCAGTAATTGTTGCATACATTGTTGGTTTGTAGGGTAGTAATTGTTGCATACTATACTGGTTTGTAGGGTAGTAATTGTTGCATACTATACTGGTTTGTAGGGTAGTAATTGCTGCATACATTGTTGGCTTCTAGGTTAGTAATTATTGCATACTATGTTGGTTTGTAGGGTAGTAATTGTTGCATACATTGTTGGTTTGTAGGGTAGTAATTGTTGCATACATTGTTGGCTTGTAGGGTAGTAATTGTTGCATACTATGCTGGTTTGTAGGGTGGTAATTGTTGCATACTATGCTGGTTTGTAGGGTAGTAATTGTTGCATACTATGCTGGTTTGTAGGGTAGTAATTGTTGCATACTATGTTGGTTTGTAGGGTAGTAATTGTTGCATACTATACTGGTTTGTAGGGTAGTAATTGTTGCATACTATACTGGTTTGTAGGGCAGTAATTGTTGCATACATTGTTGGTTTGTAGGGTAGTAATTGTTGCATACTATACTGGTTTGTAGGGTAGCAATTGTTGCATACTATACTGGTTTGTAGGGTAGTAATTGCTGCATACATTGTTGGCTTGTAGGTTAGTAATTGTTGCATACTATGTTGGTTTGTAGGGTAGTAATTGTTGCATACATTGTTGGTTTGTAGGGTAGTAATTGTTGCATACATTGTTGGCTTGTAGGGTAGTAATTGTTGCATACTATGCTGGTTTGTAGGGTGGTAATTGTTGCATACTATGCTGGTTTGTAGGGTAGTAATTGTTGCATACTATGCTGGTTTGTAGGGTAGTAATTGTTGCATACTATACTGGTTTGTAGGGTAGTAATTGTTGCATACTATACTGGTTTGTAGGGTAGTAATTGTTGCATACTATGCTGGTTTGTAGGGTAGTAATTGTTGCATACTATACTGGTTTGTAGGGTAGTAACTGTTGCATACTATACTGGTTTGTAGGTTAGTAATTGTTGCATACATTGTTGGCTTGTAGGGTAGTAATTGTTGCATACATTGTTGGTTTGTAGGGTAGTAATTGTTGCATACTATGTTGGTTTGTAGGGTAGTAATTGTTGCATACATTGTTGTTTTGTAGGGTAGTAATTATTGCATACATTGTTGGTTTGTAGGGTAGTAAATGTTGCACCATAACAATTCTTGATGCACTGAACTCATACAGCACTGAGCAGTTACAATATATTCTAATATTAAGATATATTTTAGTGCAAAAAATTCAGAATGTATAATTCTGAAGACTTTATCTTAAATTGGTATGAAACATTTCAACTGAACTGTATTTATATCATGGTGCTGGCTATGTGCAATATATAAGTAAATACTTAAAATGAAATCTCTATGAAAAGTAAAATGTCCTGCTCAGTCATTATCGGTGAAATGATACAGATCTGCCATGTAATATTGATATAATTCACAATACACAGCATACAATACAATTGAGAAAAAACTGGTCTGATCTAAAATAAACCAAAATAAAGTAGTTCAAACCAAAGTAAACCAGTTTGGTCCAAAATGAACTGGTTGGATCTAGAAAATAGGTTTGACCTAGAATAAACTAGTTTAAGCCAGACTGATCCAGAATAAACAAGGCAGTCTTTGAACTAGAATAGACCAGTCTGAACTGGAATAAACCTGACTAAAGAATAAACAAGCCTTATCTGGAATTAACTGGTTTAAACTAGATTGATCCAGAATAAGCTGGTTGTATGTGGAATATTCCAGTACTAACCAGAACAAACTTGTCTGACCTGGAATAAACTGATTTGTTCTGGAATAAACTGATTTTACATGGAAGAAACCTGCCCTACCCTGAATAAACCAGTTTAATACACATTCAACCATTCTGATTCTGAATAGATGTTTTAAACAGAAATAAACTGGCTTGATATGGAATAAACCAATCCTAACCAGAACAAACTGGTTTGATCCTGAATAAACCGGTATCTAAAGAAATAAACTAGTCCCAACTAGAATAAACTGGTTTGATCCCAAATAAAGTTGTCTGATACTGAATAAACCAGTTTGATCTGAAACAAACTATCTGATCCATAATAATATGGTCTGATTTTTAAAAAATCCAGTCTGATCAAGAATAATCCTGAATAAACCAGTCTTATCTGGAATGAACTGTTGTTAATATGAATGCTCTCCCCTACCTCCCTCTCTTGTTAATATGAATGCTCTCCCCTACCTCCCTCTCTTGTTAATATGAATGCTCTCCCCTACCTCCCTCTCTTGTTAATATGAATGCTCTCCCCTACCTCCCTCTCTTGTTAATATGAATGCTCTCCCCTACCTCCCTCTCTTGCAAGATGCATACAGTAAGGTAACCAATATTTGCTACTCAATGGTTACTTCCTCCTTGCTGTGAATCATTAACGAAAGTTCCTCACAAAACAACTATTTGGAAAATAATACACATAAATAGACTTGTTTAATACCTGATGTTTCTACTTTAAAAAGAGAGAGAGAGAGAGAGAGAGAGAGATAGAGAGAGAGAGAGAGAGAGACTGTAGGTGTCAGGAAAGTAATCTATATATATAAAAATGAATGTTTGTTTGTGTCGTATGCGTTCCTATACCATTCATCCGATTGCGATAAAACTTTGGTGAGTTGTTCTGCGCATGCCCGTGAAAGTTTCTGAATTAGTACAACCATTTAAATTGTACGATTAACAAATGTGTGTATTTCATATAGTTTTGCGACATTTACCGTGTGTTCGCTGTGAACTGTAGGTGCCTTAGATATGTCACGTGATCGAACAGTAGGTGACCTAAATACGCCATGTGATCAGTCTGGATTGGCTGAAACTATGATGACGTAAATCAACAGCTGTATGAAATTCATAATCAGTAGCGATACCTAATTTCGCGTGTGTTCGGTGTGAACTGTAGGTGCCTTAGATACATCATGTTTACTTAGTTACATTTGGTTCGTGCCTTCTTTCTTTAAGTGGCATTGCAACGCATGCAGGGTACTAGCAGAGGTGATCTGATGCAAGTTTGTGGAATATTATCATCAAGTCTATGACGAATCGTCTAAAATGTGACCATGCTTATAGGTGGGTTGGTTAACTATTTAAGGTTGAAAACATGAATGGAATCTAAGAGTTTTGATGTGTATGGGTTTCCAGGATAGTTAAAGTGAAACCTGAAATCTCCAAGAATAATCAGGTTGCCACCTATCAAATTTCCATACTCAAGCAGATTCAGAAACTGCTCCAAAAAAATTGATTCAGTCAGCTTGTTTTTTCTACTAAGGAGGGCAGTAGAGGCAGAAAAAAATGGACTGACCCTTGTTCCAGTGTGAGTGTTGTTCAAACGATATGTGGAAGAAATTGAAGTTTGTGTTTGTGTTTAAGGCACTTTATAAAGGAATTCTTTGTGATGACAGCAATTCCACCTCAGCAAGAGTGGTGAGGGAACGACTTGATAGAGTAACCAGTGGGTGTTAGATCCACACACTTGGGCTGATGTTTTTAGCCACCTTTCTGTCAGGAAGAAGACATTGATACTCTGATCGTTGATAAAATTAACTATTTCTGTGGGCTTTTCTAGTGGTTCTACTGATTGGATGTTGAATAAAGCAATATGCAGTGGTATATCTGGAATAGTTGACACAAAGGTTGTTGATTTAATAGGGATTTGCACCAGATTATCTAAATTAATGACAGAATTTTAAATTGTTTTGCTGGAAAGGGCAAAAGGGAGACAACTGGAATTCTTTTTCCTGTTCTATGCCAGCCAGCTTTGAAATGTTTTTTTTTTTTGCTTCAGATTACATTTAAGTAATGATGAATGTAGTTCAATTTTGTTTAGTCTGGAGCACAATGTTGTGTGGAGAGCTAATGAGTAGTCATTTAAAGCAATTAATGAGGGCCCATCATAGCATAAACGGGTTGACTGCTGAAACTGATGGCCGTTTATTCAAGAACAAAGGACATAGTAGCAGTGAAGCAAGATAGCTGAGATAATACTAATTGTTCTCGTTTCCAAATGAAGGAAACACATGATACTTTACATTTAACAACAGTCATACCTAACAGTGATGTAGGATGCAAAGACCATGGAACTAGTGCAAAAGAGTCTTGTAATGATTTATTCCGTAATATTATGGCTGTATTGCTTGTTGTTAATAAAGTAGTATCTTTTTCAATTATCATTGCCTATTATATTAATACACTTGGGAAAAATTTCACTACTTGTTCTGGCGACACTTTTAAAATGGCAACAAAGTATTTAGTCCAAGTTTCAACAAATCCAACATAAAAATGAACGTCAGGTTATTTTATTTTTTTGTAAATAGAAAAATGAAAAGACAAAGTTCCCAAACTATTTCTTGTGAAACCAGCGACCGAAAACTGAACTGTAAATTAAATGTAAATTTTGCAGCAATTTCAAGAAAATCAGATTCACTACACAGAGAGCCAGCAAGGTGGTAGTCACGTGATACTGTACAAACAAAAACAGCTGACACCTGCTCCGTACTTCTTGAAAATGGTTTCTACCACCTATCTGCAATACCGGCGTGTTTCTGGTCGTTGTTGACAAAATAAATATATTGAGAATTAAGTGTGCATTATATTTGAGAACATTATTTCTTCGTTTTCCTAAATGAAATTACCTGACGTTCATTTTTATGTTGGATTTGTTTTCCTACAGTAACACTAGAAATGGCGCATTATTGATATCAAGTGACTGTGACCTCTTTATGTCATTGACATTTAGGTTGCGCGAGTTGTGTAGTCATGTGACAAAGAATGCAAATAGCCTGATCCTGGTCAGCAACGATGTACTGTCGTCTCGTCTGTCAGCGGAATAAAGACATAAAGAATGTTATGATCATGAAAATAAATCATATTCCTATCAATTGCATGCTGGTATATATCGATGAAAGATCGTTAAAGTTTGCTGGGCAAGTAAGCTGGTAACTTACACCATGTCGACACCAAATGGTGTCGGCGAATTCCTAACTTTTCGATAGGGAATACGCACTGACCCTACACCCCAACATAAATATCCAAATATAAAAAATGGGGTGGCATGAGTCAGAGGAAACTCGGACTAAATGATTCTCAACTCGAAGAAATGGGACATCTCCGTTAAAATAATTTGTAGCCATTTCTTCACGATCAGATTAACATAACCCATAAACCTGAACTGAATTGTGCATTACCAATAGCCGTTAATTACCTGCTAAAAATGCGCTCTGTTCATACAGATTTTCTTATATTTATCTCACACTTACAAACGAAAAGCGCACGTTCACTTCAGCCTAGCTGGAATGGATGGTTCCCTGCACTCCGCTATGGGTTGTTTTCACAGACGTCACGATTAATTACGCAAATACCCACAATTCAACGCGCGCGCACCTTCTGTCGCCATTGTGAGTCGTTAACAAACCGTTTTCAACATTAGTCATTATGTATATTCAAGAACAATAATCTGATTTAACTATCGATAAATATATTTACTTCTTCGACACAATACATAGATTATACTTGAAATTATGTGCACTATAGCACAAAAATAAAAATAAAATTGGAAGTTCCCTTGCTTATATCCAAAGACAGAATAGTAAAGTAGAACCGTAATCGTGTATATTATTGATATCTAAGAAATGCACTTTTTGTTGTTGTTTACAAACAGACAATATTGACGTTTTTAATAAGTCATTCGTATCATTTCCCTAAGCTTGTCATCTTGAAAGAGTATTTCCAGATCATGAATTTCTTGATACAATATCAGTCACGAATTAATTTTCATAGCATCTATTTTATGCTAGAACTTTTATGTACAAATATTTTTCGCGACATGTGTTTGTGCCATAGAATATTTGAGAAACCATTTTAATTAGTATATTCAAATATTGTATTTGTGGAGGGGGTGGTGGACGTAGGCTTATACTAGATGAAAGCGATAACTGGTCAAAGAAGTTTCATCTTTAGTGTATTCAAACGAAACACGTGTCTGACGGAACATGACGTTGTTTCGAATGTCAAAACGATGTTTTCCTCAAATGCTTTTAGAAATATAAAATTGTATATAAACAATTGGCTTTTAAACTTTAACGATAATCAAATGCTTGATTTAAGCCAGTGAAAATCGAAAATCATTACATGTTTCTACTTGGTTGTATATTAGTCCGAGTTTCCTCTGACCCTTTCCACCCGATTTTTTGATATTTGGAAATTCATGTTGGGGTGTCCGAATATCAAAAAATGGGATGGAAAGGATCAGAGGAAACTCGGACTAGTTGTATATCCATTTGTTTATGCGTTTGTTTATTGATCGATCTATTTGTTTAGGAAAGAACAACAAATATGGTTGAAATATAATATTTTACTTGAAGAAAACACGTAAAAAGAGTCACACGATTCGATCTCGCGAGGTTGACATGCACAACAGAATGTGATGTATTTTTATATTCTTACTCACAAAATGAAACGTGCCGGTTATGTGGGATAGGGACTCAAAATGGCGGATATGGAAGTACACACGTTTTGTGACGTCACGTGAAAACAACGGTATAAGTCAGAAGAACGCCAACGCATTATTATCACGTGATCAAACAAATGGGCTCCCATGGGAGATCTAGTCAATCTAACCGTGGCACATTTATTTCTTTAAAATTTCCTTCTTAATGACACAGTATGAACTTTACTAACACTTTTGATTCGAACTATAACAGTCGTTATATTGTGTTCAATTTTTACCACCAATTCGTCATTTTATTACAAATATGTTTGCTAGTGGGTGAAGATGAAGGAAAAGCGTGAACACAAACGGTATTTTGTTAATATTGCACAGTGTCATCTCATAGATTCTTTTTTCAATCGATATCTTGATACATTTTACGTCGAAATTGATACGAGGTGATGTACAAAAGCCTAAAGATAGCCAAAAATTAAGAAAAAAATAATGAAAACTCTTTTACGAGGGTGTGAGGGTAAAAATTTCATTGCAAATATTTTATACTTCACACTATGTCATCTAATATATTCTTGTTGCAAAAAATTCCTTGATTAATTTAACATTGATATTGATATCTCGTTATACATGACTCTTCAGACTTAGCCAAATATTAGGATCGAAACAGCAACCCTATTCCACGAGAGGGTGAATGTGACGATAATTGGTCCTATATTGTACATTCCAACTTCATCATGTAATTTGTAAGATTCCATTTACAATCAATCCCTTGATATATTTGCATCAAAACTGATTTAAGGCGACAGATAACAGCTTTGGCTTACCAAAAATTAAGATCAAAATAATTTTCCTTCTATCAAGGCGGGTGGTTATGGGGAAGAGCCTGGAGTGGGTTGTCTGGGCAAACCAATAATGATGAAATAAAACAACAAGTGCATGCCAAACTTTGGAATCAAATCTTCATGGTGTTAAGTTTAAAAATTTAAATATTCACTTGTATAAATGAGAACTTTAATATTATTGTATGTTTAATTAATTAATTTAATTTAAATGATTTAAAATTAATTAAAAACACAGCAACACAATACAATTTGTATCATGTTGAGGCAAGTTACGTGTCTCTCCTAATAACACACAATGAATTTAATTTATGTAAAATAATAGATCAGTATCAGTGTAACATTGTTCAAGTAGTGGCATAGCAAGAACGTCTAACATTACTCCACCCAAACTTAAGTCTAGGGACCCCTCCTCCCCCCCCAAAAAAAAAGTTGTTTGATGGTAATTTTAGCTCCAACTCCAGCCTTGAGAGTTAGTTGGGCGGCTGCTAAGCCACTTTGTTGAAAGAATCAATTGCAAACTGCAATTTTTTAGGTGACAGCCAGAAATATTGTAAAAATTATCAGTCTCACCCTCTTATAGAAGATATAGAAGATGGCTGGATGTGTGTGAGCGTGATTTGGATTTTTAACGTAGCTCTAAAATAAATTTTAAAAAAATGATCAGTTATACCGCTATGATGTCTGCAGTGTTGCAGTTTATAGTGATGTTTAATATTGGGGTATCATGCCGCAGACACGTATACGTAGCATGATGTCTCACTTGTCACATTATAATGACAACAGGTCAACCAGTCCTAACACTAGCCTCTTAATGTTCAGTGCCTAGCGAGGTAGCTGTTAGTACCACTTTTATAAGAATTTGGTATGAAGATGTACTAAATGTTTGTCAGAATCTGGATTGCCATAAACGATACATCAGTATCAATGTACACGATCAAGGAATCAAATACAGACTTAACGTTCGGATGATGTAATCTAAGAAACACTTATTTCATAAAATATCGTAACCCCACCCCTCTTTTGTATATATTAGAGATGGTATTATGGTCTTATATCTTCTGCAAGAATGGCTTTTATCTGTCGTCGTACGTCAATTCCGAAGTGAGAAGCATCACGGGATTGGTTGCAATTGATGTTTGTTACATGATGCAGTCGGAATGTTCAAAACTGGACCAAATATCATCATATTCACACCCTCGTAGACTAGGGTTCAACCAGACAACAACATAGGGCACCAAAAAACCCACTCCACGCCTTTCCCCTTTTACTTTATTAAAGAGATATCCTGTGGTCTTAATATCTGGCAAACAAAAGTTGTCATTCGTCGCCTTAAATCAATTCTGATGTAGAAAGTATCAAGGAATTGATTGCAAATGAAATCTTTTACAAATTACATGATGTAGTCTGAATGCACAATATTGAACCAAATATCGTCGCATTCACCCCTCATGGAATAGAGTTGCTGTTTCAATCCTAATATTTGATAAAATCTGAGGTGTCATGCAAACCGAGATATCAATATCGATATAAAATTGATCAAGGAATTTATTGCGACCAGAATATTTTAGCTGACTTAGTGGGAAGTGTGCAATATTTTTTAAAACAAGCGTTACCCTCACCCTCCCTCGTGAAAGGAGAGTGATATTTTTTTTCGTATTAATCTTTGGCTATATTTAGGCTCTCGTACATCACCTCATATCAGAGGAGTAGCTGAGGGGGGGGGGGGGGCAGAGGGGGAAAGATGTCCCCGGGCGCCAGACTAGTGGGGGGAGCCAAAAAGGGCTTTGAAATAGGTATGATGTGGAATTTTTGCTGCAAATACGCAACTGTGCATAAGTTTTTCTTCTCTTTAATAGCCGTTGGCGTTACATTGGGTGATGGTGATTTTATTGATGAAAATAATGGGTTTAAGAATTGGCGGGGGGGGGGGGGGCGTAAAAATGAATCTTGTCCACGGGCTCCAAACACTCCAAAAACAATAATCAAGGAATCGTTGTGCGTACGCTTTTCTTTTATCTACGACTACTAGTAAAATTATTTGTAAAAATTATTATATGACCTAATTGGTGGTTAACCTTGAACACATGATACCGACTGCTATAGTTCAAATCAAAAGTATTAGTAAAGTTCACATTGTGTTACTAAGAAAGAAAACATTAAAGAAATAAATGTGCCGCTGTTAGATTAACTAGATCTCTCCGTACGAGGTCATTTGTGGTGATCACGTGCAATGTTGCGTTGGCGTTAACCTGACGTAGTATAGCGGAGTGCAGCGCTGTGAGCATACTAAGCTGGGAACCAGACTGGATTTTAGTTTATTACATGCGGATTCCTCAGACCTGTTCGGGGTTCCTGTGCATCGGTGGCGAGACAAATGGAAGTACAGGACTCGCAGTACTAATTCAGTTCCCATATTAAACCTATGCAAACACCATGATATTAAAAATTCATTAACTTAAAAATTTTGAATACTCATGATCAAACGTATATTTATTTATTTATAGATGAAACCTAGATGTCAGTTTCTTTGTAGAGGAAATGATATGAGCCGTAGCATTTTCTGGACCTGCATGTGTTTGAAACATGTGCTTTCAATTCCGCACCAAAGAGACAGATGCTAATTTTAGTAATGAGTGTTCCAAACTCATTTTTAAAGGACCGACATTCCATCAAAAAAACAATGTTTCTATTTGTTTCCACTTACAACTAGAATTAACTCTGAAAATATTCTTTTTTCCTTAAACATAACATACATTATTAACCAATCATGGTCAGCCAAACCATATAAACTCTATTTTATATATACTACATATTATGTTCGCCCATTTCCAGGCTGGTTCCCATTTTTCCATATCATTAGTACCGCAAAGAAAGCAACAGTTATAGACAACTGAAACTCTGTGATTTTTTTCAGTTTCTTTCATTATAAAGTTTGGCAGGATTAACATTCTAAATAAAATATGCAGGCATTTTACTGACCGTTGAAAAGTAGTCGAGTATTATTTTTAAAGACGTATCATGTTATAAGACTATGTTCTTCGCACATCTAGAGAGAGGATAATACGCCAAATCTGAACAATGTTGGAAAGTATCACTTCACCTCTGAGTTTCACGTAGTAGAAGTCATATCTTACTCACATCGGAAAGAGACGACGATATTCCGAATGAATTTTCTGCAACCGAGCCATCGGAACGTCATATACCCTTACTACCGCATACTAGGCATATTAAAGATGTAATTCGTGACTATTTTGAATTGGCGTAACCACGTAGATTTCATTATGTTCTAATAACTTTATTAATATAACAGTAAATGGATAGCGTGGCATCACTAGCATCAACGTAAGCAATAGGTTCAGACTATCCAAACCGAATGATTTCTTCAACATTTTCATCACTAAGTGAAAACAATAACATTACATATTAAAACTGCAGGCATTTCATAGATTGTTGAGACATCGACATGTTTCCAGTTATTTTAACGCCTATCATTTTTTAAGAATCATTTCTACGCAAATCTAACCGGATGTTCGTCCGCTAAAACTGGTTAATACAGGAAGTGTCAACAAGATTACCTTTGAGTCTCTCTTTAACGAGTCGAAATTACTCGATTCGCATCGGAAAGAGACGATACTATTCCGAATGTGCACACGAGGAATTGGAACGTCTTCTACCTTTTCATGATGTCGAGAAAGAATCCTCGAATGTAATTAACCTGGTAGCTGGAATTGAATCACAATTAGTATTTCCAGTTCAGTACGAATGTTCTAGTCTATTTTTAGAACATTTATTCCTCTCTCATTTTGGTGGTGATAGAAGAGTTATATTCATACGATTTTGGTTAAAGATAATTGTTTATTCTTGAGAATATGAGTTCAGAAAGTGGTTGTCTGTATGTATTTCGGCGACAGTGCACAGTGAGTAATAATGCCTTCGTAATGATCCGGAAGTTAAATATGTGTTCTATTTACATGTTGCTCTGTTTACAGTGCAATCTCTCAAACAAAAATGCCGGTGAACCTTTGAAAAGAACATCACCCTGAAGTCATCTTTGGAGGTATTTTAGATTAACATATGATTTGTTTTGGTTGTCACACAGTTGAAAGGTAAGTACTGAGAAATATATGTAGAGAAGATGTAGTAAAATTAATTGTGATGTATGTCCACCTGGCCTCAAACGATTCTCTGCACACAAGGCCATCACGCAACATCGAACGTCTAAAACAAATGGAGAAATTCAAGATGGCGGAAATACTACCCCACAAAAAAATGCGTTGGCAAAAAGAGAAAAAGCATTGAATCAGTATTTTAATTTGGGGGGGGGGGTAAAGGGATTGTATTGACATTGTTTCGTATATTTAATTTACGTTGTTTGTTAGTTATTTTTATATAGCTTTAAAATTTCATTACATGCTGTACCGTAACATTGTATGTTGAACTTGACCTTGTCCAAAACTGAATTCATTTCTGCTTGACCTACATTGACTTGATTTAGTTTATTTTGTGAAGAACTAATACATAACTAAATTATTCTACGTGTGGATGGGCTTTATCTCAGAATCATTATTAATAAAGATAAATATATTTAAATGGGTCTAGGTCACGTTTATTGTTAGTCGCCTGGTCTATCTAACATAATCTAGGTTCTATATTTTAAATTTAGTAAAACGTGCTCTGATAACATTATTGGATAGAGACTTTCATTGCAATTTATAGTGAATTCAAATCTGGAATTACAAGCTACCATAGGCACATTATCATCTTCAATTTGGGATTTAAATTTTGACTTCTACTGAATTTTATTCAGAACTTTAAATTATTAGGACCTGTATGTGTGTAATTCTTGGATTATTTTGGGTTTTAATTCGCAATACCATAAGTTCTTCATTTTCATTTTCACTTTGCATTGTTAGGAAATTAATTGATTGTTGAATATTACATAAGCTTGATGCTTTTCACTCTTTTCTGTTACTTATTTTAAGAGCATAGACTCGTAACAACACGCAGACCAGTCTGTTTAACGTTCTTGCTGAGTCTGTCCGATTTCTCCTGGAGATTCGATTGCCTTGATGAACTGACAGCCCGGCATAATATATGGGGCATATATTGTATTCCACATCGTTATCTGTCCCAGTAATGCACTCTGAAAATACACGTACCCTCAGTGAGATGAAAATCTATTGTAAAATGTTGAAATAATGTAACATAACAGCAAAACACAATTTATCAAACTTTTCATTCAAATTAAGCATCGCGCGCAGGCACACCACGTGACCGAAATATTGATATGACCATTCTGAAATAATGTTATCATCGAATCGAAATCGAACTTGACCTTGTCCAAAACTGAATTCATTTCTGCTAGACCTACATTGACTTGATTTAGTTTATTTTGTGAAGAACTAATACATAGCTAAATTATTCTACGTGTGGATGCGCTTAATCTCAGAATCATTATTAATAAAGATAAATAGATTTAAATGGGTCTAGGTCACGTTTATTGTTAGTTGTTGCGAGCTATCTATTCAGTAGAATAATCAAGGTCAATCGAATCGATATATATATATATATATATATACACACACACACTCAAAAATGGCACCATAAGTTAAAACAATTATTCCAGCAACATACTTTTGGCAGCGAAGAAAGTCCTTCTGGTCTGCTCTTTTTGTCTTAAAACTAAATATTTATGACCAAGAACATCTTGAAATGTATTCTCAAGATTTGTCCAGATTCATTTTGAGAAATTATGTTACGACGAAATTAAATTTATTGTAAGGCAAGATGAAGGTTAAGCCCTGCACAAACCAAATGTTTTCACCTACCGGTTGTTGCAACCCTTGTGTAGAAACTACCAATCAATATCTCCAATCTGCCCTGCGATCTCTCCAGCTCACAATGATTTATCTAGCTCGCCTGCTCATCCTGCGATCTCTCCAGTTCACCTTGAACTACCCAGATCACCTTGAACTATCCAGATCATCTTCTCCAGCTGACCCTACGATCTCTTCAGTTCACCTTGAACTATCCAGATCATCTCCAGCTGACCCTACGATCTCTTCAGTTCACCTCGAACTATCCAGATCATCTTCTCCAGCTGACCCTACGATCTCTTCAGTTCACCTTGAACTATCCAGATCATCTTCTCCAGCTGACACCTACGATCTCTACAGCTCATCCATTTTGAACAGTTTGGCATGCCTTAGTTTTTTTGTTATCATATGATCATATGGGGAAGTATGAGGCGCCGTAGCGGACAAAAAAATGCTGGTCCAATCAGAAAGTTGCAGTTGAAATTTCGATGTCGGATGTGGATCAAATTGCATTTCATTAAAGTTCCATTTCCTAGATCGAGATTTTTTAATTTGATATTGTTACGTATATTTGATATAAGTCATTTATATTTATTTTTATTGTTTGTTTGCTAGATTTAAATTTGACATTTTAAGTTTTAAGATTCGTTCATTGAAGGGGGGGGGGTGACCTGTACTTTACAGAAAAAACACCAGGCGTTGACCTCATTTCTGACCTGGCTTCAGAGTTGTAAACAAGCTTTTAAAATGATTGGTTGGTTCCAAAGACATTATGGAGCATTATATAAACATCTTTCTATTTTAAGTTGGGTCATACGGTGTTTACGTGATTTCTTTAACGTAAATTTGTTCTGAGAGATTCTAGAAGATCGTGACCCCTTTCTTGTTTACGTAAAAACAGGTATGTTTTGTTGCGAGCTATTCAGTAAAATAACTTGGGCTGTTAGAATACTAAGTTGTGTGTCGTTTTAAGTTATTTTAATTACCTTGTACTGGAAATTATGTCAATTCGTTTGCATCAAGAGGAATTATTTTGTTATTTATCTGGAAAAGAATTGTGCTCATAAATTTTTATTAACAAGAACTGACTTCAACAAGTGACATCGTCTTCCATCTTGGATACTTCGCTGGAATTGGAACTTAGAATTATTTGGACATTTTATTACCAGGACTTTTGCAATTTCTCTAGTGGATAATATTTTGAATTATTTTTGGATTAATTTTGGAATTGATTCTTAAAACCGTAAGTTTATTTTTTTCTTTTCTGGAAAATATTTGTGCTCAATAAATTGTTTATTAAGTTTTTACAAGCTTGTTATTTTCACTCTTTCTGTGTTACTGTTTATTTGAGCCTAAGCACTTAACAGATATATCGAATGATACAGTGGTGGTTTAAGGTTCTATTTCCTATGTCGACATTTTACATTGTATATTCTGAATTACACAGCGGTGGTTTGAATTATAATATCGTATGACGAGTTGTATGTATATCAGTCACATTAATTACTGCTTCATTATATTGATAAAAAGTTAATTAAATCTATTCATTTTCTCTAAGTAAGGTATTTTATCATTTATATAATATTACCGGTTCGCCATTTTTAAAAAACCCGTTTGTCCGAAACGGGCGGTACATCCTGGAAACCGGTACTTATTATATGGATAAATGGGAACCGGTCTGAAAGATACGGCCATACACCACAATTAATTTTACTATATGTTCTCTACATATATTTCTCAGCACTGACCTTTCCACAGTGTGACAATCAATACAAATCATATGAAAATCTAAAATACCCCCAAAGATGACTTCACGGTGAAATTCTTGTCAAGGGTTGACCGGCATTTTGGTGAGCTGCTGCACTGTAAACATAACAGCATGTACACAGACCACATATTTCACTTCCGGATCATTACCAAGGCCTTATAACTCCATGTGCACTGTCGCCAAATTACACACTGACAACCACCCTCTCTGCTCACATTCTCAAGAATAAACAATTACCTTTAAACCCCTACCAAATATGCATCAATATAACTCTTCTATCACCACCAAAATGAGAGAGGAAAAAATGTTCTAAAAATAGACTGGAACTACATTCGTGGGTACTGAACTGGAAGTATTAATTGTGATGCGATTCCTGACAGGCCCAACTTGTTGGGGCAAATTTTAGTAAAACTTTTATATTTGAATGCCACACCTATTTGAACTTTATACATGAAGTCTTTTTGAATTTCCTTGCATACAAGACATGTGACACCTGCTGGAAAGTGTGTAGTGCTGGTGTTCCACAGGGTGCAAATGCTGATCTATGTGCTCTTGAGAAACCAAAACTAAATTTGCTATATCTTCCTTAATTATAGGACTTTTTCAATTCTGTAAAAACCTAATTGTACTACAAGATAAGGCCTGTCTGAAAATATGTTTAAAGTTTATACATTGTGATCAATTAAAATTTTAATGGAAATTTAAATAAACATTTAAATTTATAAACTAAATTTTATTGAAAAAAAAATTTTCATAAAAGTTTGAAAACAGATTTTGTCAAAGTTTAGACAGAAAAGTTGATCAATCAATGGTCTTTAAAATAAATGGTGGTTTGGGTCTGTGTAACTGAGAACATTTTTCCCAGGGGTAGTGAAGTAGCATGACTCATAGTGATTTTGGCAACAAACCGCAATATGCCTGTCAAGGTGCATATAGGTGTACACACTAAAGAAGCAACAACAGGTGCTATGTTCCATATTTATTGTGTCAGGTATTTAGGCAGTTATTTGTATAACTAATAGTGCACTCAGATTTAAACATCTAATGGGACCACTTCCATGTTTTATAGGAAAATTGCATTACATTTCAGTGTCGATAACTACAAAAAGCGACAATAAGATAGGAAAATACATTTTTTAGGCAGGCTTTACCTTACTGAACAATGGTGCTAATCTCTCTCATGAAGATCTAAGCCATGTCCTTGAGGTGCTGTATATTAGTATGGTGATATAATGATCACTTATGGCAGTACACTGCATATGTCCTTATGAAACCTTGCTATCACCACCAGACTACTGGAGAGCTTCCAAGCTGATCCACCACTAACACTTTGTTCCAGATACCAGCCTAGACCTGAAAAGATATAAAATGTTTCACTTATATCTAGAAAACAGTAAGATGTATGCAAATGAAGTTAAAATGTGTTAGATACAGTGATTTCCAAATAACATTCAGGCTGCAAGCATAGGAAATAAATATTAAACTTGACAGAGTGACACTCAGAAATGTGAAGTAATAGTCATGTATTAAAGTAATAAATTCATCCTAAAAGTATATGAAGTTTATATAAGCATATCTGGTCATTTACAGGTTAAATAACTAATCAGGTAGACTATGCATCACAAACTTTAAGGAAATGCGGGGACGGTGAGGTTTGATCATTGGTGGAAACATTAGTACATGCCAGTATACAGGAAAGTAAAGCGACAATGTAGTAATAAAGAATATATTACTATAAGCAATCTTATTCATGAGGGAAATAATAATTCTGGATATTGCAAGAGAATACAGCCAAATGTGGCCACACATATCAACTACAGGTACCAATACATCCTATATCATAAACTAAATGTGAAATTCTGATCCCCAAAACTTGTAAACAAGAATGGAAATTTGCATATGTGGGACATATACAATGTAATTGTTATGATCAAATGTGCAAAAATAATTCCAATGATCTGTTTGAACATTTAAAGTGTATTTGTAAGGATGTTTGATACCAATTATTAACCTCAATGGTTCAATAGAATCAGATATCAGCTGATATTACAATACCGCACTCTATCCAAGTACTGAACTGAAATATGTTACCATAACTGAACTGGAAGTATTAATTGTGATGCGATTCCATACGTATTAAAAAAAATTGGTTTTTCTGGCCAGGATTGGTTGAAAATGGAAGATACATTTTAGTAAAAAGATTCTTTTGAGAGCTTATCCTAGTTGTAAGTGGAGAAACAGAGACATTGTTTTGTTGATAGAATTTGGGTCTTTTAACAGTGTTGAGTTTGGGACACTCTTTACTGAAATTAGCGTCTGACTCTTTGGTGCGGAAATTTAAAGTACATATTTCAAACACGTTTAGGTCCAGAAAATGCCACAGCTCATATCCTTTTTCAACAAAGAAACAGCCATCCAAGATACACCAATGCTGATTATATATTATACTATATTATACTATATTATACTATATTATATTATATTATATTATATTATATTATATTATATTATATTATATTATATTATATTGTATTGTATTGTATTGTATTGTATTGTATTGTATTGTATTGTATATATATATATATATATATATATATATATATATATATATATATATATATATATATATATATCCAATGCTTATTATATTATATTATATTATATTATATTATATTATATTATATTATATTATATTATATTATATTATATTATATTATATTATATTATATTATATTATATTATATTAATGTATGTATGTATGTATGTATGTATGTATGTATGTATGTATGTATGTATGGGTCGGCATGACGTCACGAGCTTAGCGACCGACCGCCATATTGCGGAGGTGAAAACAATTTCTTAATAACAGTACGGTAGCGTTAGTTATGTTCGATATTGCAATTTGCAAACCGCTTTTGTTTACCTATATTTTGTTTCGTATTTCTGTTTTCTGTTCAGAAGTGTTGCATAGCCTTCTGTACAAGCAGGATGAAAAGCTATGAATGTGTGTCTGTCGAATATTTTTAAAGACGTAATATATTTTAGGTTGATAAGGCAGGAAGGAAATATCAAGTGGGAAATTATACCACCATATAGTACAGACTACATTCGTCATACATACATACATACATACATATATATATACATATATACATACATATATACATATATACATACATATATATATATATATATATATATATATATATATATATATATATATATATATATATATATATATACATATATATATATATACACACATATATACATATATACATATATATACACACACACACATATATACATATATATATACATACATATATATACATATATATATATATATATATATATATATATATATATATATATATATATATATATACATATACATATATACATATATGATCATGAAATTGAATATTATTGAGTTTTTATTATCATGGTGTTTGCATATGCTTACTATATGAACCCATTAAGTACCACAAGTCCTTCTATTTTTAGATATAAGCTGAACAATCCTCGCGCAAAATACCGTACATGCGCTGTGCTATTTTTAGAAACAAATGGGATTTTCCCGTTTACAATTATAAGATGAGTAATAAATCGGATCTGGAAGAATCCACTGCTGACGACATTTGCCAAGTTAAGAAGGGGTAAGGTTGATATATTTTTAGACAAAACAACATTTGCACTCTAAATGCTTTGCCCTTTTGACAATACATACACCATTCACCGCCAAAATGAATTTATCGGTTAACCAGATAACGCAGAAGGAGCTTTTGGGGACACGGGTGCTCGACCTGAGCTTAATGTTGTGAAGAAGAAGAAGAAAGAAAAAAAAAAACAATAACCTGAAGGGGAAAAAAAATCATACAGAGTGACAAAAATACCTTAGATTACCCCCCATCACCCGTTCTGACATAGGACCCTTTCTGTTATACCATATAATAGCATTTTATATGACGAGGGCCATATCAAGTTCGCGTCGAGTACCTGTTTTCCTTAATGACTTCACGGACACATATGTTCCGCTAGGAGCCATCATTTTACTCCTAATTTCAATATATTAGTATAAAGTAAATTATATTCTATGTATAGGACTTGCTTTATAACGCTTGGAATATATTGGTAGCCTATTCAAAAAATCCCCCCACCCACACACACAGAGTCCAATTCCGATTTTGAATGTAAGTATATTTGAAGTTGCGTTACGTGTTTAGATAGTTGTCTGTTATTTTTTGTAATCAGACAAACATAAAAACTAGACATAAAGAAGCCTACACAAAATAATTTATCATTTGACCCAGGACACCGGTAGTTTTGAGTCATAAGTAAGCAATTAAGTTGACGAGTTTAGTGAAAGATTCATCTTAATTAAATTAACACAATCTTATTTCTAATTGTTCTGTAAGTTTTTTTTTTTTAAATGAGAGCTCGGTGGAGTTATGTACATATAAGTTCAGTCCGTTTAAACTCTGACTTTGAATTGTCTAGTGCCTGTTCCTGCATTGTTAAAATAAATGAGATACGCAAACAACCGGAGCCATTTGAATTTAGATCTCAGTATTAAACTTAAGTTGACTGTCTCTCTTGCCATCAGCAACAAAAAAGAATGTGATTTAATTTCGGTGTCGTGGCTTAAAAATAGAATGTGATCTAATTTCGGTGTCGTAGCTTAATGGCATTACCAAATGTACTCAAGTAATCATAAGTACACTCAGTGGCAATTAAACATTGGAAATATTGTGCATTATTAAGATAAGAATTCTTTATTTCAGACAACAAAGTCCATACCTCTAAATTAAAAAATAAAGTTTTATTAACAAAAAACATTTTAAACATAAAAGTATATATATATATATATATATATATATATATATATATATATATATATATATATATATACAGCAACATCTACAACTATTAACTGCGTCATACATAAGTAATAATGAAAATTAAATGACACATTTAAAGAGTAATCTGTTCCATCTACTAATAATATGAGAATTTACGTGAATGTCATTGTTCTAAAGAGATTTCAAACTACAGTTCTTACTATTAGATATTCTTGTCATCATTGAGAATACATACTTTCTCATTATTTCATCAAAACTGAATACATTATAGTTAACAAACATGTTGGAGGCACTGTTCCACCTTGGAAGACCTAATAAAAAACGAAGACTATTATTATGACCAATAACTAGTTTTCTTTTCATACATTCACTAAAGAATGTCCACAGAGGAGCGCAATACATGGTGCAGCAATAAGATTTGAATAATCTAATTTTGATATGCAATGAACAATTCTTGAATTTACGCAGAAGCATGTTTGTTCGAGTACACAGAGATCGGTAATGTCTCATCATATCTTCATTATCTTTATTAATCCATCACTAGTAAATTATACAGTGTGTTGGTTCTCGAATAGAATTATATTAGCGTAAGAAACAAATACTGGGACATTTCTAGGATTAAATCATATAAATTTACGGTCGAATATTTCTGACATGAGTAAAGCCACCCCAACCCATCATTTCAATATATCGGATCTCTAGTAATGCAGAATAAATATTTATGTTCCACATTTATTATGTAGATGTGCGGGACACTTTGCAAAATATGACCACCATGAATCAAGAATTGCAAATGGATGCGGATATTTTTGATAAATCATGTATTGTCTACAAAATTCAAACCACAACCCTGCCCAGGTTATATATTTTCATAGAGAAATTCTCTATGAGAACGATTCATATCCAACGGGTACACATTGATCTCAGCTTAAACGTGGGGACATCATTGAGACTACGACGTCACCACGTGCATAGCAACAAGAATGGCATTAAGCTAATATGCAGATGACTTGTTCATTCTTTTTGCAGGTTATATAAGTTTTACTGTCATTTACCTTTAAGCGTGGATTGGCTTTTGGTTTGTTTTCATTATTCATTTTCTTTTCTTTAGAGAACAAATTCTAGCGCCCCATTATTTAGGGTGCATCAGTTTCGTTTGACTTTTTTTTATGTGCAGAAGGCTTTCAATTGCATAGTGATGAAAGTCGAAGCGGGCCGAATGACCAAGACTAATAGGTACAACTGACCATTCTAACTGCCTTCATGCCAGTTCACGTCACAAAATCAGATTCTCCACTGTCCTACTTGAAGATCTGACCGCGACCGAATAGGGGTCGAGTTCTGGTGACCTACGTTATTACAATATTCGCTAATTTTACTAGCCAATCAGATGAAGTATTATTTTCGCGTTTGAGAGTGAGCACTATGGCGTAGGAACATCATTGTGTGCCGAACGATTTGATTCAATGTCAGATTTCTGAAAGCTTCATTTCCGTTGTCTAGTTCAAAGGTCACCTTTATCTAAGTAGCTAGTACGAATACAATCCTCTATAGCTGAATTGAGGTCATTTGAGGACCCTAAAGATGAAGGACGGAAGGAAGAACATAAAATCCCTTTGTATAAATGCAATTTTGTTTATCAACAAAAATTACTGTAAAATATGAGCAGAGGGAACATACGTTTTTGTTGTTAATACATTAATATTATTTTTGCATGTTGCCTGAGCCTCAGCCAGCCTGCACCCAGTTTCCATGTCAGTACACGACTCGCCTTCGATGGTATGCAAATGTATTATAGGTCAACTTTTATCATCGCCACCAACAAATATAAAAATTCTTCTCGATTAAGTCACTAATTGTTGATAATTACTGGAAATAATGGCAGTATAGATTTCATGTCACTCCTGAAAATGTAAGGGATTTGCAACATGACTGAGTATTAACCAATTCAGGATATAGATTTCATAGTTGCAACATTGCATTGCTTTTGTGATTTTGTTTTTGTTACCATGAATTTTCACGTTTTGTTCCTTATGCTTTTTTCAGACGCTTCGATCAAAACATGGCTGTGGGACCTAACAATGATTGGCAGTCTAGAAAATCACTTGCAGAGTGTAATCGCGAAATGTTCACAAAAGAAATTGCATCTGATGTGACGTTCCTAGTTGGGAAGCAGAAGGCGGAAGTTAAAGCACACAAATACGTCTTGATCAGCCGCAGTTGCGTATTTCATGAAATGTTGTATAGACCAGATTATACAACTCCCACTGAAATTAGGATCCCTGATATCGAGCCCAATATCTTCAAACAAGTGTTAATGTAGGTCCACTTTTAATATCTTAAAACAAGTGTTAATATAGGTCCACGTTTTTAAGGTAAAATTATGAAGAAAGTTCATGGTAACCTGTCTGAGAGAAATTTATCTGCGTTTGCATTATTGATTGCTTATGTTGAATCTTGTGTAAGACATTGATAATAAGAAGAAAAAGAAGATAATTTTGAAATCTTTTCTCAATTCTCAGACAATTTAACTTGAGCAAAAGTTTTATCAATATCACAGAGCTGAAGATAAATTTCGATAGAAATCTGATTCGTTTTATTTTAAGGCGCAAGTATCAGAGTATGAAAATAGGCCATAGCTCCACTATTGACACCTGTATCCTTGCAATTAATCCTAAAGGAACTAGATTGCTGAGAATTAATCAGGTTCGAGATCTTGTGGAAATTCAATCTGCACAACATCAAAGTTAGTTGAAATCCAACTAAAGTAAAGTAGACACAGGTAAAGTTATTAGTTCTAGAAAACAAATATAGGAGAATAAAACGTAAAGGACCGCCATTCCTGTAAGTGGTGAAATGGAATGCTGAAAAGTAAATCAACACAAAGCGTCATGATGTAAAGCTGAGCGACCCATTTGGTTGAAACTGAAGAATAATGGGGCATAACTTCCTGAAATTTGGATATGGACTTTCGTATTTGAACTCAGTTATCGTCTCATTTGTATTAAGTTGTCTGTCAAGTTTAGTTTACATCCAACAATCTTTAGCAAAATTACGCTGCGGAAACTTTGTAGGAAAGGTTATTAGGGGTCGAAACTACTGCAAATCAATGCGGCGCTCTCTTAAAATCAAGCATATTCAAGGCATTGATAAAATGTAAATTATGCTCACAATTTGCTGAAATCCACAATTTCTTGGAAATGTTATGCTGTGGAAGAATCATCACTGAATGGTACAAAATTAAACCTGCTCCAGGTCAAATCATTATAAAGTTCCATTCAAACTTTGGTAGAAATCAAATTTTCCCCATCATATATTTCATTTAGCAAGATAGATGGGCAACGTAATTGCATTTGGAATCGGTTTACTAATTACGGCGAGGCCCTAAGTATTACCCTCTGCAATGAATGGTAGGACTGAAATATGCACCCTTTCGTTAGCGAATTTAGCACACTAACCACTCCGCCATGGCACCTGTCGTCATTATTTATCTCTTACGACACACATGAGAACTACAGCGCCAAGTATACATCTCCAGGCCTTATACCATGGTATGGAGTAAGGAATTTGAAAGTCTAGTTAGATTAATAGGAATCATGTGATAGTTGTTCTCAAGTTTCATTTATTTTGAGAGAATCATCATGTCTTAGCTGATTGCAGTCAACTAGGAGATTTTTTCCCCAGGTCAAGTCCTGACCACTCCGGTGGCCTAGTGGTTAGAGCGTCCGCCGCGGGAGCGGGAGGTCGTGTGTTCATTCCCTGGCTGAGTCACACCAAAGACTTACAAAAAATGGTACTAACAGCTGCCTCGCTTATCGTTCAGCATTTAGAGGTTAGTGTTAGGACTGGTCGACCTGGTGTCAGGATAATGGGACTCGGTGCATGCTACATGTCTGCGGCATGATGCCCCAGTGCTAGATATCACTATAAACTGCCTCACTGCAGACATCGTAGCGATATGACTGAAAAAATGTTAAAGCTGCGTTAAAATCTTAATCAAACAAACAAACAAACTAGGTCAAGTCTTATTTTAGTAGGACCTTTATTATCTCATGGAACGACTCTTACCCAACTTAAGTATTCAAAATGTCTTACGCTGGAAGTGGAAGATCCAAAGAAACTCAAATTGATTTAATGTGCAGTACATAATTTTTTTAATTTTATTTTACCTGGCTAATAGTAACATTTTTCTATAAAAGAAACCATGCCAGATTAATGAACATGGTAATTATGACCACCTGTTTTTTTAAATACCTTTTATTCATATATTCATGCATACGGGATTCGTAAAATTAACGCAAGGCAGGTATTTTGTGGAGAGGGAACAATACATTAAAAGAATATATCAAGTGTATCCTGAATCATTACCATCATGTTAATTTACCCACGTTCATATCATTGCACAATAAATAGTATAACCATTTTATGAATGTTATATTTTATTTACCAGATGTCTAAATGCTGTGAATTCATTTATTTTCATTGGTATCATTTTTCTTGGTTTAATGTACTTGTACGGACTAGGGAAAGGTTGTATAGTGTTTACAGAAGAAGCGTCATTCTTTTGGTCGTTAAATGCATGATTTGCAGGAACTAGCCAATCCACAAGAATAGGTTATCCACAAAAACGAGTGAATTTACTGTTATTGTAGGGTTTAACGCCATTTGTCGGCACACGATAGGCTGGCTATACATGGCGGCCAGTATTATTAGTAGAGGAAGAACCCGGGAAAACCCCGGGAAGAACCATCGACCCACGAGAAGCTACTGGCAAGCTTTCTTACGTAACTACATTAGCCGAATCTTAGACTCGAACCCACGCAGACAGAGATGAGATGGCAGTGATGCGTAACGAAGAGCGCTTTAGACCACCCGGCCACTCGGGACCCCTGAGTGAATTTACTAGTTTTAGCTAACATGTATCAATAACTGTCACATTTTTCATCCTAGGTTCATTTACTGTGACGAAATTACAATTGATGTCGACAATGCCTTCGCAATTCTCAACGTGGCAAAGAAATACCACATCCAGTCACTGGTTGACACGTGCTTGGATCGCCTGAAAGTTAATATGACCGCCTACAATATCTGCATCATTTTGGAAAATGCCCGTAACAACAATAATGTGGAACTTGAGATGAAATGCATGGCTTTCATCTTGAGTCACGCAAAACAGGTCTTTCTGTACAGTGATCTTTCAAAATTGTCAGAAGATTGTATGACAGAAATAATAAAATCCGATGACTTAGCTTTATCAGAGAGGGAGATATATGAAGGTCTTCTAAAATACGCTGTTGGTAAGTGCCAGAAAGATGGGATCGAACCGACAACAGAAAACAAGAAGCGTATATTGGGTGGACTTTTGAAGCACGTGCGTTTCCCACTGATGGATAGCGCATATTTTACAGATGTGGTTTCCGAGTCGGGATTCCTGCCACAAGCCGACGTTCTTAAGCTGCTCAAACATTTTATCAAGCCACAGGATTCGATAGTTGGTTACAGTATGAAGAAAAGAAAGTATAAAAATAGTATTCACAGATTTGATGAACATGCAACAGGTTGGGGCTACAAACGAGACAAATCTGATGCAATCATGATTTCATCCTCAAAAGATGTTTTCATCCATGGAGTTACTGTCTATGGTAGCTGCGACGGTGTAGGAATTTATAACGCGGTGGTTGCAATCAAGGAAGGCTCAACTAATGCAGATAAGGCAATAAAGAGGGTAGAGTTATCAACTGATATCAGAGAAAAAGTTTACGAAATTATTTTTGACACGCCTGTTCTGATTGAGAAGGGCAAACAATATAACATAGTACTCACTATGAAGGGACCAGCAAGTTACTATGGTGAAAAAGGAAAGTCAGAAATAGAATGTGAAGGGGTTAAATTCAAATTTGAGAAATCAAAATTCAGCGATAATACAACTAATGAAGGAAGAGGACAGTTGCCAGGAATTATTTTCGACGTTATACAAGGACAAGATTAATCCTTTCCGATTATATATCAGACTAGAAAATACATACCACGTGACACATATTTATTTTAAAGCACTAATATTTCCCCTTGCACGGAATATAAAGCTTACATATATCAAGTCTTTGATCATACCGAAACATATATAACACGTCTGCAATTACGTGTATATACGTCAATATTTTATGCGGTTTTCTAATACAAAAGGTTTTTTTATTTGATTAATTATTCTGTTTTAAATTTATGGGATATATAAATATGGACAATAGTTATGTGAAGACTGACAGCCTAGAGGTAATATGGTGCTACACTTCTTGGTACCAAGGTATCATATTGAGCAGTTACAGCACGTGCGAAATTGTGAATAATAATGAAACGTCTGCTGTCACATAGTACGCTGGTACAGCAGGGTTGATGTTTTTCGTTATGCGTATAATAGAATTCGACTGAAAGGTTCCAGGCAATTATGATTTAAAGTTGCACAAATGACGCTGATTCTGCGTTAAATATCGCTTCCATTGTTCCATTGCTAAAAGTAGAAAAATCCGGAAATTATCTCTTTTCAAAAACTACACAACACAATTTGATCAAATCTAACAGAAGATATCCAGTCACGAAGGTTTTTCATTTTGTTCGAATGGCGTCAATCCGTCATCAAATAAGTCTCTTGTTACTAAAAACTGATGAACCTTAAACGAGTTCTCAAAAACCTCGCAACATAATTTAGCAAACGTTTGAAAGAAAATAACTTGGTATAGAGGTTTATTGAATAAGCATTTGAGGCGACGATCCGATTTAAAATATTTACCATATTGACGAAATTCATGTAGGGAATGAGGATTTTTAAATGTATACAAATGATGGTTATTCTCCACTAAACATGGTAACCGTTACTAGATGTAGAAAATCCTATGAATAACTTACTCACAGTTAGTCAACACAATCGGATTTAATACAAGCCGTCATGGCATGAATGTTTTTTTTTTAATTATTTTAAATTTGTACAAATGATGCGAATCTGACATCAAATATTGCCGCTGCTGCTATAAATGGGAAAAGAAACTCAATAACGTAATTTATAAAGCCACGTATTACAACTGACCAAATGTGACAGAAATGATCATAGTCTGTAGACATTCTCATTTTATCAGACTGATGCCGGCCCGTCATCAAATATAGTTGAATGTTGCTACACTTCTTGGTACCATGCAGTAGTATCACATGCTTGTTCGAAATCAACCAATAGGAGCAGACCGGGAATTTCATTATTTCTGTTATAAAACAGCCAATCATATACAGTCTGACCAATTAATAGAAGAAAGGAAAAAAAAAAAGTTTGATCTTGATTCACACGTGTTGGGATTATAGGAGGCTGTGATCCTACTGACCATTCTAGCAGAAAAAAATTGTATAGGATAGTATTAGAAGTGAAGTAGCGCTCAGGTTTGAAATATATCTTTCAAGGTTGACACCTTTAGGGTGGGAGATAATTACCCGCTTTCGCATCCAAAGTCTATTGCTTTCACCAAACAGTGTCGAATATCTTTCCGAAAGAAGTTACAACATTCCGGTTTTAAAAAAAAATCAGATACTAGTTCTTATATCTTATATATATATATATATATATATATATAATTTTGAAGATTTAAGTGAGTGGCTTTTACAGATGATATAGGGATATTAATTGAATCATTCAGAATATTTTATTATAGTAGAAATTAGTTTCTTCCAAAAGTACATCTGAAGTTAATTTTGTTCCCCGATCCATTACATTGAACAAGTGCATCCATCATTTACTAATGCGGTTACTGCTTTATAATAATAATAATAATAATAATAATAATAATAATAATAATAATAATAAAGACCATATTTAGAGAATGTAACTCAATTAGTTACAGATCTAATCTACCTTGAGGCCTTCTATCTGTTATGTACAATATATACAGGATATACAACATGATGTTTAAAATTTCAAAGTATCAAGCCTGGAACACATGAACAGGCATCTGTAAAAACATAAACATATAAGAAACATAAAATATCATTCTGTGTTGAAACATTCAGCTTTGAAAATGATGCAAAATTGCAGAAAAGCAGGCAGTATTTTTTGGGGTACTAGCACTGTTCAATTTTCTAAAGATTTCATCCATTTAAGACATTGATTATGAAAAAAAGAATGCTAGGAGCCAGCCTTATGTCGCTGGGAATGTTGTTCCATACTACTGGATAAGTATATTTAACACTTTTTTTAAAAACAATTCCTTCTTTGGCCTTGGCGTACCATCAGCATCTCTTTGGTGAAAGATATTGCTTAGATAGACAGTTTGGCTTTCTAAAAAATATTCTTTCATGTATTGTTAAAACCTTTATATTATTCATTGCATGCTGAAAATCGTCTATGCATTGATCTAGAATTAAATGGCAAGCCCTCTTTTGGAGCCTTTTAAGTGTCGTTATGTTTGAATTAGAGGTATTACCCCAAATTACATTACATTAGTCCAGATATGGCTGAAGATAACATTTATAAAAGATGACCCTATACTGAAGAGGAATGTATGTTTTGATTTTCCTCAGTAGCCAATGATAAGAATTAACCTTTTTTGAAATGTGTTTAATGTGAATAGACCATGTAAGATTGTTATCTATGAATACATCAAGAATTATAGATTACAAGATTATGTTGTTACTTTCTCAGACTCTCCAATCATTTCGCCTTTGTTACCTCCATTTTCTTCGTGATATCTTCCGTTTCTTTCTCATTCATGTTTGATACTTCATTTGCATCATTTAATTCTTTTAACGTCTTTATCTCCTTAAATGGTTGATTTTATTGTAAAGTGTGACAACTCATTTGCATCATTTCATTCTTTTAACGTCTCGATCTCCTTAAATGGTTGATTTTATTGTAAAGTGTGACAACTCATTTGCATCATTTCATTCTTTTAACGTCTCGATCTCCTTAAATGGTTGATTTTATTGTAAAGTGTGACAACTCATTTGCATCATTTCATTCTTTTAACGTCTCGATCTCCTTAAATGGTTGATTTTTATTGTAAAAGTTTGACAACTCAGTTGCATCATTTCATTCTTCTATCTTATAATACATTTATCTCCATAAACAGTTGATTTTCCTGCAAATCTTACACAGTTTTCTTGAAATACGAAAATGTCATGGTAATTCCTCTAATTTCTAACAATAGCATCTCTAGGTGATGTCGATGGATTATTAATGAATTTCGAATCATATATATATATATATATATATATATATATATATATATATATATATATATATATATATATATATATATATATATACCTTGCTTGTTTCATGTGGTTAATTTTTTACCATGTATATATATATATGGAAACAAAACGCCAAATATATATTATACTAAATTCTATCCAAGTATCTGATATCTCTTCAATTTCACATTGTTATAATTATAAGTGTCATGGTCTGAATATATGGCTAAATTAAAGTCTCTTTCAATGACATCTCTTTATTTGAGAATAAAAGTCCCTGCTCTCTGTATTTGTAATATATTTACATATTTGAAAATATATTTATCAATAATTATATCCATAGTAGGTTAATTTCTCATATTCTTCATTTGATGTAAGATAATTTTGAAATTATTTTTAAACTAGGTTGTTTGCCTAGCCTAAGAAAGAAAAAGAAGTTTCAGCATTTTTTTTTTAATTTTAAAATTGGAATGCCGCCGCGAATTTCGAACTCGCGACCTCTTGTTTGACAGCCGCAACCCACAGTCCGCCAAATTTGGGTGGTTAGGTATAAAAAAAAATTGTATCAAGATTTGGTAGAATATGAACTAAAGAAATATTCATATCCCCTTAAAAAATTGCAATAAAATGCATGTCTTGGAGTAAATCAATTGAATATTTTGTTTTTCTTACAAAACCTAAAGCAGTCCTTTTTTTGGTGATCCGCCAGTCCCTAAAATAAAATGGTGGTACTATATATCTATTAAGACAAAAAATATTTAGTTTTCTTTTATTTGTGTACGTATGAGGTAGAAGTACAAACAATTAATTAAGAATATTCGGTTTTTCTGCAAACCATATAGAACTTGTGCGGTACCAAAGAATATCAACACAAACATCGAAACTTGCATAATGGAAGAAAAATATTTTTTTAAAAAAGCAACAACAACATAACAGCAAAAAAACAGAAGAAAAGAAAAGCAAACATACAAACAAACGAGTAAGATGTAGACTGGTGGCAAAATAGACGAAAGGCATCCGTGTCCTGGACTATAAAAATAGAATTGAAAATAATATATTACTCTTTGTGGACATTGGTAGGGAAAAAATAGTAAAGGCAGAAATGTTACATTGTTATATGTATCTACCTCCATTACATCTTTATTCACACACACACACACACACACACACACACACACACACTTTATATATATATATATATATATATATATATATATATATATATAGAGAGAGAGAGAGAGAGAGAGAGAGAGAGAGAGAGAGAAAATACTGTCTGATCTAACTGATCTAATGCAATTTACGACCCACGTTAAACATACTCAATAGACACATATGATAAATCGATGACAGTAACCACCACTACAACTACCCTACTGTATATTCACAGGTGAGCCAATGTTAGCTTGGTTGAGCTCTCCACACCCACTTTGTTCTCTCTCTCTCTCTCTCTCTCTCTCTCTCTCTCTCTCTCTCTATATATATATATATATATATATATATATATATATATATATATGTATATATATATATATATATATATATATATATATATATATATATATATATATATATATATATATATGGTAAAGAGTCTATGCTCTTAAAAGAAGTAAAATAAAAGAGTGAAGACAATCCAGCTATGTAAAATTTAATAAATAATTCAGTTCTCATTAATACAAAGTGAGAAATGTGATACAAACTTACAGTATTGCGAATTAAATACAAATATAATCCAAGATTTAAAGAACAACTCCTTGTAATAAAAATGAATAAAACTAATTTTAAGACCCAAAGAGATCCAAAAATTGAAGTCAATGACGAGTCAGTTATGGCTTGAGAATTGTTGATGTGTCCCCATTCTCTTGTTGACTCACAGAACTATTTTTCCTGGTTTGAATTCAGTATAATTCCAGTGAATGTCTTCATCCAAGAATTTTATCAGATCACTTTTGTATTTCCAGAGAGAAAAAAATGACTTGAATTCAATAATTTGAAGAAAATAAAATTCGGCCCAAACTGGACACAATACAACATTTTAGATATTAAAGCACAACTGGTAAAATCCTCACAGTCACAATATACTATAGCTCTCTGCTTGACCTCAGGTCACGATTAGGGTTTACTAACAACAACCATTACATGGAAGAAAATATATATATATATATATATATATATATATATATATATATATATATATATATATATATATATATATATATATATATATATATATATAAAGTTTCTAGTTCTTTCTAATTGGGAAATTATGTTGATTTGTTTTATTTTTGTCAGGATTAAAACCTGCGATTGACTCCATGACTCTGCAGCGGGACAAAAAGTGAACCACATACAACGACCCACATACTTTCTGCCTTATGTACTATCAAGTGCCTAACTTTTAGCTTCTTTTTTATTTAAGTATGGCGTACTTTGAACTGTGCATGCTTTTCAGTCCCAAAATTGTACATTTGCTTTAATTTAATTAAAATTTCGACTTTAACATATAAATGTGAAGGAAATTGACGCTTTTATAAGCGAATGTTTTTTTAATCCTAGGAATAGGAACGGCTTGGTAATCTAATGCTATTTTTAGAAACAGGAAGGGTTTTTCCACTCTATTTTAAGCACTATAAACTTGGAGTATGCAATCTGACCGAGAATATCCAGCCACAAACAACACTTGCCAAGCTAAAAAGAGGTAAGATCTAGAAACATAGAATATTTTTTATTTTTTATTTTTACTTATACAAATGCAGGTCTACTCTTTCACTCTAAATGCCTTTCCTACCACGTTTAACGAAACAAATCCAATTACGATAATTTAACCAACGAGGTGATGGGATTACTGTACTTCACGCGTTTCCACTGCGCAGTTCAGTAACCGTCCATTTATGAGTTATTATAAACAAGTTCATTAAGAAGAAATCATATTTTATTATGTGAGATATGTCGGAATTTTCTGCACATGTAAGGTTTCCGTCACAACTTTTGACGCAGAACGCATAAAGAATTCGACGAAAACAAAATACTGCAATGAAAAATGGTAGTTTTCACCAGAATATTCCGTTCAAAATAATGCTAATTTTGGACACACGGGATACCACTCGTGTGTTTTCATGAGTCGCGATATGTCGTCCTCATCTGCGTATGGCTTTGAAAAGATGTAATGTTTATGCATCGGCAAAAGCATTACTTTGAACTCTTTCTGTCAGCATTTCAGTAGATGAACTCTGTCCATTTTATAACTAGTTTTTCAAAATTTAACATAATAATAAATAAATAAATAAATAAATAAATAAATAAATAAATAAATGGGAAGTGATATTAAGCAAACTAAACCGGCCTTGTAATTTTTTTTAAAAAATGAAATAAAATAAAAGTTATATATATGTCTTGAAAGATGGACTAAGTATTGTAAAGAACTCTACAACCATCCGTCCACAGGAGACCCAGTTGTGCTTGAAGTTCCAAACTCCACAAATGATGATGATTTCCCCATTCTCAAATAAGATGTGGAGTCAGCAATAAGAGCAAGGAAGAATGGGAAGGCAGCTGGAGTAGACAACATCCCAGCTGAATTTATCAAAAATGGTGGGGAATCAGTGATAGAGCCACTAACAAAAATCTGCAACAAGATCTGCCAGACAGGCAAATGGCCAACACAGTTGACCCAGTCGCTGATTATAACACTTCTCCCAAAAGGCAATCTCCATCTGCGCCAAACTTACAGAACTATCAGTTTGATCAGCCATGCTAGTAAGGTGATGCTGAAGATCATCTTGAACAGAATTAACCCATAAGCAGAAGAAATAATCGCTGAAGAACATGCAAGGTTCCGGAGTGGAAGAAGCACAACAGAACAACTATTCAATCTTAGGGTTCTGTGTGAAATGTATTCACAGCGTCAACAAGACATCTATCATGTGTTCATAGATTTCGAAAACGCTTTTGACAGAGTGTGTTGTGAAGTACAACATGGGTCAAAAGTTGACCAACACCATCAAGCAGCTGTACGCCAAGGCTACCAGTGCAGTAACTGCTCAAGGTTCTGTGGGGGACTGGTTCAAGACAACAGCTGGAGGAAGGCAGGTCTGTCTCCTGTCACCCACGCTTTTCAACATCTACTTAGAGCGCTTCATGAGCAAAGCTCCGGAAAACCACTGTGGGACAGTCAGCATTGGTGGGCGTAACATCACTAACCTCCGCTTTGCAGATGACATTGATGGGCTGGCAAGCAGTGAATATGAGCTTGCCACCTTAGTGAAGAAATTGGATGAAACATCTTCCAGATTTGACATGAAGATAAGTGCAGAGAAGACAAAGCTGATGACAAATAGTGGCAAACAAATCTCAGCCAAGATTAAAGTCAGAGGAGAGGAACTGGAAACATTGGGCCAATTCAAATGTCTTGGTTCCATAATCACTGAAGAGGGATCAAGACCAGAAATTTTATCATGAGCATCACAAACAATGGTAGCTATGTCAAAGCTTAGATACATCTGGAGAGACAAGAATATCTGTCTGAAAACTAAAATCAGACTATTGAGAGCACTAGTCATCTCAAACTTTCTGTATTCATGTGAGGCCTGGACCCTGACATCAGAATTACAATGAAGAATCCAGGCACTCTAAATGAGATGCTACAGAACCATCTTTGGCATCTCTTACATGGACCACGTCACAAATGAAGAAGTGCCATCACCATCAGGCACAAAGTAGGCTATTATGAAGACCTCCTCACCACTGTCAAAAAGTGAAAGCTGAAATGGTATGGCCATGTCACTAGAGTCAACAGTCTATCCACAACAGTACTGCAGGGCAGTGTCTAAGGTGGGAGAAGGAGAGGTAGACAGAGAAAAAAGTGGACTGAAAACATTACAGAAAGAAAAAGTTTTGCGGATACACAGGCATTGGCACATGATCGAGACAAGTGGAGGGAACTGGTCAGATGTTCAGCAGCACAGTGCCTCAACGACCATACTAGGTGAAGAGACTGATGATGATGATGATTATATATATATATATATATATATATATATATATATATATATAGTAATGAGAGAGAGAGAGAGAGAGAGAGAGAGAGAGAGAGAGAGAGAGAGATTAGTCGGGTGTATTCGGACACTTTCAAACTTGTCATCCATCATACGTGTTGGCAAATGTTTCGTGTGATGACTTGTGTTAACTTCATCTTTCTGCTTTTAACTTGTGGGAAAATCGATCTTGCTGTCTGTGATATACATATAGTCTAGGTGCATATATAGTAACGCACGCGCTAATGATCGCTGAATGAACACATTTAATTGCATTTAGATTAACACCTATTATCCACATTATATGCACAGGTCACATTCTAGGACGGATGCAAACGACAACATACCCGTCTACTCTGATATTATGTTGTTCGGGTCGGTTTAAGTTTAAATATAATTTTAACGAAGAGAATAAGATAGACTTAAATTGAAGAAAGGCATTGGATAGCTTCGTTTCGTGAAAGATGCTTACCATTGTTTTAACCGATTTCGGCATATCCGGCTTTCATCGCAATTCAGACTACTGAAATATAGGTCAACGGAACATATAAACACATCCATTTTCCTGCGGCAGAATTTGAATCCTTTAGGAAAGGGATAGTAGAGTAAGTAGTCGCACAAAACTTTAATCTGTGAAAAAGTGTCGATATGGCTGCAAAGTTTGCGTGATATTCCTGAAAATTTGGCCTCTTATTCACAATGCTTATTAGTTAGACGTCGACCCCTCCCCATCAGGGTTGTTGATGTTGTTGTTATTGTTGTTGGGTTTAACGCCATTTTGCAGCACACGATATATGGCGGCCAGTATTAACGATGGAGCAAGAACCCGCAAAGAATCACCGACCCACGAGAAGCTACTGGCAAGCTTTCTCACATAACCACACTGGCCCAATCTGAGACTCGAACCCAAGCCAATCTGGGTTGACTTCCGGCCTTAAATGCACATCGTATATATATATATATATATATATATATATATATATATATATATATATATATATATATATCTCACTGGACAGTTTTTCTACCAAATTTTCAGCCGATGATAACCTATTGCAGAAAAATTATAATAATGTGACATTAAAGATACTAAAAAAAAATAACTAATGTTTAGATTCTGATTGAGGTATTCAAGTTATTTATTTACCTCTTCAGCAGATACATGTAAGAATGTAAGCCAAGTCGCTTAAGTTGCACCTTTGCTTGTCTAACTGTAACAGGCAGTCAGCAACAAGTCAAGTCAAGTCAACCCATTTCCAAGCCAAACTCTAAAAACCAAAAGTAAATGTAAACCACATTACAGATTTAACTTATGTGTGAATTTATTAAAGGCTAGGATTGTGATAATTAGGCTCATGCTTCTACCTTAAAAATTAGGGAGGTATAAAAATATGAATCTCTCCAGTGAGACCTAATGGTACTTTTTATAAGAAGTATGAGGTTGACTGAACACTACAAGAATTTCATATAATCGTCACTGCACTGATATAGATGTTCAATGGAGAAAAAAATATCAGAAATTACAACGCCAGAACAATACTTAGCTGGGGTTTTCTGACCCTTGCCACCCCATGTTTGATATTTTTACATTTATGTTGAGGTCATTCCTTATCAAAAAGTCGTCATCACCTATTGGTGTTGGCATGGGTTAGCCGCTTAGTCGAGATAGATGTGAATGAAATCAATATGATAATAATTTATTTTCTTAGAAATTTCAAGCAAGGGTCTGGATAGTTGCATTCCTAGTCATGTGACTACACAAGTCTCACACATCCCAAACAGAAATGTCCACAAATCAAATATGGGGTGAAAAAGGTCAGAGGAAACTTGGACTAAACAATGCTAAAGAAAAAATATATGCAACATAATGAAGACACCACATCAGTATTAATGAAGTGAACCCCAGTGCTGTAAATAAACCGACTGAAAAATTAGTGATACACTTAAATACATGTCTGTTAAATGTCGATAGCGTGAAGTTAGTGGTATTTTGAACATATTAGTACCTAGCTTTTGATAGGGTTTTGTGGTCATAATTAACATGGCAACCATTAGTGTTGTTCCGATTATCGATTATAATCGATCATCAGTTGGTTGAGCAAACCAATAAGATAATCGATTGTGAAACTCCATAATTGATTGTGTCTAAAGGGAGACTACTTTTTAGGTGTATGCAAAGCACAAAGGTTAGTAAAACTCTCAGCCACTAAAGTTGACCTTAAATTTATTAATCTCTTCACAACTAGAAATAAGAAAACTTACGATTCATAATTAGGAACATATAGTCATTATTACATGATCAAGTTGTTAAATTGTTGAGTTAATAAATTTAAACACATTTTGTTGATTTGTTGCAGTTAAATTGCAACATCTTTTGTAGTATTTATAAACAATGACAAACAAGGAAATCATGTCCTTCAATACTTTAAGTTATAAACACATCACATATAAACAAAATAATTTCAGGAGATTGTAGCAGTATTTCAGTTACATATAACTGATCAGCCATAAAAAGTTGCGTTCATGTAACAAAGTTGTAGAACAAAAGTAATACACGATGTAATATTATTGTCATTTTAAAGTATATGTGTCATTAAAAGAGATTACTCCTGTACATTTATAAACATATTGAACTCTTGATCAAAGATACAACTGTGTTTCAAAAATTAAAATTTGCTCTTAGTAACTGATTATAATTGATGATCAGTTGGTTAAGTGGAACCGATTATCGATTATGAATTTCTGACCGATTCCCATCACTAGCAACCATACAGGATGATTTCAGGTCCATGATCTACACCAAAAGTTGTGTATGACTTGTCATTTTGAGCTTAGAAATGTAGAAGAAAAAAAAAGTCAAAATTGACCCCAGCTACATGTTTTCCAAAGTTATCGGTGATACTCAATTGTTTTTAAAATGTTGAACTACATCCAATATGGCTGTCACAATGGCTAATTTTGAATATCAAGAATATCAGAAACAGCTTCAATACTTAAAAGTTAAAATAAAGAAATGGTCTTATCTTTAATTCCTGGAAATTCTTTTTCAATAATAGAGTGCCATAGGATTCTTTGTTTTGTACAGTACAGTAATACAAAATCTTCATGTCTTGTTTTTTTTTTTATAATCAGCTCATTTTACCTCCAACATGATGCCACAGGAAAAAAATATTTGGTTATTGCTGTTTTACATCATTTTGTGTTGCAGTGTATACATGTAGTATTTTTTGTCCATTAAATGATAAATTGTTTATAATTACTGGAGATCTGTCTGTTGCACTGTATAGCTAAGGAAAGTTAATATGTATGTACATATTTAAGGTGACTGCTACAAGTTCATGAGAGACATAACCAGACAGAAATCTTTTTAATTCATGATTGAGATGTCACACTTACGACCTTACGTGACCTTACATTCATTACATTTATGATTTTGTTTGCTACCATATGCTCAATATTTGTGTTCCTTCTTATGTTTCAGACGCATTGATCTAAACATGGATCAGTTACCCGAAATTGATTGGCAGTCTAGAAAATCAATAGCAGAGTGTAATCGACAAATGTTGACAAAACAAATTGAAACTGATGTTACATTTCTGGTTGGGATGCATGAAGAGATAGTTAAAGCACACAAATACGTATTGATAAGCCGCAGTTGCGTATTTTACGCCATGCTCAGTGGACCACTCCATAATAATCCCAATGAAATTAGGATCATCGATATTGAGCCAGAGATCTTCAGACAAGTGCTGCTGTACGTCCACTTTTGTTAAGATCTTTGCTGAGTAAAAATTATGATGAAATTACTAGGTAACCTATCAGGGAGAGTATATCTGGTACAAGGGGCACCTGTCAATTAGGCAACTTTGGAGACTCCTCATTAGAAACCCTCGCCTAAGTATACTTTCTATTTATATACATATCTTTCCAAAATAATAGGAATTTATTTTTATATCAGTTTGTGTTTTGCCACACCAAAAAAAAAATTCATTTGTATCATTACTTACATTAGTTGATATAAATGTCAGCAACATGTCAGTAACATAAAATGATTATTCTGAAACTACAAAATTCTTTAGCAATCAGACATGTAAGACAGTTTGATCAACAATGTAGTTACATGCAGGAGTTTGTAGGTGTAGAAACATGAGTTTAAAAAATTCCACAAATGATAAATGTATCCTTACAATTTATCACATTAGAAGTAGATGACTGAAAAATATATACATGTACTTTAGAGAGAACTTCATTGTGAAAGTACACACCAAATTTGATGGAATTTCAGTACAAGACATGCTTTGTAAATCAAAGTTGAAAAATAAAAAGTCTACAGACATAACTCTTTTAAATGAGGTGGAAAACTGGAAATTAATCCATACAAGGCATCACCAGAGTAATGCTGAATGCCAAATTCGATTCAGGTAAAAAAAATCTTTGGTAAATTTAGGCTGTGAAAAATAAAGTTAGTAGAATGAACAAGCAGGTGCAAGGTCTGATCAGAACAAAGTAACAGGTCTGATTTGGCTAAAGTTAAGCCATGGAAAGTGGAGAATAATCAAGCAGGTTAAAGATCTCATCATTACAGAGTTATATATCAAATCTCATAGAAATCCAACAAATTTTGGCAAATGTGTCCTGCAAAAATGCAAGGGTCATAACTCTTGCCAATCATAACTTTGGAATCCAGAAATCAGACTCGATCAAGTCTCTTCAAAATAAAGCTTTATGCCAAATATATTTTAAATCCACAAATGCTTTGAAAAAGTTGGGGTTTTGTTTGCAGAATAAATGCAAGTCTTTTAAATGACATCATATAACTGAAAATTTAACCTGTTTGAGTTCGTATCAATATAGAAACCTTACCTGCATGCAGAATCATGCAGAAACAAAACTAATTGATGGGCAACATGATTACTATAGAGTGCAGCTTCATTTGACAGGGCCCTAATTAGTCATCTTAGACAGGTGTTGGTTTCCTATTGTGCATGGACATTTGACCCATCCTGCCTCATTGTCCATTGGACTCTCGTATAAAATGTATACTCGTTTACAAGTCTTGTTCAAGGGCAGACACTGTAGACCCATATCTGTCATTGTATAATGTGCCAGCAGATTAGAATCAATGTCGATTGTTCGGTTGATTACAGCTAACAAAAGACTTAAATTTTTTTAAAACTTTTATATTAGTAAATATATGTGATACAAAATTGATGAAAGATCCGCTTTTCTGTCAGAATCTTGTTCATGTGGGCAGCTGATATTAAAAAACAGTATAAATAAAAAAAGTTAACAAATACTATAAAAACTGATTCTCTTATTTGATAATAAGTTGGTATGATCATAATCACATTTCTGTAACCCTGTTAAAAGACTGATAGGGTTAGAATTTGTCATTCTGTAACCCTGTCAAAAGACTGATAGGGTTAGAATTTGTCATTCTGTAACCCTGTCAAAAGACTGATAGGGTTAGAATTTGTCATTCTGTAACCCTGTCAAAAGACTGATATGGTTAGAATTTGTCATTCTGTAACCCTGTCAAAAGACTGATAGGGTTAGAATTTGTCATTTTTTAACCATGTCAAAAGACCGATAGGGTTGGAATTTCATTCTGTAACCCTGCCAAAAGACTAATAAGGTTAGAATTTGTCACTCTGTAACTCTGTTAAAAGACTGATAAGGTTAGAATTTTTCATTCTGCAACTATGTCAAAAAACTGATAAGGTTAGAATTTGTCATTCTATAACCCTGTAAAAAGACATAAGGTTAGAATTTGTCATTTGGCATGCTTAACATATCCTTGCATGTCTTTCACAGCATGTGAAAACTTGGGTGATATTAGACATTATAAATCATAACAAAAAATTGGAATAACTGATGCCAAGTTTAAACACGATGATTGTTATTTTATAAAATCACATAAACTGCAACTGAAAATCCAGTGAGCTCACATATTCACACCCAGTACTAATGCTTGTATGCCATTTCTGTTACGACACAAACATGAAGGGTCAAATTCAGTAGACCTGAAAGCACTAATACAGCAGTAACCAGAGATAAGCTTACATGTCTTAAAAACAGAGCCGTCATGAGAAAATAGCGAACGTCCGAAGTTGTACAAATTAAGACATAAAAGGCTAATTTTACCTGATAATTGTCTGTTGTGCTATATTTTAAAAAAATAAAATGAACATTATCAGTTTAGCACATGTAGCTGGTTCAGAATTTCTCTTAAGTACGACATCCTTATAATTGTTGCCACAAATGAATTATTTTTCATCAGATTTTTTAATCTTTGGTTTGTAGCAAACGTGCAATCCACAACCATCAGTTCTCACACAAAAATTAGTAAATTCATATTGTGAACAATTCTGGTATTTTTTAATAAGTTACTGCAATATTTTTCATCCTAGGTTCATTTACAGTGAAGACATCAGCATTGACGTTGACAATATTCTTGCACTTCTCTACACAGCAAAGAAATACTCCATCCAGTCACTGATTGACAAGTGCTTGCATTTCTTGAAAGTTTGTATGTCAACCCACAACATATGCACCATTCTGGAAAATGCCTATGTATATGATGATGTGCAGCTAAAGGAGAAATGTCTTAAGTTCATCTTCCGACAACCAAAAGCGGTTTTTCAGAACAGTGATCTCTCAGAACTGTCAGAGAATTCTATGAGAGAAATAATAAAATCAGATGACTTAGCATTATCAGAGCAGGAGATTTATGAAGGTCTTCAGAGGTATGCTCATGGTAAGTGCCAAAAACATGGGATTGAGCCAACAACAGAAAACAAGAAACATATGTTGGGTGGGCTTCTTCAGCATGTGCGTTTTCCATCGATGAATAAGGAATATTTTACTGAAGTAGTTTCTGAGTCAGGATTCCTCCCACAAGAAGATGAGTTAAAATTGCTCAAACATTTTGTCAAGCCGCAACAGTCTATAGATGGCTTTAGTATGGACAAAAGAAAGTATCGATATTTTGTTCACAGATTTAATGAACATGCAACTGGTTGGGGTTACAAACGAGACAAATCTGATGCAATCATGTTTTCAGTCTCCAAAAATGTTCTTATCCATGGAGTTACGGTTTATGGTTGTTGTCAAGGTGCTGGCAATTATGAGGTATTTCTTGCAATCAAGGAAGCCCCATATAATGTTGATAAAGCAATAACAAAACAACAATTAGCAACTGACTCCAGTGAAAAAATGTATGATATCTGCTTTGATGCACCAGTTCTGATCGAGAAGGACAAACAATATAACATAGTACTCACTATGAAGGGACCAGGAAGCTACAATGGTGTAAAAGGAAAGACAGAAGTAGAATGTGAAGGTGTAAAATTCAAATTTGAGAAATCAACATTAAGTGAAAACACAACTAATATAGAAAGTGGACAGCTGCCAGGCATTATCTTCGAGATTATACCTTAAGAAAACTAATCATTCTCATGTGACGTTAAAAGATAGGAGGTACCAACTCATTCCAAACAGTTTGTTTCCATCTAAGCAGAAAGTTTCTAGCCAGAGTATGTTGGAACATCTTGGATATCCAAACAGTTTTAAAATGTAACTGTCACATTCTTTGAATACCAAATTCATTAGCAAGAAGTACAAAGGCTAATTTTTTATAGATTCTGTTTGGATCTAGTAAGGTTGACCCGAGTCGACTTTGAAAATAAGTATGTTAGTAAGCTCATAAGTAAATGATGAATCCAAAGTTTTACAAAACGCTTATTTATATGTAAGATAGATATTAACAACTATCTTAAGTTCAGCACTTTATAATTGCATGTACCGGTATGTAAGTCAGTATCTGAATTTGTTGATTTAGTACTCAAGGTTATTTAGTCTTTGTACATGTAGTTTTTTGCCAGTAAAATTTTCATTTCTTTATACCATAATATTATTTATTTGGATATGTGGGGTTCCCAGCCACAGATCACAACCCAAATCGGGATCATGAGGAAGTTCAGGAGGGTTGTCAAGATTTATTTATAGGATTGCAAAATTGATCAAAATGTGGGTTGTGAGACTCGTACAATTTTTACTTTAGGTTTGCAGGTCAAAAGGGTTTGGAACCACAGCTTGAAATGTATCTCGATCAGGTACTTCAGATGCGCAGTCTTACCAGTTTCAAAATAGTGAATGTGCCTTTGTTGGTAATCTGTCTGGGTGATGTGTACATTACAGAGCAGCACTGCCATTATTACAAAAAGTCAGTAATATCTCTTAGGCTCACATATTACCTAAGTTTGTATACTGATTTGTTACCATGGTAATGTATTTACCAATACATACATACATACATACATACATACATACATACATACATACATACATACATACATACATACATATATGTATGTTGCATCAAGCTGGGATTAATATTGACCAATCTCTAGTTACATATTAAATTGTGTCCCAATGCTGGTGTTTGTTTTGATTTTAATTTTACTGGTACAATGTAAAAAGTATTTATCTTAATCTGATTTGGGTCTACCTTGAAGCTTGTAATCATCTTCACGTTTTAAATGTTTTTGAACAGTTTATTATCCAAAAGTTTGTGTGCATTCCTTCATTGTTAGATTTCTGATACTTCACCATAACATATAATTAGCACAATATAGTCATTTTGTGTTTACTGAGGCTCTCTTAAACCCTATCACACACACACACACACACACACACACACACACACACATACATACATACATACATACATACATACATACATACATACATGTACTATACTGTACTGTTCTTGCAATTGGTCACATGTCATAAATTGGAAAATAAAATAAATTTCATGTGAACTTCATTTACAGCATTACATGGAAACTTTTCCTTTTCATCAAGTTTATGGAGGCGAGATTATCCCCAAAATTTTCAGGGTTAGAACACTGTCTGTGTACATTCTGTAACTTTTGTGCTTTTTCAAAATGTTCTTTTCACAAATTTTGCAAAAATATTAGTAATGTCCCCAAACTCAGATTCTTAAGTTTGTCAAAGAACTACGGTAGTCAACAGGGGTGGGATAGGTTGGAAGATGGTGCATCACATATATTAATACAATTTACTGTGTAATAATGTCATATACCCACAAATTAACACAATTTACAGTGTAATAATGTCATATACCCACATATTAACACAATTTACAGTGTGATAATGTCATATACCCACATATTAACAAAATTTACAGTGTAATAATGTCATATACCCACAAATTAACACAATTTACAGTGTAATAATGTCATACCCAAATATTAACACAACATACAGTGTAATAATGTCATACTCACATATTAACACAACATACAGTGTAATAATGTCATATACCCACATTAACACAATTTACTGTGTAATAATGTCATATACCCACATATTAACACAATTTACAGTGTAATAATGTCATATACCCACATATTAACACAATTTACAGTGTAATAATGTCATATACCCACAAATTAACACAATTTACTGTGTAATAATGTCATATACCAACAAATTAACATAATTTACAGTGTAATAATGTCATATACCCACATATTAACATAATTTACGGTGTAATAATGTCACATACCCACATATTAACACAACTTATAATTTACACCATTTATAAAAATGTATTATCAAGCAGCTACAGATTGTGTCATTAGCAGTATATTTCCTTTTTCCATTTTGACATTTATATATATATATATATACATATATATATATATATATATATATATATATATATATATATATATATATATATATATATATATATATATAAACAAGCATGTTAAATTATACAGACTTGATAATTATCTCATTTTATTAGCAGTATTTGTTATTTTCAACTTGTCTTCATTATCTGTTCCTGCCATTTTTTTTTCTTGCTCTACAATGATAGTGGCAAAATATAGTGTCATCCTTGTCTGCCCATTTCTCTGACTGTTGGTTTTTATACATTGTGTGGTTATGTCCTGCATTTGTGTTTTCAAGCACAATTGTGGGGTATCCATGCTTCAAGAACACATTGCTTGTTCTCGTTAATTTTACCTTAGCAATCTCAATAAGAGAGATTCAGGTATTTTCAATCCTGCAGTGGTTGGTTGAGACTATGTATACTGTGGTTTGTGTGGATTGGTGATTCGCCAGCTATGTTTCAAGCATAAGGTTTATTTTTATACCTAACTGAAATGTGAAAGTAAGGTGACAAAATACATTTTGAGAAAGAGCACTAATTTATAATGAAAGTATGTTTTATACTTGATATGCATGCTTTTCGGGTGGTCATTTTAATGTGTTTGAAAGATTACCTTAAAAAATGTTTTGAATTTACTGAAGACCAAAAATTAGGTCATAGTAAAATACTTTGGATAGTCATCATATAATTTAAATATATTAAAGCACTCTGGTTTCAAATGTTGGTTACAGTGACCTAATTTTAAAATCGATTGAATTGCTGATCAGCATTCTGTCTGCATACTCATGAACCCCTATTACAACCCCACTGGAAGAAACATTATAAACAAGATTGGATTTTTTACAAATTGGAAGAAGTGTTTTTTTATAAACAAGATTGGATTTTTTACAAATTGGAAGAAACATTATAAACGAGATTGGATTTTTTACAAATTGGAAGAAGTGTTTTGTTATAAACAAGATTGGATTTTTTACAAATTGGAAGAAGTGTTTTGTTATAAACAAGATTGGATTTTTTACAAATTGGAAGAAGTGTTTTGTTATAAACAAGATTGGATTTTTTACAAATTGGAAGAAACATTATAAACAAGATTGGATTTTTTACAAATTGGAAGAAAGATTATAAACAAGATTGGATTTTTTACAAATTGGAAGAAACATTATAAACAAGATTGGATTTTTTACAAATTGGAAGAAACATTATAAACAAGATTGGATTTTTTACAAATTGGAAGAAGTGTTTTGTTATAAACAAGATTGGACTTTTTACAAATTGGAAGAAGTGTTTTGTTATAAACAAGATTGGATTTTTTACAAATTGGAAGAAGTGTTTTGTTATAAACAAGATTGGATTTTTTACAAATTGGAAGAAGTGTTTTGTCATAAACAAGATTGGATTTTTTACAAATTGGAAGAAGTGTTTTGTCATAAACAAGATTGCAGTTTTTACAAATCGGAAGAAGTGTTTTGTTATAAACAAGATTGGATTTTTTACAAATTGGAAGAAGTGTTTTGTTATAAACAAGATTGGATTTTTTACAAATTGGAAGAAACATTATAAACAAGATTGGATTTTTTACAAATTGTAATATTAAACTTGTACATTTTCCTATAATTATAAATTAGTTATATTTTTTGTTTGAGTGTAGTTTGATGATTAAGGTAAATTTTGCTATCTGAAGAATGACTGAGCAGTCCATAATGAATATAAGGGCAAACATATGCACAGAATGCGAGTGGACATAAACTGTTAAAAGAATAGAGAGCTTTGCTATTAAAAAAGACAAGAAGCATTTTAAAATAATATTTTATATTAGAGTTACAGAATGCGAGTGGACATAAACTGTTAAAAGAATAGAGGGCTTTGCTATTAAAAAAGACAAGAAGCAATTTAAAATAATATTATATATAAGTGTTACAGAATGCGAGTGGACATAGACTGTTAAAAGAATAGAGAGCTTTGCTATTAAAAAAGACAAGAAGCATTTTAAAATAATATTTTATATTAGAGTTACAGAATGCGAGTGGACATAAACTGTTAAAAGAATAGAGGGCTTTGCTATTAAAAAAGACAAGAAGCAATTTAAAATAATATTATATATAAGTGTTACAGAATGCGAGTGGACATAGACTGTTGAAAGAATAGAGGGCTTTGCTATTAAAAAAGACAAGAAGCAATTTAAAATAATATTATATATAAGTGTTACAGAATGCGAGTGGACATAGACTGTTAAAAGAAGAGGGCTTTGCTATTAAAAAAGACAAGAAGCAATTTAAAATAATATTATATATAAGTGTTACAGAATGCGAGTGGACATAGACTGTTAAAAGAATAGAGGGCTTTGCTATTAAAAAAGACAAGAAGCAATTTAAAATAATATTATATATAAGTGTTACAGAATGCGAGTGGACATAGACTGTTAAAAGAATAGAGGGCTTTGCTATTAAAAAAGACAAGAAGCAATTTAAAATAATATTATATATAAGTGTTACAGAATGCGAGTGGACATAGACTGTTAAAAGAATAGAGGGCTTTGCTATTAAAAAAGACAAGAAGCAATTTAAAATAATATTATATATAAGTGTTACAGAATGCGAGTGGACATAGACTGTTAAAAGAATAGAGGGCTTTGCTATTAAAAAAGACAAGAAGCAATTTAAAATAATATTATATATAAGTGTTACAGAATGCGAGTGGACATATACTGTTAAAAGAATAGAGGGCTTTGCTATTAAAAAAGACAAGAAGCAATTTAAAATAATATTATATATAAGTGTTACAGAATGCGAGTGGACATAGACTGTTAAAAGAATAGAGGGCTTTGCTATTAAAAAAGACAAGAAGCAATTTAAAATAATATTATATATAAGTGTTACAGAATGCGAGTGGACATAGACTGTTAAAAGAATAGAGGGCTTTGCTATTAAAAAAGACAAGAAGCAATTTAAAATAATATTATATATAAGTGTTACAGAATGCGAGTGGACATACTGTTAAAATAATAGAGGGCTTTGCTATTAAAAAGACAAGAAGCAATTTAAAATAATATTTTATATTTCAATATTTAGACAATGACACTTGGTGCTGTATTCAACAAAACATTTTGCAGTTCGATATGCAAGTGTCTATATAATATTATCATACATACATACATTACTTTTTATTAGAATGGCTCATCTTCCTGAAGGTTTTAGCAAAACATTTTATCTTTTACTTGTTCAACCAGCTTAAAATCTTTTAGTTTTATTTACATTTATTTGCAAAGGTTCGTCAGCTTACCTGGACACATGATCAAATGAGCTTACAACACGACGGTCCATCAGCCAATCATAATTTTTGTTATATATATATAACTTTGATCAAAAACTGCTTGACAGAATTAGACCAAATTTTACAGAAAACAGCCTGGCATAAGAATCTGTAAATTTATACAAATTGATTTTTTTTAAAAAATAGCCACATTTACTAAATTTTATTGTGTAGTTTTGGAGGGAAAAAATATCATCTTTAGTTCTCCACACACACCCCACCCCCACACCCCAAAAAAACGCAACAAAAAGTTGACCATATTATGCATAAAGCATCAGGGCATGAAGGTTTTTCAAGTTTGTTAAACAATGGTTACCTTGATCCTGGAGCAGTTGGCTACAAAATCATTTGCCTTTTTTTTTTGTGTGTCTAAGGGGAACATATTTACAAAGTTGTTTTGGAATTTGTTCACTGGAACTTATGATATGGAGACCAAACTGGCTGGATGACATTATTGTTAACCCAGAAAGAACCACCGACCCACGAGAAGCTACTGGCAAGCTTTCTCACATACCCACATTGGCCGAATTCGAGACTTGAACCCACGCAGACAGAGGTGAGATAGCAGTGATCCGTAACGGACAGCGCTTTAGAAAGACTCTGCCACTCGGGGCCCCAGAGATTTCTTTTAAGCCTCACTGAAAGACAATGAGCTTTAAACAACTTTTGTTTAAATTATAACTTTCAACTATGCACAAGCAAAAAGCACCAGTCTAAGTACATCCTATCTGCTTTGTTATCTTTGATGTTAAGCCCAATCATCATATACAACAAAGTTGTGTTACATAGACGTGTCGTTTCCGGAAGGCATGTTGTTTGTCACATAGGACTGAAAAATTATCTCAGTGGCTTGTGATGTTAAAAAATTTCTTTCAAGTACTTTACATATACTTGTAGTGAGACTGGACAGTAATTCATGGCCACTGTGTGATCACCCTTTATAAACAGCGAGCATATGTTTGTCATAAAACAATTTCTTGGGAAGTTGCAACTTGAAGTCTATAAGTACTGGTGCTAACTCTGAAGATAATATCTTGTGTATTTTTTTTCATGTAAATCACGAGGGCCTTCAGATTTGGAAGGCCAAAACCATAGACCAGCTTTGGAAATCCATAAACATGTTACATTTAGATTATTTTTTGTTACTTTCGGAGATGTAATTAATGGACAGGATAAAATATATCTGAGCAGAGATATAGAATTAAACAAATCTACCATACATATATAAAATATAACTATTGTTAATCAATTACTTAAAAAAAATTAAATCGAACATGACATTTGAATGATTCATTTTAGAAACAGAAACAGAATTACACAATTTATGCAAAATTACACTGATAGAACAAATGTTATATAATCGAGTGACTAATGGAACTCAATTTGCTGGCATGTCCAAATCACCTGTTCATTCTAGTGTTACATGTATAGGCTTTGGCTTTCCACCAGACTCACTATTCATAAACAAATCTACGAAGCCGCTAAGAAGAACATCACAAACATAGTCCATTTAGCCAAATCATCCCACTACAGTTCTAGGATTACGGAGAGTTCCATCTGCAAAGAGCTCTTCGAGATAGCTAACAAACTAATGTCAAGGAACAAATGTATATCACTTCCAACGACCTTCTCTCCACCAGAGCTACTAGACCATTTGCGAATTTCTTCACTGACAAAGTTAAAAAAATAAGAGATTCGCTTGACAGCACAATTTCAATTGTAAAGCCACCGCTGAAGAAACCGACACTGGACCATAACGATTTAAAGAACTACCGCCCAGTTTCTAATCTCCCATTCATATAAAAAATCTTAGAAAAGGTTGTTCTAACTCAACTTGTATCTCATTTGAATTCAAAAAGTCTTTTTAGCAATGTACAGTCTGCATATCGCCCTTGCCACAGTACGGAAACTACTCTTCTGAAAGTATTTAGTGACATTCTCTCTGCTTTGGATAGTGGAAAGATTACAGTCCTCACTCTCCTGGATTTATCTGCAGCATTTGACAGAACAGACCATGATATATTACTTCACCGTCTCCAGTATGTATTTGGCATTCAGAATACAGCCTTATGGTGGTTCAAGTCCTACTTAGTCAACATGACACAAATTATATCTGCAAATGGAATACTCTCCAGCCCAGTTGATGTATGTTATGGTGTTCCGCAGGGATCTGTTCTTGGACCTGTTCTCTTCATTCTGTACACTCAGCTGCTCTCAAGTGTCATAGATCATCACTTAGTGTCGCACCAACTGTACGCTGATGACACCCAACTATACAAGTCTAGCCACCCAACTGAAGGTGATGCCACCATCCATGGAGTAGAGAAGTGCATTTCGGATGTGAAATCATGGATGACATGTAACAAGCTGCAGATGAATGATGATAAAACTGAGGCTATTCTGATCACAACGCAAAGACTTTCTCATTCACATCCTTTACCTCAGACAATAAATATCAGCAACACCAACATTAAATTCTCACAGTTAGTACGGAATCTAGGTGTTACTCTAGACAGTATTCTCACATTGCACCAACATGTCATGAACATCTACAGGGCTGCAAATCTTGAATTGAGACGCATCAGTTCCATTCGGAAATATCTTTCTGTTGATGCCACTAAAACACTTGTGTGTTCATTAGTACTTTGAAGACTGGACTATTGTAACTCAATTCTGTCTGGTTCGTCACAATATTTACTCCAGAAACTTCAAAAAGTTCAAAACACAGCTGCACGGATCATCTTTAGAGTACCTCGATCACAGCACACATCACCACTGCTATATACCCTACACTGGCTGTCAATTCGGTACAGAATCAAACACAAAATTTGTTCTCTGTGCTATATTTCAATGACAGACTCCAGTCCAACATAACTATCCAGCCTCACCCATGTGTATACACCAGCTAGATCCTTACGCTCTTCTTCTGATAATCGTATACTCATTGTTCCCAAGGTGAAAACAAAGTCATATGGACAACGTTCGTTTGCATACCAGGGCCCGGCGACGTGGAACGAATTGCCCATTGAAATTAAACACAAAGACACAGTGGTCCCTTTTAAGAGTGCTCTCAAGACTCACCTGTTTCGACTGCAGGGACAAACTTAGCGACCTAATCATGTTTTGTATCTTATATGTTTTCAGCATGTTTTTATGTTTTCCGATTTCATTGTTTTTGTCATTTGTTGTTCTGTAGTGTAGTCATATCATTATAGATGTTGTAAAGCGCTTAGAGCTTCGTAAGATTAGGCGCTATACAAGTCCTCATCACACACATACACACACACACACACAATTTGACACCTCCACACATTTTATGAGATAAAATGGAGTTAATATTGTTACGACTCTATGGTCATAAACAAAGTAAAAAAAAAAAGAAAGGGGAAAAAAAAAAAAAAGAAAAACCAAGAAGTTTTGTAAAACGTAACAATTTAATTATCAAAATTATAAATGAAAATGTACGAGAAACTTACAATATTATGAAGTGTACCCAAATTAATCATATTACAAATCTATGAAAGTCCTAAATGAATAAAAATTTCCTTTTTAAATTTAAAAATCGTAAATTGACTGGTCCCTCAAGAACCGTGACACTGTCAAGATGGCGTTGTTCAGAATTCCTTCGAACATGCAATAAATTCCAGTATAATAGTATAGTCTAAATAATGAGCACATTATATTTCCACTGAAAATCCCAAACAAATATTTTCCCTCTCGAATATAATCTAAGAACAACATAAAACACGTCTGCAGACATACAAATGGAACACGAGAAATGCGAATGACTCCATAATTTGAATGAAACTGACTTCTCAGTTCACTCTATACATAAATACACTGTCTATTGCGACCTTATTTCGTAATAGACAGAATACACTGAAAAAATGAAACATAAGCTCTATTTCGGTCTTATTAATAATAACGGACAACACATACGTAAACATCTATTTATAGATCGTAAGCAATGCTAATACTTGGGTCACGAAATCTATATTTAACTTTAAATATTGTGTACTAATAACAGCCATGACGAAAAATAATTAAATCGTGTGTCAGGAGTTACACAAAATATACAGATATACATAAAAATATATTTTCAACGAAATTTGTGGTGGTTTGCGGTAAATAAATGGACCGGGCTAGTGCGTGCCATTTTGATATTGGTATCACGGTACCAATTGTTTTTCCATAGAACTCAATGCTAATATTTGGAGAGATAAATATATTTTCTATCCTAATTTAGCGTGCATCTCACACACTGTTATAGAGAACAAGGTTAGATTGTCAATTTGACGATGACAAAATCAGGTACACTGTACTCCATTGCATTTAAGAGAGATAACTCTGCTGGAACTAGACATGGGTATGAGTTATCTAGTCACAACATACATATTTTCAGTCATGTGTATTACATTTTCAAAAATTCATAAAAAATACAAAATATGATCTATATAGGAATTAGCATAAATTCACATGTTGCCAAGAGGCTAAACTTTTTTTAAGCCTAACAGAAAGTACAACTTTTACATAATCCACCAATCATAGCTAGTGTTGTTGTTTATTTCTGATTGCAATGTTCCTACACTTTAAGCTCCACCCACTTGGACTTGCGCAATTGGTACCGTTATACCTATTCAGAAATTCAAGCTGTCATACATTGCTGAATTGGACCAGTGTTGTAATCAGGGAAGGTAATATAGTGTACAAAATGTAAACACAAACTGTCATCTAAGTACTCAATACTATATTTCTTTAGTCGACTATAACTGCTTGATCTACTGACGAAAGTGAGTTTAATTTACGAAATGAGGGGTACGAACGGTCCCTGTAAAAAACCCCATAACACCCCAGTATTGCATATATTTGCACCAAATCTCGCAAACGTACCAAAGAGCGGAAAAAAAGAACAGAAAACAAACATACGGAAAAAGTTACTATCAATTATTTATAGTATTGTTGATGGCCCTATTTCCAATAATCTACGGAAACGAACTCTTGTGCATCAAATCTCTTAATTACACACACACACACATACAATTTCCTCATTAAATGTCAATGCAACATACTTTTAATATTTTTGAATTGTGTTTGTGCTGTATGGAGGAATAGTTAAATTGTTATTGAGATTAACAAATAATTTTATAAACAATATATTTGCTATCTTGTTTAACTTTATTAACGACTTATTTGTGGTATTGCTAATTATTTATAAATGTTGATAAATATTCACGTTACTGTACCGGATCACTTCATGAAAACGGGAGTTATTTTCTTTGGCAACTACTGACCTTACTAATTTTCCTGTTACACAGAATATTGCTTAATATTCGCAGTTTTTGTTTTCTTTTTGTTTGTTTGGTTTTGGTTGTTTTGTGCTGTTGTTGAAATTTAAAGTGGGGATTATGTGAATTTTAAGGTGTTCTTGGAGAGTCTTGGGGTGTTTAGTGAGATCCGTGTACAAAGGCACTTAATTTAAGGGGTAAACTAATGTGTACACTCACCAATTAATTGCGCGCGCGTGTGTGTGTGTGTGTGATTTGGATTTTTAAAGTAGCTTTCACAGGGACTCATATCGTTGCTTACAATTGACCTGTCATAACATGTTGTTATTATAACATGTTGTTTTTATAAAGTACATGTATGACAGGCCAACTGTAAAGCAACGATACGAGCCCCTGTAGAAGCTTTACAATTTTTTTTTCCATAGCACTATGATGTCTGCAGTGTGGCAGTTTATTATTTTATAGTGATGTCTAGTACGGGGACATGCCGCAGACACGTAGCATGATGTCCCACTAGGCCGACCAGTCCTAACACTAACTCCTTAATGCTGAGCGCCAAGCGAGGCAGCTGCTAATACCATTTTTATGTCTTTGGTATGACTTGGCCGGGGATCTAACCTGCAACATCCCACATCTGAGCCTCCCTGGCGGATGCTCTAACCTCTAAGACACTGGAGCGGTCCAAATAAATAGTGAGTGTATACATTAGTTTACCCCCCGTCATCGATGGGTCAGATTGTGACCAGCCAGAGTGGTACATGCCTCCTGATGAGAGCGAGTTTAATCTTCCAGTTTCAATTCAGAGCAAGTTTGGTATCTAAAAAAAAAAAAGAGATATTTCATTTCCAAAGTAAATATCTGAAATGTTTCATATTCCTTGCCACATTTTTTTTATTTTTTAGGTTTTTAGTACGATGCGATGAAAATTATGGTAAAGAATTTATCTTAATTCAAGTTCCATTGACACATTCCACCACATTTTTTTATGTTTCGACATATATGTTGGGGTATGGGACATGATCACAAATGTGCAAATATAAAAAAAATGATATGGAATGTGGCAGAGGAATCAGATTTGTATTGACGCAGAAGAAGGCAATATCCTCTGTGCAAATATGTTATTGTTGCAAAGTAGAAATATCTTGGAAACTGAGTATTTTTCAGCATTTTTTCTGACATTATCTGAGACAAACATTGCTTGGTACCATATGCACTTAAGTTTTATGCCCAAATAGTGTCAGATTATCTGCTGCTCATTAATAAATACAGTAAAACCTGTCTTGAAAGACCACTGCAATGCGAGACCACCTGTCTTGAGAGACCACATTCTCGATGTGCACATTTATTCAAAAAGAGGAGGTCTTGCATTATGCAGTTGGTAAGTAAAAGCCTATTGACATGGCATTAAATCTGAACACTTCTCTTACATGAATATGTCTTAGAACAGAACACCTTTGTATTCATCAGTTATTGACCTGAAAATGTTTGTAGCAGTACGTGTTGCAGCAAGTGACCCAGTACCCCATTTAAGCCAAAGGCTGACAACTCTAGCACTAATACTGCTACTGCCAAGTATCATTGGTCTTCACCACCAGTAATGTCAGAAATAAAAAGGTTGAGATCTATTTGTTGGTCTATAGCCTAGATTGCTAGTACACTGTACACGTTCCTTCACTACAGGGACCTTAGGTTCATACTGTAAAGCCCCTTTGTATAAATAAGGGCCGATAAAAAAAAAACATGACCATCCACTCATCCAGGACTAATGGTTGCAGAAAATTAACTTGTCTCACCATTTTTACTTGTATCAAAATTTCAATAACTTGTCTAGATTTCATGAGATTAATGCATCACAATCCCCTAATAGAAATAAATACAGGTATTTCCTCAAAGGCAGAATTTAATTGTCTGACCTTGAAAAAATATAGTTTCAGATGTCAAGCTATGGGATTTGACCATAGTACTCTTCTCCAGTGTTAATAATAACTGGAATTACAGCTGTTGCACTGCATTGTGGGAAGTAAATATGTACGTGAACATACAAGGTGAAAAGTGCATGAGAGACAACTGGACATAACTGGACCGAAAACATTCTAATTCATGATATAGATTTCACACTTATTCATTGTATTTGTAGTTTTATTTGTTAACATGAGTGCAAGTGTTTGTTCCTTTTTATATTTCAGACGCATAGATCTAAACATGGATCAGTTACCCGAAATTGATTGGCAGTCTAGAAAATCAATAGCTGAGTGTAATCGACAAATGTTGATAAAACAAATTGAAACTGATGTTACATTTCTCGTTGGGGTGCGCAATGAGCCAATTAAAGCACACAAATACGTCTTGAGAAGCCGCAGTTGTGTATTTTACGCCATGTTCTGTGGACCACTCCATAATAATCCCAATGAAATTAGGATCATCGATATTGAGCCAGAGATCTTCAAACAAGTGCTGCTGTAGGTCCACTTTTGTTAAGATCTTTGCAGAGTAAAAAGTATTGTGAAATTACTAGGTAACCTGTCATATAGAGTATATCTGGTACAAAGGACACCTGTCAATTTGGCAACTTTAATGAATTCTTAATGAAACCATCACCTTACTAAACTTTGAATTTATACATGTATGTTCCGATTTACTATGAAATGAGTTTATTTCATGATAACCACCCCCCTTACTTAACTGAAATCTGCTGATTTCTGGTGTTTGTAAGGTGCAGAAACCTAGGTTTAAAAAAAATGTCCTCAAGTCACTAATTATAAATGTATGTACGTTAGAAATAGATGGCTGAAAATAAGGTACTTTAGCAGGGATGGCACTGGCTTAAATAAAGTTGTCGCCCGCAGATTAAAATCTGTGGCATTTATTCTGCTAATTACGTTCAATAAAATGCATAGACCCTTGTCTGCTGGCACATTCTGTAGCAGCTGATTTGTGTCTGTGCAGTTTGCAGTTGGACTTGACTTATAAGTGAGTATAGACATTATTTTAGTCATGTGACTGGATTTGGGACATTGCAACTTAAATACTTGTATTTGTAAAAGATGTATCTTATGTTGAGGATTACTGAATTAAAATAATGGAGTGTATCTTTCTTGAAATCATTACATGCAATTGGTATTTAATTTAATTGAATCTTCTACAAATTTAATGAATGTTACATTTCAGTACCAGATTAATATACTGTGAAGACACTAATTAATTAATATTCAGCTAACCCCAACTTACCCTATAGTTGCATTTCCTAGACTGGTTGTGAAACTTTAAATGCATAACTCAAAGTTATTGGTTTCAGTGCCTTTAAATTTTCCCCCAAAATATGTTTTCAATTAACATTAAATTTAGCTTTTTATCAATCCTGATATTTGGTGTTTTTGATAAATAATACAATTTTAGTTCCACTATAAAATTTAAATTAAAAAGAATTCTTATGAAATTGCTTAAGTCAGAAATAGATAAGTTGATAGATACATGTACAACTATGAAAGCACTGTAAATTAATTTTTCGTTAGCAGTATCCAAGCACTTAGAAACCATCTATAATAAGTCCCACTTCCAGTGACACAATACTGGAAAATTTCTTTGGTGTTAATCGTTACTATGGTAACATACATATATAAACATGGGGATTCTACATTATTAAATGTGGTAAATATTTCACACAAATTATACAAAATCATCAGTACAATTACTATTTACAAAGGCAACTTATTTTGAAGAACATTAGAAATAGATAAATGTGCAAATACTGTTCAGGATGTGATTGTTTCATTTGCTTTATAAGTTGGTATCGGCTTAATCACATTTCAGTAACCCTTTTGAAAGTCGGATTAAGGATGGAATTTGTTAACATGTCCTCACTCATGTGAAAACTATTGTATGATCATGAAATTTGGGAATAACAATTGCTCATTTTTTTGTACCTGGATTGTTATTTTATAAAACCACATCTGATAATTTGCAAATGAAAATACCATGAGCTCACATACCTGTAATAAAAGAACTAGTACATGTATGTATATGCAGTCTTTTCACATGCAGTCTCTCTTACCAACACAGCACTAAAACAGCATGAACCAGAAATACAGGTTGCTTGTTATAAATGCAGATCCCTTCTAAAAAAAATAGCAAACCTACTGTGCAGTAAAAATTGAGAAAAAAAATGCTGATTTCTCCAAATATGGTCTGCTTGTGCTAAAATTTCACATGTAATGAAGGATCGCTTCGATGGCCTAAGTGGTTAGAGCATCTGTTGTGGATACGGGATTGAACCATAGCAACTGCCTTGCTTGGGACTCAGTATTGAGACTGTTTTACCTGGTGTCATGTGTCTTCATCTGACATGATGCCACATGTCTGCATCATGCTGTCCTAGTGCTAGACATCATTAAACTGCCACACTGCAGACATCATAGCAATATGACTGAAAAAGCGTTAAAGCTACGTAATTTTTTATTTAAAAAAAAACAAAAAACAACTCACTTAAACACAAACACACACACACATACGTACACATTATTTAACATTTCATCTCAGTTTAATCTGGACGTATACTATAAACATACACTATGACTTATATAGTTAAAGCTGTATTAAACGAACACACAAATAAAAGGAAAGGGATTGGTTGAATAAATATACCTTTTTCCAGATTTTCTCTTTAAATAGTGGATTTGTATAGAACTCCTTATAATTGTTGACACAGAAGAATTATTATCAAAACTGTGTATTTTTGGTTTGTAGAAAGCATGCAGTGCACAAAATTTGGTTCGACTCCAAAATTAGTAAATTCATCTTTTGAAGAATTCTATTCAATTTTTTAAGAAGTTAATGAAATATTTTTCTTCATAGGTTCATTTACTGTGAAGACATCATTATTGACCTTAACAATGTACATGGAATTCTGAACATGGCAAAGAAATACTCCATCCAGTCACTGATTGACATGTGCTTACGTCGCCTGAAAGTTAGTATGTCAAGCCACAACATATGCACCATTCTGGAAAATGCCTATTTATATGATGATGTGCAGCTAAAGGAGAAATGTCTTAAGTTCATCTTCCATCAACCAAAAGCTGTTTTTCATAACAGTGATCTTTCGGAACTGTCGGAGAGTTCTATGTCAGAAATAATAAAATCAGATGACTTAGGATTATCAGAGCAGGAGATTTATGAAGGTCTTCAGAGGTATGCTCATGGTAAGTGCCAAAAACATGGGATTGAGCCGACAACAGAAAACAAGAAACATATGTTGGGTGGGCTTCTTCAGCATGTGCGTTTTCCATTGATGAACAGGGACTATTTTACTGAAGTAGTTTCAGAGTCAGGATTCCTTCCAAAAGAAGATGAGTTAAAATTGCTCAAACATTTTGTCACGCCGCAACAGTCTATAAATGGCTTTAGTATGGACAAAAGAAAGTATCGATATTTTGTTCACAGATTTAATGAACATGCAACTGGTTGGGGTTACAAACGAGACAAATCTGATGCAATAATGTTTTCAGTCTCCAAAAACATTCTCATCCATGGAGTTACAGTTTACGGTTGCTGCCAAGGTGCAGGCAAATATGAGGTATTCCTTGCAATCAAGGAAGCCCCATATAATGTAGATAAAGCAATAAAAAAACAACAATTAGTAACTGACTCCAGTGAAAAAATGTACAACATCTACTTTGATGCACCAATTCTTATTGATAAGGACAAACAGTATAACATAATTCTCATTATGAAGGGACCAGGAAGTTACTATGGTGTAAAAGGAAAGACAGAAGTAGAATGTGAAGGTGTAACATTCAGATTTAAGACTTCAAGTTTAAGTGACAATACAACTAACGAAGTTAGAGGACAACTGCCAGGCATTGTCTTTGAGATTATTCCTGAAGAAACATTTTATATGTAAGATTTACAAAGGTTCTGAACACAGTGCATTGTAATTACATGAATGTACATCAGTATTGGCATCAATAGATGTTACTTTTTCAGATTAGGAATTCACTTGAACTATTTAGTCTTAAAACATCTGGAACAATTAATTCACAAGTTTTTTTGCCAGGTCATGTTGAATTAGTTGTGTTATAATATTATTTATTTAGATTTTTCAGATACTTGTGTTGTGCAGGTTTAGTGAAAGTGTCCTTACTTTAAATATGCCTGGATGTTGCGTACATGCCAGCGTCCCTGTGCTTCTTTGGGACAGTGGCAGTTGATATGTACATTGTAGTACAGAATTTGTTACCATGGTAATATATTTACAAATGTACATGATGCAAACTCCCATGTCAGGGAGACCTTCCAGGATTGTTTTAATTTTGGCAAAACTTATCAGATGTGGAAACATGTTCGTGAGGGTTTTAAGGGTTGCAGCCAAAAAAGGTTGGAAACCACTGGTGTAAACAATATGTGATGTGGATTTGCTGGTATATGATGACAGATTTAAACTTTTACCTTGTGGAACTTCATGTTTACATTTATTTGGAAGGATTTATCTTCCTCAAGTTTTTGTGCAGTTTTTCACTTTTACATTTCTAAAACTTGAATTAATTACAAGAATTGTTTTTGTACTTAAATTCCATTTAATCCACATACAAACATACATACATGCATACATACATACATGCATGCATGCATGCATACATACATACATACATACATACATACATACATACATACATACATACATACATATGAGAAATGTAATAACTATGCAAAACTCCATCATTTTTGTAAGCCCTGTACAGTATTAAAGTACCATATATTTAATTAAATTTCCTTTTTTTTAAGTAAAGGGAAGAGAGATTGTCACTCTTAAATTTGAAGGTTTAGAATACTCTCTCTGGATAATAATTTAACTCTCTTTGCTTTTTATGAAAATCTTTGTTTTCAATTTCCAGAACCACATTCATGAGAGTTGGGCGGAGGTGATGCTTACCATATTTATAAAAGTCAGAGACTTTTCAGTGTAACAACATGTTATACCAGCATAATAACACAACTCATAAGTAATTGATGCTATTTTTGGGAAAAAAAAAGTGACATCAAACAGTTACAGAATATATCATTAATACATGTAGTAATTTTTGGTTTCCATTTGAACATTTTAGCATAGAGTGAAATACTAGTATTCCATGATGATCACTGACTGTTATTAGCAGAATTTTATATCCATATCTTCAGTTTTGTCTTCATGCTGCTTTTCTGCCTTCTGTGATAGTGGCAAGGTGTTACCAGCGTATGTGAATCCATCCATCTCTCCTTAAGTTTTGCAGTTAATTTCAGACATATTGACGGGGTTGTCAGAGTTCTAAGAATACATTTCTTGTTCCAATTAATTTTCTGTTGGATTACTCTTTTGTGATCAAGTACCCATCATCTGATTAACAAATCTTGTGTTTGAGTCTTGGGCTTATCCAACGTGGGTGAGAAAACTTGCCAGTAGCTTCCCTTGGATCGGTATTTCTTCCTGGGATTAGTCTGGGTTCTTCTTCCACCAGATATTCATGCTGCCTTTTATTGCCTATCATGTACTAAAAAATGGCATTAAACCGAAAATGATAAGAACAACAACAGCTCTTGTGAATATGTACATCAATATGGAACACAGTACACTGTTTCTTACTGAACACAACAACTTTATAATGAATGAACACAATGACAGGAATCGAGTTCTTATTACATGTACATATAATTCTTTAACATGTATACTTCGATCAAAATACAAAATACCTTATGTAGATTTCTACGGAATGAATTTCATTATATTTTTTACTTTAAAGAATAGTCAGGTGTGGCTAAGTGAATTTAAAGGGACACAGTACACCATCATCATTGTCTTCTCCTTATTGAGTTTTGACTGCCATCCTTGGGTAGGGCTAAGTGGATTTGAAGGGACACAGTACACCAGCAAAATAGCATTAAACCCAAAATGACAAGAACAAGAGATCTTGTGAATTCGGTCAACATGTCCATCATTACGGAGCACAGTACACCAACATATCGTGCTGTTTCTTACCAAACACAACAACATCCCTGAATGTACCAACTCCATGACAGGAATCAAATGCTTATATAATTTCCCGCCCCTCTTCTTATGTTTCTGACTCCTGTGTCTTATATAGACATAATTTGTATCATACTGTTGAGAACACATATTTCTGTGTTTGTAGACAGCAACTTAACATCGTGGCGTCTATTGTTGTTGTTGTCATGGCTGCTGGCAAGCTTTCTCACATATCCACATTGGTTGAATCTGAGACTCGAACCCACGTAGACAGGTGGATGGTAGTGATCCGTAAAGGAGAGCGTTTTAGACCACTAAGCCACTCTGTGCCCCTTATGGTGTCTGTAAAGATTACATTATGCATCACACATTTTGTGTCTATTGGCATATCTCCAGTCACAAATATCTGGTGTGATGAAAAGTCTATTGTAGAAAAGCAGTAGTGATACACATCAATATTAACTTGCGTAACTGCTTCAGGGGCCAAGTGGTTAGAGCATCCACTGCAGCAGTGGGAGGTTGTGGGTTTGATACCCAGCTGAGTCATACCAAAGTACTAACAGCTGCTTCACTTGACGCTCAGCATTAAGAGGTTAGTCTTAGGACTCGTCGGCCTTGTGTCAAGATGTGACTGGGTGGGACATCATGCTACATGTCTGCGGCATGATGCCCCAGTGGTAGACAGACGTCACTATAAACTGCCTCACTGCAAACATCGTAGTGATATGACTGAAATTTTTTTAAAGCTATGTTAAAAATCCTAATCCAACAAACCATCTATACTCGCTATACTAAACTGCACAGACCCAGATCTGATGGTGCATTGTGCGCATTATGCGCATGCAGATCTGGGTCTCTGCAGTTTGCTAGGAATAATCTGTAGAACAAACAACATAGACTATGATTTGCATGTACATTATTTTATGGGCAATCAGGATCTTTGTTGTTTGCAGTTTGATTTGACTTAAAAGCAAGTATATACAGTTCTTTCAGTTAATTACAAGAAAATGTCATCTTACCAACATAAAGTTTGAATTTATTTTGCGTAGTACACAGAATACACATGAACAGACACAGCCTATGGCAATCTTCACCCATTCCTGATCATTCCCAACCCAAGGTTTCCCAAGTGTTTACTTTTCTTCCTGTAATTGTAACTGACAAGCTGTATACTACTTATTTGGGGATAAAATGGCCTGGTTTTTCAAGGCCCCCCCCATATAAATGCAAAAAACTGACAAGCAACAGTGCAAAACTAGTATCTCTCTAGCCTGAGCACTTTCGACTCTTAATGAGTCTTTATCAAAGACAAATACAGAACATAGACAAGACAGACAAATAAAATACAAAAACCGTGTTTACAAAACTTTACATGCCTGTTTCTACAGGAATTAAACCTTTAAATTTATTATATTACAACTAGTTTCTTGCAACTTGTTGCGGATGCTGTAAAATGTTTGTATTGACTTAGAAATCGATGAGCCAAAGCGACACATCTGTTTTTGTATGTATATTTATGTATGCGCAAATTATATCCCGGATATTTTATATTAGTAGTTAGAGGCTATTAAGCAAATTTAGAGAATTATTTAAAAGAAAATGTGTCGGCGGGAAAAGATGATTACATTTGTGCATGGATGTCTCTTTCTAGTCGTCTTGGTTTAAACCGCTTGGTTTCAATGTTCGAAGGCGTCGTATCCAGTAAGATTCCTTTTCTTTCCTGGTTTTGGAACTCCAGTTGTGGTTGTGAGCAATTGCAATAAGTGTTATATCACTGAAGGTGTGGCCAGGGGAGGAGAAATGTTCTGCGACCAGACTTCTGTATAGCTTCTTTGTCATCCAATCAGATCTATGAAGGTTGATCCTTTTGTGTAGCCTTTCAGTTTCTCTGACATACTGCAGGCTACAGATCTTACATGTGATGAGATAAATTACATTCTCTGTTTTGCACGTTTTGTTTGGACCATGTATGTTTAGTTTTTCTCTCGTCACTGTGCTAGAAAAAGTCCTGGTTTCTATCATGTGTTGACAGGTTTTGCACCTTTTATCGCGACAGGGGCCAGATTGACTAGGGTGGTCTTGATTAGTGATTGGCGATGTCTTTGAGGTTTTTTGGTCTCCGGTAGGCTACTACAGGTTTGTTCGGGAGGATTAACTTTAGTGCATCCGATGATTCTACGATGGGCCAGTGTTTCCCGATGATTTTACCTATTTTGGGGTTGTCTGGATGGTAGGTTAGGATAAATGGTATCCTATCAGCCTTTTCCTTCTTTCCATATTTTAGTAGGTCATCGCGGTTTGTTTGCTTAGCCCTTTGGGTTGCCTCAGTAATCAGGTCTTTGTCGTAGCCTCGGTAAATTAAATGTTTAGATAGCTCTTCAGACCTTTTTAGGAATCTGTCATCGTCAGAGCAAATTCTGCGTATCCTCAGTGCCTGGCTATATGGAATGTTCACAATGCAGTGTTTTGGATGACAGCTGGTTGGGATGAGATATTGATGTTTGTTAGTTGATTTCAAGTAGATGGTATGCATAACAATATTTTTAAAAGGCTCAGTGGCAGAAATTAATCGTAATTTATACTAGATTTCTGTTGCTGTTGTTGTAGTAGGGTTTAATGTCATTTTTCAGTGTGGCCGCTAGCCAGTATCAATGATGGAGGAAAAACCAGGAAAGAACCACTAGCACACGAGAAGCTACTGTCAAGCTTTCTCACATACCCACATAGGCCAAGTCCAAGATTCTAACCCAAGCAGACAGAAGTGAGATGGCAGTGATCTGTAATGGTGAGTATTTAGAACACTTGGCCACTCTGGTGCTGCTAGATTTCTGTTTATATGACATTCGAGCAGTAAGTATGCCTTGCTAATTTATAAAAGTAAGATTAATAGAAAATCTAATTTTTAAAATTATCAAGTCTTGTTTAAGAACCATCCTTTTTTTCACAAATCTTGTGCCTTTCTGAAAACCGTATTTGAGTTTTGTGATTGTTTTAATCATAGGGGCTACAATCATTGCACAAAGAATAAAAATACATGGTGAGAGTGGATCCCCTTGTCTACATCCTGTTTAAGCACCAAACCAGCTGGAGACTTGGCCATTAATAATTTCATACGATTGGACATTCAATAAAAGTTGTATCCAATATATAATTGATTCATCAAAATTTAATGAGTACTTTATTCATATATGGCCATGCAGCTCAAATGCTTTTTCAAAATTAATCAAAACAAGCAGCCCAGGAACATGATGATTTTTAGTGTAGAATATTATACCACAAGTTTCAAATATTCTCCAATGAATCATCCATTTAGAAATCGTTTTATGCTTATGTATAACTGGGGGAAGCACAATTTTAATGTTACATGCAAGACATGCAGAAGAAGCATGTTTGTGAAGTAAAATGGGTTTCTGTGCTGCTAAGGCATGTTACCTTCTAGTAATGATAATGAATCCTTCTTTCCGAGTGGAAGGTAATTCCCCAAGTTCACATCCAGAGTTCATGACCCTTATTAGAAACTCGTATCATTACAATTTTAAAAAAATTTCTACCATGAATTCATGAGAACCTGGACGATTTTCATTAGGTATTTTTGCTGCTCCTGTATATATGGGACCATTAAAGAAATGTTTCTGTAACCATTCAGTCCAGGGATGTCTGGGGGATTAAGTAGCATTTCAAGATCGACATAATCAACTTCATGTTTTTATATCATCATCATCATCATCATCATCATCATGTCTCTTGACCTAGTGTGGTTGTTGAGGCACTGTGCTGATCTGGCCAGTTCCCTCCACTTGTCTCCATCATGTTCCAATGTCTGTGTCTCCGCAAAACTTTTTCTGGTCCATTCTGTGACGTTGACAGTCCACTTTTCACTCTGTCTACCTCTCTTTTTGCTACCCTGTATGCTGCCCTGCAGTACTGTTGTGGATAGACTGTTGGCTCTAGTGACATGGCCATACCATTTCAGTTTTCTATTTTTTGACAGTGGTGAGGAGGTCTTCATATTGGCCTACTTTGTGCCTGATGGTGTTACACACTTCTTCATTTGTGAGAGGTGCCAAGGATTGTTCATTATTATCTCATTTCAAGTGCCTGGATTCTTCATTGTAATTCTGCTGTCAGAGTCCAGGCCTCACATGAATACAAAAAAGATTGAGATGACTAGTGCTCTCAATAATCTTATTTTAATTTTCAGACAGATATTCTTGTCTCTCTAGATGTGTCTTAGCTTTGACATAGCTGCCATTGTTTGTGCTGCTCATGACAAATTTTTTATCTTGATCCCTCTTCGGTGATTATGGAACCAATCTATTTGAACTGACTCCGTATTTCCAGTTCCTGTCCTCTGACTTTAATCTTGGCTGAGATTTGTTTGCCACTATTTGTCATCAGCTTTGTCTTTTCTGCGCTTATCTCCATGTCAAATTTGGAAGATATTTCATCCAGGTTCTCCACTAAGGTGGCAAGCTCGTCTTCACTGCCTGCCTGCCTGCCAGCCCATCAATGTCCTGTGCAAAACAGAGGTTGTGATGTTATGCTCTCCAATGCTGACTGTCCAACAGTGGTTTTCCAGGGCTTTGCTCATGATGTGCTCTAAGTAGATGTTGAAAAGCGTGGGTGACATGAGACAGCCTTGATGTACTTCAACTGTTGTCGTGAACCAGTCCCTTGAAATATATTCTGAATCTACTATTTCAATGTATTTCCGTTTCAGCTTCTTTAATACTGAACACATAGTTCTAAGATTCGTAAAGTATGTTTTGACATGTAATAATAAGAAAAGAACCAAGGTATATTGTTGCATGATACATGCATAATTTATTTATTTATTTACATCAGTACCGTATTGTACTAAAAATATTCAGTATTCATGAAGATCTCTCCATGTTTGAGACATACAAAAAGTGACTGAACAAAAAAAAATGAACAATTATTTCCAACAATGTTTCGTACACTAAGCCATTCTTTAGGCTTCATCCTAAATGTAAAATTACAGAAATAAAGATTAAAAATTCAAACTAAATATAATTCACTAATTATTAGATAAAATACTGGTAAATGCATACCACTAAATCAGAGCTCATTTAAGCAAATTACTTTAATCCAGATTATCATTTTACCTGGAATCAGTGTGCAGTGATCTCTCTTTTTAACACTTCATTGGAGTCATAAAAGCAGCATTGTAAGTGAGGGAGATATATTGTTGTTGTAGGGTTTAATGCCATTTTTCAGCACATGAGAGGCTATACATGGCAGCCAGTTTTAATGGTGGAGGAAGAACCCAGGTTCCCCGAAAGAACCACTGACCCATGAGAAACTACTGGCAAGCTTTCTCACATACCCACATTGGCTGAAACCGAGACTCGAACCAACAGACAGAGGTAAAGATAGGTACAGTGATCTGTCTTAATAACGTCATGTTTCAAAACCAAGAGTATTTGATGCTACAAAGTCACATTATAGATTCTTGTGAACTAAGTACTCGATACATTAACAGGGTAATCAATTCCACCCATCCACTTTTGTTTATGAGGGATAGCTGTAGAACAGCATGTCCCTTTTTTTATCATGTTCTGCCAATTAGATTAGTTACATTTTAAGTCAATAGGTATCTTTTACAGATAAATACAGTTGAATCCGGTTATCTCGCCGGCCTCGGGGTTTGCCAAAAAGCGTCGAGATAACCGATGATCGAGATAAACGAAAACCAATATGGCGGCAATATATTAACATGTGCTTGAAATTTATTTTTGTACATGATGTGCGTTAATAAATGAGAATGTAATGCACGAGTTTTTGGAGGGTTTTTTACACAACAGCGTTGCCGCGATTTGTTTGATGAAGCGATCGGCACGCTATAAAAATGTACATACATGTTTGCTAACAACAAAAGGCATATGTGCACCAAAATAACGGCAGAGATTTACCAGTATACAATACAAACCACCGTTGATTCTCGATACAAACCTTTATTATATTCTCCAACATTGCAAACACAAAGATCGCTCACAAAATCACAAAAACGTGCGGGGTGTAGATCGTTTTTACAAAAAGCTAACCAGTGTCAAAATTAAATTCGCATGTCATTTCACTCTGACACAGCACAGAAAAGTATCGTACACGCGGTTACTTTGGTTTCTTTACAAAGTCTAAAATGCTTTGTTGCTTTTTGCCTTTAACAGTCTGCTTGAAAACAAATGCTTCAATATTATTTATGCTGTCTAAAACAGTTCCATCTCCTACAAAAGAACCATACTGTCGAATTTTCTGTAGCATTTCTACCACCTCACCAGCTGAGGGAATCGGTTCCAAATCTTCGTCCTATCTTCTTCATCTTCCTAAATCCCAAAAGAATGATCACTGAATGCTGTATACATTTTCTCAACAAGCAAATTAGGTTCTCCATTCCCACAATTGAAACTTACACGTGTCAACACCTGACAAGATTGGACCGTATATATTATCATAAGTTAACACATAATTTAGGGATTCTTTTACTCCTGTATTTTGAGAAATAAATAATTATTTTTAATTATGCAAAACTTGTTTATTTGTTGTTTGCTATTTCTTCTTGCGGAGTTTAAGTCTCTGTAACCGTAACACGGGATTGATGGCAAACGGAAAAGATCAATGAGTAAAATGCACAAATATTATTTACACCGCCTGGATTTATGTTTGGTGACATACCCCTTCTTCAAAATATCACAGCCAGTTGTACATTAATTGACGAACTTTGCCTTGATACATACATCATAGAACATCTGTTTTAACTGTTTTATCATATCTCAGCCAACAAAAACAGAAGGATTAGCCATTCCATTAATTTTATCTGTTATATTCGCGTCTTAAGAAGTCGGTCAGTTGTAGGTATAGTATGGTAGCATGATTGACTGTCACAACATACAGTACTCGGCCCAGATGTCAGCATAAGCAGATTATGATGTAACAATGCAATGCTAAGATGGGGTTGTCGATACAAACAAAGGATCATTTGTGGCATTGATAACTAACATTTTCAAAAGCTGGCGATTGGTCATGGGGATCGAGATAACCGACGTTAAGTGGCAAATTTGGCCCTCTTTTGTGCTCGAGATATTAGGGTTCGGCGACATAAAAGAATCGACATAACCGATGAGAAAATGCTAAGACAAAGAGAGAATTTGGCGGTTCCACTTCAAAAACGTCGACTTAATAGGGTTGGCGAGTTAACCGAGGTCGAGATAAGTGGGTTCGACTGTATAAGTAAAATTGATTTAGAACAGGTAAAAGTGCCAAGTCATTTGTCCTGTTGGAGATGTAGCTAGCTGGAATTTGTTCAAGCCTGATTAAGACGTAATGATCGAACAAAATATCACCAAATTATTGGCAGCTAGGATCATACTAATGTTATGCGAGGGACAGCAGAATACTGATCGACTTTTTAGTGAGGGAACACATTATAAAAGTGATGGCAGTATACTGAGTGACTTTATAATAACCAGACATGATTTTTCTCCATTTTAAAGCTGACTTGAATCAGATTTTTCTTGAAATAGTCTGTTTTTTAATTATTATTTCTGATCTGGTTTTTGAAAAACAGTCTGTTCTGTCCCATTCTGCAATGAGCCTTGTAAATTATTTGTTCATTATATTAGATAGCAAACAAATCTCGAAAATAGAAACCAGATTGGTCAACGGTTTAAATTCATCCAATGAATCTTCATGCAATGGAAAGAAGAAGCATGCTTACAAAACATGGCATCCCAAATTGTTGAGAGAAAAAGCATGACATGAAAAGTTTAGATAAAGGTTTAAAAAAACATAGAAATGAGAATGGTTAGAGTGAAAATTTGATGGAAATTTAGTTGGTCAGTTTATAAGAAAACTTAACGCTAGAAAGATCCGAGTAAGAATTACGCTAATTGCAGTTAGGAGTTTTTGAAACAGCAGCCATAAAAGAAGCTGCATATGGAACAAAAAAACAATGAAGCTCAGAAGGCATCTAGAAAAAGTGCAATTAAGTACTATAAGAAGAAAGATTTCTTTCACTTGAGAACAGATGCAGCCCTCATGTCAGAATATGTGCAATGCATGTCGCCAATACAAGCACCAGTTTGAAAGGAAAAAGGTTCTCATTGAGAAGGAAAAGAAATGATTGCATATTGAGTCAAAAAAGGAAGGAGAAATAAATCTTTGCCAAAGCCGCAAAAAGAACTTGACTGTCATTTAAACAGGCCGTCATTGGAGAACAAGACAAGTGAATGTATGGGATTATTTGTATATAGTTGATGTACTTGGGCTTTTATTTTACAGATTTGTTATGAAAAGAGAGAAATGAAATATATTTGCTGCAATAACTTAATTATGATGAGAACACAGACATGCAAATGAAATAACTTCATTAATATTATAGAACAAATTCATGTGACAATAAATGCTGAAATTATTGAAATCATAATAAACATTGTGGTAAGTTTGTTAGTTTTTTCAAATGATTATTTTGGTTATATTTTATGACCATAAGTTGCACCAGGAGCACTCTTTTACGAGTGTAAAATGCGTATTTGGACCTCCGCATCAGAGGCAGTACCTCGATACAACATTGAGGGAGGACCACGTCACCTCCCCCCCCCTTTAAATAAATTTTCAGCTGGTCTAAAAAAAAAGGAAGACCGTGTCTGAATAAGGGAGCACCACTACCTATGTTATAAGCAGTGCAGCAAGATACCACCTTACATACTATAAGATGGGCAACTAGTTTATAATGATAGGCAGCACTATACGGGTTGTTTTATAATATGGGACCACCCTACACATGTTATACAAGGGCTAGGACCACAATGAGTGGTTTTAAAGTGTGGGACCACTCTATGCAAATGACAGCAGTATACTTTGTTACTTTTAATCAGGAACTATTTCCACAAGGTAGGTTTACCTTAAGTATCATGCCAGATTTCCACAAGGTAGGTTTACCTTAAGTATCATGCCAGAATTCCAAAAGGTAGGCTTACCTTAAGTATCATGCCAGAATTTCACAAGGTAGGTTTACCTTAAGTATCATGCCAGAATTTCACAAGGTAGGTTTACCTTAAGTATCATGCCAGAATTTCACAAGGTAGGTTTACCTTAAGATCATGCCAGAATTTCACAAGGTAGGTTTACCTTAAGTATCATGCCAGATTTCCACAAGGTAGGTTTACCTTAAGTATCATGCCAGATTTCCACAAGGTAGGTTTACCTTAAGTATCATGCCAGATTTCCACAAGGTAGGTTTACCTTAAGTATCATGCCAGATTTCCACAAGGTAGGTTTACCTTAAGTATCATGCCAGAATTTCACAAGGTAGGTTTACCTTAAGTATCATGCCAGAATTTCACAAGGTAGGTTTACCTTAAGATCATGCCAGAATTTCACAAGGTAGGTTTACCTTAAGTATCATATCAGATTTCCACAAAGTAGGTTTACCTTAAGTATCATGCCAGAATTTCACAAGGTAGGTTTACCTTAAGTATCATGCCAGAATTTCACAATGTAGGTTTACCTTAAGATCATGCCAGAATTTCACAAGGTAGGTTTACCTTAAGTATCATGCCAGATTTCCACAAGGTAGGTTTACCTTAAGTATCATAGTTTTGGGTTAGCATTTGAGCTCAGGTTTCTTGCCTAAAAAAGGTTTAACTCAAGGCCACTCTTTAGGAAGATAGGTTTTAAAAAATAGGATAAACACAGTATATTAAAGAAGAAAAAAATCCCTGAAATGGATACTCCTTGGAAATGCTGACTTCATTTAATATGAATATGACAGGATATATATTTAAACCATACAAAGGTGTTATACAAGGAACTAATTGGTTGGTTAAAACAGCTCTATTAACACAAACGATAACATCAAACCAAGAAAATGAAAGCAAAGTGCATTACCCACTGGCATATGAAGGCAGCCAACCAGGGCTGGCCTGAGTGGTTATAGAACCTGCAATCCTTGGATTAGGATACAACATTCTACTAACCAATCTACCACACCTCCCTTTGTAGGAATGCGAGTTTTGCTGGAAATGAATACTTAAAAACAATGAGAAACTGAAAGTTATTGTACCAAATAAAATTATTTTAGACTAGTGGTAAATTCTGCTTTGCACAGCAAGGCATACATATATGAAGTCAAGGTCACTGGTTCTTGCTTTAATCATATGTTGCTTTAATCCTATGTTGTTGTTACTGCTGATGACAGCAGCCATGTCTGCAAAATAAAGAAACAAGTGACAAAGTGGATGTGATGTCATGTACTGGCTTAATAACTAAGTTTATGTAGTGTTCAAAGAATATAATGTTACATAAACTATCTCCCAGACTTTATACTTGTCTATACTACTTTCTTTATTATAGTCTTTTTTTAAAATGTCACTCAAAAGATAAAGGCATAATCAAGGTCAAAATGATACCTATGTGCCAAGTTTTATCAAAATGGGAAGATCCATATACATGTAGTCTCAGATTTAAACTCAGCAAAATGGATGGAAGATTTGATCATTAATGTCAGCAGATCTCCTTTATTATGTAACCTTTCCAATATGTAACCTTTCCAAGAAAATGAAGATATAAACACATTTACCTAGGTGGATCAAAATCCTACCAAAATTCAGCCTCCTGAGTGGTAATAGGTTTAGCCATTGAGGTGCAGCATCAAAATCATGAATATGCTTGGATCTTGCTCAATGTCGTAACAATTTTAACGATATAGGCCTATTTACCATATGATCAATATCCTAAAAACAAAATGTAGTCTTTGGAGTGGTAAGAAAAACTCTGCTAAGGAGACAACAGATAAACCTTATGAATATGCATAGGTCTTGCTCACAATAAAAACTGTCAAACATCTTGCTGTTATTAGCCTAAATTTGGTCTCAAGTAGTAAAAGATTTGGTCTCTAGAGTAGTGAAAGATTTGGTCTCTAGAGTAGTTGTAAATTTGTCAAACATCTTGATGTTATTAGTCTACTTATCAAGCTTATTGACAATTTATCAGAAATGGAACAGTTACAGGGTCAACATGATCAACCAATCAGATGCAAAATCACCTCACTGATATGCACTGAACTTTATCTAGTGTAGCCATCCGATATTGTGATGATCTGAATATATTTACCATGTTTGACCTAAACTGGATCTAAAATTCAGTCAATAGAGTGGTAAAAATTTGGTTTCTAGAGTAGTAATAAATTTGGTCTCTAGAGTAGTAATAAATTTGGTCTCTAGAGTAGAGAGTGATACATCTGGTCTCTAGAGTAGTAAAAAAAATTGGTCTCTCGAGTAGTCACAAATTTGGTCTCCAGTAATAAATATGGTCTCTAAAGTGGTAACAAATTTGGTCTCTAGAGTAGTAATAAATTTGGTCTCTAGAGTAGAGAGTGATACATCTGGTCTCTAGAGTAGTAAAAAAATTGGTCTCTCGAGTAGTCATAAATTTGGTCTTGAGTAATAAATATGGTCTCTAAAGTGGTAACAAATTTGGTCTCAGTGTGGTAAGAAATTTGGTCTCTAGAGCAGACATAAATTTGGTCTCGAGTAGTAATAAATTTGGTCTCTAGAGTAGTAAAAAATTTGGTCTCTAAAGTAGTAAAAAATTTGGTCTCTAGAGTAGTAATACATTTGGTCTCTAAAGTAGTACTAAATTTGGTCTCTAAAGTAGTAAAAAATTTGGTCTCTAAAGTAGTAATAAATTTGGTCTCTAGAGTAGTAAAAAATTTGGTCTCTAGAGTAGTAATAAATTTTGTCTCTAGAGTAGTAAAAAATTTGGTCTCTAGAGTAGTAAAAATTTGGTCTCTAAAGTAGTAATAAATTTGGTCTCTAGAGTAGTAATACATTTGGTCTCTAAAGTAATAAAAAAATTTGGTCTCTAGAGTAGTAAAAAATTTGGTCTCTAGAGTAGTAATACATTTGGTCTCTAAAGTAGTACTAAATTTGGTCTCTAAAGTAGTACTAAATTTGGTCTCTAAAGTAGTAATAAATCTGGTCTCTAGAGTAGTAAAAATTTGGTTTCTAGATTAGTAATAAATTTGGTCTCTAAAGTAGTAATAAATTTGGTCTCTAAAGTAGTAATAAATTTGGTCTCTAGAGTAGTAATACATTTGGTCTCTAAAGTAGTACTAAATTTGGTCTCTAAAGTAGTAATAAATCTGGTCTCTAGAGTAGTAATAAATTTGGTCTCTAGAGTAGTAAAAAATTTGGTCTCTAGAGTAGTAATAAATTTGGTCTCTAGAGTAGTAATAAATTTGGTCTCTAGAGTAGTAATAAATTTGGTCTCAAAAGTAGTAATAAATCTGGTCTCTAGAGTAGTAAAAATTTGGTCTCTAAAGTAGTAATAAATTTGGTCTCTAGAGTAGTAATACATTTGGTCTCTAAAGTAATAAAAAATTTGGTCTCTAGAGTAGTAAAAAATTTAGTCTCTAGAGTAGTAATACATTTGGTCTCTAAAGTAGTACTAAATTTGGTCTCTAAAGTAGTACTAAATTTGGTCTCTAAAGTAGTAATAAATCTGGTCTCTAGAGTAGTAAAAATTTGGTCTCTAAAGTAGTAATAAATTTGGTCTCTAAAGTAGTAATAAATTTGGTCTCTAAAGTAGTAATAAATTTGGTCTCTAGAGTAGTAATACATTTGGTCTCTAAAGTAGTACTAAATTTGGTCTCTAAAGTAGTAATAAATCTGGTCTCTAGAGTAGTAATAAATTTGGTCTCTAGAGTAGTAAAAAATTTGGTCTCTAGAGTAGTAATAAATTTGGTCTCTAGAGTAGTAATAAATTTGGTCTCTAGAGTAGTAATAAATTTGGTCTCAAAAGTAGTAATAAATCTGGTCTCTAGAGTAGTAAAAATTTGGTCTCTAAAGTAGTAATAAATTTGGTCTCTAGAGTAGTAATACATTTGGTCTCTAAAGTAATAAAAAATTTGGTCTCTAGAGTAGTAAAAAATTTAGTCTCTAGAGTAGTAATACATTTGGTCTCTAAAGTAGTACTAAATTTGGTCTCTAAAGTAGTACTAAATTTGGTCTCTAAAGTAGTAATAAATCTGGTCTCTAGAGTAGTAAAAATTTGGTCTCTAAAGTAGTAATAAATTTGGTCTCTAAAGTAGTAATAAATTTGGTCTCTAGAGTAGTACTAAATTTGGTCTCTAAAGTAGTACTAAATTTGGTCTCTAAAGTAGTAATAAATCTGGTCTCTAGAGTAGTAAAAATTTGGTTTCTAGATTAGTAATACATTTGGTCTCTAAAGTAGCAATAAATTTGGTCTCTAAAGTAATAATAAATCTGGTCTCTAGAGTAGTAAAAATCTGGTCTCTCGAGTGGTAATAGAGTAGTAACAAATTTGGTCTCTCAAGTGGCAACAGAGTGGTAATAAATCTGGTCTTCAGGAGTGGTAATAAATTTGGTCTCTAGAATGGTAAAATATTTATTCTCTAGAGTTGTAATAAATTTGGTCTCTAGAGTGGTAATACATTTGGTCCTTCATATGCATAGATCTTGCTGATTTGTTGAACCCATCTGAGATCTTAACAATGCAGGCACATTTCCAAGATTGATCAAACTAGAGTAGAACTAAGGCTACCAGTGTACTACTAAGGTCAGCCAATGAGATATCACCTCATAAATACGGAACACAAGATCATACAAGTCCAAATTTGCTGTATGATCAAAACTGGATCAGATTTATGGCCTCCAGAATGGTGCAAAGCAGTTGTCGACACAAAAATATCAGGGTCACATCAAGCGTTTTCTTTGCACTTATGACCAAGTGAGCTAACGTCATAAATTACAATATCTAAATTAACCATCATCATGCTGCTGAAAGAATGTAAGTATATCATGAATTTTGTTTCTATTATCAGAAGGGAATGGTTCATTTGCCTTACAATGGCTAACATCAAGATTTAAAAAAAAAACCTTTTAACAGAAAAGAGGGTTCAACCCTCCCTTTTCTTAATCTTCCAATTTGTAAAGAAACAATTCTGTTGACTGTCAATCATTTGTAAAAAAAACATTTAAAAAAAAACCTTTTTATCATTATAAATGTTAAATATCAGCTGAATTAGTATAACCCCTCCCACCAATAAGACCACCTTCATCTTCCCCATTTAATATAATTTACACCCATCCCATGGGTGTAATTAATTGGATAGTTGCTGCTATAATAATAATACTAATAATAATAATACTATTACTACTACTACTACTAATAATAATAATTACTTTGATCCCATAATGCTTTGCTAAGACCAAAGTGGCAAATGAAATCATAAATGCAAACCCTTCATCTGTATTTGAGGCTGTTATCTAGATATAAATTTAGTTTTAGGGGTGCAATAATTACATTATATAGCTATTAACAAAACCATATACCAAATCTGTCAAACCGTAGTGATACATTCAATGTAATTCTACTAAGTTCAGCTCTGTCACATTTTTACAAGGCTATCACTATGACAAAAATTTTATATGCAAAGACAAGTTGGTATTGTGATGTGGATTGTATCGTCACTCTTATAGCATAATATACTGTATTGTCTGTATGATACATATACAATACTGTATAATAATACATATACTATTTATTGTATGACCACCTAATTCTTAAGATATGTATTCTCTTGAACCTAGGCTGTTGATGCATGGCGGTTTAGTCATTTATACAATGCCCTGGTAATATGATCTCAAAATGTTATTTTTTATAATGGACATAAAATAAAACGTTGAAACCTAATTCAATTCCTATTATTTTTACCTGTCCTTGGGCAAAATCTGTGCACCCCTCAGCTGTGAAGAGAATTCTTGCACCAATGATCCGTGCAGGATTACCTCCCTTGTTTGAATTTTTACATGTTCTGCACTGCAGAAACTGAACCCCACATTGCAAGTCTGCACACCAGAGACAGTTCAATGTCACACCTGGAATGCGAAATAGTGTGATTAATCTGCTTAAAATCCATAATTCATAATCTGTATAGGTGAATTCTATATTAATCACTATTATGAGGTGTAGAAGTTTGCTTATATTGTATAGCTCTGTAATAATCAAAAGACAGGCATGTAAAAGTGCTCCACTTGTAACTGGCAAAACAAATAAGAAGGTGATGACCTAAAATTTATGTGAGAACTTGTATGTGAAAATTGCCCTTCTCAATTAGTGTTTATTATATCTATTTTGCTTTGTTGCTGCCACCAAAAAAGCTAATTTTTGTCAGTTCAACCTAGATGAGATATCTGCAATCTTTCATATTCAGACTGCCTGTTCTTAGATGGCAAAAATGTTTATGAACACCTGATGAAGATTGTCAGAAAGCTAGTCATAAATAGACACCTGATGAAGACTGTCTGAAAGCCAGTCATGAATAGACAGCTGATGAAGATTGTCAGAAAGCCACATTCATGAATAGACAGCTGATGAAGATTGTTGGAAAGCCACATTTCACGATTAGACAGCTGATGAAAATTGTTGGAAAGCCACAGCTGGGTTAGCTAAAGTAACAACCTAAACAACAATTTTTTTTAAAAAAAAGTATTCTTGTATATGCTGCAATTATGCCACCTTGACCTTTCACATTGTGGCTATTTACTTGTATCAAGTGTACTAAGTCCATGGTTTGCCAAGAGTCTTGCTTCATTGACATGAAGCACAGTGGCATGTTTCACTGACATGATGCACAGTGTGATTGATTGATTTGTTGCATAATGTCCTGTTTCATTGAAATGTTGTAAAGTGTCCTGTTTCATTGACATGTTTTTCATGAAAGGGACCATTTAAAGAGTCACAGCAATGGTATCTATTTTTCTCTTTTAGAAAAGCTGTAATTTGGATGATTAATTGAACAGTACATGCCTTCATATTGGTGCTCAAGAAATCTAATAGATACAACTAAATTCCAACAGAGGTCAACTTGGATAACACAGTGCCCCAAAAGAGGTCAACCTTGATAACACAGAGTGCTCCAACAGAGTTAATTCAACCCTGAATTTGTCTGCCAGTTTGTTGCCAAAATACATTCCATCTTGTTTTATTCTGCAACATTAAATAGCCACAAATATGTTCCATCTGGTTTTATTCTGCAAATTTTATTTTCTCTCTAAAAAAAGACAAACATGGGCAGCAGCAGATTTGCAAAAAGTATATGGCATAAATATTTTTTTAATATTTTTTTTAATGGTTTAACGCCATTTTTCAGCACAATATAGGCTATACATGGTGGCCAGTATTAATGGTGGAGGAAGAAACCGGACAAACCCCGGAAAGAACCACCGACCCACGAGAAGCTACTGGCAAGCTTTCTCACATAACTACATTTGCCGAACTTTAGACTCAAACACACGCAGACAGAGGTGAGATGGCAGTGGTCCGTAACGGACAGCGCTTTAGACCACTCGGCCACTCAGGGCCCCCATAAATATTTTAACATGACTGCAAAGCTTTATCAGCTGCATATAAAAAAGGTTTACTTTATTTGTTGCCTCTTGTGCGGGATGGCATGTGGTGTTATCATTCATACAAACATTTACTACCACCCAGCAGTGACATTCAGTCTATGAAGGACTGCATAAATCAGCATGTTACACTGGTCCAGAAGAACTGATACCTAATGTGATTTCAATAATCATGACGTTACTGGATGTCTTTCTAACTTTTAAAACACCTACTGTCCTAATTCAGCATGTTTTCACACAGGCAAAGGACTACCACTCATCCATAGAAATACATAGTCAAAAAAATTACTTTAAAAAAAACTCCTTTTGTGTACTGTCTAAGAACTTGTCCAAAAGATAGGCTTGGAAGTGTTTTCAGCCACAAGATCCAATCAATATCAAGTTGTTCCTATGTTGTAACCCTATCTACACCTTGGAGTATCAATCAGACATTTCAGTGCTTCGCGTCCATGAATTTCATTGGATGCGGTAACAAGCCACCACATCCAATCAAAATTGTGGTTCAAATTTGAATAATGTTCCTCAATTATTGAGACAAAGGAAGTACACAAATGAAATACTCAAAAAGAAGCAATTTTCCACTTTCAATCCATGTTTGTACAAAATAAATCCTTTCCCTCAAATACACCTATAACGACTTCTCTCTGATATGTGGTCATACTCTGGATGTAAAACTTGCAAAGTATCTTTTTGAAGTCAATTGCTTCCATCATGTGCGGCTGATGTAAAATGCACTGCTGTTAAAGCTATTGGTTTAGCTGGCATTACGTACAAGTGATAAAACTCATAAAGTCCAATATATGTCGTTAGGACAAAGAACTGAAATATCTAATTGATCTGCCAAGGTGTTGATAGGTTAACATATCAGAGCCTTGATTAGCGACAATGACCAAAAGACAGAAGATGTAAATTCTAATCAAAGAAAAAAAACCCACAGTATTTTAGCAGAGTTGAACCTGGCAATGCTATTAATACCCTAAGTAACATGGTAACTAGAGAAAACCATACCAATCCTACAAAATAAACAAGACATTACTTACTTGAGTGAATGTCTGCAACTGCCACTTCAAATGAGGATTGCAGATCAAGGTTTTTAATTTGTATGACCTCTGAGCCACACCCATCCAGCCAAAACTTGGGCACATCTCTAGTTTTCTCAAGAGCTGTAAAACAAGATTTTTTTTAAAAAAAGGTTCAAGTGGGTTGATGTCTGCCTAACATCCAAATGCAAAAGAAGTTGGCCATGTTATCTTGGTTAGTGGGGTGCTCTGTTTCTTCAGTGATACTGAGAAAATATGTTTTGAAAATATTTGTTTCAGTGTTTAAATATTTTTGTCACTTCATCTATATCTGGTAACACATCAACAAATGTCACCTCTATTGAAAGCATTTATGCTAAGACCACTTCTTTCATAACTGATCCAACAATGTTTACTATTTTTAAAAAATAGAGTTGTTTCAATGATTTTTTATTTTTAGAAATGTGGCTACATCTTAAAATAGAATCAGCATCAGTTTGTATAAATCTGAAAAGTATACAAGGTATGATTGGTGTCAAATTTTACCTGAAATATGCAGTCAATTACCAAATGACACGTGTATTTGAAATATGCAGTCAATTACCAAATTACACGTGTACTTGAAATATGCAGTCAATTACCAAATGACACGTGTACTTGAAATATGCAGTCAATTACCAAATGACACGTGTATTTGAAATATGCAGTCAATTACCAAATGACACGTGTACTTGAAATATGCAGCCAATTACCAAATGACACGTGTATTTGAAATATGCAGTCAATTACCAAATGACACGTGTATTTGAAATATGCAGTCAATTACCAAATGGCACATGTACTTGAAATATGCAGTCAATTACCAAATGACACGTGTATTTGAAATATGCAGTCAATTACCAAATGGCACATGTACTTGAAATATGCAGTCAATTACCAAATGACACGTGTACTTGAAATATGCAGTCAATTACCAAATGACACGTGTATTTGAAATATGCAGTCAATAACCAAATGACACGTGTATTTGAAATATGCAGTCAATTACCAAATGACACGTGTATTTGAAATATGCAGTCAATTACCAAATGACACGTGTATTTGAAATATGCAGTCAATTACCAAATGACACGTGTATTTGAAATATGCAGTCAAATGGCACATGTACTTGAAATATGCAGTCAATTACCAAATGACACGTGTACTTGAAATATGCAGTCAATTACCAAATGACACGTGTATTTGAAATATGCAGTCAATAATCAAATGACACGTGTATTTGAAATATGCAGTCAATTACCAAATGACACGTGTATTTGAAATATGCAGTCAATTACCAAATGACACGTGTATTTGAAATATGCAGTCAATTACCAAATGACACGTGTATTTGAAATTTGCAGTCAAATGGCACATGTACTTGAAATATGCAGTCAATTACCAAATGACACGTGTATTTGAAATATGCAGTCAAATGGCACATGTACTTGAAATATGCAGTCAATTACCAAATGACACGTGTATTTGAAATATGCAGTCAAATGGCACATGTACTTGAAATATGCAGCCAATTACCAAAATGGCACATGTACTTGAAATACACAGTCAATTACCAAATGGCACATGTACTTGAAATATGCAGTCAATTACCAAATGGCACATGTACTTGAAATATGCAGTCAATTACCAAATGGCACATGTACTTGAAATATGCAGTCAATTACCAAATGGCACATGTGCTTGAAATATGCAATTACCAAATGGCACATGTATTTGAAATATGCAGTCAATTACCAAATGGCACATGTACTTGAAATATGCAATTACCAAATGGCACATGTACTTGTAATATGCAGTCAACTAGCAAATGACAAGGGTTGCAGAGCTATGTTGGTCTCAAGAACAAGAAGTAAATGGATGGACAGATGGAAGTATGGCAAAGGTGATTACAATAGGACTCCTGCATTTTAATTCAGATCCCCACCAACAATGTATGACAGCAAACAGAAAATAAGCACTATGCAGTACAATGTACTCCTATGGCCATCATGAAAAATGGGCAATAGTCAGTACAATGTACTAATATGGCCCTCATTAAAAATAAGCACTATGCAATACAATGTAATCCTATGGCCCTCATTAAAAATGGGCAATAGTCAGTACAATGTACTCCTATGGCCATCATGAAAAATGGGCAATAGTCAGTACAATGTACTAATATGGCCCACATTAAAAATGGGCACTAGTCAGTACAATGTACTAATATGGCCCTCATTAAAAATGGGCAATAGTCAGTTCAATGTACTAATATGGCCCTCATTAAAAATGGGCAATAGTCAGTACAATGTACTAATATGGCCCTCATTAAAAATGGGCACTAGGTAGTACAATGTACTAATATGGCCCTCATTGAATCAATTCCAAAGTCCACGATAGCTTTTCAGTTTTCCTTATCTCAGGGAGTTAAAAAAAAATTTATTTAACAATGGCTGACTCACCTGACACGGCAAGAAATGATGAACCGCAAGAAGAACAGGATAGCTTATGAACTTCATTTTCTTCAGCCTAGAATTTATGAAAAAAAGTCTTATAAACTTTATTTTCCTTTACCTGGAATTACAACGAAAAGTCTTATGAACTTTATTTTCTTTTACCTAGAATTACAACGAAAAGTCTTATGAACTTTATTTTCTTTTACCTAGAATTACAAAAAAGTTTTATTAACTTTATTTTCTTTTACCTGGAATTACAACAAAAGTCTTAATAACTTTATTTTCTTCTACCTAGACTTGTGACAAAAAGTCTTACGAACTTTATTTTCTTTTACCTAGAATTACGAAAAAAGTCTTATTAACTTTATTTTCTTTTACCTGGAATTACAACAAAAGTCTTAATAACTTTATTTTCTTCTACCTAAAATTATGAAAAAATCTTATGAACTTAATTTCTTTAGCCTGGAATTACGAAAAATGTCTAATGAACTTAATTCTCTTTTGCCTTGAATTAAAACAAAAAGTCTTATGATCTTTTTTTTCTTTTACCTAGAATTATGAAAAAAGTTATTGTTAGGAAGGATCTAACTATAATTACATGTAAGATGCCATTGACGATTCTTTTATACATGGGTACATTCTTACTGCAGCATTTACTATCATTAAAAGAACCGACTAGTAGCTGCAGATATGAACAATGTTTCTGCAAAATATAATGTTACTCAAGAAATGTTCTACGGTGTATTATAACATTTACAAGCTTTATGGGCCAAAATGAATGGAAAATCATTCTTATGCACTGCGTAAAACAGGCATGCACAGCATCCTCTAGGGTGCAGGCTGGAAAAGCAAGTTTCAAAGCCACACCCATGATGTAATTAAGCACATAAAACTAGTTAATGAGCAGATGTGGGTCAAAGGTTACACATGCTTGGCATGAAGTGTCATACTATTAATAAATTTTATTGACTTGGGCTTTATCCTAGCAATGTCAAATATGACTATTAAAATTATCTATCCTTCATGTTCACGCAAAGAAATGACAGAAAAACCCTATTAAAAGGTAATTTTAAGCTGGGATTTAGAAATAGATCACCTAGAATATTTTCATTCTTTTTTTCTTCTCCAATTTAGCTAGAAAATGTTCCAATTTCTGAGTGCTAATTTTCAAGGAAATGTTAAAAAAATTTCAATGGAAAGGTGCCAATTTTGGAGCTGAGAGCCTTAATTAGAATAAATAAGGTACAAATGAAATCGGTGAAGCCTCAAGCTGAGCTTACAATGGATACTTCTGATAAACACAGGAATTTTTAAAATAGAAATGAACCTATTAATTAGAATAAGTGATCATTTAGTTAAACTTACCGTATGTACTCACAAGACAAGTTCAACGGCAAACTGCACAGACCAAGGTCATTGCATAATGTGCCAGCAATATTGATTGCAACAAAAGAAACCCCGATCTGTAGGTGTACTATGCTATATCTATATCTACTCTGGATCATTGTTGTTTGCAGTTCGACTCAACTTATAAACGAGTATATAGGGTAAAGGTCAAGTACAGAGTAAAGTAGGAAGTACAATAGACCATAGGAAAGGCAACTTATTAACGAGTACATACAGTAAAGGTCAAGTACAGAGTAAAGTTGTAAGTAATATAGACCATGGGAGAGGCAATTATTTACACATATTGGTTTATCATGACAGTTGTTGTTGTAGAGTTTAACATCATTTTTTAGCACACAATAGGCTATACATGGTGGCCAGTATTATTGGTGGAGGAAGAACCCGGGAAAACCCTGGAAAGAACCACCGACCCACGAGAAGCTACTGGCAAGCTTTCTCACATAACTACATTAGCCGAATCTTAGACTCGAACCCATGCAGACAGAGGTGAGATGGCAGTGATCCGTACGGAAAGCGCTTTATCATGACAGAGATAAACTAAATAACAAAATATTGATGAAAAAAAGAACAAGAAGAAACAAGATATAGTCTGAAAACAGATTTAAAAAAATCTATTGTCAACAGTTTGATCATGCAGATCACTGATATGAAAAATATGTCGAATAATGCGTAGAAAAATGTCCAAAAATGTGTTTTGAAAAATGTGTCAACAATACATATGTAAAAAATGTGTTGAAAAATATGTGTATATGTTGAAAAATATGTGTATGTATTGAAAAATATGTGTATGTGTGTTGAAAAATGTGTGTGTATGTGTGTGTCAAAAACTTATGTGTATGTTAAAAAATATGTACAGTTTAAAGCTAGTGATGGGAATCGGTCAGAAATTCATAATCGATAATCGGTTCCCCTTAACCAACTGATCATCGATTATAATCAGTTACTAAGAGCAAATTTTAATTTTTTTTAAACAGTTATATCTTTGATCAAGAGTTCAATATGTTTATAAATGTACAGGAGTAATCTCTTTTAATGACATGTATACTTTAACCTGACAATAATATTACATTATGTGTTACTTTCGTTCTACAACTTTGTTAAATGAATGGAACTTTTTATGGCTGATCAGTCATATGTAACTGAAATACTGCTACAATCCCACGAAATTCTTTCGTTTACATGTGATGTGTCTGTAATTTAGAGTATAGAATGACATGGTTTTTTTGGGGTTTGTAATTGTTTATAAATACTACAAAAAAGATGTTGCAATTTAACTGAAACAAATCAACAAAATGTCTTTAAATGTATTAACTCAACAATATAACAACTTGACCATGTAATAATAACTATATCTTCCTAATTATGAATCATAAAGTTTCATATTTGTAGTTGTGAAGGGAATTAATAAATTTCAAGTCAACTTTAGTGGCTGGGAGTTTTATTAACCTTTGTGCTTTGCATACACCTAAAAAGTAGTCTCCCTTTACACACTATCGATTATGGAGTTCACAATCGATTATCTGTTCAACCAACTGATGATCGATTGTAATCGATAATCGGAACAACACTATTTAAAGCATCTCAGGTAATACTATAATATACCTGTCAACGTTTCAAAAGCCAAGTAGGGACATTGAATGAAGAAATATGGAGATTGAGACCTACAATTGATCATTTTTTTTGCTGTATTTTTTAAAGCTTTGTTTTCACTAAATACTGACCAATATGTGTGAAATTTTCAAAGGATGCACCACTTCTCCCTGTGACGGCCTGATTTCCCCCCATGACACTCTTTTCATACTTTGGTCAGCTGTTGCCAAGCAACACAACAGCTAAAGGTTAGTCTTAAGTAAACAAACAAGAAAACCAGCAGTTAATCCTTATCACTGAAAAGAACTTGCTGTCAGACATAATTTGAAGAAACCATGTTCTACTGTGTGAAGTATGTAAGCACCAGCAATTGATTGGCCAAAAAACATTGCCCTATTTTGTTGTAACTAGCGATCTCTAAATATGCAGCTACATGTACCAACTTAATTTCCCATGTTGTATATCTCATTTTTATTCTCAACTCGAAAAGCATTTAACATTGTTTACTAAATAACATATTTATTCTGAATAAATTTTTAAGGTATACAAGCTGCTTAGTTGGGTAGTGGACGTATTCCTAATGTATTATGACTGGGTAGTGGATGTATTCCTAATGTATTATGATTAGGTAGGTGATGTATTCCTAATGTATTATGATTAGGTAGTGGATGTATTCCTAATGTATTATGATTGGGTAGTGGATGTATTCCTAATGTATTATGATTAGGTAGTGTACTGAATGAAGAAACATTAATTTATGATGACAGCCGAGTTAAACTTAAAAATAAAAGCTAGTATCCATCATTTTCAGCCATTTGTCAAAGAGCTGCTTTCAGATCAGTTGACAAGTATCTATGGTTGTTTGGTGTCACTTTTCATACAAAATCAGGCAAAATAACATGAAATTCTGAAGAAAGGCAAACAAAAGTTGAGACCTTAAACCAAAGAACATTTAAAATGTACCTCATTTTCCTTAGAACCATTCTCCTCAGCATACTGAATTCCTTTACTTCTCTTGGCTTTATGCTTTAGCAAAGATGGTGCCCTCTTTGCCCGTTTTCTACGTGTGTTTAGAACGCAATCAAATACCTCGTCATCCGAGTTGTTTGGCTCCATGCTGTTACCTTTTTCCAGAATAGAGTCTGTCCTTTTTGTATTATCTCCCTTCCCACTCTCCTGTATTTCTATTGTTCCTTGTCTATATTTAGCTTCAATTTCAAACTGATTCCCACATTCCATTTTTACCTCAATGTCTGAAACACAATTTTCTGTTTCATTTTTATTTTCAATCTTTTTGGTCACAGACCCATCAATATTCCGATCTGGTATTTCACAATTAGATGGAGTGTCAACATAGCTGGTGTTTGGTTTCTTCATTACTACTCTTCTGTTATTAGAGGTACTTCTTCGGAAAAGTGGCCTCTTCATTTTACTGCTATCAACTGTACCTTTCCCCTCTGTGGAAGTCTCATCATTAAAGGAAATCTCCATTTTAGGATCTTTTTCTTTCCCTTCAAGTAACAATGTAGTGACAGACCTGCCAGCAGGTTCTGCCTTTAAAGATTCCTGCATCGTGAGATTCAATATCGGCTCAGAACAATCTTCTGGCTCCTCCTTCTTCACAAGATTACAAAATTGAAGAAATTTGTTCTCCTTCACATATGGATCCAAACTACTCGATTTCAGTTTAGCAGACTTTTCCCATGATTTACAATCAGGATTAGCTTGGTTACTCTGTGCCTTGTTCGTTCCTATCTTCTCTATTGAATCTTTAGATGTCAAGTTGATTACATCTGTGCCCATGGCTGAATGATGGGAAGAACGGTGTAAAAATAAATACTTATTTCTACATATTTCCACACATACTATATGCGATACATTTTCCTGCGGTGTGTTAACATAACCTAATATATATTAATTACATATCTCTTTATATTCACACATTCTTTCAATAAAATTTTAATGTTCACTTAAGAAAAAATGGCACTGAGACTTTATCAAAGATATTGTACATGTATGTTGCTGGGGCCAAGGCCATATATATATATATACTGTTACAGTGGCAGTTTTATCATCAGTATTACTGCATTACAGGTATGTACTTACTATTCAGCTTAGAAATTGTTAAAATATGGCTTGGAGACATGAATGGATTTAACTGTCAGACACCGGCAAGTGAATTTTCCTTACTTCTCAAATGAAACATAGGTTTCATACCAGTAAGTGGCTCTTTTTCTACTTAGGCGACAAGATCCAAGCAAAATTCAGGGCAAATTTTACAGACTCAATGTAATAAAATATATTCAGTTTTAAAAACAGAAATCCCATTAATTTACAATACCTTCAAACTCCCTATTTTTATGTTTTCAATTAATTCAAGAAATTTACTGATGCATTGAATTTAAAGTGATAATTTAAGCATAAAATTAAAAAATCAAAGTTTTGGTATGTTTCAAACATGTGGACAAAATTTTCATTTGGATATATTTTAACAAGAAAAATCTAAACAACAATGCAGTATTGCTCTGTTTTCTTTTCTTTATTTTTGACTTAAAAAGTCGCAAGAATTTAAAATGTAAACATACCATTTACAACATCATACCCCAGCGATGACGCTAACACATTACATAATGGTTCTAATTTGGCTCACAATCAAAACAGCTGATGCTCTCTGTGGTACATCTACATTTATGTTGCAAATGTTTGTCAGTTTTATCTTCAGATTTGCAAAACAAATTCAATTCAACTGTTAATTTAAAACACAAAGCTTAAGTCTCTCCACTTAAAAGAAAATTAATTGAGCAGATATTAATTTTCAAACTCTGAAGCTGAAATGAATTTTAGCTATGTATGTTTTTTTTGATGATTTACACTGTCAAACATCTCTTGGGAATTAAATATAGGGTTAAGTTTTGTTTAAATGTGGGGCATTTGCAAGTTGAATCATTACACGATTCCATGGGTCTTTCTTATTTTTTTTAGACTTTTCTAAAAATACAAGCGACAAAGTACTAATTTCTCTAGATCATGTTTAATGTCACTCTGTACCTCAGCTTCATCTAAAGAATTATTGACAGACATTCTGTCCAAAATCTTGTTCACCTATTGTAATGTAATCAAGCTACCACCTCAATTGTAATGTAATCAATCTATCACCTCAATTGTAATGCAATCAAGCTATCACCTCAATTGTAATGTAATCAAGCTATCACCTCAATTGTAATGCAATCAAGCTATCACCTCAATTGTAATGTAATCAAGCTATTAATTCAATTGCAATGTAATCAAGCTATCAATTCAATTGTAATGTAATCAAGCTATCAATTCAATTGCAATGTAATCAAGATATCACCTCAATTGTAATGCAATCAAGCTATCACTTCAATTGTAATGTAATCAAGCTATTAATTCAATTGCAATGTAATCAAGCTATCAATTCAATTGTAATGCAATCAAGCTATCAATTCAATTGTAATGCAATCAAGGTATCACCTCAATTCTAATGTATTCAAGCTATCACCTCAATTGTAATGCAATAAAGCGATCACCTCAATTGTAATGCAATCAAGCTATCACCTCAATTGTAATGCAATAAAGCGATCACCTCAATTGTAATGCAATCAAGCTATCACCTCAATTGTAATGCAATCAAGCTATCAATTCAATTGTAATGTAATCAAGCTATCAATTCAATTGTAATGCAATCAAGCTATCGCCTCAATTGTAATGTAATCAAGCTATTAATTCAATTGCAATGTAATCAAGCTATCACCTCAATTGTAATGTAATCAAGCTATCACTTCAATTGTAACATAATCAAGCTATCACCCTTTGAGAATGAATTGGATTTAAAAAATAATGAACATGTATGTGAGTGACAATGAAAAATGTACTTGTACTAATGATTGTAAAATAAAGAAACAGGACACTGAAATAAATACAATGAAAAATGTACTTGTACTAATGATTGGAAAATAAAGAAACTGGACACTGAAATAAATACAATGAATAATGTACTTGTACTAATGATTGGAGAAAAAAAAACAGGACACTGAAATAAATATAATGAAAAATGTACTTGTACTAATGATTGGAAAATAAAGAAACAGGGCACTGAAATAAATACAATGAAAAATGTACTTGTACTAATGATTGTAAAATAAAAAAACAGGACACTGAAATAAATACAAGAGTACATGGTGTGGATCCAATGGAAAGCAATAAATATTTGGAATATTCAATAAATTCATGATGTTGTCTTAGTCAAACACTACCCAGCTTCTTGTCTCCATACTCAAACACTATATTGACATTTTTCTCTATAGTCAAACACTATAATGACATTTCTCCCTCTCAACCACTATAATTACTTTCCTCTTACAGTCAAACACATAATGACATTTCTCTTAGAGTCAAACACTATAATGACATTTCTCCCTATAGTCAAACACTATAATGACATTTCTTCCTATAGTCAAACACTATAATGACATTTCTTCCTATAGTCAAACACTATAATGACATTTCTCTTATAGTCAAATACTATAATGACATTTCTCCCTATAGTCAAACACTATAATGACATTTCTTCCTATAGTCAAACACTATAATGACATTTCACCCTATAGTCAAACACTATAATGACATTTCACCCTATAGTCAAACACTATAATGACATTTCTCCCTATAGTCAAACACTATAATGACATTTCTTCCTATAGTCAAACACTATAATGACATTTCTCTTATAGTCAAATACTATGACATTTCTCCCTACAGTCAAACACTATACTTTCATTCCTCTTACAATCAAACACTATAATGACATTTCTCTTATAGTCAAAGGCTATAATGACATTTCTCTTATAGTCAAACATTATATTGATATTTCTCCCTTTAGTCAAACATTATATTGACACTTCTCTTACAGTCAAACACTATAATGACATTCCTCTTATTGCCAAACACTATAATGACATTTCTCTTATAGTCAAACACTATAATGACATTTCTCTTATAAGTCAAACATTATATTGACACTTCTCTTACAGTCAAAAACTATAATGACATTTCTCTTATAGTCAAACATTATAATGACATTCCTCTTACAGTCAAACACTATAATGACATTTCTCTTATAGTCAAACACTATAATGATACCTCTCATACATGTGACCAATGTTTACTTGACATTTCATATGATGCTCTTGACCCTCTTTCCTGACTAGGTCACTTTAACCACCCAGGCCTTCCATGGCACTACTACTGGCCATCTTTCATCTCTACTTACTACAACGGTCACTAGCTATATCTAGTTAGGCCACATCCAGTTATCCAAACCTAGTCATCCACATCCAGTTATCCACATCTAGTCAACCACACCCAGCTATCCACATCTAGTCAACCACACCCAGTTATCCACATCTAGTCAACCACACCCAGTTATCCACATCTAGTCAACCACACCCAGCTATCCACATCTAGTCAACCACACCCAGCTATCCACACCTAGTCATCCACACCGTTATCCACACCTAGTCATCCATACCCAGTTATCCACACCTAATCATCCATACCCAGTTATCCACATCTAGCCATCCACACCCAGTCAGCTGAATATGAGAAAACAACTTTCCAAATAATGTATTTTGATTAATAAGATCTGAGCATTTCAAATGAATCAATATAAACATACCTTAAATATTTCCTTTTGTATGTCTTTCCGTAATGTACGAATGACATACCATTGATTGGCTAATAAAGATATTGATATGCTAAAACTCATGTATATACAAACATCTTCAATATTAGTTTTCATAGCGACAAAATAACTTACTGAGTACTGCATTTGTGATCAAATCCCGTTAACAAACTGAATCTGAACCATGCCATCTCTCACTACAAAATTACATATGCCATACACTCTTGGTAAATTACACTAAAAGAAAGATTAAAAAATGCAAGTCTATCTTATAGCATTGAAACTGAACATTAATTTGATCTAAAACTTTTTAACTCACCCAACTTGGCTTGAACTAGGCAAAATATACTGGCAATCACACCCCAACAGCTAAATGTACAAAGAGCTTCTCTCTAATGACTGTCCCAATCAAGATCCCAATGTAATATATATATTTAGCTACACATGGTAACATGTAATATGCAAGTGCCACACAAGTAATGTGGGTGTCACGCGATGCAAGGAAAATGTATATTTACAAAAAAATAACTTGGGTGCATCCAACACATCACCTTAATAACAGAATGTCACCTTAATAACAACACGTCACCTTAACAAAATGTCACCTTAATAACATGTCACCTTAATAACAACACATCACATTAATAACAACATGTCACCTTAATAACAACATGTCACCTTAATAACATGTCACCTTAATAACAACACATCACATTAATAACAACATGTCAACTTAATAACAACATGTCACCTTAATAACACGTCACCTTAATAACAACATGTCACCTTAATAACAACATGTCACCTTAATAACAACATGTCACCTTAATAACAACATGTCACCTTAATAACACTGGAATCTATGGTGGTCTAGCCAATCCATATCAGTTATTTTGTAACATCGATGAACTCTAAATTCTCAGCCCAGTTACCGTGAAACACACATAAAATGTCCTTCACTACTTGCAGTACTCTCTCATTATCCCAAGTGCCAAAGAGGCCATTTTTATCAAATATAACAGCATTTCTTAAAATTACAAACGGTGTTGGCATTTGAATAATTTACAATGTATAGTTATAAATCATTTCCAATATTCTCCAAGTGGACTATTATTTAATATTTTTACTTGTAAAAGAATAGTTCCAGGCTTGGAGTGAGATAAATGAATTTTAGGTGCATGATATGGAATGTGTGATACGGAATTACAGACTGAAGATCTGTAACAAACGCCGGATCAGCCATGCCAGATTAAATGACTATGTAATAAGTACAAATATTGTTCAAAAACAGCGAAACGAGAGACTATATTGAATGAAAAAAGTGTTTTATATTTCAAATAATTATTGCCTCACATTTTTATTCTGAGAATTTTCCTCGAAGACCAGTGTGAAAATATGGTACGAGCTATTTTTTATTCAACTTACATTACTAATGGGCATAATCAGCTATCTAAAAATACAAATGTTTACAAATAGTTGCTAAATGCATATAAAGTGGAACCTGTCTTGAAAGACCACCCCCTTCTGCGAAAACATAATAGTCTTTCATGACAGTTGGTCTCTCATAACAGGTCATAACACTATACAATCAATAAATCTGTACACGGAGAACCTGTTCTCTCAAGACAGATGGTCTCTCATGACAGGTTTACTGTATTACATTGGTCTCCATTATCACAAGTAAGATGGTGTCTTTTTTTCCTTTTTCTCCCTACAACATTTTTCTGTATGCATGAGCTTTGTATTATTGAAACAGTCCGGAACTATTTATGTTCTATGTTAATTTTTTAAGCATAATCTGACAAACATGTGTAAATTTATGGTAACAACAGTTTTCTTTTTCAGTTGCTTTAAATACCATAGCTGTATTTTAGCAAATTTACATATAATATTGAACTAATAATGTGACAAACCAGAAAGAATTGAGTTACAATAGTCCAGTCTTGAAAGGACTAATGAACACACAAATGTTTTTGTGGTATCAACTGAAATATATTTGCGAATGGTGCTGACGCGACACATCTCAAGATATGCAGCCATGCATATGTTCATGACATGTTGGTGCAATGTTAGAGTACTGTCCAGAGTAGGTTTCATATATTTGGGTGTGATCAGCGTACAATTGGTGAGACATTGACACTTGAGAGCGGCTGAGTGTATAGAATGAAAATAACAGGTCCAAGAACAGACCCCTGTGGAACACCACAACATAGATCAACTGGGCTAGAGTTTATTCCATTTGCAGATACAATTTGTGTCCCGTTGACTAAATAGGACTTGAACCACAGTAAGGCTGTATGTGAATGCCAAATACATGCTGGAGATGGTGATGGTCTATTGTGTCAAATGCTGCAGACAAATCAAGGAGGTCAATACAGGCATGAATATCATGACTTTGCATGACATGTGGACTTTTTTTTAATGAAAATCATTTTTGCCTTTAAAGAAAAAGCTGACAATAATAAAGGCTGTGTCTGAAAATTCCTGTGTCAAATATGTTCAAAAAAAAAGTGATACAATAATCACAGGAAAATAAACCTCCATGTTTTGGTGCCTTAGAGATATGAATCCCTTGAAAGGACTTGTTTTCCAAAGGGTGAAAAGAATTCCAGGACTCAGAGGTAAGACTTTTAACTTCTGAGTGCTGAACACCATCTCTGATATACTTTAGCGATAACAAGATTTTCAAAATAGCTGCTGTGCTGGACATATTTGTACCATTTTCAATTAAGACAGTTAGGCATCATAAAAAGTGTTTTGGTAAAAACCTAATTTAGATACAGCCATCCATTTTGAAGCTGTAGAAAAAAACAAAATATTGATGGACAAGTACCAGTAGTATCATTTTCATTTGGATGAAACCACATGAAGAACACTTCTGATGAAACCTCCAAGTCAAAATGACACGATCGTGTGTCCTAGGTGCAACCCTGATAGTCCACCTAAAAGTAGTCATGACAAGATTTTCCAGATGAAAATTATGCCAGCCATGGTGAAGGGCAGATTGGCTCCATTTCCATTTAAAACCAACGAGACATCAAAAGAAATCTTATTTGGCCCATTTCCATTTAAGACCAACTAGACATCAAAAGAAATCTTATTTGGCCCATTTCCATTTCAGACCAACTAGACATCAAAAGAAATCTATGTGGCACCATTTCCATTTAAGACCAACTAGACATCAAAGAAAACTCCATGCTGATGTGATCATTTATTTTTAAAAAACATTAGTGATAAAAAGATTTTCAAGATGGATGTCTTAGAGGCACCATTTTCATTTAGAACCAACTAGATATTCTAAGAATCTTCCTGTGAAAAGCCATGTTAATATGACTTTTCTTTGTTCTGGAGTAGCCATAACCATTTTTGACTGCAGGAACAAACTTAGAGACCTAATAATGTTTTGTATCTTATATGTTTTTAGCATGTTTTTATGTTTTCCAATTTCATGGTGTTTTTTTTTCTGTGTGGAGTTATATCATTATATATGTTATAAAGTGCTTAGAGCTTCTAAAGATTAGGCGCTATACAAAGTCCTCATTATTATTATTATAAGAAGGATTTCAAGATGGCTGCCAAGATGGCCATACTAAACCTCACATTGACAGCATTTTCACTTAGGTCCAACAAGACATCAAAGGAAGTCTTATCGTGAAAACCCCCTATCTATTAATAGAACCTTACCTTTTGGAGGAATATCAGCATTTTCATCATGGCTTCCATACTGTATGTCAGATATGCACCATTTTCACTTTGCAATACTAGACATCATAAGACGTCAAGATGAGAAGTGAGAATTTTTTTTTATGGCCAAATATGTAAATTCAAGTGGTCAACTAAATCATAGGAGGAATTTGTGTAAAAAGTTTCAAGGCAATCTTACAAATAGTATGGGATGAGAAATGATAGTAAACTTATTCGAATGGATAGAAACACAGCACATCATCCTTTAAGCTCTTCTCAGCTATGACCAGTAGAGCTAATAAAATTTTCATTAAAAATGACAGCATGCTTACAAAGCAAAGAAAAAAAATTTTCATTTTAAATTTTAATGTACTTCACATAATTTCAGTATTTAAGAAATAGTTACATAAATAAAAATGATTTAGAGTTTAAAACATTTAATTTACTATTTGTTTAAACATTTATTTTACCATCCATCACTAAATCGTAGACAATTAATCCCATACTAAATGAACAAAATATAATAACAAAACAAAAGATTAAGTTTTGAAAAAAATTTGATCAAGTACCTGAGTTGGCAATTGCACAAAATGGCTTCTGTGGTAGGTTTGACATCGAAAGTATGGAAGCTAGCTTTGGGCAAGATGTACTGGTTTCACAACCTGCTACTGCAGTAGAGTTCTGAAGAAAAGTGTAAATAGTTTCAAGAAAACAAATTTCCAAAAAATTTATGCATTTCAATTGTACAAATGAGTATGAATGGAAAGATTGTACTTATGTAAAATCACTGCAATGGAAAATATTGTGGCCACCTTTAGCTGTCAAAAATAAAATACTTGAAGAAAACCACTTCCTGTGACATGTGAATTTTATTTGTACATGACGCTGTGCTGATTCCAATTATCAAACCCAGGACTACTTGGCTGCAGAGTGAATGTATTATCCACTTACATTTTTCAGTATTTGTCAAGATGATATGACCACCCAGTCTTTTAGTGAAAACCCATGCCGATATGATCATCCAGTCTTTTAGTAAAAACCCATGCCAATATAACCATCCAGAGATAACAAGATGTTCATGATTGTGGACATATTGGATGCCTTCACAGTGCCATTTAAAAATAAAAGTGTGAAGATTTTGTATTAAAATATAAACAACACAAATATACACTAATGCCATTGTCAACGTTACTGTCATTACTATTTTTCCAGCTTCATGTCAAATTGCTATTTTTTTGGTCCGATATCATTCAATTTTTACCTCTAGATTTTTTAAACTCCCTTGCCTTTTTAAAATTACTCACTCAATAGTAATAAGTGAAACATTAGTAAAAATAATTCAAGGCTTTTAAAGGGTTTTTGGTGAATAAACAAATCTTTTAAAGACTTTTTCCACCTTTTCTAATTTTCATGGGCTTTTCAAGACCAGACACAAAATTTAAGTTTTTCAGGACCTGTGTAAACCATGTCCTAATGTGTTATTGTGATGGGTCAAGGTGACAAATCCCCCAATGTGTTACAATTCTGTAAAGTGTTTTTCAGGACCTGTGTAAACCATGTCCTAATGTGTTATTGTGATGGGTCAATGTGACAAATCCCCCAATGTGTTATAATCCTGAAGTCCTAATGTGTTATTGTGATGTGACCCATCACAGTAACACATTAGGACTTCAGGATTGTAACACATCCCCCAATATGTTACAATCCTGAAGAGATCACATTATACAAACAGTCTTAATCAAAAGTTACGGCTTTAATCACTTAAAATGCAGTGCTGTCCATTATGTTTTGTATAATGATAAAGTTATGGCTTTAATCACTTAAAATGCAGTGCTGTCCAGTATGTACTGTATAATGATAAAATCACTTAAAATGCAGTGCTGTCCATTATGTATTGTATAATGATAAAATCACTTAAAATGCAGTGCTGTCAAGTATGTATTGTATAATGATAAAGTTACTGCTTTAATCACTTAAAATGCAGTGCTGTCCATTATGTTTTGTATAATGATAAAGTTATGGTTTTAATCACTTAAAATGCAGTGCTGTCCATTATGTTTTGTATAATGATAAAGTTATGGTTTTAATCACTTAAAATGCAGTGCTGTCCAGTATGTATTGTATAATGATAAAGTTACGGCTTTAATCACTTAAAATGCAGTGCTGTCCAGTATGTATTGTATAATGATAAAGTTACGGCTTTAATCACTTAAAATGCAGTGCTGTCCAGTATGTATTGTATAATGATAAAGTTATGGCTTTAATCACTTAAAATGCAGTGCTGTCCAGTATGTATTGTATAATGATAAAGTTACGGCTTTAATCACTTAAAATGCAGTGCTGTCCATTATGTTTTGTATAATGATAAAGTTACGGCTTTAATCACTTAAAATGCAGTGCTGTCCAGTATGTATTGTATAATGATAAAGTTATGGCTTTAATCACTTAAAATGCAGTGCTGTCCAGTATGTATTGTATAATGATACATATTACTTCCCTACCCTTTAGCATTTTGTAAGAAGTTAAAATTATATCTCTCAAAAACTTTAAGCAAAATCTCAATGATACGTGCAATGCTATCTACAAATGCAGGCCTGCCCATTCACACCCACCCCATCATACATTACATCTTTTTATGTGATTACCTTAGGCACATGAAACTGCAGTAAAACAGGCCTTAGCGCATTATTTCCATTTGTCCTGGCAAGGTTTGCCCCCTGTGTTGTCAAAAGCACTGGCTGTCCCCCAGCAAATGCTAATTGTGGCTTGGAAGTCGCTTCCTGAATTAGTTTACCTTCTACCAATGCTGATGCCAGAGTTCTCTGATGAGCCAGTTGGGATGTCAAAGTAAGTGCGGTACTGGCCTGTGGAATAGAAGCCAACTGTTGCCCAAATTGATTCACCAAAAGATACTGTGTTTCATGATTCTTTGCTAATAATGCAGCTAAAGTCTGCTGTCCAGCCAAGGACTGATTGATTCCCATCGACATCTTACCTGCCGTATCAGTTCCCTTCTTTGGTGTGCTGAATGTGTTATTAATGACAGATCCAGATGGTAGATCTGTCGGCACAGACATCGCAGTCTGCCCTATTACTTGCCTTGTCCCATAAAGGAACATAGCTGGATTGGCTGCTAAGCCTGCATGTTGTTCACCTGCCACTGGCACAGATGTGTTTTGAGTCAAAGATGAATTCAATACCTGCACAGGTGGAACATTTGCAGGTCCTGATACCAAAGCTTTCCCAGGAGACTGTCCATCTGATACGGCTGATGTCAAGCCTGTCCCCAAGGAAGTCATCTTTTTTGGAGGTTTGATTAGAAACTTCTGTTCATAGGGAGTCCCTTCACTGATCAAAACATAATAAGGCTTATCTTTGGGCACTGAAGGAGAGTTAATCACGGCCTTAAGTTGCTTATGTATCATCTCTTGAGAAGGTGGACTAATTAGTAATGGTTTATCTCCCTTTGTGGGTACTGGTTTGTCCGCTCCATTTTTTATCTCAAATCTGATGGCGGGTGGTGTGACTGGAGATTGAGGCAGAAACTTTTTACCATCTGATTTCAAGATTGGAGAGGCCACTGATGGAGACATGAAGGAATTATTCTTGTTCTGGTAGACAGAATATTTTGGTGTTGAAGGAGTAGATGGAATGAATGATGTATCAGCACTGAAAAAGTTGTATATTATATACAAAACATCACTAAAACCAATTACATAACAGCAATAATAAGTTTTCCTATTTTTGGCATCAAATATCAAAGATTTAAGTAAACAAGGATCCAATACAATGCCGTTTCGCATCACTAAATATTTCACCAGATCTTAGGCTATTTAGCCAGAACTAAGATTGTATGTTACATGGCACATAGAAACAAAGTACCTTATATACTTGCTTGTATGATGAATTCTACTGCAAAGTACCTTATATACTTGCTTGTATGATGAATCCAACTGCAAAGTAACTTATATACTTGATTGTATGATGAATCCAACTGCAAAGTACCTTATATACTTACTTGTATGATGAATCCTACTGCAAAGTACCTTATATACTTGATTGTATGATGAATCCAACTGCAAAGTACCTTATATACTTGCTTGTATGATGAATCCAACTGCAAAGTACCTTATATACTTGCTTGTATGATGAATCCAACAACAAAGTACCTTATATACTTGCTTGTATGATGAATTCTACTGCAAAATACCTTATATACTTGATTGTATGATGAATCCAACTGCAAAGTACCTTATATACTTGCTTGTATGATGAATCCAACTGCAAAGTACCTTATATACTTGCTTGTATGATGAATCCAACAACAAAGTACCTTATATACTTGCTTGTATGATGAATCCAACAACAAAGTACCTTATATACTTGCTTGTATGATGAATCCAACTGCAAAGTACCTTATATACTTGCTTGTATGATGAATTCTACTGCAAAGTACCTTATATACTTGATTGTATGATGAATCCAACTGCAAAGTACCTTATATACTTGCTTGTATGATGAATCCAACTGCAAAGTACCTTATATACTTGCTTGTATGATGAATCCAACAACAAAGTACCTTATATACTTGCTTGTATGATGAATCCAACAACAAAGTACCTTATATACTTGCTTGTATGTTGAATCCAACTGCAAAGTACCTTATATACTTGCTTGTATGATGAATCCAACTGCAAAGTACCTTATATACTTGCTTGTATGATGAATCCAACTGCAAAGTACCTTATATACTTGCTTGTATGATGAATCCTACTGCAAAGTACCTTATATACTTGCTTGTATGATGAATTCTACTGCAAAGTACCTTATATACTTGATTGTATGAATCCAACTGCAAAGTACCTTATATACTTGCTTGTATGATGAATCCAACTGCAAAGTACCTTATATACTTGCTTGTATGATGAATCCAACAACAAAGTACCTTATATACTTGCTTGTATGATGAATCCAACAACAAAGTACCTTATATACTTGATTGTATGATGAATCCAACTGCAAAGTACCTTATATACTTGCTTGTATGATGAATCCAACTGCAAAGTACCTTATATACTTGCTTGTATGATGAATCCAACTGCAAAGTACCTTATATACTTGCTTGTATGATGAATCCAACTGCAAAGTACCTTATATACTTGCTTGTATGATGAATCCAACTGCAAAGTAACTTATATACTTGCTTGTATGATGAATCCAACTGCAAAGTACCTTATATACTTGCTTGTATGATGAATCCAACTGCAAAGTACCTTATATACTTGCTTGTATGATGAATCCAACTGCAAAGTACAGACCCTGATTGGCTGTCACATAATGCAGTGACAGATTACAGTTAAGAGTAATCAGTAGAACAAAACAACATAGATCCTGATCTGCAGGTACATTATAATCAGATCTATGATGTTTGCAGTTGGACTCAAATTATATGGGAATGAATACACTAGTTATTAAAATTTTTTAATTATTTTTTATTATTATGGTTTAATGCCATTTTCAGCACAATATAGGCTATACATGGCGGCCAGTATTAGTGGAAAGAACCACCAACCCACGAGAAGCTACTGGCAAGCTTTCTCACTTAACTACATTAGCCTAATCTTAAACTCGAACCCACGCAGACAGAGGTGAGATGGTAATGATCCGTAACGGATTGCACTTTAGACCACTCTGCCACTTGGGGCCCCTTATTTCAGTTTACTAGTAGCTATTGTTTTCAATGATGCCGACCATGCATTGAATAACCCTCTGACTGGATGTTCTGTTTCCCATATAAAGACACTTATCAAGCCTGAAAGAAATAAATTAGCAAAATTTGACAAATTTAAAAAAAATTAATAATAAAGTAGATGGGACTCTATTTGTAAATATATCATTAAAATATGACAGTTATGTGGTTTCTAACAAAGTTAGCAAAACATTTTCTGTTACTTTTCATGCAATCTTCAGGAACTAACTTTATGTTTCCATGTCAATTTTGAAAGAAGTTTACCTTTTTACTTTATTTTATGCAAAATCAAGTAAATGTGCTTCATGATTTGGGGTTCTAACAAATACTGAACTGTAAATCCTGCGTTTCAAATGATTTTTTGAAGTTCCACAAGTTCGCCTAAATTGAATTTCTTTAAGCACGATCAATTTGTATGGAAAAAGGGCATTTTGCGCTTTTGTGAAGATAAAATACTGTGGCACTGAAATGGAGCTGTTTTGGAGTAGAAGTTTAAGAGTTATCATGCGTTTAAAGAAATGACATCAACACACCATTGAAATGGTTGGGAAAACACAATAATATTAACACACTGGTAAACACATTATCAACAAACCAATGCAATGACAACAGAAATTATAAATAATGTTCAAACATGTCACATCTGATTCCAATTTTCAAATTACAAATATTAACCCCTTAGAAACCTCTGCCACACTGCAGTATCTATAAATATCCCTGCAACCCAACTGCCACTTCTACCCAATGTTGATTAGACTGGTTTGTTCCAACTGCCACTTCTACCCAATGTCGATTAGATTGGTTTGTTCCAACTGTCACTTCTACCCAATGTTGATTAGACTGGTTTGTTCCAACTGCCACTTCTACCCAATGCTGATTAGACTGGTTTGTTCCAACTGTCACTTCTACCCAATGTCGATTAGATTGGTTTGTTCCAACTGCCACTTCTACCCAATGCTGATTAAACTGGTTTGTTCCAACTGTCACTTCTACCCAATGTCGATTAGATTGGTTTGTTCCAACTGTCACTTCTACCCAATGTCGATTTGACTGGTTTGTTCCAACTGTCACTTCTACCCAAATGTAACCATGAATTTTATCCTTTTATGTATTCCACTTTGATAATACTAATTAATTACTAATTAATAAATAGTAATTCAGCTTAGCAAACAGCCTCAAATTACAAAGTAGTGAAGAAGCTGTACAACAGCTATAGTAACTAAAGGGTTAAACATTAAGCTCAAATCAGTTACAATCAAAGTACTGAGAATACTGATGACTTGGAGAGATCTTAATTTACAGTTCATACAGCTCTCTAAATATGTACATTTTCCTAAACTTTCTTATCTTTATTTGTCACTACAAAATTTATCTTAAGATTTTTTTTTATAAATTAACCAAGTGCTGATTTCTTTTTAAAAGCATTTTCCACTACTGTGTCAAGCATTTCCATCAGTGGAACACCATCCAAGGGATACAACTATCTGGTGCAATCATTTACCTAATGAAGTTACCTCCCTTGATAAAATTGACCAGAGTCTTTAGGATTCACAGTACTAATTAAGCTCCAATACTTAGCCCATGTAAAAATCCACCATATTAAAAACAGAATAACGTTAAATTTCTGAATGATCACGATCCAATTCTTTTTATCTCAGTATAGACTCATCCTTGATGCAAGCTTCTATCAAGAAAACTGTTTGATCAGGATTTCAACAATGCACCTTAAGAATTAGTTTCAGTAACGAGTGTTCTAAAGCCTCATCTGTAAAAGGACTGAAATTCCATCATTACAATTTTTCAATTTTTTTCTTCTTCTTTTTTCAGTTACAAATAGATTTAAGCTCTCAAAATATTCTTTTGACTTAAATTTTGCTTTTTATTTCCAACCAAACAGTGCCAACCAAGCCCATGTATACTAATTTTATCTTCACTAATTTTGTGACTGGCTCCCATTCTTCTATACAATTATAAATGTGAAACCTTAAAATCCAGTTGATATATACTTGGTTACTAATTTTTGTAAGATCATAAGTTTGTTATTATCATTTGTAAGACAAACTATATTCTGTAATGAGAAAGGATGCTATTTCATAGGCACAGAGGGACTGAAATTCCCCTAAGCCAAACTCTAGTTTAAACATCACTGTATATCTGTAATTGTATAGAAAAAATGGGATTTTTTAATCACTACAAACCAAACCTTGTTCCATCAATGCAATCTTTTATAATTGGGAATTATTAAGTTGTCAAAGGCAGGTGCTATGTGAAAGCTATGCGATGTTTATAAGCCAGAGCAGCCAAACACACACTGCAAGTTTACTTGTGATAAAGATTCGAGGACAAGTTGTACTCAAAGATAAGGCCATTGCATTTTGAGTATGAATATCTATTTTCATACCAAATGGGTGTCTCTTTCGCAAACTTTGCTGTAAACTCAGACAGTGACTCCATGGCTGATTCAAACTTGTGGTAGGACTGGACTTTGTTTCTAACCCACTTGGACAGCCCTGAAAATTTGTAACATATATTGGTTTTAGTACTAACTACAGATTTTAGTACTAACTACAGATTTTAGTACTAACTACTAACTACAGATTTTAGTACTAACTACAGATTTCTATTATGTTAACAAGTGTAATAATCAAAATTTCAACTATTATTAGTGCAACTTTAAATGTTACTGACAGAAGGTCTATCACTATCATTTGAGAGAGAGAGAGAGAGAGAGAGAGAGAGAGAGAGAGAGAGAGAGAGAGAAGAATGTTTCATACAAAACAAATAAGGCAAAGGTGTGCTGTTCGTACTTGATGGCATTTACCTCCATAATATATTGTTAAATCAAAAGCAAATTAATTTAAATCAAATTGCATAAGCTTTCTCCAACTCAACATACACATATTTCTACCTTAAATCAGTCTGTCACAAGTTAGTGTGATCTTTCCATTATAATGAAAGATTGTTGGGATTGATATTTTGGTAGAATTTAAAAGTATATTTCATCAGAATCAGTAATTAATATATGTTCATTTCAAAATCAGTTTATATATATATATATATATATATATATATATATATATATATATATATATATATATATATATATATATATATTAAGAAATGCAGTATTAAATGACAAAATATTTTCAATGAATCTCACCTTTACAATATTTTTCACGATTGCTAACAAACCTTTCATCAACAATGATCAGAGCTCCCCAGTCTTTCCTGAAAAAAAAAAGAGAACAAGCAATGTTGAAAATTTACAACAACTTTTGCTTTCATATTAAAAAGGGTCAATGTGAACTTCAAATAGTTTTTTCAAAGTGTTAGCCAGGAAAAATACACAGATGGAAAGTATCAACTTAAATATGACAGATATATTGTCAGTCAAAAGTGGACATGAGGTTACAATTATCAACCTAACGTACTAAGCTTCACAATAATTGACTAAACACTGCAGGACTAGACATAGCTTTGTAAAAATCAGAAAGTTAAAAAAAAATTCACATAAGCACAAATATTTTTTAAACATGTTCATCTTTATACGACAATGATCACCAGGCTAAAAAAAAAATGTGGTACACATCCCCCCCCCACATGCATTTCCTAATGCACAAGTTTTAAATTGGGGTACATAGGGTTTTTAAAAAAAACGAAGGAAAAAAAAAACATTTAATATCATTTTTGTGATTTATTTATCATGGGGGAAAACGGTACAAGTGTTGGCATTGAGAAATGGATGCATGACCAACCAGAAACACACAGATTGGGGTGGGTGGGAGACCAAATATGTTCCAAAATTCAGAGTAATTCATACAATGAGGAAAAAAGTGTACTCACAAAATTCTGTTAGACATTAATTTCACTCCATAGTTTTAGATTTTGCACAATGTTAAATTCTTAACGAAAAAGTGAGTCCAGACAACTGACAATGGACTTGTATGTCATAATAATAAATAATCCAGATAGATGTTGGTCTCATTCAGAATATCATGGCCATCAACTAAAGGTCTCATTCAGAATATCATGGCCATCAAGTGAAGGTCTCATTCAGAATATCATGGCCATCAAGTGAAGGTCTCATTCAGATTATCATGGCCATCAAGTGAAGGTCTCATTCAGATTATCATGGCCATCAAGTGAAGGTCTCATTCAGAATATCATGGCCATCAAGTGAAGGTCTCATTCAGATTATCATGGCCATCAAGTGAAGGTCTCATTCATAATATCATGGCCATCAAGTGAAGGTCTCATTCAGAATATCATGGGCATCAAGTAAAGGTCTCATTCAGAATATCATGGCCATCAACTAAAGGTCTCATTCAGAATATCATGGCCATCAAGTAAAGGTCTCATTCAGAATATCATGGCCATCAAGTAAAGGTCTCATTCAGAATATCATGGCCATCAAGTGAAGGTCTCATTCAGATTATCATGGCCATCAAGTAAAGGTTTCATTCAGAATATCATGGCCATCAAGTAAAGGTCTCATTCAGAATATCATGGCCATCAAGTAAAGGTCTCATTCAGATTATCATGGCCATCAAGTAAAGGTCTCATTCAGAATATTTTTACCAAGCGTACATTATAAGAAGTGTTGCTACATATCAAAGAGACAACATTTTTATTGAAGACTACCTATAAATGTAATAAAATTTTCAAGAAGGCTGCCATGGTGACCATATTGGATTTCATACTGGACCATTTTGATTCAGAATTATAAGCCAAAATGACCATCAGCATAAGAGGTGTAGAGAAAATAAGCTTTACAAGATGGTCACCATGGTGGCCATATTCAATGTCCAATGGGGACCATTTTCATTCAGAACCAACTAAACATCATAAGAAGTCTTAGACCGAAAACCATATTTCGAAATGACCATCTATTAAAGTGTAGTAAAAACAGGATTTTCAAGATGACCACCACTGCCCCTATATTAGATTTCAGAGCTGTACTGTTATTATTCCAGATCAAGTAAATATCATAAGAAGACAGTAAAAATCCATGTCAAATATAGCCAACCATTCAGGAGGTGTGGTGTTTATAAAGTATTCAAGATAACTACCAAGGTGGCGACAATAGATTTAAGATTGGCACCATTTACATTTCAAAATCAAGCTCAACAGGGTTGTCTTTCCCTGCCATTGACATACTCTGACATACATTAAACTAGAAAACAGACAGTGACGTTATATGTTAGAACTGTATAATAATACTGGAAAGTTTAACTGAAAATTTCTCATTTGGAATTTCAGTGATGGTTGGAGACCATGTATTTGCCTGTCTCTCCAACTAACTTAAACTATCAGCTAGACAGCAAATTATCTCTTTCAATGTTGGTAATAGTTAAAGTTTTCAGTTCAGTTTTCCTTGCATGCCTTAAAAGTACTAATAACTACTGACATTGATATGTGGCTGTTGATATTATCAGGAAAGTGTTTTTGAATGAGATCAGTAAATTTTGGCAATCAATATGTGCAGATTTTATCTGTACTTTAGTCAATTAGTCTTACAAAAGCATTAAGGAGCTCTGTACATTTATTCTACCTGTGAGTATATTATCTGCTAATTACACTAATTATGCCAATTACACTAATTATGCTAATTACACTAATTGCACGAATAACAACATTATTTATACATAGATCCAGCACCAAAAAGAGGTTAAGCCTTGCTCAACTGCAGACAGCATTAACAAATGCTAATTTTAGCAGTAGGTAAGAATAAAAGAGAAATACATAGAATTATGTTTAATTTGCAGGTCAATCAACCTGAAAAGTTCCATTTACAGTGTTAATAAAAATCCTGGCTTATATAACCTGACCTCAATTTCACCAATATTTCTGAAATATTTGTAAAGACTTAAGATTTTCAAAAGGCCAAATTTAATTTAAATTTTATACAATTAGATCACTTGAGAGTCCACAATGTGACTCTGTTGTGAAAATCCAGGAATCTGATTTGAGGAGTTTCTGTCCTGTGGGTGATTTTAATGCACCACATGAAGTTTTTTCTTTTCTTTTCATTACTGGGTCATTACAACTGCATGCAAGCAGCTGTTTAAATTATAATGGCTTACATATATTATTATGCACAGTTCCAACACAGTAAAGAATCTAGTAAAAAGTATAAACTTTTAGAAAAACAATGAAATGAAAACTGCAGAAAAACAATGCCAATAGTATACCCACCCTATACACATGCATATACCTGTGTCTAATACAGCGTCCCAGGGCCTGATTCAGAGCACGGTATGCCTGGATCTCGTACCATTCATTGCCTGACAACAACCCTCGACTGGCCTTGTGTTTGTCATTGTATTCCTTTTTCAGTTTCACCTGTAATTTAATGAAACCAATAATAAGCTTTTATAAAACAGCATGAAAAAGTAAAATTAAGTCTAAAAAATTTTTTTGATTAAGGCATAATGCATAAACATGAGTTTAGTGTCAGATTAATAATTTGTTTTCAATCACAAAAATAAATATCTTATTCAGGAAATCATTTTCAGTGTCTTTGCTATGATCAAATTCTAACCCAGATTATCCAGGCAGGATGTACTCAAAATCAGATGATGTAAAATGAACGTCTTGGAAGAGAGTCAACTTTCAAAATCCACTGATAAGTAACTGTCTTGGTAACTAGATAACTTGCAACCAGATAATTCATAAACCTGCTGACACTGTTGGGTCAGGTGTGGATTTCTTTTTTTTCTTTTAGAAAATACCAAAAGAATTGGCCAACAGTTGTTGAAACTGAAGAAAATAACTTTCAAAATTGGTAAATGAAACCTTCATACTATAGTTTCATTTATTGTTTAGTAGATCTCAATCTTCATGGTTTTTCAAAATAAGCACCGAGTACTGTACGTACGTTCACGGATCTACCTGTCAAAGTTTGTATAGTTACACATATTTAATTTTGTGGATTAACATCAACAAATACCCAAAATGAAGAATATGAAAACAAAACCCTGAAGACAACAACAGTTGCTTTGCTGGTTAAAAAAGCAGATGTGCCTACCCCCCTCCCCATTGTTTCAGAATAAAATAACATCAAAATCAGGAATAGATCTTTATTTTCAGGGACAAATCATATAAGCAATTAAATTTACAGATATTATCAGTCAATACAACGGTCAGTCTCCTCATTATTATTAAATTTAGAGATATTATCACAGTCCAATGGTCAGTCTTCTCATTATTATTAAATTTAGAGATAATATCACAGTACAACAGCCAGTCTTCTTATTATTTTTAAATTTAGAGATATTATCACAGTACAATGGTCAGTCTTCTCATTATATAAAATTTTGAGATACTATCAGTCAGTACAATGGTCAGTCTTCACATGATTATTAAATTATAGAGATAATATCACAGTACAACGGTCAGTCTTCTTACTATTATTAAATTTTGAGATATTATCACAGTACAACGGCCAGTCTTCTCATTATTATTAAATTTAGAGATATTATCACAGTACAACGGTCAGTCTTCTTATTTTATTATTAAATTAAGAGATATTATCGGTCAGTACAATGGTCAGTCTTCTCATTATTATTAAATTTAGAGATATTATCACAGTACAATGGTAAGTCTTCTCATTATTATTAAATTTAGAGATATTATCACAGTACAACGGCCAGTCTTCTTATTTTATTATTAAATTTAGAGATATTATCGGTCAGTACAATTGTCAGTCTTCACATTATTATTAAATTTAGAGATATTATCACAGTACAATGGTAAGTCTTCTCATTATTATTAAATTAAGAGATTTTATCACAGTATAACGGTCAGTCTTCTCATTATTACTAAATTTAGAGATATTATCGGTCAGTACAATGGTCAGTCTTCGCATTATTATTAAATTAGAGATATTATCACAGTACAACGGTCAGTCTTCTTCTTATTTTTAACATATCCATTTAAATGGATGTCCAGGCATTTTTAAAATATCCGTTTAAATGGTAGCCCAGGCATTTTTAAAATATGTTTAAATGGTAGCCCAGGCATTTTTAAAATATATGTTTAAATGGTAGCCCAGGCATTTTTAAAATATGTTTAAATGGTAGCCCAGGCATTTTTAAAATATATGTTTAAATGGTAGCCCAGGCATTTTTAAAATATGTTAAATGGTAGCCCAGGCATTTTTAAAATATCCGTTTAAATGGTAGCACAGGCATTTTTAACATCTGTTTAAATCGTAGGCCAGGCATTTTTAACATCTCTGTCTAAATAGTAGCCCAGGCATTTTTAACAGTATGTGATGAAAATCAATGAGAAAATGCTGGTCCTGGGTGCAGGCCAGAAAAAGGAGAAGTAAAACAACACTGATAAATGGATACAGGCACACTGATACACTTTAACAATGCTGTGCACAATTTTTGGGTAAGAATTTATACCACTGCAATTTGTGCAATAAACTAAATTATTTCACTTATTAAATCTTTACTTTAACTTGCTGGTTCGTAAATTATCCTAGATTCAGATAAAAAACTTTTGTCAAAAAAGAGCACATTTCATTTAGTGATTCAGACAAAAATAAATGTATTTGTGACTCAACAAAGAAACAAAAAAAAAATAAAAAATAAATAGAAATAAAAATATAAAAAAAGAAATACCTGGTTGTCCTTTATACTCGGATATGGAATTCCAACCTGAAAGATAAAAAAAAAAATTATTAATTCCAACTCAAGCTACTAAAAACTACTTAAGCTGCATCTGACTTCTGCATAATATAAGGACAAAATTTATGCTTAATTTTCACCAAAAGGTGTAGGAACATATAAATATATAAGTAGAGGAAATATACAGAGATACAAATGGAAGAACATATAGACAGGTAGGAAGGGAAATAAACAGAGATACAAATGGAAGAACATATAGACAGGTAGGAAGGGAAATAAACAGAGATACAAATGGAAGAACATATAGACAGGTAGGAAGCGAAATATCGATACAGTTTTTATAGGATGGAATAGACTGAGATGTTATTAGAAGGACAGAACAACATGAAACAAAGTGGACACATTTAAACGATTAACTCCTACCCATAAGTTTACGTACCGTGATTACAGCTCTTGCATTGTTGTCTGCAAAATCCAATCCCTCGCTGACCTTCCCTCTGCATACAGCAAAAAACAGTGCTCCATCCACCTCCGAAGCATCTACATCTTCATCACCTAGAAAAAAATATATTGGCATTAAAGGGTCAATGTTATTTTAAATTAAAGGAGTGGTAAGCAGGCTGCTCATGTAAATATATCCCTGATCTGAATCCGTCCGATGGAAATGAGTTTATATACAAAAAAGCACATAATTCTGCTACAAATAATGTAAATAAAGGTTTGTCAAGTCACAACATAATGGTTATCGACATACTAACAAATCTCTGCCCTTGTGATTTTTGTAGGAGTTATTGCCCTTTATTGGCTCCCCCCCCCCCGCTGTAGTACATAAAAGGAAAAAAAACAAGTGTGAGAATAAGGCAATTTGCGAATATATATCTAGATGATGATCTTAACATTTTTATGGCAATCCACTGAAATCTGTAAAACTAGCAACTTCCATAAAGAGTTTGTCACACACTGTATTACACTGACAGTCAATAAGGCCAATAGATTTAATACAATTGTCTGAACAGTGATCTGATGACATCAGCAGGGGGTCCCGAGTGGCCAAGAGGTCTAAAGCACTCTACATTACAGATCACTGCCATCTCACCTCTGTCTGTGTGGGTTTGAGTCCCAGATTCAGCCATGTGGGTATGTGAGAAAGCTTGCCAGTAGGTTCTCGTGGGTTGGTGGTTCTTTCCGAGGGATTTCCCCAGGTTCTTCCTCTACCATTAATACTGGCTGCCATGTATAACCTATCGTGTGCAGAAAATAGGTGTTCAACCTTACAACAACAACTTCAACAACATGACATCAGCATCTTCCAGTGATGACCAATATAATTACCTTGTTTTGTGGCATTCCATTAAAAACTGCAAGTTAATAATGAGATTGTGTCCCACTGCGTTTAACTAAATAAAAATTGCAGGAGCAAAGCGATTTGTTGGAATGCACCTCTTCAACTGATAGCCATAATGTTTACCAAGTTTCAGTGCAAACCATCAATTGAAATTGTGTCATACACTGCATTAAGCTTCAACCGTAATTCAAACAATTAGAAGAAGCAAAGTGATATGTCACTAAACTCATTGCATGGTGATGAGCATTATAATTATTTACCGAGTTTCAATGGTTGGAATTCAGAAGTGATCTTGTTTCTAGAGGAAACAACACAACATGCCAAATAATAATTCTTGGGATTTAAACAAAATGGAACTTATATACATAGTACAAAGTCTTCAGTGCACATATGCACATAAATTTACTAATGACAATCAAGTAGATATTTGGGAATCTTCCCCACTGCCAGGTCATTTATCTTTTTAAAACATTTTCCTTTAATTAATATCTTTCACACATTGTTTACTGAACTTTTAAAAAGAAATAAAAAAATATAAATTAGTTGTGTTGCCATAGTCAAAAGTAAAGCTGTTACAATTTTAGTAAATTTCTATTGGCTACCTGTCGATCCTAATTATTAGTTACCAGAGTACCCCATCAAAGGGAAATTGTAATAAATGTGAACTTTAACTTCTTTGTTGTAGGTTCATTTGTGTCACCCCCAAGAGAGGCAAAAGCATAATTATTACTAATATAAGTGAGCGCAACCTATATATTACATGCCATAATTGCAGAAAACGATGACGAATATACTTTTAATTTTGCTACATGTACTTACCTGGATCTGCAGTTAAACTTCGTCACAATTCGGCTAAATCGATATGGATTAGTATTATAGACATAATTTTGTTTATGAATTATCTATGCATAACGCTAACTTTAACAAGTCTACATGACTAACCTTCGCTGAATGGTTGTGAAATCCTGCTTTATTACATCACAGTTGAATTCTTCTTTCAAAATTTGTCAAGTGATATACAGTGTGATTGCAATTTATGTGATCTCAAGTCGCGCGTATTTGAAAAAAAAACGCAATGGAGGAAAAATGCGAAAAAGATCACTACTATTGAAAAATTCATACAATATTGATTGTCACCATCGCACAGAAACATTACCCACAATGCCCTGCTCTTGCGCCCCCACCATTCTCTTTATTGTGGTCTCAGTGCTGGATCCGTATGTACATGTACAAAATTGTTTGTTACAATTTTGGAATGTTATTAGTGGTGGGATCTAAAAGACGAACAAGTAATAGTCTGAAGAGACCAAGGAATGCTATTTCTTTAAAAGTTAAACTAGAAGTAGTGAAAAGGTATGAAGCTGGTCAGAGTAGCGCAATGATAAAGCATGCTTTGAAACTAAATGAAAGTAGATGTAGAATACATATATGTGACAGTGTTGAAAAAACAAAAGCAAGTGTGAAAACTGGATCTTCCCTTTCGAGCCAGAAAAGTTGCTATACCCACCCCAACATAACAGACAGTACGGAAAGGACGTAGGCAATGTGGATTTACTGTTCTATGCCTACTTTCATTTTTTTAATTACCTGTACATATGTCCTATTGATTAAAATTCATAATTTCATGTTTTTTATTTTATGTTTCCTAAGTTTCAAGTTTGTTTTTCATTCTTTTTTATGACAACTTTTATTATTTTTTTATTTTTATCTACTTTGCAGAAAAGCATCCCCTATTTTTAACATAGAGAATTTATACGTAGAAAATTATATCAATTTACGCAAATCTCAAATTATGCGTGCTCTTAAAAAATGTAACCCTCGCGTATGTGTTCTTTTCTTGATGCAACATGTTTTTAAGTTTAACAATTCCCAAACCTATTTTTAGTCTAACAACATCCATGATTCACTTCAATAAAGCCTGCTTCTCTTAATATTTGGCACAATTATTATTTCTCAGTTTAGTCTAGTCAGACAGTTTATGTGTCGATCAGAATTCACAAACCCATCTGTTTTCATGGAACTGTTTCATGTATAGTTACTATAATTAAAGAATAAGACGGAGGGACCTAATGCTGGATAAATTCACAGCAGTCAATAGTTACACAACACAAACCTTGAACTGTAATCGTTATTCTGTATCTCACTCACTCCTGATATCTTTGATCAGAACTTAGTAACATGTTTTGGTTTTTTAAAATTGTTCTTAACGGGAAACTAGTTGCCCTTTTTGATAACTGGGTTATTATCCAAATACCAACTGACAATTTTAGTTAAAAGTGGATATAATTTGGCATAAACCCTATGCTTAACAATAAACTAAATTTAGATTCATTATTTACTATATAGTTAAACATTATACTGTACCCTATGCCTAATTATAAGCTGAATTTAACCTCACTATAAGTTTAATTTACATTTATTATTTACTATATAGTTAAATGTTCTGTACCCTATGCATAACTATAAGCCGAATTTAGATTTATTATTTACTATATAGTTAAATGTTATTATGTAATTTTTGTTTTCAGCATTTCCTAAAATAAACTTTATAGAATCAATACAGCAATATATTGGCAATAAATAAGTAGAACTGAGTGAAGTCACAGTCATGTACATCATGCCTACTCTGCTAACAAAACCATCAACACTAATGTTTGAAATTATTCAACCATATCCTTAAAACTGCTCAGTGGGTTTGAACACATCTTTGCTTGCCCCCCCCCCTCTCTGGAGCACTCGACCACCCAGACATTTTTCTCCCCTACTCCCTCTCTAAACATATATATATATACACGCACATACATACACACATATACACACAAACACATATTTCTTTGAACAGTGGATATATATATATATATATATATATATATATATATATATATATATATATATATATACACACACACATATATATACACATATACACACACATATATATATATATATATATACACATATACATACATATATATATATATATATGTGTGTGTGTATATATATATATATATATATATATATATATATATATATATATATATATATATATATATATATATATATATATATCCACTGTTCAAAGAAATATATAACTGCAATGTACAACTAAAGACTTACTGTCCACTGCATCTCCATGTATTGAGTCATAAAAGTATTTCATAAGTTCCTCAAAATCCTCTCTCTCAGATGCTCTTGGCTCAACCACAACTCTTTTTCTCTGCAAAAGTTTCCGCCATAATCCTGTGTTCTAAAATAAAGAAACAACCGTGGAATAGTACTTTGCATAAGCCGTCTATAAACATGGGTAGCTAAAACCTGTTTTCACCTGTGATGATCAGTACCCTCTGTAATGATGTGCAGAAACCTCTATTTTCTTAAACTTGCCACAATACATGTATTGACCATGACTATATATTCTAAAGGTTTCTTTATGTCCCTGAATGTAAGTCATCCACAAAGTTTGTCAAGAAACTTACCATCACATACAAGGTCTTCTGTAAAAGCCAATTTTCTCTGAGTCATAATGACCTTAACCTTTGACCTTTTTTGAACCCAAATCAATAGGCGTGTTTTGTGATTTGAATCTAAAGTTTTTATGCAAAAGTCATTTTTCTGCTTTCAGCCACAGTGACATTCATTTTCACCTTTCCACAATTAGTAGGATTCTTTCTAACCCAAGGTGAAAGTCAACCACAAACCCTGGTTAAGACACATGATTGATAATTTCAATTGTTTGCAGAAAATCTGATTCTCCTTTCAGTCACAATGACACTTTCTGATCTTTAAACAAAAAATCAATAAGATTCTTCACTCAAATGTAAGCAAACCAGAAATCAAATGTAAGCAATCCAGAAATCAAATGTAAGCAATCCAGAAATTTTGGTCTGGATACCATCCATCTTTTTTCAGTCACTATGGCCTTGACCTGGGTTCCTGATTCAAAAGTTCTTTCATCAGTGTGTGTGTGTGTGTGATTTGGGTTTTTAATGTAGCTTCAACAATTTTGCAGTCCTATCGCTAGGATGTACGCAGTGTGGCAGTTTATAGTGATGCCTAGCACTGGGGCATCATGTCGCAGACATGTAACATGATGTCCCACATAGTCACGTTATCCTGACACCAGGCCAACAGTCCTAACACTAACCTCTTAATGCTGAGTGCCAACCGAGACTGCTGTTAGTACCATTTTTGTAAGTCTTTGGTATGATTCAGCTGGGGATCAAACCCACAACTTCCCACATCTAAAGCGGATGCTCTAATCACTAGGCCACTGGACCAGTCTCTTCAATCAGTGACCTTGACACTAAACATTTTGTCTCTAAAATGTTTAAATTCTTCCTTATCCTAGTTGCAAGTCATCCACAAAGCTTGGTCAAGGTGTGTGTGTGTGTGTGTGTGATTTGGGTTTTTAACGTAACTTGAACAATTTTGCAGACATATTGCTACAATGCCTGCAGTGCGGCAATTTATATTGATGCATAGCACTGGGGCATCATGTCACAGACATGTAACATCATGTCCCACCTAGTCACAATATCGTGACACCAGGCCTACCAGTCCTAACACTAACCTCTTAATGCTGAGCGCCATGCGAGGCAGCTGTTAATACCATTTGTGTAAAAGTCTTTGGTATGACTTAGCCGGGGATCAAACTCACAAACTCCTGTTTCCTCGGCAGACGCTCTAACCACTAGGCCACTGGAGCGTTCAAGGTGTGTGATATGGAACTAATATTACTGTGCAGATCCCATTTGTCTCCTATCAGTCACAGTGTCCTTGACCTTCAGCAGGTAACCTGATCAATTACTCTGTAATGTTTTGGGGTATTGTACACCCAAGAGCAAGCCAATCACACAGTTTGGTAACTCAGGATTGTGAAGAGTTATTGTGTGCCAAAACCAATTTTCTTCTTTCAGTGACCTTGAACTCTGGCCACAAATCACCAAAATTACCCCATGTGCAACCCATGCACATGTTTAGTATTTGTACACGATGGACAACTTAAGTTACTGTGCAGAAGCAGATGAACTGGCAGGTGGTTGAACATAACCTAATATGCTTGGCCTTATTGCCAGCAAAACAAACTGAAGCCTTCTAGTGTGTTCACAAGTCAACCATCATATGCAAGAATATGTTATTAATATACATAAATATTGCCCACCATCAAACCTATATAAGCTCTCAACATGAAAGCCTGGAAACTTGAAAATAGCTTAAACTTGTCAGAGGTCAGGTCTGATGATGAATTTAAATTTTTGAAATCAATAATCTAGCTCTTCCAGATATTTATTTCAGTTAATGTCAGTCACACTAATTACAATAATCAAAAGCTGATATGAATCGAAGTTGATATGAATTTCTTTCCTTCATGTATCAGTAAGGAATCCAATATAAAAAATACTCTTTTTAAAAAGTTGATGTGATACAACTTTCGACAACCCCGTTGCTCAATAATATTCAAGATCCTTGCCAAAAAATGCAAAACACATTCCTGAAAAAATCCATGTCTCAACTGCATTCATTGAAACAGTATTATAATGTCTCACAGTCTTCCTCAGTACTTGTAAACAGCATTATAATGTCTCAGTCTTCCTCAGTACTTGTAAACAGCATTATAATATCTCTCAGTCTTCCTCAGTACTTGTAAACAGCATTATTATGTCTCAGTCTTCCCCAGTACTTGTAAACAGCATCATAATGTCTCAGTCTTCCTCAGTACTTGTAAACAAAATTATAATGTCTTAGTCTTCCTCAGTACTTGTAAACAGCATTATAATGTCTCACAGTCTTCCCCAGTTTAAATAGCCCTATTTTAATTTTGTATGTCCTTTTCTACTTCTTTAAATCAAGAGTTGTCCTTCCTGTATTTTCACCATCTGAATGCCAAAAAAACTGTAATCAAGTCACAACATGCTCATTAGTACCATCTAGGCAAATACTCATGTCACGTGACAATACATGTGAATGCTGATTCTATTGGCCAATTTATTATCCAATCAAATGAGTGCTTTGAAAAACAACACAACTATCATCAAGGCCAATTCACTTTTTACTATTCCAAATTATTTAACCAATTAAAAGACATGTTAGATTTTTTCGTGTGAACTTTCTCAACAACAATGTAAGTTCTACTTGCAAGCAACTCATAATTTGTGGTATTACTCCTGATCTACATCACCCCTAAAATGTCACCTCATATTCAGATTGATCTCAGACATGATTCATTTAGCATGATAAAAAGCAGATTTAAACTTGAATGACTGTCAATAATACAAGTTTCTGTCCGTCAAGTGAACAATAAAAGTTTAATTTCTGTCAAAGATACAAGTTTCTGTCCGTCAAGTGAACAATAAAAGTTTAATTTCGGTCAAAGATACAAGTTTCTGTCCATCAAGTGAACAATAAAAGTTTAATTTCTGTCAATGACACAAAAAAGTTTATGTCTGTCATGTTTAATGACAATATGTTCATAAAAGAAGCCTCTAGTGATGACAGATTGACATTTATCATGATTGAACACAAAAGGGAATATCACATTTATGATGACTGCACTGAAAACGAATTAAAATATACAACTATAATATAAATCTTTTCCTCACAAGACATATTAAATTGTTATTTATTTCTTAAAGTGTTGCCAGTGGAAGGCATTTGAGATGAATGATTGTTATTTACAGTGTACTGAGAAAAGAAAATGTAAAAAAATATTGGACTTCTTACTATCATTTGAGAATTTGATGTGGTTCCAGATACAAACTGCCATTCTTGATGATAAAATGAGCAATATATCACAGTTTCGTTAAGCAATTTTAATTGCATATTTCACCATGTTCAACAATTAAGGGTTCATTTGTTCCACGATTTCAAAGACAAAAAATGGGATCCACACCTGTGTTTATGTTATAAGCGGTTTGCAAGTTATCCAGGTGCAAGTTATTGAGGGAGCTGTGTGCCCTAGCCAATGCTTTCCTGACTGAAGTGTATGCAGTACACCTTCACTTGTTATTTTTTGACAGGGTTGACATATTTTGCTGTTACTCATTGCTCTATGAAAGAATGAGAATAGCGTGGACATTTCCTAAAAGACAAATTTTTATTTCTAAAAGATTTTAGATCAAGCTGAGTCAACAAGGTGTCAACTGAGGCTTGAAATGACCTTTGTCACCTATGTCACATTTGTACATCAACTTATATGAGATCTTTCACAAAGTTTTGAAAACAACACAGCTTAATTTGTGATTTAAATTGTTTGTATTATTCATGATTTCAACTCTTATTTTTCTATGATTTCATCTTACTTTTCTAAGATTTTAACTCTTACTTTTCTATGATTTCATCTTACTTTTCTATGATTTCATCATACTTTTCTATGCTTTCATCTTACATTTCTATGATTTCAACTGTGTTCATGATCTATACTGCTTATTTCATTGTTTCTTCTTTCAAATTTCATGTTATTGCTGTGATTACAATTGTTTGCTCCATAACTTCTACAGTTTGATGACTTCTACTATTACTTTCTATCAGGTTTTACTTTTGATCTACTATCTATATGACTTTTACATTCATTCTATAATTTTAACTGCTTAATCTTTCAATGATATCTATATACTATTCTTTCTATAATTTTTTTTATTATCTGATTTCTACTGCTTGTTCTTTTTATGATTATAAGTAAACAATGTCAACCCTGATCTACTGACACATTTACGAGTGGCATGTGTGGGTCTACTCTGCATGCAGAGAGATACTGTAACTTACTCTCCATCTTTCTGTGAATTTTTCCAGAGCTCTGTAAGATGGCACAAAACAAAGGACACCATGTGGAACATTCTGTAAATAAAAATAACAAATCAGGTTTAGCAAGAGACTATTTATCAAAATGACTATTTTTCTGTGTACGACTTAGATAAAACTCCAAACAGCATCAACCCAAACAATATGTAAATCACAGGCTATGATAAGAATGAAATCCTGATCTGCATATACATTCTGTGATGGCAGATAGAGATCAATGCTGTTGCTGTGAAATAAGCCAGTGTAAATCCTGACCAAATGAGGTTGTCAGCTGCAAGCAAATCTTGCACAATCTTAAATACTATATTGGAAATTATAAATTGTGTCTATGACATGCCAGTATGAACCAAAGGGCAACGTTCTATGTCAATCAGGGATGATCTTTCCAGTTGTAATAGAAAATGATAATAAATGAATTTCTTCAAAATTTTCTTAATGTAAAGTATCATAGCAAATTATGTTTAATTCATGTTCAACAATAACAAGTATAAACAAAATTAAAAATCTTAAATCGTGGATACATTTGGATTACTACTATTTTCCATAAATATACTGGCTAGCAGTAAAAGTAATAAAGCAATTAAAATAGTTTCAATGTTTATCATACTCATTCAAAATTACAGTGTCCTAAGTGATGGATGTAATTTTATCTTGTATGTACATATTTATGTATCATCTCTACTCGCATAAGGAAGCCATGTAATAGAACCTGTTTTGCAATCAAAAGGATTTTAATTCTACCACTGAATCAGTCCTGGGTTAGTTAATATATTGTGTCCTTAGGCACTTTCTTCTAAATGCCTTGGCATTAAATAACCTACATGTGTTACTGTGCTTTAAAACAAACCAATCATATCTTGGAATGTGAAGTCTATCTTGATGACTGCAATACTTGTTAAGCATCATTTAAAAGTATTCACAGGCAGTCATCATTAAAAAGTATTCACAGGCAGTCATCATTAAAAAGTATGCAATCACTCGTAGGCAGTCAACATTAAAAAGTATGCATGCATGCATAGTCAGTCATCATAAAAAAGTATGCAATCATTCATAGGCAGTCAACATTAAAAAGTATGCATGCATTCATAGGCAGTCATCATTAAAAAGTATGCATGCATTCATAGGCAGTCATCATTAAAAAGTATGCATGCACTCATAGGCAGTCATCATTAAAAAGTATGCAATCATTCACAGGCAGTCATCATTAAAAAGTATGCAATCATTCACAGGCAGTAATCATTAAAAAGTATGCATGCATTCATAGGTAGTCATCATTAAAAAGTATGCATGCATTCACAGGCAGTCATTATTAAAAAGTATGCAATCATTCACAGGCAGTAATCATTAAAAAGTATGCATGCATTCATAGGTAGTCATTAAAAAGTATGCAATCATGCATAGGCAGTCATTATTAAAAAGTATGCAATCATTCACAGGCAGTCATCATTAAAAAGTATGCATGCATTCATAGGCAGTCATCATTAAAAAGTATGCATGCATGCATGCATAGGCAGTCATTATTAAAAAGTATGCAATCATTCACAGGCAGTCATCATTAAAAAGTATGCATGCATTCATAGGCAGTCATCATTAAAAAGTATGCATGCATGCATGCATAAGCAGTCAACATTAAAAAGTATGCATGCATGCATATTGCATAGGCAGTCATCATTAAAAAGTATGCATGCATGCAAAGGCAGTCATCATTAAAAATTATGCATGCATTCATAGGCAGTCATCATTAAAAAGTATGCAATCATTCACAGGCAGTCGTTATTAAAAAGTATGCAATCATTCACAGGCAGTAATCATTAAAAAGTATGCATGCATTCATAGGCAGTCATCATTAAAAAGTATGCATGCATTCATAGCAGTCGACATTAAAGAGTATGCAATCATGCATAGGCAGTCAACATTAAAAAGTGCATGCATGCATGCATAGGCAGTCATCATTAAAAAGTATGCATGCATTCATAGGCAGTCATCATTAAAAAGTGTGCATGCATTCATAGGCAGTCATCATTAAAAAGTATTCAAGGGCAGTCAAAATTAAAAAGTATGCAATCATGCATAGGCAGTCAACATTAAAAAGCATGCATGCATGCACATTACAGTCCCTGCTTGAAAGAGTGACACGAGATTATACTGATTACAGTCGACTCCACTTAACAAACTCCAGATAACTGCACGTAGTCAAGCCAGTCCTGTTTTTTCCCAATGCTTTTCAATGGGAACAAACTTCGGATTGCACTTTGCTTAAATGCATACTCCAGATAATAGCACAAGAAATTTTCTGCCCATGGCACATTATGTAATACAATTTTACTCCAGTTAACTGCACAATGTATAGTCAGGATCAGTTATTGCCAGTAAACTGCTGTAGTGCTTCAAATAAGGCGACAATTAAGCTGGTAAATGCGACTTTGTAAATGATTGACATGTAAAGGGCTCCATAGGTGGTAGATATGGTAGATACATGTATATCCGCACCCACTAGGGAGCATTAGCATGGGAAAAATCATAGTGCAGCATGGGAAACATTGCTCTAAACCGTGATTTGAACTAGGTGGTAATCATTGGAAGTTCAACCTTGAATTTATGAGTGTTCATTTTACAGTCTAAAATGACTAGTTGCAAGTGTTAATCCATGATGTTGCTCAAAGGTTTGAGGTCATAAAATGCGTTGAGAACAACATAAGTCAGGCTTCTGTTGCACTTAAGTTCGGTGTTAGTCACAGTGTGATTTTGTGAATCCTAAAGAACAAGGAGAAGATCACTGAAGACTGGCAAAATAACAGCAATCCTTCTCAGAAGTGCAAACAAGGTGGCAAGTCAAAAAATGTTGAAGAAGCACTATTACAATGGTTCGCCCAAGCTCGCAGTCGACAGATTCCGATAAGTGGACCACTGCTGCTTGAAAATGCTAATAAATTGGCAAATGATTCAGGTTTGCATGATTTCAAAGCAACAAGTGGATGGTTGGAAAGATGGAAAATGCGCAATGGAATTCAATTTAAACGACAATACGGTGAAAAACAGGATGCAGATGACTTTGGAGCTGAACGATTGGTAACTGATGTTCTACCCGAAATCCTTAAAGACAGACTACCAGCCAAAAGACATCTTTCAATGCTTATGAAACTGGGTTGTACTGGTGGGCATTAATTACCTCATGGGACTTTGTCTTTCAAAGGAGCAGAAACACCGGGATGTAAGACTGCCAAAGACAGTTTGACAATTTTGCTTGCTTGCAATATGGATGGTAGTGAAAAATTGGATGCCTTGGTGATTGGCGAAAGCAAATCCCCGCGAAGTTTTAAGAATTTGAAAAAGCTGCTAGTACAGTACAAGACAAACAAAATCACCCAGATGACGACAGAAATTTGGAAGAGTTGGTTGAAGTGTGTTGACAATCAAATGCGTTTGCAAAAGAGAAGCATCATTATGCTGTGCGACAATTGTGCAGCTCATGGCGACGGCATCAAACTGTCAAATGTTAAGATTGTTTTCCTTCCTCCAAACACAACTTCACTGATTCAACCAATGGATCAAGGAATTATAACGAATTTCAAGAAGTTCTATAGATCGCTTGTTATTTGAAAACTACTTACAGACAATGATGGATTGTCTCTTGAAGAAAAAGCGTCCAACCAGACAAGGAAGCCTACAGTTTTAGATGCACTTCATATGATTAGAAATGCCTGGAGCAATGTAACACAGTCAACCATAGCAAACTGCTATAGGCGTGCCAGTTTTTCGGTGCCTTCTGATGACGAGTCACTTGATGATCCCACCTATATCAGCGAAACCTCATTCAAAACGCCACACTGCATAAACGTAGAAGAATATTCGAACAATATGTTGCAATAGATGATGGTCTTCAGACGGAAGGTGAAATCGATGACTCAACCATCGTTGCAGCTTGTATAGAGACAAAACAAGAAGACAATGACGAAAGAAGTGATGACGATGCAGTAGATGACCAGGTTTCATCTAAAGTCGCTATACAGTCACTCCAGAATTTACACATATTCATGGAACAGAGAGAATGTGAGCTATTTGAACCGTTTTACAAAAAAGAGTCGGCAATTCACCAACTTATTAGTAAAGCTTGTGTGCAGACATCAATTGCCAATTTCTTTCGGAAATCGGAAATTTCGTTGTGTTTGATTCAACATAATGATGTTAGTGCTGTTCATTGTAGACTCTTGTTTCATTTAAGTAATCATCTTTTTAATTTGTTCTTCACTTATATTCGTGCTGTGCTGATTTAAAGCTGTACTGTACCATACTTTGGTTAAGTGCACACTCCGGTTAACTGCACAGTCTTGTGACAGGCCTAAGGCTGTGCAGTTAACCAGAGTCGACTGTAATGGGTAATGGAAATCCAATGCATATCAAAGTAAATATGTGTGATTTAATGGACAGAATGCTTAGAGGAATGGTTTCAAATAAAGACACATGCTCTATGAATACACATGAAATGAGGAATGTATGTATGGAAAAACATCGTTCTGGTGGCCTAGTGGTTAGAGCATCTGCCGTGGAAGTGGGAGGTCGTGGGTTTGATCCCCAGCTGAGTCATATTAAAGACTTACAAAAATGGTACTAACAGCTGCTTTGCTTGGCACTCAGCATTAAGAGGTTAGTGTTAGGACTGGTTGGCGTGGTGTCAGGATAATGTGACTAGGTGGGCATCATGCTATATGTCTGCCCCATGATGCCCCAGTGCTAGACATCACTATAAACTTCATCACTGCAGACATCCTAGCGATATGACTGAAAAATTGTTAAAGCTACGTTCAGAATCCTACTCAAACAAACAAATGTATGGAACAAGTAATGCCCTGCCTCACAAAGGCAACAAAGGGTGAATGTAGGCAATATTTATCTAGAATCGATTGGAAATGTAATTTTTTAGATTGTTGTGTGTATCCCTATACTTCGTCTTTGCCTAATTGTAGAAATATTTGTAAAAATAACTACGTAGCTGATTTACTAGTTAAGCTATTATAACCAAAAATATGTATAATCCTGTTCAGAAAAAGCGTGCAATAAACTGACTAAGACAAACATAAGGCTTCAACAAGACAACTGGCAACACATCATGGCAATGACTCATCTAAATCAGTAAATTTGTTGCTATGTGTACATTTGTTGCTATGTGTACATTTGTTGTTATGTGTATATTTGTTGCTATGTGTACATTTCTTGCTATGTGTACATTTCTTGCTATTAGAAATCAATGTTGATGGAAACTGAAGCCAATTTAAGTACTCTAGAAGAGCACTTACAAGTTCACAAGTGAAGTTAATGTGCATGAACTAAAATTCAATCAACTAGAACAACTTGGATAGATTGCCATGTAAAATCCTCATCTGACATGTTACACCCACCCCAAGACATATAGAGTAACAAGATGGCAAACCTGAACTCCATAAGGCAGTGATTAAAGATTCAAAACCCCAACTCTGTCACATTTATGACAGTGACCAAGGATTCAAAACCCCAACTCCATTACATTTATGACAGTGACCAAGGATTCAATACCCCAACTCCATCATACTATGACAGTTTCAAAGGATTCAAAACCCCAATTCCATCATATTATAACAGTGGCCAAAGATTCAAAACTCCATCACATTTATGACAGTGACAAGGATTCAAAACCCCAACCACATCATTATACAACAGTGGCCAAAGATTCAAAATGCCAATTCAATCACATTTATGACAGTGACCAAAGGGTCAAAACCTCAACTCTATCACATTTATGACAGTGACCAATTATTCAAAATGCCAATTCCATCACATCTATGACAGTGACCAAAGGGTCAAAACCTCAACTCTACCACATTTATGACAGTGACAAGGATTCAAAACCTCAACTCCATCATATTATGAAAGTGACCAAAGATTCAAAAACCCCATTCCATCACATTTATGAAAGTGACAAGGATTCAAAAAACCCAACTCCATCACATCTATGACATTGACTACAGTTTAAAAAACCCAACTCCATCATTATATGACAGTGGCCAAAGATTCAAAACCCCAATTCTGTCACATTTATGACAGTGACCATAGGTTCAAAACCCCAACTCTGTCAATTTACAACAGTGACCAAAGGTTCAAAACCTCAACTCCATCAAAATTATGATAGTGCCAAAGATTCAAAGTGCCAAGGATTCAAAATGCCAATTCCATCACATTTATGACAGTGCCAAGGATTCAAAATGCCAATTCCATCACATTTATGTCAGTGACCAAGGGTTCAAACCTCAACCCCATCACATTTATGTCAGTGACAAAATTTCAAAACCACAATTCTGTCACATTTATGACAGTGATTAAAGGTTCAATACCTCAACTCTATCATTATACAACAGTGGCCAAATAATCAAAACCCCAATTCCGTCATATTTTATGACAGTGGCCAAGGGTTCAAAATGCCAACTCCATCACATTTATGACAGTGACCAAAGGTTAAAAAACCCATTTACATCACATTTATGACAGTGACCAAGGATTGAAAATGCCAACTCCATCACATTTATGACAGTGACCAAAGGTTCAAAACTTCATTTCCATCACATTTATGACAGTGACCAAGGATTAAAAATGCCAACTCCATCCCATTTATGACAGTGACCAAGGATTCAAAACCACAACTCCATCCCATTTATGACAGTGACCAAAGGTTAAAAACCACAACTCCATCACATTTATGACAGTTACCAAGAATTCAAAATCCAAACTCCAATGCACATGACAAAATATACATATGCCAAATTTCCCTGCCATGAATGCTTTTATGAAGTTGCTCACAAATATCTGAAAATGACACTGAAATTTAAATATGTGTACATTTGATACCTGTTATTGTTGAGTGGATGGAGGGTCTGTACACACAACTGTAAACAAAATACTGACCATGCAGACTTTATGTATGAGGTTGCCGAGCTCATCCTGGAAATCAAATGATTCCATTGTCTTGTACACAGCCTGCAGAGATCGACCTGTTGGGCCCTGACCGATTGCTCCAACCCATACCTAAAAGGCAGAAGATATAGGATCAAAATACACAAATTACACAAGAAAACAATCCACCTTAATATCATGAAAGTGTGGTAAATAAATACATTCACTTGGTTCTGCATGTAAAATTTTTGTGAATCAATGACTACGACTTAAGCAACAGTGATTTGACTACTTTACGATAGCGTGTGAACCTGGGTAAAGTTTCATCGAAATATCAGTGGAGGTTAAAAAGTGTCATCCTATATAAGAAAATAAGCCACTGACTTACATTATTACTTATTCTGACCTTGACCTAGCAGCTGGTGGTGTTTGTGAATAAAGAAGAGACTATTATATCCAGATGTATAACAGGCAAAAGTTTTTTACAAATACCTTTCAAAACTGGTCAAAAATATATTCCTGTACATGACGAAGGCACTTATTTGCATTTGACACAACCTTGACCTCGAGGCAGGAGGCATGTATATCATATGTACCACATTATATACATGATATGTAATTTGCTACAGTTTCATTAAAAATAGTATGAATAACTTTAATTTGGGGAGATCAAATTTCTTCTTATGGGTAGAAAATGTTAATTCATGGATACTTCATATAATGGGTCATTTTAGAAAAATACTTAGGGACAAAATGCATATATCTCTAAAACACAGTACTGATAAATCACTTCCATGCATTTTCAAGCAAATAGGTTTAATGCTTCTAGTATTAATTAGCTTGATTAGGTAAGATATTGATAATTATTAGCATGAATTTGGAGAGCTAAAAAGATACCAACTTTAGAAAATTTAAATTAAAAATGTTACAACAGCACTGAATTTCCTCTATTACGAAGAAATGATGAACTAAACAATAACAAACAGAATTTGATCAGAAAAAATTGTTCTCAATTAAACATCAATTGATAGGTCAGTTTCATGACAAAATAAACCCTCCATATAAGATTAACCGTACCCTATCACTTTCAATGACATGGTTAGCTTCTAGCTGCACTGGGAATGGCACACCCAGCTCTGACTGGAAGGAATTGATAGGGGAGAGGGTTCCACTGCTGAGCACCACACTCCTTGTCACATTGAAGTCAGAGAAGGCCTGAAATTTGAGTCAAGTGTCAACTACCAATGGGACAAAATGGACGATGAAAAATTGTCGTCATTTTTTAAATGGATAGCAACAGGAACTATAAATACAATTTACAATCTGCATAACATTTTAAAAAATGACACAGTCATACTATGTATTCAATCACACACAATAATTTCTTGGAACAATGCACACCCAAGTGCAAATATTTTCAGATCAAGTAATGCAGATTCAAGTGCAAAAAGACTGATCACAGAATGCACCAGCATTTTAGAGTCTACACTGTTTGATTACTAACTACTGCATTAAAATTCCAGTGTTTGCAAGACAACAAAAGGCTATAAACGGCCATCTTTGAAAACGGTAACCAGAAAAATTGGTTTCTACAATGTGTGGATTTTGTTCAAATTAATTAAAAAAAGAACTTTTACTGTTCAAACATTATAGATTTCAACTATAAAATGTAATGATGATGGATTTGAAACTGAATTCTTGTACTAAAGCTTGCAGAATCATATCATGTGTGAACGATAGAACAGATGCAGATTAAAAGCGATATTTTCATGATGGTTGCCATGGCAACCATATTGGACATCATTAGCACAATTTTAATTTAATACCAACCAGACATCATAAGTAGTCTTTAAATGACCACCCCTGGGAAAAAGCAATATTTTCATGATGGTTGCCATGGTAGCCATATTGGACATCAGAAATCCCATGGTGATATGATCATCTATTCAGCATTGACAAGATTTTCAAGATAGTCACTGTGTATATTATTCAAATGGTAATTAATTCCCTATTCAAATGGAAAATAATTCTTTATTCAAATGGAAAATAATTCTTTATTCAAATGGTAAATAATTCCCTATTCAAATGGTAAATAATTCTGTATTCAAAATGGTAATTCATTTCCTATTCAAGTAATAATAATCCCCTATTCAAATGGTAATTCAGTTCCTATTCAAACGGTAAATAATTCCCTATTCAAATGGTAAATAATTCCCTATTCAAATGGTAATTAATTCCCTATTCAAATGGAAAATAATTCTTTATTCAAATAGTAAATAATTCCCTATTCAAATGGTAAATAATTCCCTATTCAAATGGTAAATAATTCTGTATTCAAAATGGTAATTCATTTCCTATTCAAGTAATAATAATCCCCTATTCAAATGGTAATTCAGTTCCTATTCAAACGGTAAATAATTCCCTATTCAAATGGTAAATAATTCCCTATTCAAATGGTAATTAATTCCCTATTCAAATGGAAAATAATTCTTTATTCAAATGGTAAATAATTCCCTATTCAAATGGTAAATAATTCCCTATTCAAATGGTAAATAATTCTGTATTCAAAATGGTAATTCATTCCTATTCAAGTAATAATAATCCCCTATTCAAATGGTAATTCAGTTCCTATTCAAATGGTAAATAATTCCCTCTTCAAATGATAATTCATTTCATATTCAAATGGTAAATAATTCCCTCTTCAACTGGTAATTCATTTCCTATTCAAATTGTAAAAATCCATCTTCAAATGGTGATTCATTTCCTTTTCAAATGGTAAATAATTCGCTATTCAAATTATAAATAATTCCCTGTTCATATGGTAGATATTTCCCTATTCAAATGGTAACTCAAAAACTATTAAAATGGTAAATAATTCCCTATTCAAATGGTAACTCAAAAACTATTCAAATGGTAATTAATTCCCTATTCAAATGGTAACTCAAAAACTATTCAAACAGTAATTAATTATCTTTTCAAATCAAAATTAATTTCTCATTTTAATGGTAATATAATGCCTATTCTACTGTTTCAGCGTCCAATACCTCAGTTAATGCTTACCCAAAATTAATCACCATTTATAATATACACTTTTCATTACAATGTTCATTGGATGTATCAAAATCATACATCACTATATTTTCAAAATTTAGAACATGAACATCTCTTCTTGAGACAATCATAATGCATTAAAATATGAGTTTTAAAAAAATACAATTATAAAAATAACAAAATACCAATATATAATTTGAGTCTATTAATCTTTCTTTTTTTCTTACAAAGAAATTCTACATTGTTTCTAGTAGAATTTTTTAAAATACAAATTTAATGCATGTAAATTTCTATGTTTAAAAAGTATTATAAATTTAAATCAATTAATTAGGCACCTTATTTTCCTTAATTAAATTATAAAGGTCAACTAACTTGATGTGTATTGAAAAGTAACGCACTAAAGATTGTCCATTGTGATGAATATTGAGACAACAGACTGGTTTATTGTCCCCACCCCCTTTCAAATTTACATCATTACACCCCTAATTTAAATTGTATTTTAATTAATTAAATATAGTTTGAGTAATACACAGTGCATTCTTCTCTGGCCATTTTTTGGGCCCCTCTTTGTCTACTATGGTTGCTCTGCTAGACACGATGTCATTGCAGCTAGTATATGTTGATAAGCTCGTAACTAAGATACACTGTCTTGTAGAACCAATCAGATGACTGAGTTGGAGCACGTAATTAAACATTATGTTAGTTGTCTGAGGCAGTCACAGAGCAGCTGGGATGCCTGTAGAGATGCATACTTTTCAGTCTCGACACTGCATTTAACTTAAAATTATCTGCTGAAAGAACTGTTACACCCCTAATTTAAATTTTCATCATTACACTCCTAATTTAAATTTACATCATTACACCCATAATTTCTGTGCTATTTCCTTTAAAATCACCGACAAAATGTAGTATTCCCTAGCTAATGACATTTCTAATCACGTCATAATTATGGCCAAATTATGGTGGTAACTGTAACTGACGAAATTATGGTGGTAACTATAAGTAGAAAAGGTATGAACACTGACTTTTCATGTGGTACTGACTTGTTATACCAAAATTTGGTTCAACATTTATGTCACACAAACAAAACACACAGGGAGGAATGGGGCATCATGACACAGACATGTAGCATGATGTCACCAGTCACATTAAACTGACACCAGGCCGACCAGTTCTAACATTAACCTCTTAAATGCTGAGTGCCTAGCGAGGCAGCTGTCAGTACCATTTTTGTAAGTCTTTGGTATGACTCAGCCGTTGTTTGAACCCATGACCTCTCGCTTCCGAGGTGGACACTCTAACCTACAGGCCATTGGAACAGTCTACACACAACGCAGACCTGCCAACCCTAAAACGACATTTTCAGTATGTCAGCCGAAATTTGACTCAGTAAGTTAGACCAATTTTCAGTAAGGTGTGAAAACTATGTTCTGGCAACAAGTAAAATTGTAATAACCATTACAGTTTATATCCATGTTGTAACTTACAATAAATAGCTATTGATGCTTCAGTATTTTTCTCTGTTCTTTCCCACAAAGAGTCTGAAGATCTTTCAGTTCCATTTGTCTATTCACACTTTAATCCAAATAATATGATATGTCCACTAAAAAGGCATCAAAACTAATAGGCAGCACATCAGCCCCCTTTTTAGCTGCTAAATGTACCAAATGGCATGAACATCCACTCAAATACACTGAGAACATCCACTCAGATACACTGAGAACATCCACTCAAATACACTGAGAACATCCACTCAGATACACTGAGAACATCCACTCAAATACACTGAGAACATCCACTCAGATACACTGAGAACATCCACTCAGATACACTGAGAACATCCACTCAGATACACTGAGAACATCCACTCAGATACACTGAGAACATCCACTCAGATACACTGAGAACATCCACTCAGATACACTGAGGGATTCACCTTAGTTATATGTCCAAATACACCTTCATTGCAACCTGTCATCACTGAAGCATTATCCGATTCAAAGGCAATACAGTTATTCCAACTTATGTTTCTCTTTTTCAAATCATTATCCAATAATGTGAAAATATTTTCCCCAGTAGAGGCTCCATCACATGTTGGAACTGACAAAAGTGCTTCAGTTACAACCCCATCTGTGTTATCAAAATATCTAACAACAACTGGGTACAGCTTCTCAGAATCATTGCTACAATCAGTTGCTATACTGAAAGGTTGGGATGAAATATTGTGAACAATGTCTTCCTCTATTGACTTGCACTGTTGTAATACAACAGCAGTTGTTTTGGTTCTGCCACACTGATAAGTATTTGCTACTGATTTGGGAAACATGCATCTGAATAGTTTAGAAGCATGTCAGATGCAGCAATTGCAACATTATGCTCAACCAAAAAGTTTGTAAAATATACTTCAGTCTTAATGACCTCCAATTCAGTTTCCGACACTGCAGATCCAAATCCCATAGAAGTCAGCGACTTACAACTTGATTTCATAGCAACATATTCTGTATGTTTTTTTACAATTCACGTGGCGGTGATAGTCATCTCACCCACCGTGGGAAATGTTAAAGTCAACATGACATAACGTGCAATAAATGTAATGGACACCTTTTTCACTTTTTTCTTAGCATGACCAGGTATCCGAGTAATCTGTTTTATACTTTTGCAACCAATGTTTTAGCTTTTTACGAGGCTGGTTGTCCTCTCCACCTCTGGCGCATTTTCGTTTGGAAAACATTTTCAGATGACCGGGTGACAAAAGGAAAAATGAAGTATAGATCAGATGTGCGCTTCTCATGAACAAAATAGTTAGTCTGGTTCGCAACCAAAATCCGCTCAGTCTAAGATAAAACTCCAAATATGAACATGGAGTCTAATACAAAAATCTGGATCCAGAACAAACCAGTACAAAAAATATCTGGAACAGAAAAAACATTCATATTTCCGTACTTGTTGTTATCGTTCTGTAAGTCTGTAATTTTAGTGCTTTTTTTCATAAGACTTACGGCAAAATCGTAAGAGTTGGCAGGTCTGACAAAGAGAGTTAAAGTAATGAACAGTTGAGGACTTGGCATTGCAATGAAAACATTAGTTATTATAATGGGATTGTAAAAATTGTTCACTCTCACTCTAGATTTCTTGCATGTGAAACAATAAGCATTGTTGTTCAGTTTTAACCTGGAAACATTAAGGAAAACAAAGTTTCTGAGAGGATGGTGATGTGGAATTTAAAATGGAGTCATTTTCCAACATCTAGGAAATGACAGTAAAACCTTAGGGAAACGGAGTAAAGTGCAAAAGCTCAATAAATACAATGATGCAAGCAATGTCTCAACTATACTTCAAAGTAATATCTTAAATTTTTTCACGTTATTTAACCTTGGATTTAAATAATAATTAATGACATAAAGAATTGTAAAAAATTGGCAAATGAAATTTTTTATGGGCATGAGCAACTTGAAATACCACACATGTGTGTCTTTGATTTGGATTTTTAACAATTTTTTTTAGTCATATCACTACGATGTCTGCAGTGAGGCAGTTTAAAGTGATGTCTAGCACTGAGGCATCATGCTGCATTTTTGTAAGTCTTTGGTATGACTCGGCCGGGGATCGAACCCACGACCTCCCCCTTTCATGGCGGACGCTCTGACCACTAGACCACCGGAGTGGTTTAGAGACATCTGTAGTAATGACTATATGTTGCTGTATTAATAAGGTATATTATATACTGCTGACCATCAGGCAAAGCCTTTTATTACAGCATGCTGTTCAGGCAAATAATGCTGTAACAGATGTAACTGTTCCTTCATCCATGAGAAGACCACTCTCACCTGAGTTGTTTTGGTAAATAGGCAACATTTTTGGGTCTTGTATTGCTAAAAATAGCAAAAAGATGCAGTTAACATCTTTCCTCCCTTAGAAGGGCTGAATTTGCAAGGATGTAAATCATCTAATTTTTAATAATTGGGTAATATATGTGAAGAAAAAAAAATGGAACCTGTTACCATAGTTACCTTTTTCTGTACTTACCACAGCAGGATTCATACACCAGAAGTTGATACTGAACTCCCAGGAGGGTGAAGTCTTCCTACCTGTGTGAAGAGTAGAAGAAAAAAATATAGAGAAGGAATCTTTGTGATGACGTGTAAAATGTGAAATATTATCAAAATACAATTGCGTGCCCCCTTTTCCTTTATCTTCACCTACTAGTAAAACTATTTGCAAAAATAATTATATGATGAATTGTTGATTAAGCTTAACACAAGATAACGACTGATATAATTCAAATCAAAAGTATGAGTAAAGTTCATACTGTGACATTAAAAAAGAGAATATTAAAGGAATAAAAGTGCCACAGCTAGATTAACTTGATCTCTCCATGTGAAGCCATTTGTTTTGATCACATGACTATATGGCGTCGGCTTTTGGAATGAGTATAGTGGAGTACAAGGCAGGGAGCTAACTCAGACTATAATAACTTGTAGTCAATAGTGTCCAAAAGCAAAATGATGGGACCTTGGAAAATTAAGAAAGTTACAGGCACTAACTTTGAGAAGCTAGAGTTTGTATACTTGTTTCATAATTGCATTGGTAATAATTTTCATAAAACAGCTTTTTCTAGTGAATTTTTCTAAACTTTTATGAATAAATTACCTTCATTTTCGATATCTCCTACCTCTGAAAGATTTAAAACCCAATAAAAAAACAATATGCAGACAATAAAGGATTTTCTCCTGAATTGTTACAATAATATTGATACAGATATTATTCCAATGGTAGTAGTGTTAAGAGTGGTAAAATTCAAACCAGATCCCCCATTCCCATAAAAAAAAAGCCGAACCTCTGTGATTCTGCAATCTGAAGATTGTTTGCTTGGCAACAACTTGCATACTGTAAGAGTTGGATGATGTGGTTTTGCAAAGAAATCAGTGACGTAAGCTTTACAACAATCTTACCTCCTTGCTTTTGTCGAGAATTCAGCCATGTAGAATCCTGATGAGAAAAAAATAACATACATAATGCTTCATAAATAAATTTGTACTTAGAAGAAAAAAAGTGTCTCAATGGTTATCACAGCAATTTTAGGACAGGGTCTGTGTAGATTCTTTTTGTTCCCGTCATGATTCATACAACTGTGTATTTTTTCCAAGGACTTTCTGAAGAGTATTTGTTTTAAAGAAGTATGTTTTCCTTATGGAAATTGAATGGTCTCAAAATGTTACTATGTTAAATTAAATTTTATGGTTTAACGTCATTTTTAAGCACAATATAGGCTATACATGGCAGCCAATATTAATGGTGAAGGAAGAACCTGGAAAACCCCCGGAAAGAACCGCCGACCCACGAGAAGCTACCGGCAAGCTTTCTCACATAACTACATTAGCCGAATCTTAGACTCAAACCCACACAGACAGAGGTGAGATGGCAGTGATCCGTAACAGACAGCGCTTTAGACCACTCGGCCACTCGGGGCCCTGCTACTTTGTTTATCACTGCATAAATAGACATAAATGTAATAGAATAAAACATGCCTATGTAACTACACCAAAGATGAACTACCCCATCAGATAACTACTGCACCATGTATCTTTTGATCCACACAATATCACTGCATTTTATTTCTTTACTTTTTTTATTTTCAAAACTATGTAAATAATAATAATTCCAATTTTTTTACATCAATAAATTTTTTGGTTTAAATGATCTGTATTTTATGAATTTAAAAAGTTTAAAAAGTTTTTGGCATAATTCAAAGAGGGTTATAACTTTTATTAATTCTGAGGCTTTCAAAGATTGTAGAATCCACGTGAGTCCAGATGCTGCCATTGCTGTGTACCCTTCGCCATGCACTTAACATCAATGGTTTCAATGACGATTTTCTTTAGGGGCCATTGAGTCAAAAGTAGCTTCTATTGCAAAAATAAATGGCCCCAGGCCCTAACCTAATTTATTTAAAACTTATGCAGAATACCCAACATAAGTCATTAAATCCAAAAATTTATATTCTCTACTGATAATTTCACCCTCCCCACCAAACAAAATTAATCGGGCCCTAGCTCCATTTCCAATCAACTTCCACATGAGAAACAAAAGTTTGTTGATGTTAACTCATAACTTATAATAATTTCTTACTAGAGTAAAATATGACTTTTCACAAGAATGTAGTTTATATGTTAATATATTCTGTCTGACTGCATATTTTAAGAACTTTTTTGTACACCTTTATTTGTTATTTGATATACCTCTTAAAGAATTACAATTATTTTTACATTTTATATTTATATACAAATTTAGGGTTTATCTTCAAAAAGTTTTTTTTTATTAAAAATTTCATTTTCAAAACTCAGTTTTTGATTGGCAATATCTGGGCACAGATGATAAATTCAATTCACACTGATCATGATGTTAATATATGGACGATATATATGTTAATGTTAATATATGGATGATAAATTCAATTCACACCAATCATGCTGTTAATATATGGACGATAAATTCAATTCACACCAATCATGCTGTTAATATATGGATGATAAATTCAATTCACACTGATCATAATGTTAATATATGGTCAAAATACTTTTGTAGTGACTTCCTATTAATGGTCTAAAAAGGATACAAATACAAGCTTCAACCATATAGTCCAAATTGTGCTTGGAAAGACTTTGCTTCAACTGTTCTACTTAGCATTACTGACATCTTGAAATTCATTGTATAAAATCAACTACTCATCTTAAAATAATTTCATTTCCTTTGTAAAGATGCCATGGCAAAACAAACATGTTTTGGTGCTATACAATGGGATGTCATTATTACAAAAGACTTTGAAAATTTACAATCAAGCTGGAAAAAGTCCTATATCAATACCAGAATTTATCACAAGTTATAATCCCAAAACAAGACCTACAAAGACTACATTAACCAATTCATTTTCGACTTTCCAGATGAAGGTAAATATTACCATAAAAGGAAATATTGATAATCATAAGTATATCACAGAATCGCAAGAAAAAAAAGGCATGTTCATATGTTTTCATGTTAAAAATAATTGAATAATATCTACTGATTACAACATTTTTACAAAACAGACTTAAAAAATGTGCAATATTCAAACACTGCAGGAAACAGTCCTACCATAAGCAAGTCATATAATTGTAAAAAAATATATATGATCATATAATATTTTCAGGTTTAAAATTTTTAAAAATAATATTTACTGATTACAGCATGTTTTATTTGATAATAATAATAATAATAATAATAATAATAATAGTAATGCTAATAATAATAATAATAGTAGTAGTAGTAATGCCAGACTTCCCGAAAGTCATCGGTCCGTCGGACATGACCGACACATTTTTACCCGGACCGACAGTTTGTTAGTCGACATCAGACCGACTGTCCAGCAGTTTTCTCACACTGCACCGCTCGAGTAGTCGTTCTTGAATCTAGTTTGTTAAACAGATTTTCATTGGTTACAAGCTTTTGAGCGATCCAATCGCTATGCCTGTTATAAACAGTTATGCGGCTCACTGGTCATCATGGCATCATTGAAATATTACGACGGAGCGAAACCAGGGAAAAAAAGAAAACTATCTTATGAAGAATTGAAAGAAAAGAAAAAGGATTATGAAAAACATAGGGTTGAAAGAACCTTTAATGATAAATGGAAAGAAAACAGAGACTGGTTAATATTTGATGAAATAAAGCAAGTTATGCAGTGTGCCATGTGTCTCAGTTTCTATGGCGAGAAAGCAAGTTCTGATGAAAATTTGCGAAACACAAACGCGTTTATCGTCAGATGTACAAATTTTAGAATGTCAACAATAAATGATCATGAACTTTCCAAGTCCCACAAAAAAGCATCAGAGTTTGTTTCAGGCAGACAGAAAACTGCTCAGGAAAAACTAGGGTCAGAAGCCGGCAAAGCACTTAGGCAATTAAAGGCAGCTGAAAGAAGTAGATTAGTGTATTTGTTCAGAAATGCACATGCAGTAGCCAATAATAATCGTCCACTATCTGATTATACATGGCTGTGTGAAATTGACAAAGCTAAACAATTAGACATAGGCAGCACATATATTAATGACAAAGCAGCTGCAGATTTCATACACTGTATAGCACAGACAGAGAAGCAAAAAACTGTCAATCTTATAGAGTATAATCCATTTTTTGCCTTTATGATGGATGGAAGTACAGATATCTCAGGAGGTGAACAGGAGACCTTGGACATTGAGGATGACTGTTTAGACATCAAGATGAACTTGACAATTTTGATAAACTGATCATGTTTACAACAGACTATCAGTGAATTTAACTTAACTTTACTTGATTAACATGTGTTATTTACAATTAGAAAATAGAAAACAAAACACATTACAAAATACCTCAATTTTGTTATATTTTGTCGGTCTGACAGATTTTTTTCTCGGTCTGACAGATTTTCAGGTTTTGTCAGACCGAATGTCTGACACTTTTTTTTAGCTTTCGGGAAGTCTGTAATGCTAATAATAATAATAATAATAATAATAATAATAATAATAATAATAATAATAATATATGTTAGGAGTCCTTCATCAAAAAGCAAAAATCTAGAAGTTGTTAACCATGTCTTCTTACTTTTTTTAACAATAAAAGTGCTAAAACCTATGCAACAGAGTTGTCTCTCCATGGATGGAAGAATTGGCACTAAGTGCCATCCTTAATCAATTGCTACTACAGAGGAAATGCATGCTCTTCTAAGAATGTAACAGCTAGAAAGGATTAAGATTGTGTGCATATATTATGACAGAGTAAATATTATCACGAATCATATTGTACTAAAAAAAACTTGGTTTCTTCTTAAGTTATCTTTAATATGTTTGGAGAAAAGGTTAGAGATGGAAAGAGTTATGTCCCCTTTCAATTTAGTTGGTCCTGGCTCCAGTCTGCTAATGTATAGTTGTGATAAGCGATGTAAGGGTTAGCACCAATCAATATAGCAGCACAGATAATGGTGAAGTTGGTGTATGACCTAGTAATGTAGCCTGTTGTGCAGCTAATACAGGTCCCACTGTATTACAGCTAATATAGGTCCCACTGTATTACAGCTAATACAGGTCCCACTGTATTACAGCTAATATAGGTCCCACTGTATTACAGCTAATACAGGTCCCACTGGTCAAACTGAATCCTTAGGGATGAAAGGTCGTATAGATGGAAGATCGAAAATAACACATCAGTCTTCCACCCCACAACTTAAACAATGTAAGTCAAAAACCACTTTACTCCAAAAAAAGCCTCAAAAGATTTCACACAGTCTTGGGTAAACTCCTTGAGTTGATAACCCAAGAAATCCAGGATGAAAGAGTCTAAGCAGAAATATTTCTCCCACTGAGTGGTAAGAACTCCCTCCTATGATTGGCTCAGAACCTTTCACTTTTAAACCATTGGGAGGAAATATCCAATCAAGATATCAGTTACGAAAAAACTGATTTCTCTTGAATGACAGCCTGTTCTCAGCAATAATAGTGCTGCATGCTCCTATAATTCAGCTTCATCATCTCAGCAATATTTGTGGTACTGAGATTTTTTTTAGAAACTATGTCCCAAACATCAATGCATATAAGTTTCTTTTGAAGTGCTCATTTGTGTGTGTCTCTGTGTTTTGGATTTTTAACTGAGCTCTAACAATTACTCAGTCATATCACTATGATGTCTGTAGTATGGCAGTTTTTAGTGATGTCTAGCAACAAGGCATCCTGCCACAAACATGCATGTCCCACCCAGTAACATTATCCTGATACCAGGCCAACCAGTCCTAACATTAACCTCTTAATACTAAGCACCAAGTGAGGCAGTTATTAGTCCCATTTTTAAGAGTTTTGGTATGTTTCGGCCGGGGTTCGAAAATGCAACCTTCCACATCAAGGGTAGACATTCTAACCAATTAGGTCACCGGACTGGTTGATAACAGCAAGGACGCAGGTTCAGCACTCTGGTTTGGGATGGATGATATGCATGTGTTGTTGTTTTAGCTGATGTAGTGAAGGCAGAATTTTCATAGAAATCTCTGCCACTAGGTACAGGAGGATACTGATTCTTGATTTCTCCACCTGAGCAATCAAGAAGAGTCTACACATGGACTTCCTTGCTTTCTAATGACCCTTGAAATCTAAGATTTCTGAAAGACATTATACATCAAGGCCACTGTAATTCATGCACTAGGCATCAATTTCTCTGGCTTTAAGGTAAGAAACTCAATTGATGTAGGTTGGAATCTCTACATAAAGACGGCTACATGGTGTTGATAAAAAAAATCTGACTGCAGAAAAAGGGAGACCATTCCGTATAAATTTATCTAGACTGTGAGTATATACAGCCTGTCTAAAATGTGGCCAACAATGATCTAGCAGGAAAGAATCATCTGCAGGAGTGGCCCACTATGTGAAGAAACAAGAGGCAAAAATGTCCTGGGCTGAAATTCTAAGTCAGTGGAATACACCATAAATATGAGCATTAGACCATTATGGCATCTGAACATGTTAGCCAAGAGAGAACAAATTAATAATTTGTCTGAGCTTGCCATTAGCCTTCAGGACAAAGAAAAGCCAAGAACAAACTCACAGAGTTGTGATGAATGATTCAACCGCCCTCTCCATAACAGAGTTCATACCTAATGCTTTGTCTGCCTCGTACAAATCTCTTGCGATGTCCATAAAAAGAGAAGGAAGGAGGATCAAGGAACATATTTTGTGGCACTCTACGATAGATTTTATTCCAATCAGAAGTAAATTTCTGAATTCTTCCTCCATCCCCAACCCCAGCACAAGTATAGCATCATTTTTTTGTGCAGCATTCCCCCAATATTGGAAAACAAAACATTCTAGGATCTTTACCAGATTCTTTCCTGGATGCAACAGATTTTGTCAAGGTTCGTTTATAATAAATTCATTAAAAAGCTGTGTCTATTTTGAGACTCCCTCATAATATCTGCATTAAAAATATTACTAAACTTCAAGATGTATCAATTTTTAAGTCATATCAATGTTGTTGTTGTAGGGTTTAACACCATTTTTCAGCACACAATAGGCTATACATGGCAGCCAGTATTAATGGAGGAGAAAGAACCCGGAAAAATCCCTAGAAAGAATCACCAACCCATGAGAAGCTACCGGCAAGCTTTCTCACATACCCACATTGGCCGAATCTTAGACTTGAACCCACGCAGACAGAGGTGAGATAGCAGTGATCCATAATAGAGAACACTTTAGACCACTCAGCCTATCGATGTCTGCAGTGTGGCAGTTTATAGTGATGTCTAGCACTAGAGCATCTTGCCCCAGACATGTAGCATCATGTCCCACCCAGTCACATTATCCTGATACCAGGCCATCCAGTTCTAACACTAACCTCTTAATGCTGAGTACCTACCAAGGCAGCTGTAAGTAGGGGTTCAAACCCACAACCTCCTGCATCTGAGGCAGATGCTCTAACCAATTGGCCACCAGTTTGGTCCATAAAAATGTGTATAATGTTAATTCACAGAATAAACATGTTAACTTTTAACCTGCCCATGTTAGGATGAAGAACAGCCTTTAGAAACGGTACATTTTAATTACTGACAAAAAGCCCTAACAACAAACCTATTGTTAAAATTTTATGGTCTTTAACTAAATAAAGAAGTGAATCTAAAAGCTTTAGTAAAATTAACAAATAGTTTATTTCTTTTAATTTACTGAATGAAAATGTAAGAACTTATATAGTATTGTGAATTAAATCCTAAACAATCAAAGTTCAACGACTTTGAAGGTTTCAAATGAATTCCAATTTTGAATGTGATGATGCACCAATGCTCTTGATGTATTATGGAAAGAGTATTCCATAACTGACGTACACTAGATGGGAAGCAATGCTGAGCTTCATTCAGTGCTTGTTAAGGGTAGAAAATGCACACATAGTTTTGAAGGAGCATGTCTTCATCTACTCTGCACAGTTAATTTTCATGTGGTATGAGAAAGAGTATAGGTGATTTTTCTGAGCTTATGTCTCGTTGGTGGCTTAATGTCTACTTTCAATGTTATCTATGTACTGTATAATCATTGTCAAGGACACCCAGATCATGGGATCTTGAAATGAAAATTGTCCCAACAATCCGTAGATTTCTATGTAACGTTCACCACACTGGTGAGATGGATGGTGTTGACAGTTACTATTGATAATGATGCTTAACACTGTGTTTCGAATGCAAACTACTAAAAAGTAAGAAAAGAGTTATTACAATATATTTTTTATTAACTTTAGATATCAAAACTATAGAAATTTAGCTTCATTATTTTCTTTTACATTTACTGACATCATACAATGCAGATGTGTTGTATGCCTTAATGTTTTACTACAGTTGCATACTGTTGTATCCCTTAATGTTGTACTAGTGATATACTTTTGGATCAATTAATGTTGCACTACATTGATATACTGTTGTATGCCTTAATGTTGTACTACACTGATGTATTGTTGTATGTCTTAAAGTTGTACTACACTGATATACTGTTGCATGCCATAATATACAGAAGTGATATACTGTTGCATGCCTTAATTTACAAATGTGATATACTGTTTTATGAAATAATATACAGAAGCGATACTGTTGTATGTCTTAAATGTACAGAAGTGATATACTGTTGCATACCTTAATGTACAGAAGTGATATAATGTTGTATGCCTTAATGTACAGAAGTGATATAATTTTGTATGCCTTAATGTACAAAAGATATAATGTTGTATACCTTAATGTACAGACGTGATATACTGTTGTATGCCTTAATGTACAAATGTGATATATACTGTTGTATACCATAATGTACACAAGTGATATCATTTTGTATGCCTTAATGTACAAAAGCGATATAATGTTGTATGCCTTAATGTACAGAAGTGATATAATGCTGTATGCCTTATGTACAAAAGAGATATGATGTTGTATATCTTAATGTACAGAAGTGATATAATGTTGTATGCCTTAATGTATAAGTAACTGTTACATGCCTTAATGTACAGAAGTGATATAACGTTGTATGCCTTAATGTACATAAGTGATATATTGTTGTATGCCTTAATGTACAGAAGTGATATACTGTTGTATGCCTTAATGTACAAAAGTGATATGATGTTGTATGCCTTAATGTACAGAAGTGATATACTGTTGTATGCCTTAATGTACAGAAGTGATATAATGTTGTATGCCTTATGGTACAAAAGTGATATTGTATGCCTTAATATACAGAAGTGATATACTGTTGTATACCTTAATGTACAGATGTAATATACTGTTGTATACCTTAATGTACAGATGTGATATACTGTTGCATACCTTAATGTACAGATGTGATATAATGTTGTATGCCTTAATGTACAGATGTGATATACTGTTGTATGCCTTAATGTACAGATGTGATATACTGTTGTATACCTTAATGTACAGATGTGATATACTGTTGTATACCTTAATGTACAGATGTGATATAATGTTGTATGCCTTAATGTACAATTGACTGATGTATGCCTTAATGTACAAGTGACTGTTGTATACCTTAATGTACAGATGTGATATAATGTTGTATGCCTTAATGTACAAGTGACTGTTGTATGCCTTAAAGCACAAAAGTGACATACTGATGTAAACAAAATATTTCAACTTATACATAACCTATAGGTAACAGCTTCCGATTTCACTTGAGCTTTTCCATTTACTCAAATCAGGCCACTGCTATGGGCTAAAATCTCTTAACCCAAAGTAGAAAAGGCACATAATGAGAATCTTTGAAGAGCTTTTGATCAATATATAGTACATAACTATTCAATGGCTTTACTGTCTGTGGAAGGAGCTAGGCAGGTTTTAAATTAGCCAAAATTTGGCTAAGGATTCCTGTTGCCATACTCAGTGAGGCTGGTACACAACTAATGTCCTTTTAGCTCAATTTGGCTAATTCCTACAAAGCTGTTCTTCACACTCTTAAGTTGAAACCAAATCTTGGCTAAATGAATTCTTAGCCAAAATTTGGCTAAGGATTCCTGTTGCCATACTCAGTGAGGCTGGTACACAACTAAAATGTCCTTTTAGCCCAATTTGGCTAATTCCTACAAAGCTGTTCTTCACACTCTTAGGCTGAAACCAAATCTTGGCTAAATGAATGCTTAGCCAAAATTTGGCTAAGGATTCCTGTTGCCATACTCAGTGAGGCTGGTACACAACTAATGTCCTTTTAGCCCAATTTGGCTAATTCCTACAAAGCTGTTGTTCACACTTTTAGGTTGAAACCAAATCTTGGCTAAATGAATGCTTAGCCAAAATTTGGCTAACTGCAATATTGTCCCTTTCCATAATGTACTGTATGACTTTTAGGCAAAGACCAAATTTTGAATAAATGTATCCTTAGCCAAAATTTGGCTAGTGTGAACAACAGCATTTAGTACAAGCTGCATGTATGGCTGTTATAATCAAAAAGTGTAAAAGCAATTAATTAGCAACATTTGGCTATTCACCTCAATGTCTCATACCATAATGTACATTTATGACCTCTAGGCAAAAACCAATGTTTTGGAGAAATATGTTTTGCAAATGGATGATCAGCCGGCATTTGGAGAAATTAAAATAAAAGCATGGAAAATGGAAAAATAATCTTTCCTTCTTTCAGAACAAGTGTTTATACAGTAGACTCATGCTGTATGGCACCCTTTTATTTGCAAATGGAGTAGCACTCAAAACCTAGTTTAGTGGCCACCTACTTCAAAACTCCATCCTTTCCTTGCTCTAGTTTCTATCAAGTTTGCCTTGCAGATGTTGACCACCTGATCAATGACCACTGTTTTTCTCCCATGGATCCTTGTGTACTGTGCAAGTGATTATCTAAGCATGTTTCTTTCCTCATCATGGGACTAATCAGTCACACTTAATACAAAATATTTGCAATCTCAACTGCCTAACTGATTTCAACAACTGTCTATAATTACATGTATATGGTTCAGTTAATTGCAATCTTGCAATGTATTTTATTTTCCTTATATGTTATCAATCCTTCTAAATATCCATCTTCTTATATTTACTTGACCAACTATTATTTCTGCTCTTTCTCTCTATCTGCTGCCATCCTCTCACATTTCCTCTCTCATTATATTGTTTCATGCCTATATCTTAAATCCTTGCACATTGCACTGATACAGCATATAAGGTCATCTGTTGGGCTACTAATGTTACATGTAATTTGAAAATGTACATAATTGAGCATAGAACATAGAGTACAACATTCAAATTTAATGAATGGGAGACTACCAAACCATCCCAGTGATTCTTATAAGGTTAGAGAATCAGAATAGTCTAGTAAATACACCTTTACTGAGCTGTAATCCCAAGGAAATAAATAGAGAATCAAAATAATAATACAGTAAAACCTGTCTTGATACCACTGTTATGAGAGACCATAATTTCCATACACAGACTTATTGATTATGTAGGATTATGACCTGTTTTGAGAGACCATTTCGTTTGGCAGAAGGGGTGGTCTTTGAAAACATGTTCTACTGTACCACAATGCTTTTAAATACCCAAATTTGTAATGATAATATCACATGGCATTTAGAAATTCTTATTATAAATGTAAATTTAGAACTAGTCTTTCTGAAATGTATTATATCAATCTGTGCTTGGTCAAATTTTGCCATAAAATGATGTCATGACATTACTTGTGGAACTTTAAAATTTAGTACGCTTTGGCCAATGTGTTTCCTGTAAGGAATAGCTTAATTGGCTTTGACATTCAGTGAACCATAAACATTTTCAGCACAAAAATAAAGTTCAGCTAAAATATATAATCTCTTCAACCATCAAATTGTCTATGCAATAAGAATGTAAATGAATAAATGAAACGCTTGTAATTGGTACTATGTCTTTATTTGAATATTTCATAAAAAGAGATGGGAAGCACATATTGGATTATGTTAATTAGGTCAGATAGAGTATTAAAAAGCATATTATCAAGTATATATCCTGGTAATCTAATTATTTTTAAATCTGACATCATATAAGACAAGTGACTGAAGCTTTAAATATAACAGTAAACACAGACATAAGGTTTTTTGTTTCAAGTTCAAATGCACATATTAATAATTGTGTAAAACTTTACTCAGGCTCTGTATGTCTTTGAACTCTCTGCAGAGTCTGTTTTGAGTAATTAAGGTATGGTTGCCATCAACAATATCAATGATACCTTCAGACTTGAAATTCAATTCTAATGTGTCATCACCAACATCTACAGTTCCAATTGTAGGAGGAAATTCCTTGACGTTTCCATTTTGTACCAGAACTTTTGCATTGATATACAACCTGCAGACATAATTATGATCAATGCTTCTGACAGCAGTTTTGCTTGATGAACAATGCAGGGTCTGTATATCAACCTCAAATGTTCCAAGAAACTTTGTCTGAGCTGCATGCATGAAAACATTCTGCTCATTCTGAAAAACATAATCACATTGGAGATAATGAAAATCATAATCACACTGCAGATAATAAAAAACATGCTAAGCAATCATAACTTGATTAAAATGCCTTCTTGGTATTTTGAAAGAAACTCAAATTCCTACCAATGGAAAACATTATAAAGCTTTTCAGAGAAGCATTTACTGTAGTCAATACATCAATTATCCTGATACCAGGCCAATGAATTCTACCACTAATGTCTTAATGCTGGGCAATATCAATGCAGCTGTTAGTATCATTGTTATAAGTCTTTGGTATAACTCAGCAAGGGTTCAAAACCACAACCTCCCACATCCAAGGCAGATGCTCTAACCACAAGGCCACTGGTTCAGTTGGAACTCCAATGCTAACAAGAATGTTAGCTTGTAACAAAGCATGTCGGATAAATTTGTTGAAAGTTTCATTGTGATTTTGTCACACAGGGGTAATCTCTGTACTAGAACTTTAATACAATTTTAATGCAAACCGCATAATAACTTAAATAAGTTAACAAGATCAGACTGAAATAAAAGCCACAAATAGATTTTGAAAAATTTGGAACTTGTTTTCATGGCAACCAGAAAAATATTTATCAATGTTTATAAAGTTAAAAATATTAGCAAAATATGATACTCTTATTGATGTACAGATGAGTTAAGCTATTGGTGGATGGAACCGATTTTATATTCCAGACTTTTAAGTGGGTTTGATACTTATAGAGATCAGGTTTGGAAGACTCTTGAGTTCATTGTGACTACTTTCCTTTATAATTACAGAAATCAAATGTAAAGACACTGTATTTACTGATGAAAAAGCATATTACCTTCAAAAATGTGCTCAGACTTTCACAGAAATATGTGACACTGCTGCAGTCCAACTGTTTGTAAAACAGCGTAGTACTCATGACATGATATGTCCAAAGCAATTCCACTGTAAATCCAGCACCTCCCAATACACTATAAAAAGATAAAGGCACATAAGAGCCAATTTATAATTTTTTTGTTTGTTTGCATACTGACAATAAAATCCACAAAAAGCATATACACAAAGTATTCCATATTAACAATCCTTTATTTTCCACTGAATTATAAAAATAAATATAACACAGGTATTATAAATGCTGCATAAAATCAAATTATGGCAACATGGAAAATGCATGTTAATACTGGTTTTTAATACAATTTTGACTGAGTCATATTTTTCTGCACATGTTCTCTATATATTCTCAGGAATCAATGACCTACTGATAATCACACACTAAGTAGTTATTGAATTAACTACTTGCAGATTGGATCAATTACAGTTCAGTTTTGCTTGCCACACATTTTAGTTTCCAAAAATGCACACCTTGAAAACTGTTATTACAGATCTTAATTGTATACAATTTATTAATAAACTGATGTAAAATGGTCAGTTTGTGTCCATATACATTTGTGACAAAGCTTTCCCAAATTATAAATGTATCCACCATCAAGTCCACCATTAACTCTTATTCATTATTCTGTTTCCAACTAATACATCAATATAAAGGAAAACATTAAAAAAAATAAAAAAATTTGATCTATATTTTTATTACTTAAATTTCATTATCTGTTATAAATAATTATTCTTCATTACTGGCACTTTTGCTATCAGGTTCCAAATAAAAATTATATCATTGATGAAATGTAAAAATGTATAATTCAATGGAATTTGGAGACATGCTAATGGCTCAACCCATGAAAAGAGGTGTGCAGCTTGTTCACATCAAGTATACAATATAATATACATGTACTGATCATAAATTGTCTAGTTCAAACTGTTTTAATGTATGGACCATTTTAAACAAGAGAGTTTGCAATGTATATGAGCAAAAGAGAATTTAATATGCTTTTGTTAATTACCTTTATACATGTTTCATCACTAGTCCACATTCTTCAACTGTTCCAAACTTGTAATTTATATCTGGATCTGTAAGAAAAGATATAATAGCATCTTCAATTCTAAACTTATACATACACCATCTGAAACCAACTTCTCTTAAATCACCCTCTCTTAATCTCTTTCAAGCATATATTTCATGTGATAAATCAGGAGATTGACTGTTAAAACTAGAATATTGACAATTCTGCAAAGTCCAACTAAAATGAACATGATTTATTTTAAGTCAAATTTAAAACCAAAGACTTTTTTAACCTGACATGCATAACTTTTATATTTTTATGTTTGTCAAAATGTTCCTTGTACAAATCTGATTTCATAATTAATTGTGTTGTATGGTCACATTTGAGATGAGAAATTTGAATACACTATATTATATTGATGTGAATGACAGATGAAGTTTTTGACAAACACATAATGTTGGCAACTGATAATCAATTATAGAATATTTAAATCTTCTAATACTAGTATTAAATTAGTTTTGATTAGTGTTTCTATTTTTGTACATGTGTATCAAAAATTAATTATCTTAACAATGTGAACTTCAAAGGTGATCATGTTCACACAATATTTGGAGGGTGTGTGTGTGACTATCAATATAGGTCTCACCAACTAAGACTGTTATAACTTGACTCTTTGGAATGTACCTAGTCACAGTCAGCAAGTGAACAGCAGCTTGATTCTCTAGTGAACAGTGGTGTAATTAATTTCAGAGATTGGATTCTCAGTTACTACTCAGCAATGAATGAATTTGAATTCTGAATTTTATTTTTCTGGCTCACAAAATTGCATATTGGTGTAAAAATATATGATACATCTATATATATGAGATTTGGTCAAAAACTTAATAATATGGTTTGAAAAAGTATTCAGCAGAGATTAGAACTGCTGCATACAACCTGTCAATAAATAATAACATAATATAACTGTTTTTGGTCCACAAAATTCAATAACATTACACAATATTTTTCTATCTCCCTTTCTAGAATCTGGAGAAGAAAAAAAACATTTTGGTAATATTGTCTGGTAAAATATAGAAATATACTTACATTTTACTTTTACATAAGTATCAATATCTGTGTCATTAAGATTTATGTAAATCTTTCCTTGTCTGCTGAGTCAAAGACCATGTGCTGAGGGAGAGCAGATCCTTAGTGTAGATATCCCAGCTATCAGACCCTACAAAAAAATGAGATATTTTATGTGTCAATTAATAACAGCATTAGGAATGTTACTTTCTCTTTACAGTACAATTAACATTATTATTATTATTATTATTATTATTATTATTATTATTAGAAGAAGAAGAAGAAGAAGAAGAAGAAAAAATGAATAAAAACATACTTAATACATAACCTTGTCAGTTTCTTGGAAAAAACCTGAACATTTTACTAACATATTGTGGATTTTTAAATCAATTAGAAATGTATTTAAGGAGCTGAAACAGCTTATTACAGTACAAAAAATGCTGGCTGGTTGTTAGATTGTTGCATTGTTTCCTTGTGTATCTATCCTGAACTAATTATTATTATTTACTGAAAATTAAATCTTTCATTGAAATTTCAAAATGAAAGATATGCTTTCTTTAATTTGCTTGTTTATATGACACAGTATACAGAAACAAATCTTTATTTTAAAATTGTTTCAGGTAGAAATATAGTTCAGTAATTTCTATTTTCTGTGTAAAGGCTTTTAATCATGAAGTGTCTCAATTGATATATTTTAAGAAATTCTGTTGTATATAGCGTTCATTAAAAACAATATTAACTGTACTTACTCTCTCCTGTCACACCAGCCTCTACTGTTTCATGCCCCTTCTCTGTTTCATCTTCTTCATGAAAATCATAAACTGACGACATTCTTAAACTGTGTTACTTCCTGGCTCAAGTGTGTGCTACTACTGGCATTTCTAGGTGGGCATACAATATTTAACCTCTCAAAGACATGCATTAGTCCAATGTCTGTATAGAACTTCTGACCTTTGATCTTGGAGTTGGATCACATGGCTTATTAGTCTGGTCTTTGATATTAATGGCCATGAACAGGAGCTGTTGAAGCTATGCTGATTGGATTATCAGTGATGATTTGTTGGATGATGTCTTGCTTTGTGCAAGATAAACAAATTATATAATACTGAAATGCCCATAGTCAAAGTGCTGATCTCACAATTTGCACAAATTATAACCATGTACAAATCATTGTTTTTAAAATCCTTTAATTATAATGCAACATCAATCTAAAAAATTGTAGCTTATTCCACTTTCCTTTTCTTAACCAGCAATTTTTATAGACAGTGTAACATCTAGATCTTCCACCCCAACCCCCTAATTATTTATTTCCACCTCCCTTACAACTCATTAGTTTCCCCCTCTAGTTCTAACTTCTACTCCCTTGCCTAAAGTAATTAATTTCTGTTCAATCATGAACACTTTGGTAATAAGCTGAATGCAACATCAATCTAAAAAATTGTAGCTTATTCCACTTTCCTTTTCTTAACCAGCAATTTTTATAGACAGTGTAACATCTAGATCTTCCACCCCAACCCCCTAATTATTTATTTTCACCTCCCTTACAACTCATTAGTTTCCCCCTCTAGTTCTAACTTCTACTCCCTTGCCTAAAGTAATTAATTTCTTTTCAATCATGAACACTTTGGTAATAAGCTGAATGCAACATGTATATAAGTAATGAGTCTGCTAGCAATTGGAAATGGGGTAGATTCAGCTATCACATTCTTTTCCCCATTCAACCAATTCATTTATTTTTATTAATGCGCCCTTTGGTAATACACTTAAAGCATACAAGTGAGATACCACAACATAATGGATCCTTTAACAAATGGGGTGGGGGGGGCAGATCTATCTAGCTGATTTTCCCCCCACTATTATGAATTAGTTCCGTATACATAATCTATTTAGTATTAAACATATGGAAATACCATGCATGTAACAGGTCATACAATATATTCAGCATGGGGGTACATAATCAATTAGCTGATTATTTCTCCTAACTGCAATTAGTTTCTTTTCCATTTCCACATTTGATATATAATGCAGGTATATGTTTACTTTACAAAATCTCATATATGGATGATTTCAAATGAACCTTTACAGTTAAAAGACGTTACAATTTCGGACTAATAGATTTTCAACAGTCACTTGCATAGTATAAGACACAACTGTTAAAGAATCTTCCTGGTTCTTCTTAGCAAACTTACAATGCATTAAAATGGGGACCATTCTGATGACCTAAGTGGTTAGAGCATCCACTTGTGATGTGAGAGGTTGTGGGTCAAACCCCAGGTGAGTTATATCAAAGACTTATTTATACAAATGGTGCTAGCATCTGCCTCACTTGGTGCTCACCATTAAGAGATTAGTTCTGAGAATGGTTGGCTTGGTGCCAGGATAATGTGACTGGGTGGGACATGATGTTACATGTCTGCAGGGCTATGCATGAGTGGTGTACATCACTTTAAGCTAAATATAAAAATCCAAAATACACACACACACACACACACACACACATGGTCATTTGCAAGTTTTTGTAAAAACAAAATCTAGAGTGAAAGTGTCCAAGGAAAAATATGATGGGTATCTCAACAAATACCGGTAATACTGGGTAACTCCTTTGGAATTGGATCAACATATACTATACAAATAAATGTCAGTAGAGATCAGTGATGTTGCACTCAAAATCTTGGCATCTTCTGCCCACACATTATTTGTTTACTTATTCCTGTCCTGTAAATACTTATTTACATTGTTTTTGTGGTAATTTCTAAGTGATTTAGTAATCATTGTGGAGCACATGTCTGACAATACTATTTCAGGAAATTTTGAAGCTGTCTTTGCTTGTAGCTTAAAACATACAATTACCCTCACCTCATACAATTTGCATTGGATGAAAGAAGTGAGAAGAGAGAGAGAGAGATTAAGCAATAGAGAAAGGCTGATATAGGAAGAAGAGCGTAAGACAGATGAGAACCATAAAAACAGAGTGGAAGTGAGAGGAAGACAGAAAAGAAAAAGAGGAATACAGAAAAAAGAAACATAAAGACAAAGACGAGAGAGAGAGGAAGAAAGATACAAGAAAATAAATAGAGAAATAAGATAAAGGGCAGTTTTATGAAGGAAAGAGAGGCGTAAAGAGAGAGAGAGAGAGAGAGAGAGAGAGAGAGAGAGAGAGAGGGCAAGAGAAAGAGAGGGAGGGAGTGAGGGTGTCAGGGCTGATTATTTTCCTGCAGGAAGAAAATCACCTGGCTAAATTGTTACCAAGGAAATTGTTAGGAGGGGAGGGGATTAGGTCTTTATGATACAGGCAAGACTTGTGTATAATGAACACCATCTTGTCATCCAACATGTATAAAATCATGGATATTTTGAGACCTTTTTCAATAAAACCACGATGTTAAAGTGCCTAAACTGTCAAATCAAATATGGTTATCCTATTTTTAAAGCACCATTAGTGTCCCATTTTTATAGCATATTAGTACTATTTTTTTATCATTCTAAAATGTTGGGTGCAGTCAAATTTGGAGGCATGTCTTATAGTGTTACTTAACCATGGGATATTATGTGACACTGATTAAGTCCCCTCTATGCAGTACTATATGGCATCAAAAATCATTTCTGCTTCCACACATAAACTGTGCAATATGTTACCAATTAGAAAAATATGTAACCCATCCAAGAATTGGGAAAAACATAATATTCCTTTGAATAATTATGTTGATGATTGGGTTAACAAATCTTATCATAAGCGACTGAGAACAAATTGCAGATGATTAAATAAAAATTAAATGTGTTTAATGTATCTAAAAATAGAAAATATAAAAGCTGAAATAATGTTCGAATATGAAAAATCTACAACTTTAAGACATATTGTTCTCTTTAGATTACTGTCTTTAAGACATTATTATCTCTCTATCCTATGGGCTTTGATGTAATTAATATAAAGATATTTATAGCAGTGCATAAACTTATCAATGTTTTATTAATTAATACACAATCAAAACCATGCCTATGTATGCCATCTTTTATTGTGCTATTTTATTATCAATGAAATAATGATATGTACTAGAATTTATCATATATATATATATATATATATATATATATATATATATATATATATATATATGACTTGTCTACTTTCATTCCGTAGACGTTGTTTTTTTGTTTTTGTACTATTCCCATGCAACGCCAGCAGTTGGTCGCCAGCAGTTGGTCGGATCCAACCCATGACTTCTTCACAGTTAATTATAAATGTTCATAACTTTACAGAGAATAGTTGTTAACATTAGTACATAGTATTATATTCTAATTCTGAACTCATTACAGAATATAAGCTATGAGAAAGAGAGAGAGCCGAAGAAAAGTAAATTTATTGTAAGAATTTCCACTTATATACATATATGAACCAATACATATATGCACATTAAGCATTCACTCATGACAAGTTTTATAAAGTAACTATGGTTGTTATTCATTTGAAAGCAATTCAATTCTGCTATTATTTTAAATACGTATTTTCCCTTAATAGCAATCTTTGAAAATTAAACAATTACCATTGTAATAAGAGTTTCTGACACTAGGAAGAAATCTAACCTTGCCCGCTTGATAGGTTTATTCTTTCTCCAAGTGGATCTTTTTGAATCTATATTATTTTCTCATCAGAAATAAATTTGAATACATTCATCATAAACATCAATTAGGACAATCAATGTTCATAAGTTTGAACGTGTAATTTTGAACTGAAGTATCTAAAACTATATTGTTGCTGTTTGCATCTACTTTGCGTCTGTGTATAGGCAACTTAAAGTTATTGCTCAATACAATAGCTTCTCCCCTTGAATCTGAATGCAAAAGAAATTATATATTGGTAACCCCAAGATGATCTAATATGTCTCCTGTCATTTAGTAAAATGTGTATCTTGCAATAGATATATTGAGTATTCCTCATTTTCTTCAGGTAATTCATTACATCTCCAACCCATAGCAATATGACAGGATAGATTTTTCACAAGGCAGTTCTTTTATATAAATGTCTACATGTAACTGCACTAGAATATCTTCAAGACTTGTTCAGGCCTTTTTCACCAAAATACCAATTGGGAATAATATCACATGGAAAACTTCTACTACCAAAACCAATAACAGAGCAATTCAAAAAGAGTTTTCAATATTCTGGTACAGTTGTATGGAATAAATATTAGAGTACTTAAAACAAGATATCATGAGCATGCATGTGTTTATTATAGATGATGATCATACCTATATTTATAGGCATTTCCTTAATGACAGCTTCTGTGTAGACTGTGACACTAATTATTGTTTGTTTTGTTTTGTATGGTTTAACGCCAATTTTAAGCACAATATAGGCTATACATGGCGGCCAGTATTAATGGTAGAGGAAGAACCCGGAAACCCCCCGGAAAGAACCACCGACCCACGAGAAGCTACAGGCAAGCTTACTCACATAACTACATTAGCCAAATCTTAGACCTGAACACACGCAGACAGAGGTGAGATGGCAGTGATCCGTAACAGACAGCGCTTTAGACCACTAGGCCACTCTGGGCCCCTCACTAATTATTGTTATCTTCATATAATGTGCATTTTCATACTCTCCTTAAGAGGGCCTCAAGAGAGAATAGTCCTTTACTAATGAGTCACCCTCTATAAATAAAGCATTATTATTATTATTATTATTATTATTATTATAATAGGGACCTTGTATGTACGCTCATGGTACTGGATCCCTATATTTTGTTAGGATGTTAAATAAATATTTGTAACTCAGATATTTGGCTAATTGCACAGGTGGCTTACACATTATTGGTTGTTAGGCTGTCCATTAGTACAACTGGACTGAATTTGATGCATGAGCGCGTGCTTGGCTCTTCGCCTCCCTTGCTGCCTGCACGCCCAATAACTATGCAGATACAGGCGATATGAGAAAACTATTTTTCTCTCGCTTTTCCTTACTGCTATTGCAGAGGTAGGCACATCCAATGAATACTTACAGCATGGGTGGGTGTGTGTGGGTTCTATTCCTACCCACCCCCCAGGCCTTACATTCACCCAGAGGCAGTTCAATAATTGCCCCGTGGTGACGGCCTAATTAAATAAGTGCTTCTATATAAGCACATAAACGCCTGCAGGGTGCGCGGCACCATTCCCACCCTCAGGATAAATTAAATAACTCCCCATTGGGAGATAAAACAGTGACAAGAGCCGCAAGGACGAATCACTTAAAATCCATCATACTTACTTACTTACTTGCTACCAGAGAAGTTCAACTGACAAGTCCAAAGTGTGAAGAGAACTTCTTGGAACAACTTGGAATGAATTGCTAAATGAAATTAGACACAAAGACACTGTAATCCCTTTTAAGAGTCTCTTAAAACTATGAAAAACATTTCAACTGCAAAAGCAAACTTAAAGACTTAATGTTGTTTCCTACCTTAAATATTTTCAGCATGTTTTTTTTGTTTTATAGTTTCATGTGGTTTTTTTTGTAGTCAAATCATTATAGATGTTGTAAAATGCTTAGAGCTTCTAAAGATTAGGTGCTATACAAAGTCCTCATTATTATTATTATTATTATTAGTAGTAGTAGTAGTAGTATTTATTCTATGGGTGAGTCTATTTCCCACCAAAATCACTATTATGTACATAGAAAAACCACTTGTTAAATCCATGTGAAAGGCAATTGTGTAGCATTCATTTAGCCAAGATTTGGTTTCAACCAAAGAGTGTGAAGAACAGCTTTGTAGGAATTAGCCAAATTGGGCTAAAAGGACATTAGTGGTGTACCAGCCTCACTGAGTATGGCAACAGGAATCCTTAGCCAAATTTTGGCTAAGCATTCATTTAGCCAAGATTTGGTTTCAGCCTATTTTGTGAAGAACAGCTTTGTAGGAATTAGCCAAATTGGGCTAAAAGGACATTAGTTGTGTACCAGCCTCACTTAGTATGGCAACAGGAATCCTTAGCCAAATTTTGGCTAATTTAAAACCTGCCTAGCTCCTTCCACAGACAGTAAAGCCATTGAATTGTTATGTACTATATATTGATCAAAAGCTCTTCAAAGATTCTCATTATGTGCCTTTTCTACTTTGGGTTAAGAGATTTTAGCCCATAGCAGAGGCCTGATTTGAGTAAATGGAAAAGCTCAAGTGAAATCGGAAGCTGTTAGGTATAGCTTAAAAAGTATTAATCATTTTAATTACTAACTTACTGTGTCATGAGATGTTGAATAAGTCATTGACTTCTGTATGGCCACTCTGAAATATATAAAACAGAATATCTTTTAACTTTTCATATCCATGAAAAACATCTTTCTAAAAATAAAAAAAGTAAACATTGTTTTATTCACAGTTAATTCTCAATTTCACAATTAACTTTAATCTCAATGGAGATTTCACAATTATCTTTAACACTTTAATTTTAATGGAGATTTTACATCTTTAATTAAAACTTTAATCTCAATGGAGATTTCACAATTATCTTTAATTAACACTTCAATATCAATGGAGATTTCACAATCATTTTTAACGTTAATCTCAATGGAAATTTCACAATCATTTTTAACACGTTAATCTCAATGTAGATTTCACAATCATTTTTAACATGTTAATCTCAATGGAAATTTCACAATCATTTTTAACACGTTAATCTCAATGGAAATTTCACAATCATTTTTAACATGTTAATCTCAATGGAAATTTCACAATCATTTTTAACACGTTAATCTCAATGGAAATTTCACAATCATTTTTAACATGTTAATCTCAATGGAGAATTTAACATTTTCTTTAATTCACCCATTAATTTCAATGGAGATTTCACAATTATCTTTAATTAACACTTCAATATCAATGGAGATTTCACAACTATCTTTATTTGACACTTCAATATCAATGGAGACATCACAATTATCTTTAACACTTTAATCCCAAAAAAGATTTCACAATTATCTTAACACTTTAATCTCAATGGAGAATTTACAGTTATCTTTTAATTAACACTTTAATCTCAATGGAGATTTCACAATTATCTTTAATTTAAAACTGATGATGGGGTGTAAAATGTAACAAAAAGACATATAAATCCTACAGCATAAATTTATATAACATTAGGTCATTTATACTGTATGAAACTGTACAGAAAAAATATTACTGTAAAATTCAAAGTTATGTATTACTTTCTTTAACAACAGTACATATTTTGTGTATACTTTTAGCACAGATGTATGATTATTCATACATGCCAACCCCTGACACGGAAAAGGCGTAATCCACAAATAACATGTAAAATTTTTAAAAAACAATGATTTATCTGCCCCTCTTATCTTTTAACGTGCTTTACTGCTTAAAGTTTTCATATGTAGCAGTTTTAGTATTACACACACACATCGACTAGAATCCATCTGAAGACTTTTAGCACTATTCAAAGTCTTTTCACATGGCCTGAAATAGATCTCGCGTGATGCTGCACTCGTGTCTTCATATTTAGGATTCTGATATATTATTTTTTGTTTAGTTTATTTTTTTACTCTTTTCTAATCCGTCTGTGAAATTATTTTGAAAGGAGATATTTTGCTCCCATATACGCATTGACTAAAATAAAATATACTTTTTAGCACCAATTACCTTTAGACTGGTTCTGCACTAATAATAAATTAGAGCAATGAATATGTGCATAAAGATTAAAATGAGAAAACCATTATGCTCTCTCCTCACTAAGCCATACAGCTGCTATAAACAGAATACGAGGTCAAAAGTTTGAAAGCAGAACCAGGATGTTTCTTGGTAATATGATAGTTGTCATAAATAGAACAGGATACTATTAGGAAAGTGGACTTGCATGCACAAAGCATACTCTTATATTGTAGTTACGTAGAAACCGTCTTTTCTAAAATACAGTCTGTGGGATTAATGGAAAGTTAATAAAAACGAGAAAACAAATAATTGATTTTATGGAGAAGGTGGATATACCGAAAAAGTGTAATCCATATACGTTTATGCACAAGGCGTTATTTAGCGGAAAAAAGCATAATCATTATGCCAAAAGCATAATTGTTGGCATGTATGGTTATCCTATGTTTAAATAATTAGCACACATGAATGATATCCTATATGTTTGAACTTTATAACACACATGAATGTTATCCCATGTTTATGCTGTAGCACACATGCATGATATATTATGTTATTACTTTAGCACACATACATGATATGTTTCAACTTTAGAACACATGCATGATATCTTATATGTTTCAACTTTAGCACACAGGAATGATATCTTATATGTTTATACCTTAGCACACATGCATGATATTATATAATTTATAATTTAATACACATGCATGATATCCTATAGTTTGAATTTTAGCACACATGAATGATATCATGTTTACACTTTAGGACACATACAAGATATCCTATCTGTTCATACCAAGGCACACATGCATGATATCCAATAATTTATTCTTTAGCACACATACAAGATATCCTATGTTTATACTGTCGCACACATGCATGATATCTTATGTTTATACTGTAGAACACATGCTTGATATCCAATCTGTTAATACTTTAGCACATATGCATTATATCTTATATATTTATACCTTAGCACACATGTATGATATCCTATCTGTTAATACTTTAGCATAAATGCATTATATCCTATAATTTATACCTTAGAACACATGCTCGATATCCTATTCGTTAATTCCATGTGCACACATGCATGCTATCTTATTTGTTAATACTTTAGCAGACGTGCTTGATATCCTATCTTTTAATACTTTATCACACATGCTTGATATCCTATAATTTATACTTTAGCACACATACATAATACCCTATATGTTTACAGTTTAGCACACAGGCATGATACAGTATATGTTAATACTTTAGTACACATGCACAATATCCTATTTTATACTTTAACAACCATACCTGTAGTCATCTACATATTTCATGTCATCCCTGTACATGTAATCAAGGACCTTAAACAATCGCTCCAGCAACTGGCTGGTGCTGCTTGAGCGCTTGACCACCTGATTAATATGATTCCGGATCAATGTATCATCCTGTTCCTCAGATAACAGCTTGTCATACAATTTCTGACACAATAAAAAAGAAAAAAAACAACTCAATAAATACAAGAATTCTGTGAAATGCTATGTCTCGTGCATGCTATGTCGCGGCATAATCAAAAAGCTTTGCCCAGCATTTAGTGCAAGAAATGTAGGTCACTATAAATTTCAGAACTGGAGGTCACTTATTGATTAACATCCTTTCACTTATTGATTGACATCCTTTCTATCAAATTTCAGAACTGGAGGTCATTTTTTGATTGACATCCTTTCTATCAAATTTCAGAACTATGTGCATAACAGTGTCAAAGGAACTTAGCTAAATGCAAGCACTTGATAGAAATACTGGTGCATAGAATGTAGGTCACTGCAACTTCCTTTTGCACATAATGTATAGTGCCTCATTAATACATATATCAAGTTCTAACGTAAAATTAACAGATAATTAAATGGACATGTTTGACAAAAGCTTACACAAACTCATGGATATTACCTTTTCACCTTGTATAAAATAAGACTAGAGCAATATGAGACCTTCTTTAAGCAACATCAGACTTTCTCTAGGCAACCTGAGACCTTTTTTAGGCAACAGGAAACCTTTAGACAACATGAGACCTTCTTTAGGCAACAGGAAATCTTCTGAAGACAACATGGGACCTTCTTTAGGCAACATGGGACCTTCTTAGGCAACACAAAACCTTCTTTAGGCAGCATGAGACCTTCTTTAGACAACATGGGACATTCTCTAGGCAACCTAAGATCTTTAGGCAACATGAAACCTTCTTTAGACAACGTGAGACCTTCTTTAGACAACATAAAACCTTCCTTGGCAACATGAAACGTTCTCTTGGAAACCTGAGACCTTCTTTAGGCAACATAAGACCTTCTTTAGTCAACAAGAAACCTTCTTTAGGCAACATGGGACCTTCTTTAGACAACGATACCTTCTTTCAGTCATGAAGCTTTAGGCAACATAACATTTTTCTTTTCATCCTTTGGCCATTGTACAAACTTCTGCATGATATAGCCATCTTGCTTGATACTGAACTGAACTAAACTAATCCATCCAAGGTCTAGCTAATAAAAGTCCAAGATTCAAGCTGATAAACATCTGTTTAAAATATATCTCCCTGAGTGGAAACAAACTCAACCAATCAGATGCAAGACCACCCCAATATGTATGCATTTCACTCATTACCAAAATGCATTCAAGATCTTGACGATCTGGGTATACATTTAGAGTTACCAAAACTGGTTCAGAAATATATCAGTATGGCAAGATTGACTCCCAGATTAATGTATGGATCTTGTTCATTTTCAATCCTGATGATCTAATCTCATATATAACCCAGATCTTGATGATATAATCTCATATATAACCCAGATCTTGATATAATTTCATATATAACCCAGATCTTGATATAATCTCATATATAACCCAGATCTTGATATAATTTCATATATAACCCAGATCTTGATTAGGGCCTAACCAAGTAGAAAATTTTCGCCGAGTACCGAATCCGAGTATTTCAATGTACTATTTGCCGGATCCAGGCACGAACCGAGTAGTAGGTGCGATTCCGGAGAGTCCCATTTGTTTCATTATCGTATGCAAAGCTTCAACTTTTCGGGTACCGTATACCGTATATATCACCGATAAGATGAAATTTTTTATTATTAACTAAAATTATTATGTAATCAAAAACTAAAAGTTCGATATTTATTGAATTATTTTACTTGTAACCGTTTGTGCGCGTATTATTTGCCAAGGAGAATACTTCCGAATAGTACCAAAAAACCTGATATTCGGCCAACTGAATGTCTGAGGCGATTTCCGGTTAGGCCTTAATCTTGATATAATTTCATATATAACCCAGATCTTGATATAATCTCATATATAACCCAGATCTTGATATAATCTCATATATAACCCAGATCTTGATGTAATCTCATATATAACCCAGATCTTGATATAATTTCATATATAACCCAGATCTTGTTTTGTTTGTTTGTTTTTATGGTTTAACGCCATTTTTAAGCACAGTATAGGCTATACATGGGTAATAATAGTGGAGGAAGAACCCGGAAAGAGCCACCGACCCACAAGAAGCTACTGGCAAGCTTTCTCACATAACTACATTAGCCGAATCTTAGACTCGAACCCACGCAGACAGATGTGAGATGGCAGTAATCCGTAACGGACAGCGCTTTAGACCACTCGGCCACTCGGGCTCCCCCCCCCCAGACCTATATATAATTTCATATATAACCCAGATCTTGATATAACCTCATATATAACCCAGATCCTGGTGATATAACCTCATATATAACCCAGATCTTGATGATATAACCTCATATATAATGCTGATCTTGGTGATATAATCTCATATATAATGCTGATCTTGATGATATAATCTCATATATAATGCTGATCTTGATGATATAATCTCATATATAATGCTGATCTTGATGATATAATCTCATATATAATGCTGATCTTGATGATATAATCTCATATATAATGCTGATCTTGATGATATAATCTCATATATATAATCTCATATATAATGCTGATCTTGATGATATAATCTCATATATAATGCTGATCTTGATGATATAATCTCATATATAATGCTGATCTTGATGATATAATCTCATATATAACGCTGATCTTGATGATATAATCTCATATATAACGCTGATCTTGATGATATAATCTCATATATTATGCTGATCTTGATGATATAATCTCATATATAATGCTGATCTTGATGATATAATCTCATATATAATGCTGATCTTGATGATATAATCTCATATATAATGCTGATCTTGATGATATAATCTCATATATAATGCTGATCTTGATGATATAATCTCATATATAATGCTGATCTTGATGATATAATCTCATATATAACGCTAATCTTGATGATATAATCTCATATACAATGCTGATCTTGATGATATAATCTCATATACAATGCTGATCTTGATGATATAATGGTACATAATGCTGTTGATAGTTATGGACAATGTTATATATAGATGGGTAAGTATAAAGGTATTAATGTACATACATTCGTGAAATAACTGTTCTTTTGTTAAAAAAAGAAGAAAATAATTTTAGAAAGAAAAGACTCTCTCTTCATTTTTACTTCTTCAAGATAATGGACAACAGTCATTGTTTTTCTTTACTGTAAGTAAACAGATTGTCATCATACAAACCACATTTGTGGCTTCCTTAGATAATATGAATGTGGCTTCCTAAGATATTATGTACTGGGATACTATAAATGTAGCTTCCTTAGATATTATGTCTTCAGATACTATGAATGTGGCTTCCTTAGATAATGTCCTTATATACTATGAATGTGGCTTCCTTAGATACTATGTCCTTAGATACTATGAATGTGGCTTCCTTAGATACTAAAAATATTTCTTCCTTAAATACTATGAATGAAGCTTCCTTAGAGATTATGAATATGGCTTCTTTAGATATTATGTGGCTTCCCAAGATACTATGAATGTTGATTCCTTACATATTATGAATGTAACTTCCTTAAATATTATGAATGTGGCTTCCTTAGATAATATGAATGTGGTTTCCTTAGTTATTAATGAAAGGTTACTAATGACTATATCAAGAAAAGAAGAATTACAAAACAATTCATGACAACCAATGTTTCAATGACAGTAACAAAATAAACCATTCATTATATTAAGCTACAAACTGCTCCAGTGGCCTAGTGGTTAGAGTGTCCGCCATGGAAGCAGGAGGTCATGGGTTTGATCCCCGGCCAAGTCACACCAAAGACTTACAAAAAAATGGTACTAACAGCTGCCTTGTTCGGCATTCAGCATTAAGAGGTTAGTTTAGGACTGGTCAGCCTAGTGTGAGGATAATGTGACTGGGTGGGACATCATGCTACATGTCTGCGGCATGATGCCCCAGTGCTAGACATCACTATAAACTGCCTCACAGCAGACATTGTAGCGATATGACTGAAAAATTGTTAAAGCTACATTAAAAAAAAACCTAATCAAACAAACAAACAAATATTAAACTACAAAATCTAGCATGCATGATGCCAATATAAGTAACACAATTCTATTTTGGTTCACAGAGACAATTGTGAAATATTTTGTAATGTCACTGATATGAAATTCAAATCATGTTCTAATTTTGGTTTTGGTGTAATTGTCTCTATCCAATGTAAACAACACAGTAACTAGAATAAACTTTCATTTTTTTCCAACGTAAAAATTTGACATTTAAGCTATGCTGCTACTAACATTATCCAAAACACAATCTATTTTTGCTTTATAGTAAAACAATTAATTTTTTTACAAAACAAATGACATTATCTCATGAAACTAATACGATCTACCTCTAACAAATGCAAAGTCTGTTTTTAACTAGATTTAATGTAGATTATGTCTTGGGAAATCATTTTTTTTTTAATGCTTAGGTTTCTTTCCATTGATTCACGTCACTGCCACTCAGATGTCGTTGAGTATTTACACATTTTACACAGCAAAGACAAGCATTTTTTTTATTGTTATATGTTTAAAAAAGAACATTTAGTAAATGAAACAAATAGAAATGTTCAGCATTATAACCATCTGGAGATTAAAAACATGCAAACATAAGAAATGTTCTTGTATGATTTTTTATTGACAGTATAATAAAACCAATAATTTATTGATTTTTAATAACAGTATAATAAAATCAATACTTTATTTTTATTAACAGTATAATAAAATCAATACTTTATTTTTATTAACAGTATAATAAAATCAATACTTTATTTTTATTAACAGTATAATAAAATCAATACTTTATTTTTATTAACAGTATAATAAAATCAATACTTTATTTTCATTAACAGTATAATAAAATCAATACTATATTTTTATTAACAGTATAATAAAATCAATACTTTATTTTCATTAACAGTATAATAAAATCAATACTTTATTTTTATTAACAGTATAATAAAATCAATACTTTATTTTTATTAACAGTATAATAAATCAATATTATTTTATTGATTTTTATTAACAGTATAATAAAATCAATACTTTATTTTCATTAACAGTATAATAAAATCAATACTTTATTTTCATTAACAGTATAATAAAATCAATACTTTATTTTCATTAAAAGTATAATAAAATCAATATTATTTTATTGATTTTTATTAACAGTATAATAAAATCAATACTTTATTTTCATTAACAGTATAATAAAATCAATACTTTATTTTCATTAACAGTATAATAAAATCAATACTTTATTTTCATTAACAGTATAATAAAATCAATACTTTATTTTCATTAAAAGTATAATAAAATCAATACTTTATTTTGATTAACAGTATAATAAAATCAATACTTTATTTTCATTAACAGTGTAATAAAATCAATACTTTATTGATTTCTAATATTTAGACAAATCAATTCTATTTCGAATTTTAAGGAAGTAAATTGTGACAAAATTTTCCTCATCAGGCATTATTGAACAATGAAGCTGTTTAGCAAATTCTTGCCGTTAATTAGACAAACCTGATATCTCGGAAAGTCATTAGGTCCCAGCTGTATACTGCTCAGTCTGGCCACGATGTCAAATCCTGACCAACACTTGTAAGCCTGGTTATAATCCTTTTGCTCCAGATGCGAAGAATTCTCTTCCATGAAGTGGTGAAGTCTCTCACACTGGAAATTTCAGATTCGATATATCAACTACAATGCTTGCAAAAAGATGTACATGTTTTTTAACAGAGTGGATGGCTGATAGAGTAGGTAGTGTCAATAATAGGGACCATGTAAAAATTAATTAAAAAAAATGAGTGCCAAGTTCGTTATTTGGTAAAATATATTCACACACTTGTTATAAATGAATAGTGGCAATTTTGCACAGTTTCTAACATTTATCAATCACATGATTTTTCATCCCAGTGGATTTATACTGTCAGCATAATTTCTTTTACTTTAAATTCAGCCACCAACGTGCTTGTTTTAATAAGTGCCATTCAATGAAGCCATATTAACACATCACTTTCTGTAACAGGTGACCCATGTGTATGATGCCATTAGTGGATGACCTGTGTGTATGATGCCATTAGTGGGTGACTCGTGTGTATGATAAAATTAGGGGATGACTTGTGTGTATGATAAAATTAGTGGATGACCTGTGTGTATGATGCCATTAGTGGATGACCTGTGTGTATGATGCCATTAGTGGATGACCTGTGTGTATGATAAAATTAGGGGATGACTTGTGTGTATGATGCCATTAGTGGATGACCTGTGTGTATGATAAAATTAGTGGATGACCTGTGTGTATGATGCCATTAGTGGGTGACTCGTGTGTATGATAAAATTAGGGGATGACTTGTGTGTATGATAAAATTAGTGGATAATCCGTGTGTATGACGCTATTAGTGGGTGACCTGTGTGTATGATGGCATTAGTGGATGACCTTTGTGCATGATACCATTAGTGGATAACCCATATGTATGATGGCATTAGTGGATGACATGTATGATGTCATTAGTGGATGACTTGTGTCTATGCTGCCATTAGTGGATGACCTGTGTGTATGATGACATTAGTTGATGACCTGTGTGTATGATACCATTAGTGGATGACTTGTGTGTCTGCTGCCATTAGTTGATGACCTGTGTGTATGATGACATTAGTTGATGACCCATGTGTATGATGCCATTAGTTGGTGACCTGTCTGTATGATGGCATTAGTGGATGACCTGTGTGTATGATACCATTAGTGGATGACCCATGTGTAGGATGCCATTAGTGGATATATAAAAAAAAGCTTCATGATGGTTGGTTAAATATAAGCAAATAAATTACATGCCTATCAATCTATTCAATAAATGTAGAGATAACATGGAGAATTGACACCTATGGTCTACAGATTATGCGTAGATAAAATAAGTTAGTCAACATGCACAATGAAAAGCCTTTGCATAACAATCACAATGTACACATAGCTAACACATGTACTTTGTTAGCAATTTGTAGATATCACAAAATATTTAGAACTAAAGTGAATTCATAATTATTTCCCTTCTGTCTGGTATTCCAATCAAGTACGTTTTGTAATCTAATAGAGGGAAGCCATTTTTACTACACAGTGACTGGATGTTATGTTGACAAGAGCTGAACAATACAGTACTTCTCTGTGGTTAGCTTATATCATCTTGATAGTTATCAGTAATAACAACCAGTAATTAACAAAGTAACAAAGCCTACCATCTTAGAGACACACAGCAGTAATAAGGATAATTGGAATACTTATCTTGTTGTATGGACTAAAGTTTCTTTATTGGCATGTTGGTAAAATATGTCGTTATGTGGAGTTTGAGAAATCAACAAATATTAATGAGATTCCAAACTATAAACAATAATTATGTGGCTGTTCATGAGTGGAAAATTTGTCAGCTTTTGAACTAATATGCCAACTGCTGGCCACATTAGAAGGTGGCTTTCTTGGAGAGGTACTTTTGAACACAAACTCATTGTTGGCATATGATTCTGGCTGTAAAAGCAGTGGCAGCTGGTCATGGGGGCCATTCAAGAAGGGGACAATTGTATGACCAATATCTCCACTGCTATGATGGCTGAATGTGGCAGAAATCAAGGAGTGGAAGCCTTTAATAGCAAACAGAACTAACTCTTTCTCCTAAAAGATGACAGAAAAAAATGATCAGCATCATTCAAGTTTCTTTGGATATCTATAATAGCTAAATAGAGCAGATCATGTATCCATATATCTGTGCAGTTCTGATTCCCTGATATCTTTATTATTTTCTGTAGCAAAATCAGGAAGAGGGGGTTGGTATAGGCCAATTACCAAAATCCCATATGAAGTAGTTTTACACGCACATCGACTAGAATCCATCCCATCTGACTCATTGTGTATCTGCAGCACTGGATTCTGGGACCAGACAAGAGACCAAGGTGGGTAGTGTGTGATCCCACCCTGTTGCAAAAAAGTCGATGAGAAACACCGCAAAGTGGACAAAGTTGTTCCAGCCACTGTTACTAAAGATGACCAGAATGGAGTGAAAACACTATGAATTTGCACGAAAATTGTATCGTTTTCCTAGGGAGGCAAACCAAAGAACTGTGGTAGACAAGTGAAATCCATATCCCCTCTAAAACATTTTTGGATCACGCATTCATGTTGTGAATATAGTTTGATCCAATACTGCTGGATATTGAGGAGTCTTGCTCCAACCAAAAACTATCTATGGGTCAATGATGATTGTTGGAGGTATGAGTAAATGAGAGACCTCAATACAGTGTGACCCCGCTATACCGCGGTAGTCGGGAGCCAAAGAACCCGACCGCGTTTTAGACCGAACTGAGTTATAAGCAACCAGGTCAGTTAGCTGAAGAAAATGATGCATGTACCCCAACAAATTGCTAAGGGAGGAGGGGGTAGGTAATAGATGCAGGCGGTAAAATACATGCTTCATCGGCACAGTTACCATCATAAACTGATGAGAAATACACCTTTAGTGAAGACATAAATAGTTTACTTTAACGTGAATACTGATTATATATACATGTATATATATATATGAATAGAGTATCAACACCGTGTACTTGCCCTCGAACCTCATCATATACGTTGAATCCACAATACAAGTGATTCCATCGAAAATATGCACACACACAGAGCTTTAAAATATTAAATAATTTTGTCACAGGTCGTATTGGTCGGAATTCAATGGAAAAACGAATGACAAAGCACATTTATTTTTCAGTACGTCCCAAGTCGGTAAAAGTTAGTTTGTGTTTTAAGCAGCTGTTGGTAGCGTTCGTAAGCTTAAACGTTTTCCCAACAAGAAGGAAACTTTCATGGCACAGTTAACGTGTTCCAGACATGTTGGAAAGTACAAAAATCCATCGATTCCATCACTTTTATTTAAGTTTGGTACTGACTTCCTTTGAATAAAAACTTTGTTTTTATTGAAAGAGTGTAGTCGGCTTTCTTTGATTACGGGTTCATGCGTTATTGAAGTCACCGCTAAAGGATAGCCTTGGAGAACCAAACAAATGCCTATTTCTTATTGTGGCGGCAACATCAAATAATTGTATTGCATGATTAAGAAAAATATTTTTTTTCCATTTGCTGAGTACGTTTTCATAACAATCAGTGCTTCAAAGGTAATCTGTTTCCTTTGAAATTTCAGCTAACAATCTTATCTGGGTGTATTTTTAAAAATGAAGTGGCCGTCGTTTAGTCGATTGTAGTTACAGTTCCTCCTGCCTACTGAAAAGACTAAAAGATGTTTTATTTTGTATTTTTTACATTTGTGGTAGGAGAGTGATGCTGCCTTGCACTCATGCGTCAGAAATTTAACAAAGGGTCAACGTATGATAGAGACGCATGTGCTCTGGGTCTGATGACATGGATTATTACAAAAAATGTGGGTGTTCTGAAGGATTTAATTCTGAATGGAAAGAAGAGGAATTTTACCTACCATCCCCATACAAAGATCAGTCTAAATAAATATATTAATTACTAGCGAGCGGCCGAAATCTGACAAAGATAGATTATGAGACAATGCTTCGTCCGGTTGATCTCCGCTACCAGAAATGTCAACAGCAACAAAAAAAAGCAAATATCTCAAAACATACAGTACTCATGCTCGATGTCAGCATAAGTGGATTATGATGTAACAATACACTGTTAAGATGGTTTGTCTTTATAGACAAAGAAATTGTTTATGTAACAATAGATAAATTTCAGTGCATTTTATATCAAGTTTGCGGTTACCTTTCATGGGGCCTCTGAATTTCTCCACTCCAATCCAATGGTTGTATATACAAGTTTAAACAGCCAACAATGTCAATAACAAAAAAAGTCGCCAGATGGTATATTTTGCAGCCAATAAGGAAAGAAAATCGCAGTTTGCGACATTGGCGAAGCCTTACGCAATCCTAGAATAAACGTTTTGCACTTTATTTTTCATGCTTTCTGCTTGGTGGTGTATATATATGCAGTGGAAAAAAAACCCACATGTCAGTTATTGTTTGTGCAACGACTGTATACAGAATTAACTGAAGACAATCACAAAGACGACTTACTGACTTTACTCATGGATCAGTAACCAGTAACATTTCCGATAATGTTTATTTTGGCATAACACTTCATGAAACTGGTGAAATTGTTAAATTTCAGAAGCTATGCCACGATCGTATTATATTTCGAATTCATGCTAGAACTCTTCCCCAAAATGATAATAAACATTTTACACAATATTTCTTGTACTTAAAAAAAAGAAAATTCACATACATGTAATCAAAATTGCAGGGACCACGCCACGACCGTATTAAATTCAACTTCATATGCGATCTCTTTCCATAAAAATAAACTTTGAACCCAAAAATATTTTTCATGTGCAAATGAATATACTAAATTTTGGGAGCCATGCCACGCCACGACCACGTTATATCCAAATTCGCGTTATAGTGGAGCGCGTTATAGCGGGGTTGCACTGTATTTATCCCCTTTATTGCATTGTTTCCTATGTTTACCTCTGGAGAAAAAAGTCCACAGTAAAACCCCACCACCCACATGTTAAGTAATACCCAGATCTCCTGCAAAACTGTAAAATCTGAGGACACATCCATCATGAAAGGGAAGACAAAAGGGGAGAAAGCTGGATAAATGAAATCTGAAAAACTTCGATCACCTATTTTGTGAAAATAGTTCAATCCAACATTGATGAAAATGAAGGCATCTGGTACCAATGGGCTGTCAAAGGTCAACAATGGTAGTTGGGAGGCATGGACAAAAGAGAAACTTTTATTTTTGAATTGCATCCGAAAATGACGACCCTGTTGCTGCCCAAAATTTGGTCTCTTATCTCTCTGCCAACTATGATCTCTCGACTGAGGCTGAAAACGGATTCATCCTAGGCTTAAGTGTAGGAGGCAAAACAATTGGTTTGAGTGACATTGAACATAGAGAAGTTTCTCATCTCTCTATGTTACCTGAGGCAGTCAGGGCATTAGCCATTGATTTGCATGCAATCTTGCTGATGACCTTAGCCATAGACATCCATAACAAGATCTCCTGCAAATTTTCAAATCTGAGGACACATCCATCATGAAAAGGAAGACAAAAAATGCATGATCAGTGACATATATTTCAGCCAGTCAGGAAATGGCTTGTGATGCTAACTCTACGATGGAAAATGTTGTCACATGGTTACACACTATGCGAGATGGAAACAAAATTTTAGCCAAATTGCAAAACATTTTTACCATGCAGTATTATTCACAAAAAAATGTGTCCAGTTTCTCATACAAATGCAGTAACCTATATTCGTTTCCAATTGCTCTTACTGCATACATTTGGTGCACAACAATATATTTTTACCCTATTTTTTACTCTTGACCGATTTTGTTAAAGTTTACAGGCTCAAAACAGATTGTAATGTACACTCTGAACCTCAGCTTATTCCTTACTTTACTTTTGCTTACCATGTTTTTCAACTCAAGATGCTCAGGAAAGCTAATATGGTTTTCAACTGAAAAGAAAATAACAAATATATCAAAGGAGTTTCAACAGAATTTTGGAGTTCATTCATTAAAACGGAAATTGACAGTTCCACATCTGTTAGTTGATACATCTAAAAAAGTCCGCAAAACTTTCCAGTATTATTTTTAAAAAAATCACAACATAAAGCAGGAGTATCCAACCAGCAGCCCACAAGGCTCCTACTTCACGCTGTGTGACCCATGTATATGTAGGCAGTCATTTTAAAAATATGCATTTAATTAATATGCATAATTAGTGATAAGGAACTGTTTGTTCTTGCTCATGTAACCAGCAACCTTAAGCAGTTTATCTGTCTAGACCTCTTCACATTGCAATCATTTTTGTAAGCATGACAAGGTGATGCATAAAACACATTGCATTCTCAAGCTCTAAGTCAGTTAAATATTTTAGATTTAAAAATATTAAATCTGATCAGTAAAAGCTCTAAGACAGTTAAATATTTTAGATTTAAAAATATTAAATTTGATCAGTAAAAGCAATTACATCAGTATTGAAATTATCATCCTGTCTTTAAAATAAAGCCCTACTTTAGTAACATGTCTCAAGTCAATTTTAGTAAAACCGTATATTATCTCTACAAAACCTAAGATAGTTTATTTCAAAATTTATAACAAATCTAAACCAAGATTCCAGTGATGTTTAACTTTGTTTGGAAGCATGACTGAGATTTATCCATTATTGGTTTAGATGATGATCATGGATGAGTACTCACTAAAGTTTTAATTTTTTTACCAAATCACTCATAAAATAAATTAAATCAAAACAATTCCCATTTTACTCATTTCTGTCATCAAATCATTGGATTTCATTATCAAGCATTCAATTTTGGTCAGCTCATGGTAATCTTTCATTAGCCTCTTCACAACGCACCAGAACACCTAGTGACATCTTGGTCATGGTCCAACACCTAGTGACATCTTGGTCATGGTCCAACACCTAGTGACATCTTGGTCATGGTCCAACACCTAGTGACATCTTGGTCATGGTCCAACACCTAGTGACATCTTGGTCATGGTCCAACACCTAGTGACATCTTGGTCATGGTCCAACACCTAATGACATCTTGGTCATGGTCCAACACCTAGTGACATCTTGGTCATGGTCCAACACCTAGTCACATCTTGGTCATGGTCCAACACCTAGTCACATCTTGGTCATGGTCCATCACCTAGTCACATCTTGGTCATGGTCCAACACCTAGTCACATCTTGGTCATGGTCCAACACCTAGTCACATCATGGTCATGGTCCAACACCTAGTCACATCTTGGTCATGGTCCAACACCTAGTCACATCTTGGTCATGGTCCAACACCTAGTGACACCTTGGTCATGGTCTAAATAATTCCAACAATCCTCCTTTCTGTCGTAATAATCAATGGTTCACATTTCTTCTCAGTTTGATTTTATATAGCTGTGGTTGTCATTTGGAACTTAATTGTCTAAATATAAAAGGAATACTAATCAAACAATGGAATACATAATTTTGCTGTTCAAGTGAAGCTGAAAGGTTTATTGTGTTTGTTCAGATTTCACTGTAAAAGTAAAAACTTAAAATTCCAAGAAGTGTGTGTGATCAACTTTCTACACATCACGAATTAAACTTTTTGGGCTATTTTGGTTAAACTAAATTGGGAATACATACACATTTTTACATCGACAATAACTGTAGACAGAACTATATAACATTGAAGCCAATCAACACACATGCATGAACTTTTGATGTGATTTTTGGTTGCTGTTGTCAGATATAAAACTGACATAAAGATGATTGATTCATGAAATGGTATCCAACTATATCACTCTGATGACTCAATCATTCCATGAGTGGATTCATTGTACTGGCTATTCCAATATCAACAGCAATACTGACCAGCAATCAATGCATTGGAGACGCACAAGACATGCCTGCAGCATACATGTCAACCCCTGACAAGGAAAAAGCACAATCCAAGTGGTCAAAAAGCGTAAGCCAGGCAGAAAAAGCATAATCCATATATAACATGCTAAAATTTTAATGAACAATGATTTATTTGCCGCTCGTCTTTTAACATCCTTTACTGCTTTAAGTTTTCATATGTAGCACTTTTAGTTTTTCACACACATCAACTAGAATTCATCAAAAGACTTTTAGCGCCATATATTAAAATTCTTTTCACACAGCCTTTAATAGACATCACGGGATGCTGCCCTTGTGTCTTTATATTGAGAGGATTCTGTTATTTATTTATTGTTTCATTTTTGCCTTTTTCTAATCCATCTGTGAAATTATTTGAAAGGAGATATTTTTGCTCTAATTGTGTATCAACTAAAATAAAATATACATTTTAGTGCCAAATACTTTCAGACTGGTTCTGCACTAAATATATATTAGAACAAAGAATCTGCGTGTAAAGATTAAAATTAGAAAACCAGTCTGTTCTCTCCTCACTAAGCCATAAAGCTGCAAAACATAGAAAACGAGGTCAAAAGTTTGAAAGTAGAACCAGGATGTTTCTTTGTAACAGGATAGTTGCTATAAATAGAACATGATACTGTTAAGAAAGTGCATGCAAGTCCACAGACAAGCATACTGTTATATTGTAGTTACATAGAAGCAGCCTTTTCTAAAATATGGTCTGTGGGATTAATGGAAGGTTAATAAAAACGAGAAAACAAAAATTTTTTAAAAATGTGGATGTATCAGAAAAGCATAATCTAATATATGTTTATGCATAAGGCGTAATTCAGTGAAAAAACCATAATGATTACACAAAAAGCGTAATGGTTGGTATGTATGCTGCAGAGCTGTTGTGGTGATTTCTGTGTACCGGTACTTATCCATCCACTGTGGAGTTTTATCTTGGAGTGAGTATAAAGGGGATTAACTACACCATTGAGAAACAAATACTTACATGAGCTATTGCCGTAAACAATCTAGAAAATAGGAAAGTAGGTAGCTACTGAGTTCAATATATTAGTCATACCGAGTTCATTTAAATTTTGAATGGTCTTAGCCAGGTCCTCAGAGAAGATAGATTCGCTGGCTGCATCCCGAGCTGCATCCTCAATGTTATGTGCCTCATCAATAATCATGATGTTATCTGTTAGGTTTATCTCCATCTGAATAAAATACAAGACAAACAAAATTTTACTTTTAGGTTTATCCATCTGAATAATATACAAGACAAACAAAAACTTTACTTTAAAGCTACCATTTTTGTGGGTTACCAGTTTCATGGTTGCTAGAAAATAACTAAAATTTCAATTGTGCAGCAAATAATGATAAGAATCTATACTCATTTACAAGTTGAGTCAACTCATTTATAAGTCGAGTCAAACTGGAAACAAATAATGATAAGAATCTATACTCATTTATAAGTCGAGTCAAACTGGAAACAAATGATAAGAATCTATACTCATTTATAAGTCGAGTCAAACTGGAAACAAATGATAAGAATCTACACTCATTTACAAGTTGAGTCAACTCATTTATAAGTCGAGTCAAACTGGAAACAAATGATGATAAGAATCTACACTCATTTACAAGTTGAGTCAACTCATTTATAAGTCGAGTCAAACTGGAAAACAAATAATGATAAGAATCTATACTCATTTATAAGTCGAGTCAAACTGGAAACAAATGATGATAAGAATCTATACTCATTTATAAGTCGAGTCAAACTGGAAACAAATGATGATAAGAATCTATACTCATTTACAAGTCAAGTCAAACTGGAAACAAAAAATGATAAGAATCTATACTCATTTACAAGTCAAGTCAAACTGGAAACAAATAATGATATGAATCTATACTCATTTACAAGTCAAGTCAAACTGGAAACAAATAATGATTAGAATCTATACTCATTTATAAGTCAAGTCAAACTGGAAACAAATAATGAAACTGGAAACAAATAATGATAAGAATCTATACTCATTTATAAGTCAAGTCAAACTGGAAACAAATAATGAAACTGGAAACAAATGATGATAAGAATCTATACTCATTTACATGTCAAGTCAAACTGGAAACAACATAGATCTTGATCTGATCTGTCTTAGGGTCAGGTGACATGAAACTTAACGACCCAATGTGAAAATATAGTAAACTTTAGGCAAGAGGTAAAACGACTGAAGGGTGGTGGGCTGGGATGGTTTTGTTATGGGAGATTGATTCAAATGCTTCTGAAGTAATTAATGTCCAACAACAGTTCACAATTTCTTTTAGCATAAACTTTACTGTAGACCGATATAGTGCACTACATTCTTCATCAACATGCTTTATTACACATCATATTTAAATGAGTACCTGAATAACAATGAAAATAACTGTTTTGAGCAAAGTGACCATTCAGAAATTTGACATTATGACTAACTTTGGAGTTGGATTTTAAATTTTGGCTAATTTAGCAGGTCTGACATTATCACCATTAAATTAAATCATCGATGCATAATTTACAATTCACTTTAGTTCTTTTACAACATGCCATAAACACGCTGGGTTAACAAACAAACATTCAAATATAAATTTTTCTTTTTGAATATTTGCAAGATTGGATACAGTTTTGAAATCAGACTGCATTGGATACAGTTTTGTCATCAGACTGCATAAGATAGTTTTGTCATTAGACTGCATAAGATACAGTTTTGATATCAGACTGCATAAGATACAGTTTTGACATCAAATTGCTTAAGATAGTTTTGTCATCAGACTGCATAAGATACAATTTTGACATCAGAATGCATAAGATAGTTTTGTCATCAGACTACACAAGATACAGTTTTGACATCAGACTGCAAAAGATAATTTTGTCATCAGACTGCATAAGATAGTTTTGTCATCAGACTGCATAAGATACAGTTTTGACATCAGACTGCATAAGATAGTTTTGTCATCAGACTACACAAGATACAGTTTTGACATCAGACTGCACAAGATACAGTTTTGACATTAGACTGCAAAAGATAATTTTGTCATCAGACTGCATAAGATAGTTTTGTCATCAGACTGCATAAGATACAGTTTTGACATCAGACTGCATAAGATAGTTTTGTCATCAGACTGCATAAATGTTTTGTCATCAGACTGCACAAGATAGTTTTGACATCAGACTGCATCAGATAGTTTTGACATCATATTGCATAATATAATTTTGTCATCAGACTGCATAATATAGTTTTGTCATCAGACTGCATAAGATAGTTTTGACATCAGACTGCATAAGAAACAGTTTTGACATCAGACTGCATAATATAGTTTTGTTATCACATTGCATAAGAAACAGTTTTTATAAGATACAATTTTAACATCATACTGCATAAGATACAGTTTTGTGATCAGACTGCATAATATAGTTTTGTCATCAGACTGCATAATACAGTTTTGTCATCAGACTGCATAAGATACATTTTTGACATCAGACTGCATAAGATAGTTTTATGTGGGAGGACGTGGGTTCGATGCCCAGCCAAGTCATACCAAAGACTTACAAAAATGGTACTAACAGCTGCCTTGCTTGATGTTCAGCATTAAGAGGTTAGTGTTAGGACTGGTCAGCCTGGTGTCAGGATAATGTGACTGGGTGGGACATCATGCTACATGTCTGTGGTATGATACCCCAGTGCTAGACATCACTAAAAACTGCCTACAGCAGACATCGTAGCGATATGACTGTTAAAGCTACGTTAAAAATCCTAATCAAACAAACAAAAATCAAACTGCATAAGATACAGTTTTGACAATGCTAACTTTATGGTCATCCACAACAACACAGTTCTGACCATGATCTGCTCAGAATCAAGAAAGAAGATTTAGGACCATTACCATCAAGTCTTTAATGTGTAGTGATTAACACTAATGACACCTGCATTACCATCAAGTCTCTAGCAAGACTAGTGATGAACATTAAAAACACCTGAATTACCATCAAGTCTTTAATGTGTAGTGATTAACACTAATGACACCTGCATTACCATCAAGTCTCTAACGTGTAGTGATGAGCATGAAAAACACCTGAATTACCATCAAGTCTCTAACATGTAGTGATCAACACTAATGACTCCAGCATTACCATCAAGTCTCTAGTAAGTGTAGTGATGAACACTGACACCTGCATTACCATCAAAACTCTAGTAAGTGTAGTGATGAGCATTAATGACACCTGCATTACCATCAAGTCTCTAATGTGTAGTGATGAGCATTAATAAGACCAGCATTACCATCAAGTCTCTAATAAATACTGATGAACACTAATGACACCGGCATTACCATCAAGTCTCTAGTGAGTGTAGTGATGAACACTAATGACACCTGTATTACCATCAAGTCTCTAGTACGACTAGTGATGAACATGAAAAACACCTGAATTACCATCAAGTCTCTAACATGTAGTGATGAGCACTAATGACACCTGCATTATCATCAAGTCTCTAGTGAGTGTAATGATGGACACTAATGACACATGTATTACCATCAAGTCTCTAACATGTAGTGATGAACATTAAAAACACCTGAATTACCATCAAGTCTCTAGTGAGTGTAGTGATCAACACTAATGACACCTGCATTACTATCAAGTCTCTAACATGTAGTGATGAACACTAATGACACCAGCATTACCATCAAGTCTCTAGTAAGTGTAGTGATGAGCATTAATGACACCTGCATTACCATAAAGTCTCTAACGTATAGTGATGAGCATGAAAAACACCTGAATTACCATCAAGTCTCTAACATGTAGTGATGAACACTAATGACACCAGCATTACCATCAAATCTCTAGTAAGTGTAGCGATAAACACTACTGACACCTGCATTACCATGGAAGATCCTTATTGAACTCATGCTAAGTGTAGCAACTGCAACATTGTGTGCCAAATAATATTAAAATGGGAAACGTTTGGGCATATTGAAATTGGAATATCAGTCATGGCTTATTATTTTCTTTTTAGTCACCACCCCTGGGCCTGTGTCTAAAATAAATTATTTGAGCACTGCAGCCAATATTGTCCCCTAGATCTCACCCTCCACTTGTGCACTTGACCCCCAATTCATAACATGAAACCATTCGCAGTCCCATGGTTTTACAAGGGAAGTTGATCCATGCAGTCAATAAAGATTCCTGAGTATGTTCTTATCCCACCTCCCGCCATGGAATGACAACTTGGAAACCAATCGGGTCTCCCAACAAGGGACCTGTGATAATTCACAAGTTAAGGTGTTGGAGTCATGACCAGAAGGCTGCAATCTGATTCCCACTCTCTGATAAGCCTGTATCCTCAATACTAAGTTTACTATTCATGGCCCACCTACAATCAAACTCATCTGATCATACAAGCTTACATTGAAAGCCTGGTCAAAATCAGTTCAGACATACAGTCTCTAAGGTGTTCACAAGCTCAGACAACCAGATGCAAGATCACCTTGATAATATGCATGGTTCTTGTTCATAAATCTGTTTCAAGACCTTGATCATACAAGCTTACATACCAGACCTGATCAAAATCTTAACAGAAATATAATAACTTGAGTGTTTACAAGCTCATTCAACCAGCTGCAAGATCACCTCATTAATATGCACGAGTGTATACAAGCTTAGCCAACCAGCTGCAAGATCACCTCATTAATATGCATGTGGATACAAACTCAGCCAACCAGCTGCAAAATCACATCATTAATATGCACGAGTGTTGTTCAAAATCAGATTCATCCAAGATCTTAATGACATAAGCTCACATACCAATCTAATCAGACGCAAAATTAATATAACTGATTTCTCTCATAATCTTCATGAAACAATCAAACTTAATTTAAAGTCAATAATAAACAACATCTATAGTTTCTATTGATCCCTTGCAAGATCAAGACATAATCAAACTCAAAATCTAAAACAAAATCTTCATGATAAAAGCTTACATACCAGATCTGAAAGACATTTAAAATCTTCATGATAAAAGCTTACATACCAGATCTGAAAGACATTTAAAATCTTCATGATAAAAGCTTACATACCAGATCTGAAAGACATTTGATAGAAGTGTGTTCTTTCACAAACTCAGCCAATCAGAGGATAGATCACATTGTATATGTTACTTGCGACTCCAAAACCAATTGGTTTCTTCTTTCTCCCAAATACAAGTTATCAACAACAATGTTTGGTAAAGGTCTTGCTCATTATTTAATCACCTTTCACTGGATAGTTTTTAACTGTATGCTTGTATGCATTTGGGTCAAATAACACATGCCTACAAGATAAAAGTAAAGATATAAAAATATAAATATAAAGAACTGCAAAAAACAACAAAAAAAACCCAAACAAATCCGAACACATCTCTACAACAGATTCACAGATATATCATTAGAACAAGTTTCTGGGGGCCACAAAAGTGCTGTCCATTACGGATCACTGCCATCTCACCTCTGTCTGCATGGGTTCGAGTCTAAGATTCGGCTAATGTAGTTATGTGAGAAAGTCTGCCAGTAGCTTCTCATGGGTCGGTGGTTCTTTCCGGGGGTTTTCCGGGTTCTTCCTCCACCATTAATACTGGCTGCCATGTATGCCTATATTGTGCTGGAAAAATGGCGTTAAACCATAAAAAACAAACAAAACAGAACAAGTTTCTTATTTCAAATTAAACTTTGCTCAAGTAACTACTACATATTAATGTCTTCTATGAACTTACAGATTTCCTGATTGTTGGGTCTATCAGGTAGTTGTATGGACACAGAATTATGTCTGCTTGGCTCAACACATTTCTTGAAACAAAATAAGGACAAGCCTGCAAATAAAAGAAATAATAAGCACTAGCAGCAAAGAGGGTGGACAGACCAAAACTATTTCAAGCAAACTGAAACTATTTCAAGCAAACCGAAACCAATTCAGGCAGACAAAAAAAAGAGAAATCCTTTAGGATTTTACACTACAGACCCGGTACTGATGTCACTGCGGAGACAAATTGAAAATCCTTGAAATTGCTAGTAATTTAGGATTTCACAAACAGACTAATTTGTAAAACCTCAACTCGTAAATCAATTAGATTATGGACAGGTCAGTGAGTTTCAAATTAATTCTCGTTAACGAATCATTATGACATCACATATACACTGGATTAGTTGGATCCTCAATTATTAAAAATCTAGGTGGAGCTGTTGGTGCAAACGAGTATAAAATATATCCCTGCTGGGCTTGATTTAATCTTTCGAGATTTATTTGGTAACTTCCTTCAATGACATCACATACTAAATTCATTGCAATCACCGAGAATATATTAACATTTTGAGGAGCGATATGCCTACCACCACCATCTGGGTCATTATTATGTTTGAGGATGGTTGAACCCTTGTGTTGTTGTCTCCATGCAGTGAGTATCATAGTAAACTTTTCATTGATAAAATCATTAACAGATTTTTTTAGTTCGTCTGCGTTATACCCAAGAAATTTAAAATTCGGTAGATCAGCTTCTGTTATATTATATACAGTTAGGAAATTTCGTTTAGAGTAATTAATGTTGTCATCACTATGATCAATTATTACTTGAATTACTCGCTGGTTGATATATTCCATGTCGGATACAAGCTGATTTAATATTTCAATTCGTTTAATGATTTCACTCCGATTAGACTCATGGAAAGCCTGTTGTTGTAGTTGTTGACTGTGTTCTTGATTGATCTCTCTAAAGTACTCAGTAATTCTGTTATGATATATATTTATATATGTAATTGATTCTGAAGTCTGTCCAAACTTAAATCTCCAAAAGGCGGAATCCTGATCAACAAAATTAAAATAACTACCCGGCAGTGATGACTTTTTTATATCGAGGATGTGTTCTTAATGATGTGGTATGATTGTTTATCCATAACATAATCAGATTTTTTAGGTTCAGGTGGATGTGTTATTTCAGGCCATCCTAATATAGTTCTGATTGAACTCTGATAGATGTCTACGACATACCCGGGTGAGTTTATCTCAATGGCAGATGATAGTGTTGGTTCATGAACCATTATAGTGATTTTCGATTCTTTTCCAGTAATGGATTTTATTCTATGCTGAAATTCATTGTTGATCTGTTCAATTTGGTATGAGCCAGATGGTAGCGAAACAACATTCCAGTCTAGAGTACCATCGGGTTTATTCTTACTCGCAAACGCCAAGGAATTATACGGTTGTTGACCACTGAATGGTGCTGATCTAATGTTAGGCCAACTGTGATACACTGGTAGTTTTGCTAGTGCTATCTCCTTAACTGGAACTGCAGTAGGGAAATTGACACTGAATTCAGGATTGGTTGATGTTATTGAGATCATGCTGGTTTTCACCGGGGTGGTATTTTCTGCTATTCGTTGAAGTAGTTCTTGTGATTTTGCCATTGTTATTATACTTGTGTTGTTTTTCTAATTTTGACATCGCGGAATCATAGACACGTACCATCACTGAAAACTCATTATCGTATATTAATGTGTCATCGAGGGAGGATGATATCATCGAGGATAATTGCGAGTATGCGGTTGACACAACATGGAACTTAACTATGTAGTCTTGTAGTTTGTGCTGGCTACGCGATATTTTTTTTTTATTTTTTATTATTGAAATAATTCCCGCAATTGCTGTCGTCGCTGATATACAAATTGGAACAGCTTTCGGAGCAACCATTGTCACTGAAGAGAGTATAATACCAGCCCTGGTGATTACACCTGAATATACGGTAACATCACTACGGTAATTCTTCGTCGGTATTTTTTATTTTTGTTTGATACTCCTCAGTGAGTGTTTTGAGTTTAGTTTGAAATTCTCTGACCTGATCATAACGATATTGTTGTGATGTTGCCATTGGTGTTGTCATTATTATTTTAAATCGTTTACAATTTCAATTCAGGGGTTATAATAAGTTATATCTGCCACGAGTTCTACGCACCAGGTTATTGACGCCCTAACTAATTTATCATCGGCTGGTTTTAAGATGAATATTTCAAATTTACCCTTGTCGATGATCGCTGTTATTACATTGTTAGTTCTGATTATATTCAATGTTCTAGTATTAATATTAAATATATGTGGAGAATTTATTGTTAATCGATAAATCCCCTTGACGAGAGCGTCGATAGTTATCCCGTTATCAAGAACATCGATACAAACATAATCAAGTGATCCATGTCGAATCGTGTACATGTTATTTACAATATATACTTGGTTGTGAGGAATTTTTACTTTTTCAATTTTTCTATCATTCTCGGTAGATCATCTTTGATGGCATCATTGGTCTCTTTAATATCTTCAATCGTCTTTCTTATTTCTGCGATTGCATCTGAAAATGATCTCTTTTCGCGAATAACTCCTAATCGCTGTTATTTCATCGAGTTTTGTGCAAATATCAGTGAGATCTATTTTAACATCATCGGGTTTCAAATTTTCTTTACCAAAAAATTTATCAATGGCATCATCGGTCCTGTTAAAGTTTTTACGTAACGTAGTAAATTGAGATACATGAGTATCAGAATCTGATTGCAATTTTATCAAATTATCAATGACTGCTTTTATCTCCATGAGTTGTGGTGTGGTAACCGGTGGATCTCCAAAGAAATCATTTAAAGGGACCTGTAAAGTGTTAATAGCTTTTGTAACGCCGTAAACGCATTTACATGAACGTTATATTCATCACGTAGTTTTTTGAATAATTCTATCGTTGATGAATAATTATCATCGAGCGCTGCTAATTTATCTGTGAGTGTCGAAACATGTACACCTGGTTTGAGTTTACAAACCTTGGAAAACAACGCGATAGTATTTTCTACTGCGTCGCGTCGTTTTGTCAAAATATCATCAAGGGAAACATTACTAGTTTTCAATTTACCCTGACGATCTTGAAATACAACTATTTCATTGGGATCAACACTTGCAAGGTTTAACATCTCGGATATTTCATCTTCGATTATATTTTTACATCACCGGTTGCAGATGTTTCCACGGTGGGCTTTTTCAGGCTTGATAAAGATCTCCCCCAAATATCAATCATTATACTCTAAGATCTCTGTAAAAAGCGATTACTCGTATATTCGATGATGAAATAGCGTTGGGTACATTTAATACTCTATAACGCATATTGGTGGGTCATTTTTAAGTGGTTTATATAACCCATAAATTATTTAGGCGGCGCTAACACATATGAATCGAAATAAAGAATCACATGCGGATCAATCGCGTATGCAACCCAGTGAGTTCCAGGTCCGCTGCTGTTATCGAGATTAATGATACCAGTTTCAGCGTTGTTTGGTTGTTGTGGTAATTGATCTCTCATAAAGACACCTCTAAAGTTTTTATCGCTAGTTTTTTAGCAGCATCGAGTAAATCAAAATTTGACATGGGAACTGTTGTTAGTAAACTGTTCCTAGTCTTAGGCCATTTCCGCTGTACCATGAATACGGAGTTCCTGGTAGTCTTAGACCCTTTCTTGATCGTTTCTTTTTTTTGTATCCCTGTCCGGTAGCTTTCTTTAGTGCCATCCCTGCCACTGTACCAACAGCTCCTAGCGCGGCGGCTTTTGCTACCACTGGGGCCACTGCTGTAATCAACACTGGTTATGCAGCGAAAAGTGGGAATATACCACCTGATTTTATCATGTCTTTCATCGCAGCCGCAGAGAGAGTGACTTGAACCCCTTTTGTATTTTTGATAGCATCACTGAAATGCTTAATCTTACGAGTTGTCAGTCCACATTTTTTAGCTGAATCCGATTATCATGTTCTTAATTGCGGCCGCAGAGAGAGTGACATAAACACCCTTTTTATCTTTGATGGCATCACTGAAGTGTTTTATCTGACGAGCTGTCAATGACAGTTTATTCTGACCACCATTTTTTAACTGATTCTGATTGCAATTTGTTAATTTGACCAGGAGTTAACGTAACACTAACATGACTATATGACATTTTATTTAATACGAGATTGATCTAATTGTTACATTACATATTTTCCACTGGTGCATCAACTAATCTCATTCGTCCACCAACACCTTCGAGTAGCATTGATTTGTCACTGAGAATGACAGCAACTGCTCTGTAATTCAGGATAGTGACAACACCACCTGCAACTGGACGGGTTACACGAGCTCTGAAGTGTATGTCAACTATGGATTGTCTTGTTAAGTCAAGATGTTCAAGCGAGAAGTAATAGATGGGATATCGTTTTCTAAAATCAAATTGTGATATTTGCAGACCAGTATCCACATTATTATCGCGTCCCATAAATGACAGCAAACAATGATACGCGCGTGCTATTTGGTTGGTTCTGTAGTATATCCTCGGATGGTTCATGTTGACCGTTTATCCTCAACGAAACTTCATTAACACCAGATTGATCAAATATCATATGGCTGCGTAATTGTGAACCCAATCGCGCCCTATCCTGTAGCACAATAAATATATGATGCGGAGCTGAAACACCTTGTTTTGATGCCAGGTGCCATGTAAGTGTACCATCAATATTAGAATCCATGGTATCTGTGATCACTGTTAGCCAACTTAGCAATGATTTTCCTCCATGGTCCATAAATGATAGTAATTTTTCTTCCATGGTGATTGATGGAGTCATTACGGGCATCCACAGTGATAGTTTTGATATAATGACTTTACCATCAGCAACACCAGCACCAAGCCAGATTGCATCATTATCACTACCCTTTCACACGAATGCTACTGTATGCTTCGCTCCATAGATAACTTTTCTAACATTTCTGCAAAATCGGAAAATATGATGTAGTGGAATCGGGCATAAAAAATGTCGACGTTGTCCTTGCAAAATTGATACGCGTGTTGCAAACCCTATGTTGTAATTGGAATTAACGCTTTTTATAATATCAAATACAACAGCTGGTCTTGCTTCGTGTTCAGGAGAACCAACTGTTTGTGGATTAGCTGCAGTATCTCTTGGTGTTAACAATTTAACATACGGAATGTGATCAGTGAGATCCTTAGACAACATCATAGATGGACCTGCCGATCTTGTATAATAATCATCAGAATATCTTGCTAACCCCACTATTGTTGTGGCAACATCAACCTCACGCTCTATAGACTTGATTTCTCTTCCATCAATCATATCTCTAGCACTCTCGAATAGTGCCATGATACCATTATTGACAAAAGCAACTTGGATATTTTCATCATTTGCATATGGTGTATCACCAACATTTGTTACAAGTTCTTCTTCTACTTCGATAAATGCTTCAGAGGGTAGAAATTATTTGCTGGTATCATGGACCTGAAGTTCGATTCTTGATCAAAGATCTGGTTGTACTGCATGATAGGAATAATACTGATAATTGCATATAGAATCATTCTTGGGTACTGGGGCATCCATATCAAACGCTGTATCAGGAGCCGATTTGAACACATTATTATATATTTCTTGATCTGAATCATGATCACGCTCGCGATTTCAAACCACTTTCCGCTATCATATTTGCAGTAATATTTCCCTGAGTGTCATATCCATAATTTATCTGTGATTCTATATTCTGTTCCACTGCCTTTTTAATTTGCTAATACTTGCAGGCATAATTTCCGTAGATGGTAGTGGCCCTAGTGACTTCGTCACCGGTGGTTTCTTTCTTCGCCAAACTAATGCTACTAGTTTTTCTTTAGTCGCGGAAAATGCTTTCCCGGCAACATCACCAACAGCGCTAATACCCTTATCACGAATAACATCAATAGCTAAGTATTGATAATTGTTTTGCGATTGATGCTATTTTTGGAGCCATTCTTGTAAATAACCCTGCAATGGGTACAGCGGCAGGGATGGCACTAAAGAAAGCTACCGGACAGGGATACAAAAAAAAGAAATGATCAGCAAAGGGTCTAAGACTACCAGGAACTCCGTATTCATGGTACAGCAGAAATGGCCTGAGACTAGGAACAGTTTACTAACTCGAGAACCAAGGGTTCTGTCGCGAGAACCTATAGTTCCCATGTCAAATTTTGATTTACTCGATGCTGCTAAAAAACTAGCGATAAAAAACTTTAGAGGTGTCTTTATGAGAGATCAATTACAACAACAACCAAACAACGCTGAAACCGGTATAATTAATCTCAATAACAGCAGCGGACCTAGAACTCACTGGGTTGCATATGCGATTGATCCGCGTGTGATTGTTTATTTCTATTCATATGGGTTAGCACCGCCTAAAGAGTTTATGCGTTATATAAACCGCTTTAAAAACTCCTATCTGGTATTCTACGCTACCAACACAGAAAATGAATGACCCACCAATATGCAGCATAGAAGTATTAAATGTCCTCAACGCTATTTCATCATCGGGACAACCAACCCATAAAACCGTACATGAATATACGAGTAATCGCTTTTTAGAGAGAAATTATATAAAATAACATGATTGATATTTGGGGGAGATCTTTATCAAGCCTGAAAAAAACCTCCGTGGAAATATCTGCAACCGGTGGTGTAAAAAAAAATAATCGAAGATGAAATATCTTAAATGTTAAATCTCGCAAGTGTTGATCCCAATGAAATAGTTGTATTTCAAGAACATCAGGGTAAAATGAAAACTAGTAATGTTTCCATTGATGGTATTTTAGTTAAATAACGCGGTGTAATAGAAAATGCTATCGCGGTTTTTTCCAATCAGGGTAAACTCAAACCAGATGTTCTCATTTCAACTATTTTGGATAGAATTACAATTTAGAGCCATTAAAAAAACTACGCGACGAATATGACGACCATATAACTAAATTCGATCAGTTTTCTAAATTACAAAGAAGTATAATTGACAATACTGACAAACCTCTATTAGATTTCTTTGGAAATCCACCGGTGACCACACCGAAACTCACGGAGATAAAACCACTATCAATGTTTTGACAAAACTACGATCCGATTATGATGCTCATATCGAACAATTTACTATGTTACATAAAAACTTTAAAAAAACTGATGATGCCGTCAATAAATTTTTTGGTGAAATGCTAAACCCGAAGAAATCAAAACAGATCTCACTGGTATTATCTCGAAACTTGATGAAATAACCACAATTATTCGGCGAAAATAAGTTGTTCGCGAAGATATTAAACGACCAACGATGTCATCAGGGATGATCTACTGAAGATGATAGAAAAACCTGAAAAAAATAAAAATCCCTCACAAACAAAAAAATATCGTAAATAATGTGTACGCGATCCAACACGGATCATTTACGTGGACACCATCCACTAACATATTAAATATTACCGCGGCCGTCAAAAATATTAACACTAGTGTCGCCGACTCAATTTAATATTTCATCAACGAGTTCATCTGGGGTAAACAATATGATATCAACGATCATCGATAAGGAAACAACTGAAAGGTTCACAATAATATCCACTGATAATAATTTGGTTAGGGTTTCAGTAACATGGTATGTGGAATTCGTAGCGGATTTAAGTAAACAACTGAATTAAAAATCCATAGGATTTTCAATGCTGGCAAATTTAATGCCAGCAATTTGAAATCTATTATAATAAATAAAATGTCATCATTGGCAACATCACCGCAGTATCGCTATGATCAGGTCAGAGAATTTCAAACTAAACTCAAAACACTCACTGAGGAGTATCAAGTAAAAACAAAAAAATACTGACGAAGAATTACTGCAGTTGATGTTACCGTATACTTGGTATCAGGTGTAATCACCGGAGCCGGTATAATACTCTCCTCGGTGACAATGATTGCCCCGATAGCTGTTCCAATTTGTATATCCGCGGCGATAATAATCACTGGAATTATTTCAATAATAAAAAAAAAAATATGATCGTGTAGCCAGCGCAAACTACAAGACTACATAGTTAAGTTCCATGTTGTGTCAACTGCATACTCCCAATTATCCTCGATATTGTCGTCACTCGATGACACATTAATATCCAATAGTGAGTTTTCAGCGATGGTACGTGTTTATGATTAAGCGATGTCAAAATTAGAAAAACAACATGAGTATAATAACAATGGCAACATCGCAAGAACTACTTCAACGAATAGCGGAAAATACCACCCCGGTGAAAACCAGCATGATCTCAATAACCTCAACAAACCCTGAATTCAGTGTGAATTTCCCCACTGCGATTTCGGTGAAAGAGATAGCACTAGCAAAATTACGAGTATACCAAAGTTGGCCAAATATTAGATCAAAATCATTTGGCGGTCAACAACCGAATAATTCCTTGGTGTTTCCGAGTAAGAATAAACCCAGACTGGAACGCTGTTTCCGTACCATCTGGGTCATACCAAATTGAACAAATCAATAACGAATTTCAGCATAGAATAAAATCCATTACTGGAAAAGAATCGAAAATCGCTATAATGGTTCATGAGCTAACACTATCATCTGCCATTGTGATAAACTCGCCCAGGTATGTCATAGACATCTATCAGAGTCCGTGCTAGGATGGCCTGAAAAAACACCTCTACCTGAACCGAAAAAATCTGATTTTACCACAGATGAGTTTAAAGATATTCATGGTGATATAATTTTAACTCTTCTAAGAGTGGAAGATATAACAAAAGTAAAGAAAATATATTTTGAATTCTATAGGAAGGGTTTCTCTGGGTTGCATTTTGAATTTGAACACGATGGTAAAAAAAAGTACAGACACGATTCTATTAAATGAACATATTAATGTGATGTTTAAAAATTTTAATGAAAAGAATCTGATAGAGATAGACTACGGCAAAGTTTTCAAAAATATCTTTTGGATGTAACAGGTTCACGTGATGAAATCATAAAAATAATAAAAGATATGAACACTTATATAAAAGATATAAAAAAATTAAATGAATTTTTTATAAAATCTTTTGATGAATCTATTGATGTGTGAGGAGGAGAAAAACAAAAATTTCTATCCGCATATAATTTAACAAAAGAAGAGTTATTAAATTTTAAATTACGAGGATATAACGTTCCAGAGATGAAAAAATCTCTCAATGATACCATCGATGATGGTTTTAAAAGGATTCACGACGCATGGAAGAAAATAGCACAACCACAAACAACAATCCTCAAACATAATAATGACCCAGATGGTGGTGGGCGACATATCGCTCCTCAAAACGTCAATATATCCTCGGTGATTGCAGTGAACTTAGTATGTGATGTTATCGAAGGAAGTTATCAAATAAATCTCAAAAGATCAAATCAAGCTCAACAAGGATATATTTTATACTCATTTGCACCATCAGCTCTTCCAGTGTTTCTAATCATTGAAGATCCAACTAATCCAGTCTATATGCGATGTCATAACGCTTCGTTAACGAGAATTAATTTCAAACTCACTGACCAGTCCAATAATCTGATAGATTTACGAGGTGAGATTTTACAAATTAGTCTGTTTGTGAAAAATCCTAAATTGCTAGCAATTTCAAGGATTTTCAATTCGTCTCTGCAGCGACATCAGTGCCGGGTCTGTTGCGTAAAATCCTAAAGGATTTCTCTTTATTTTTTTGTCTGCCTGAATTGGTTTCGGTTTGCTTGAAATAGTTTCGGTCTGTCCACCCTCTTTGCTTGAAATCCTTTAAGACTTTGTTTGAAATAGTTTCGGTTTGCTTGAAATAGTTTCGGTCTGTCCACCCTCTTTGCTTGAAATCCTTTAAGACTTTGTTTGCAATAGTTTTGGTTTGCTTAAAATAGTTTCGGTCTGTCCACCCTCTTTGCTTGAAATCCTTAAGACTTTGTTTGAAATGGTTTCGGTTTGCTTGAAATAGTTTCGGTCTGTCCACCCTCTTTGCTTGAAATCCTTAAGACTTTGTTTGAAATGGTTTCGGTTTGCTTGAAATAGTTTCGGTCTATTTACCCTCTTTGCTTGAAATCCTTTAAGACTTTGTTTGAAATAGTTTCGGTTTGCTTGAAATAGTTTCGGTCTGTCCACCCTCTTTGCTTGAAATCCTTTAAGACTTTGTTTGAAATAGTTTCGGTTTGCTTGAAATAGTTTCGGTCTGTTTACCCTCTTTGCTTGAAATCCTTTAAGACTTTGTTTGAAATAGTTTCGGTTTGCTTGAAATAGTTTCGGTCTGTCCACCCTCTTTGCTTGAAATCCTTTAAGACTTTGTTTGAAATAATTTCGGTTTGCTTGAAATAGTTTCGGTCTGTCCACCCTCTTTGCTTATGCTATACTTTATTCCCTAGTACTATACAAATTCTGAATGCGGAAAATATCTAAATAACCTGATCAACAAGTATGCCAAATTTGGTTGATAAATAAACTAAACGGTTCAAAAGTCATGCTCTGGAAATGAAACTATTTATAAACAAACAGACAGATATACACAAAATCTGGTATCTATCTATTTAATCTATCCAAATTTCTCAAATGGAATACAAAATTTGGGACATATAAAACAAACCAGCACATCAAATGATTCCTAAACAGAATATGGCTGCAGCTCAAAAATCAATTATTTGTTCAGGTTACCTTGTGAGCTCGACCTATCTTGACAAGGTCCTCCAGGTCCCACGCTGTGTTGAGTCCAGCTTCCTGAAGCTGGGACTGGTTGAGAAGGACACGCTGGGTCTTGTCCTTAAATTTACACCCTGGTCCCTGTACAAAATAAAATCAAGGAATGAGGTGATAATACGATTAAAAAGTTAAAGATAGTTAATTCCAAACCAAAACATAAATGCTGAGGTTCAACCATTACTTTGAATGTTAACTTTGAGACCAACAACAGATTTTTAGCATCCCCAACCCCCATGATGCATGTGTGTGTGTCTATATGATTTATACCCGTAAACTATTGCATCCAAGGTGGAGGCTCTAACCACTTCGGCCACTGGAGTAGTCCCAAAAGATGTAAACCACTACTCAGAATCCAAAACATCTCATAAGACAAATCATGATATAAGACCAAGACACAACATAGGATGCTTATGTATCACTAGTCAGGCCAAGAAGTTTGAAATTTGGGTTACAATTGTTTAACATACTTTACCCACATTATATTTAGTAGCTTTTTGACAGTCACATCGGATTTTAACAGAATTAAATTCTTCACAATTTGTGCTTCTTCAATATATTTATGGATGTATATTTTTTTAATACAAATATATCCAATTTATACAGTTAATGGCAAAAACCATCTGAGGCAAAGTGATGTGAAATTTGGAGTTACCTCCCTTGTACTATTTTTAATCACATCAAAGCAAAATTCTTATCGGCAAAAGACTAAGAGAATCCTTTAATTCAGTACACTTGTATTTTGCAATCAGAATCCCACTTAACACTTTTTCTGTTACACCCAAACAACTTTCAGCAGGGCATATTTGCCACATTCATAACTATTTGCAGGTTTGAAAAAAGCTATCCAAAACATCCATTTGAAGGCATCACCACCTCCAGCAAACATTGTATATAAATTTTCTTCACATTACTGCACCAAGAACTATGCAATTCACTAAACTGTTGTAACAAATTAAGTCTGAAAGGTACGTTGTATGGAACATTTTGTAAATTCAAAAGCTTTGTCCTCAATAATAACTTGTATATCTTCCAATGTTGCCAGATATGCGTTTTTTTCACCCAATTGGGCTCCTTTCCAAATTTGGTTGCGTGAAATTTTTTTAGATTGTGGGTTGCGGCTTTTTGGGCTGGTTTCTGATTTGTGTCGCCGTAACTTGGGCTGCATCCAATTGCTATTAAATTCTCCGCATTCAATTTCAATTTGGCGCTAGTGACAATAATATCTAAAAATCTTAATGAATCCAATATTCTGGATGCATCTCCATAGATGTTATCATATTTAAACTTTTTTTTAAAATTCCAAAACCGGAAGAACAAAGCATGCTTCTAATTCCAAATTTCGATTAAGCTTGCATATCAATAGCATATCATTGCTGGTAACTGTAGCCTGTAGGGCGGAGGCTCTATGATCACTTTATCACTGTTATTATATTGTTAAACTTATGGTATTTGATTCTTATTTACTATTCAGATTTTAATATATAAATTGGGTGGTTTTGGGGCTGCATTTTAAAAGAACACATGCGGGAATTGAAAAAAGTATTTGGCAACATTGAATGGCACATTCTGACTGAAACTCTGACCTTTGTACCTTCAATGGCACATCCTGGATGAAACATTAACCTCTGTACCTTTCAATGATTCATACACACATTATGTCATCCATGTGCATACTTACCCATACACACATTACAAGGTTATTCATGGACATTTGCATACTTATCCAAACACACATTTCAAGGTTATTCATGAACATTTATTTACATATTTATTCATACACACATTACAAGGTTATTCATGGACATTTGTATACTTATCCCAACACACATTTCAAGGTTATTCATGGACATTTACATACTTATCCAAACACACATTTCAAGGTTATTCATGGACATTTACATACTTATCCAAACACACATTTCAAGGTTATTCATGGACATTTACATACTTATCCAAACACACATTTCAAGGTTATTCATGGACATTTACATACTTATCCAAACACACATTTCAAGGTTATTCATGGACATTTAATACACATTTCAAGGTTATTCATGGACATTTACATACTTATTCATACACACATTACAAGGTTATTCATGGACATTTGTATACTTATCCAAACACACATTACAAGGTTATTCATGGACATTTGCATACTTATCCAAACACACATTTCGAGGTTATTCATGAACATTTACATACTTATTCATACACACATTACAAGGTTATTCATGGACATTTAATACACACATTTCAAGGTTATTCATGGACATTTACATACTTATTCATACACACATTACAAGGTTATTCATGGACATTTGTATACTTATCCAAACACACATTACAAGGTTATTCATGGACATTTGCATACTTATCCAAACACACATTTCGAGGTTATTCATGAACATTTACATACTTATTCATACACACATTACAAGGTTATTCATGGACATTTAATACACACATTTCAAGGTTATTCATGGACATTTACATACTTATTCATACCCACATTACAAGGTTATTCATGAACATTTATATACTTATCCAAACACACATTACAAGGTTATTCATGGACATTTGCATACTTATCCAAACACACATTTCAAGGTTATTCATGGATATTTACATACTTATTCATACACACATTTCAAGGTTATTCATGGACATTTACATACTTATTCATACCCACATTACAAGGTTATTCATGGACATTTATATACTTATCCAAACACACATTACAAGGTTATTCATGGACATTTGCATACTTATCCAAACACACATTTCAAGGTTATTCATGGATATTTACATACTTATTCATACACACATTTCAAGGTTATTCATGGACATTTGTATACTTATTCATACACACATTTCAAGGTTATTCATGGACATTTGTATACTTATCCAAATTCACAAAATATCCCTGAGATCACCATATATCTTATTGACTGAATCATGGCTTCATTATTAACTGAGTTTTATTCACAATATTCCGGCATAGCAAGAAAAAAACTGATGTGTACCAGTAAAACTAAAATTAACATCTTCAAATCCACACATAAGACTGCTATCACAAATCTAACACATTCAAAAGTTGGGTACATAAGTCATTCTGTGTAGTTCACAGCACGTCATGATGTCAGGCTGGTTCCAATGTTTCTGACTGTGTTGTAGAGCCATGAGTCATTCTGTTTAGCTCATAGCATGTCACGATGTCAGACTGGTTCCAATGTTTCTGTCATAAGTCATTATATGAAGCTTATCTCATGCTATTTTACAATGGTTCAAAAACTTTCTAACAGTGAGACTTTACAATTCTAAATATAGAGTTGAACCAGTCAGACAGCTTTTACATTCTCCTGATACTGCAATCAGTTCATTATAAAGTGACACCCCCTAAAACCAAAATCCTTTGGGACCATTTGTTTGGGGGGAAGAGATTTTGGTTTACTGAGGCTTTTGCAGATGTGAAAAAGTCTTTATCTTAGTGTAATGTGATGTGAACGAGAGTGAGGTGGGAGTGAATGTAATTAGGAGAACATTGATGTCTGTCGGTGCATGAGAACAAAAAGAAAAGTTGTAATTTTTAAAAATACATGTATTTTAAAAAAAATTAGTTGAACAATATATGTTTCTACTGAAAGTCACAAAGAATAAATAACTAGTTATCACTTACAAATACAATCCTCATCACAAGAAACTTATTTTTTAACTTGCATCTAAGTCCATTAGAATTATGAATGATACTCCATAATGTTTAAGAACTCAGCATAATGTATAATATTAACAGTTTACTTGCCTTGACTTCTGGATATGTTATTCAATGACTTTAAGAATAATGCTTTGTCCATCTCTATTGGCAATAATGCATCAATAGCAACACCACAAACCTGGTTAATAAAGACCTGATAATGAATTTAAAAAATATAAGCAAACAATTGATCATGTACAAGATCAATCACAATTAGACAATAAGTAAATATATATAATCTTTCTAAAATGGCTTACCTTGAGAGGCATTTAGTTATTAAGAATTTACCTTAAAATCTGGCTCATTTATGGAGCGGGGGAGTGTCAGTTTCCAATTGTCTGAGTGGTTTAAAACACTATCTGTTACAGATCACTGCCATCGCACCTCTGTCTGCGTGGGTTCAAGTCTCAGATTTGGCCAATGTAGGTATATGAAAAAGCTTGCCAGTAGCTTCTCGTGGGTTGGTGGTTCTTTCCAGGTTTTTTTTTTCCCCGACTTCTTCCTCCACCATTAATACTGGCCACCATGGATAGCCTATCGGGTGCTGAAAATGGCGTTAAACCACATAACAAAAACTGGCTTGTTTGTATGTTTGATAGAATTTTTCAGTAGGAAATTCTGTCTTAGGACAAGTGAAATTAGCATATATAGGTTTGGTAAACAAATTCTTCTTTCCTGTTATAATATCAGTCTTTGGGAATCTATGATCAGAGTCTGCAATTATGTTCAGTTATAATTTGAGAAGAACTTCTTAATTAAATTACTCACTGGTGTTTATTGACTTTTTGGATTAAAACACCCATTTGGGATTACTGAGGACTCATTCAAATATATTCTGGTTTATATCAGTGATACATCAAGACATTCAAAACTAATGGAATTCATTCAAACATTCTATACTTTTTTTTAAACTTATGATAGGAAATTTAGGATTATTTGGGATTTAATTCATAATACCGTAAGAATCCTCAGACATGTTCACTTTGTACCTTAAATAAATAAATTTCTTGCTGATTTTACTAAACTTGTTGGTCTTTCTTTTTACTATTACATATTTTAAGACTATAGTCGTTAACAGATGCAGCCCCAGTTGAAAAACAAGTCTTTAATCTAGTCAACTTTAACAATGAGTAGTAGTAATCTAGGGAGTGACAAAGGCAGACAAGAAAATAATCACTAAGTTGGGTCCACACAAAATTAGGCCTTTAAAACCCACCAACCTTTGCATTATGGGATTGTAAGGTTTCACCAAGGAACTTGCATGAATTTATCATCATCACTCAAAACAGATTATTGCTGATGCAACTACAAAAAAGCATAACTCTTATATTTTGTAAGCATTATTTGCGGACTATTCAGGGTGGTGCAAACAATAAAATTCTGTGCATGAAAGGGACCTTACTCTAATGTCAGTTCGTTCCTTGCAGCCTTCACTCTTGGACTTCATGCGAACCACATCAGGATTAATGCAGGTGTGCTCACGGCTGGCCAGGATTACCATTCTAAAAAGAAAAGGGACAAAATTAAAATAAGTGAATAATCTACTTCTTCCTAAACAAATTTAAACAATCTACTAAAACTTGATAAAATTCTCACTTTTTGGGACATGCTTTTGTCAAACTTCTTGACTTGAATATTTATTCTACTCCAAACTGTATTCATCTTGAAATTTTAAGGAATTATAAATTTTAAATTTAAAGCTTAAATTTAAATTGTCAGATCATTATAGACAGATGGAGGATATTAATCTTTAAATGTCTTACATAATTTTATTCATAACAAGGCTGGACACATCCTGTAGATGTAGACATGTCTGTACACAAGATACCTATGATCCTTCATGTCATGTGACCAAGTGGTTTAAAGCACTCTCAATTATGGATCACTGCTATCTCACCTCTGTCTGTATGGGTTCGAGTCTTAGTTCAGCCAAGGAGGGTATATGAGAAAGCTTGTAAGTAGCTTCTCGTGGGTCGGTGGTTCTTTCCGTTTTTTTTTTTACCCAGGTTCTTTCTCAACCATTAGTACTGGCCGCCATGTATAGCCTATCGTGTGCTTAAAAATGGCGTTAAACTCTACAAGAACTTTATTTTAACTTTAGATGGATGAACTATGCAGTCTGAAATTTAAAAAAAAACTCTTTATTTCATCTTAACTTATCTTATATGCACTAGTGAATACAACAGTGCTTACAACTGTCTGATTTGTGCCGCCAGCTGGGACTCACAGCTCTGTGAATAATCTAATAAACAGTTACAGTGTCGTGTCTTCCTCATCCATTTAGGTAAGCTAGAAAGTTGGAGAAAGCAAAACTTGTACTTTGGGGAAAGTGAAACTTGTAGTTTGGGGAAAGCAAAGATCATACTACGAGTCACAGCACTTATACCAGGTCTACAATGCTTCACACACTACAAGTGACAAATGCACTTCTAAAACATAATTTGTGTCTGAAAAAACACGCATGGGCCCTTAAGTGGATTTCATTCAATCATGGCACCCATGATGGTACAAGAGGCTAAAGCAAAAACTGCTATTAATGACGGGACCCGATTTTTTCCGGACAGCATTGTTCATTATGTTGTTCCCTTCCAACTAACCTGACTTCACGATAAGCCGTTTTCCGTAACTCTTTAACTATCTGAGTTATCTGCTTGTGGGTTCTGGTACCGTAAAAGATCCTGGGTACTCTGAAATGTAAAAGATCTTGGTTACTCTGAAATGTAAAAGACTTTGGGTACTCTGAAATGTAAAAGATCCTGAGTACTCTGAAATGTAAAGTGTTCAATGTTTAAAAGCGTCAGCCAAAAACAAATTAAATACATATTTGAATTCCTTGATTTTTTTTATTGGTACTAAATTTCCAAGTTTTCCAAAAGATGATTTCTTTTCTTCTCAGCTATAATAAGGGCAATGTTCTGATTATTTTCATTAATGGATCATTGTTCATCAAGTCTTTAATTTGAAATATAAGTCTACCACACTACCTCCTTGACAAAACCAGGCTTGAAGATAGGTCTATCACTATTGTGGACTAAGTGTTTGTTACAACGCAAGGATTAAAAGACTGCACTTGTTACAAGGATAGATTAAAAGACCTAACAATTATCTTTCTATGTGAACAAACAAACCCCAACAAATATCCAAAAATTAAATACCAACAAATATCCAAAAATTAAATACCAACAAATATCCAAAAATTAAATACCAACAAATATCCAAAAATTAAATACCAACAAATATCCAAAAATTTAAATACCAAAGAAGTTATTTCTTTTTGCAATAGTAAAAAGAATTGAAAGCAAAAAGATACTTATTTAAGACAATGCCCCCCACCCCTAGTCAATTTACAATACAGGCACTGGACTGCTTCAAAGAAAAATAATGTACAGTGATGTCTTGTTAATCTCACACAAATCTTGTTGATGAACCATTCTCCATAACTCAATTTATAAAGCATCTGACTATTTATCCATTAAGTGCATATATCCACCCACCCACCCATGTCAGCTGCCTCAACGTGTCCTTGAGAAATATATTTAGCTTATGTTTCTTTATATGACATAGCAATTAATATGTTGTAGCTGTTGTTCCAAACAAATCATTCCTTTAGTTATTATTATATTATCCTATTTAAGAGATGATACGGGTTTAACTAAATTTCTCAATATTCTACTTAAAATTTATTTTAAAAATATCATGCTTACAAGGCTTATGAAAATAATGGGACTTTTATCGTCAGTAGAAAAGATACACAATAATGCTTTATCTTCAAGTATTGTTAATTTTTAATAAGAATTCCTCAGAAGTTAAGGAAACAGGATTTTACTCTGATTACAACAGGACTATTTGTTGCAGAATTCAAGACAACAAGACGCTATGTTAATCCGATCCACCTAACCCTTTGAATCCAAAGTTCAAACCCTAATGCATAAAGGATATTTAAAAAAGCAATTTGAGGCAATTTTTTTTAGATAAAACTAGGACCTGGTCAAACAAAGTTCTTTTAAATAATACTGACTATGCTTTAAAGATTTTAATAATATTTTGTTGAATTCTGAAAAAGAAAAATTGAAAGAAAATGACCCACCGTTCCATATACCATAAAAGTTTATCAGCTTGTGAAAATTACACAATAGCCAAGTTAGTGTTAAAGCAAAAAAAATAAAGTTTGCATGAACAAACTTAAAGACCTAATGTTTCCTACCTTAAATATTTTCAGCATTTTTGTTTTTTAATTACATGGTGTTTGTTTTGTCTTTTGATTTTTTTTAGTCTTATCTTTATAGATGTTGTAAATTGCTTATAGCTTCAAACGATTAGGTGCTTTACAAAGTACTCATTATTATAATGAGAAATAACATTTAACCTAATTAACGAAATGTTCTTACTCTGTGCATGATCCAGAAAAAAAGAAAGAAACAACCCAGTACATATATCCTTCGAAACAAAATATACACTTTTACTTGTAACCTGAATGATTCTGTAACCTGTAAGACTTATTTTTATGAATCATGAACTGCAGGTGTGCAGATTCTAATAATTAATTACATTCCCCTACCTGCTGGTGAAGATAGTACACAAATCATATGCACCATACAGCCTTACAGGTGTAAATGCTCATAGCAATTAATTTCAAGGCTGCAGGTGCCCTGATTTATTACCTTCTGTATGCACCTGAAGCTAATAAGGTTAATGCTTTATTATTCAAACCAGTATACATTCTCAATACCTTAGCTCTGTTATGATGCACTTCATATTTGTGTAACTGACAGAAAGGTTGTAACCCATGTAAGGCTAACCTATACTTTAACGATTGTTTGTTTGAGCCTGAGACTCAAACCCACGCAGACAGAGGTGAGATGGCAGTGATCCGTAATGGTGTGCGCTTTAGACCACTAGGTCACTCGGGGCCCCACTATATTTAGTAATGAGTATTCAAAAACTCAATACTCAAAAGATGAAATTCCATCAATAAAACAATGTCTCTTTTTCTTTTCAGTTGCAAGTAGGACAAGCTCTCAAAAGATTCTTTTTACTATCAGACCCATATATACTCATATATACTTATATTCAAACCAATTCCAGACTGGATCAAAATTATTACCCTATTTCTGATGCAGTGTATCCCCTATGTGTATAAGGTGAGAGTCAAAAATCTCCTTGGTGTCAAAACTGGGGTCAGACTGAGTAAAAAAATCATCTGTATCAAAACTAGGAGTGGGGGGTTAAAATTAAAAATTATGGGGTTTCTGAAGCGCAAATGAGGATGAAGTAAAACACTGTATAGATGTATGCATACAGTTTTAAAATTTGATTTATTTTCTTGAAGATGAAGATGGAGGAATGGGAGTTGTTGTATAAATTATTATTATATTTTCTTTTTTGTTATTGCCCAGTAGTTAAAATCTGCTCAACAAGGACACTCAAAGAACCAGAAATATCTGATTTATGGACAAGTGTCCTGTGTATAGAGATTGGATATTGTAAATTAGGAAAAGGTACTTTCAATTGCAGTCCTTGATGTTCATGTAGAGATCTTTGATTTGACAGTCCTTGAATTCTGACTGCAGAGTTCATTAAAGTATGGGGGCCCTGAGTGGCCGAGTGGTCTAAAGAGCTTTCTGTTACGGATCACTGCTGTCTCACCTCTGTCTGCGTGAGTTCGAGTCTAAGATTCGGCTAATCTAGTTATGTGAGAAAGCTTGCCAGTAGCTTTTCGTGGGTCGGTGGTTCTTTCCTGGGGTTTTCCCAGGTTCTTCCTCCACCATTAATACTGGCTGCCATGTATAGCCTATCTTGTGCTAAAAAATGGTGTTAAACCCTACAACAACAACAACTAAATATAGTACCCGAATGTTTAGTGCAGATTTGATAGCACATGTTTCAAACATATGCTGGTCCAGAAAATGCCATGGCTCATATATTCTCCTCTACACAGAAGCCGACATCTAGGCTTCATCTATACTGATAGGTTTGATCATGAGCACTCAAAAAATTTAAGTTATTTAATTTTTAATATCATGGTATTTGCATAGGTTACTATGGAAACTGAATTAGTACTGTGAGTCAAATCATATCGCTGAGTTTTGTGGTTTACTGTGTAGTAAGGATACTTCCTGCCGTGAACTATTATTAAGCAGTAGTGTACTTTTAACATGAACTCCAGATGTATATACAGTAAAATCTACTGTGATTAAACTTAAATTAAATTGAAACATTTTCGTGGTTATTTACAAGCTTTTTCATGGTTTTAACAAAATGTGTTTAGGTCCAATCACAAAGCAGTTTCAAGACTATCTCCACGGTGAACATTTTTTTTTTTTTTTTTTTTAATGGTTTAATGCCATTTTTCAGCACAATATAGGCTATACATGGCGGCCAGTATTAATGGTGGAGGAAGAAACCGGACAAAGCCCGGAAAGAACCACCGACCCACGAGAAGCTACTGGCAAGCTTTCTCACATAACTACATTTGCCAAATCTTAGACTCGAACACATGCAGACAGAGGTGAGAAGGCAGTGGTCCGTAACGGACAGCGCTTTAGACCACTCGGCCACTCGGGGCCCCCCCACGGTGAACATAACATTTATTAAAAATTTGATAAAGTATGCTTTGAGTTTGTCTCTAAATTGAAAAATAAAGATAAAGTGAAAAATAAATATTTTGTTTACAAAATAAACTGAAAGTACTAACAAATGTCTTACTTGACTGATAGGCAAGCTTAACGAAAATCCATGTGCAAAAGAGCACTGGGGTTGAACCGTTCATCTTTTTTCAAAGTTTTCGTTTTTTAAAATAATTTAGGTTCCCTTCATATTTGTAAAGCACAAATCCATACACAAACACCAATATAAATTAGATGTCAATGTAAAATAACACTTCCATATAATGGGGAAATCCCATTAATATCCACCTCCACATTAAGGACATGTTCACATATAAGATACATTCTTATTAAGTACATTTCCATATAAAGGCCAAATCTACGTAAGACATTCATATAAAGTACAACACCACATAAAGGACATGCTCAAATAATGTGCACCTTTCTAAAAAACATGCCTTTAAAGAGCAATTAAAACTAAAATGAATAAAGCCAAGTTTTCCTATGTATTAAATGAAGAAAAAAATATTTATCAATCATAAAAATCCAGCCAATGTACCTTGTCTATTTTCATATGTGTGACCTCTTACCTTCTATGCCATATTGTAAAAGAAAATTTCAAGTAAATGGCATTTTCGAGTTCTTACATAAATTTGGGGTGGGGTGGATTCAGACTATAAAAATCAAATAAATGCAGGTGTCATTATTTTTTATCTTCAAGCTCAGTATGACCAATATCATACCTTCCTTTACTGCAGAACTGAGTAGGTTTAGGTAGTTTTAACTGAACACACATTTCAAACACATGGTAGGCTATATATGGTGGCCAGTGTAAATGGTGGAGGAAGAACCCAGAAAAAACAAGGCAACTATTGACCAATGAGAAGCTACGGGCAGCTTTCTAATATACCCACACAGGAAAATCCTGAGATTCATAACCATGCGGACAGAAGTAAGAAGGCACCCAAGGCGTACTATTTCAATGTTGCTTAAGATGATAATTTACAACTAGATCTATCAGTAAAAAGAGAATTCCTTTGATATAACTAGAGCTGTCAGTAAACAAATGCCTATAAAATAGTAATTAACAACCAGAAGTGTCGGTAAGAGAGTATCCATTAAATTGTAATTTACAACTGATTGTCATTGAGAGAATGCCTCTGAAAGTTATTAACAATTAGATCTGTAAGTAAGAATGCCTATGAAATAGTAATATACAGCTAGATGCCAGAAAAAGAATGCCTATGAAATAGTAATTTACAAAATTATGTCAGTAAAAGGATGCCAATAAAACAGTAATTTACAGCTAGATGTCAGAAAAAGAATGCCTATGAAATAGTAATTTACAGCTAGATGTCAGAAAAAGAATGCCTATGAAATAGTAATTTACAAAATTATGTCAGTAAAAGGATACCAATAAAACAGTAATTTACAGCTAGATGTCAGTAAATGGATGCCTATGAAATAGTAATTTACAAAAAAATCTGTCAGTAAAAGGATGCCTATGAAATAAGAATTGACAAAAATCTGTCAGTAAAAGTATGCCTATGAAATAGTAATTTACCCCAAAAATCTGCCAGTTAAAAAGGATGCCTATGAAATAGTAATTTACAGCAAGATCTGTCAGTAAAAGGATGCCTATGAAATAGTAATTTACAGAAATAAATCTGTCACTAAAGGGATGCCTATGAAATAGTAATTCACAAAAAAAATATGTCAGTAAAAGGATGCACATGAAAGAGTAATTTACAAAAAAATCTGTCAGTAAAGGGATGCCTATGAAAGAGTAACTGACAAAAAAATGTCAGTAAAAGTATGCCTAAGAAATAGTAATTTACCACAAAAAAATCTGTCAGTAAAAGGATGTCTATGAAAGAGTAATTGACAAAAAAAATCTGTCAATCAAAGGATGCATATGATCTGTTTTGTAAGAGTGTGCCAAGAAAATATCAACTTATCTTGCAAGATATGAACTTTAACCAACATTTTTTTAATAATGGGGAAGTGAATAAAAATCAAATCTTATATGGGACAAATTCTTGTGCCGATAAAAATGTTTAAGAAGTTTTAAGAAGATAATGAAAATAGATCTCAAAATATTAACTGGACAAAAGTGTGAGAGACACAATTGAGAAAAAAAGTGAATAACTTTAAAAATGCTCATTAGGATTCCCCATTGACAGGACACAATGTCAAGCAATGATTCAGAAACATACAAAGTTTGATGTCAATACCTCAAGGAGTACAGGAGTCTTTAAGTACAGAAAGGTGTGATCGATACACCGGCAAGCAGACTCCAGTCAGTGGGTTTTATCATGAAAATAAAAACATTACATTCTGCCAAGCTGATTCTTATTGATTTTTACAAAAATGTCCACTTTCAAACTCTCAGATAAAATTATAAATGCCAAAATAATTATATTTCTATTTTTAAATAAATTTCCCCCCACATTTAAAAAACTCTTAAGAATTCAGGTAATGGTGATGGCAGAAGCCATTCAGAGTTGCAAAAAGACCTAATTTGTATTGACAAGTAAATCCAGATAATTCTTCCAAATCTGACACAACAAAAACCCAACAAATATTTTATATAAATTATTTTTGTCAGTCGTCTTCACCTTAAGTGCAAAATTTAATGCAGTTCTTGTGTGATCCGAGAATCAATTTGAATTACCTTGTGAAAGGTTTATAAAAATGAAAACAAACATCAATATTGGCATTTTGTTCACCTGTGGGTTGCCACTCAATATAGTTTTGTTATTGTTCATTCACATAATATTGACACCTAAGTGGGGAGTATATTATCATCTGTAAAAATATGACTAGTCATTTCACAGCTATTCATTACAAAGTGGAACTTCATTCAAAAGAGTGGGTGTTGTATGTAACAGCAAAAAGGAAACCTCCCAAATTCTAACAAATATTCCAGTAAGTGTGTGAACAACATTATGATGCAAGATACCTGGCATATATAGGTACAAACTAAACATAGAATTATTTTATTACAGTTCAAGTTGAATACAGCAACTGATGTAGAAAATATGCAACTTTCAATAGCATTACACAGTACCTTAACAGTGTCAAGGCTATGAATGCCCCTGTCATCTCCATTGCAACAAAAATGTGAGAAACCAAGATCTCATCATTCTCATGAAAGACAAAAAAAGTCTCATACAAGTATGTCATTCCATAACCAGAGATAGCTGTCTTCTTATTAGGACTGCATTTTGTGAAACAAGATCTTTGCCTCACACTTTCCTAGAAAAACAGCATATGTTGGGTAGATATTTCAATACTACTTGGTACGAATAAAAATACAAAAGTCATCCAAGCCTGAAAATTTGGTCACTGTGACCTACTTTGGTTTGGTTGAATTATGCTCCACTTTCTTTATTACTATCATATACACTTAAACTAATCCACTTTCTTTATTACTATAATACACACTTAAACTAATCCACTTTTTTTATTACTATAATACACACTTAAACTAATCCACTACACACTTAAACTAATCCACTTTCTTTATTACTATAATACACACTTAAACTAATCCACCACACACTTAAACTAATCCACTACACACTTAAACAAATCCACTTTCATTATTACTATACTATACACTTAAACTAATGCACTACACACTTAAACTAATCCACTTTCTTTATTACTATAATACACACTTAAACTAATCCACTTTCTTTATTACTATAATACACACTTAAACTAATCCACTACACACTTAAACTAATCCACTTTCTTTATTACTATATTACACACTTAAACTAATCCACCACACACTTAAACTAATCCACTACACACTTAAACAAATCCACTTTCTTTAATACTATATTACACACTTAAACTAATCCACTACACACTTAAACTAATCCACTATACACTTAAACTAATCCACTTTCTTTATTACTTTAAACCACTTTCTTTATTACTATAATACACACTTAAACTAATCCACTACACACTTAAACTAATCCACTACACACTTAAACTAATCCACTTTCTTTATTACTATAATACACACTTAAACTAATCCACTTTCTTTATTACTATAATACACACTTAAACTAATCCACTTTCTTTATTACTATAATACAAACTTAAACTAACAGCTTGTGGAAGGTAGGTCAGCTTGATAATTGTATTTATCATCTAAATATTTTTCTTCAAAATTCTTTAATCTGAAAATCTATTTTTTTCCATCTACATAGGACAGTGGTTAGAGTTTCAGACATGCAATCAATGGGTTGCAGGTTTAATACCTGACTATGCTAGCTAATGCTAACTGCCTCATTGTGTCCTTGGGAAAGTCAATTAGCCTCATTTCCTGGGTATGATTATTGCCAATCATGTATTCAAAGGTGCCATTAGAAACAACCTAGCCAACCAACCAACCAACAAAGGATATCTTTTGTGTGTATATGTGTGTGTAATTTGGATTTTTAACATAGTTTTAACAATTTTTTCAGTCATATGCTACAATGCAATTTGACAGTTTAGTGATGTCTAGCTATGGGGCATCATGCCGCAGACATATAGTTTGATGTCCCACACAGACATTATCCTGAAACCAGTCCTAACATTAGCCTCTTAATGCTGAGAGCAAAGCAAGGCAGCTGGAAGTACCATTTTTGTAAGTCTTTGGTATGACCCAACCCGCAATCTCCTGTATCCAAGATGTATGCTCTAACCACTTGGGCAATGAAACAGTCGTATCTTTTGAATTGATTGTATTTAGTTATTTATTATATTCAACCTCTAAAACAGACTGGGAAAAAACCCAAATAACAAATTATATGATTTTGAAATGTAAATAGTATTATACCATGCACACTGACTTATAAGACAAGTCCAACTGCAAACTGCACAGACCCAGATCTGCCATTGCATAATGTGCCAGCAGATCTGGGTCTGTGTAATTTGTTAGGAGTACTAGGTAGAAAAAAGAACACAGACCCTTATCTGCTGACGCATTTTACTATTACTACAGCAGATAAGGTAACTTGTGCATTTTTAAGTTATGGGTACAATGACAATACTTTTTAATGACAAATCTATTGATATTTGCAAAAATAATATAAAAATGCATCCTCCATTACAAAATGATCATGGGGTGAGTAGGTGTTAAAATGAATGTATCAAAAGGTTAACCTAAATACAGTGGCCTACGGTAATTTTCATCAATGAAATTACTTGTACTATGTGAACTGTGTTATCAGTTAATTCCATCTTATACATATCCAGTGGCATGGTGGCCTCGCCAATACAGACTGAACAAAACAGCACCCTTCTATGAATCATTATATGCAGATGCTGTGTATACACTTCTCAAGCTAAAGCAAGTCATAATTTCATTTTTTGACTTTCTCTTTTCTTCCAAGAAACATTATTTTTCAAGTGCAATAACTTGACTATACCATTTAAAAAAATAGATGAAACAACAGTATGTTTATATACTATCAACTCTCCACAAATATCCACAAGTGTGAAAAATAAAACAGACCTTGGTCTGACTTTAAACCATTTCAAGGAAGATACCTAATTATTTAAGGAAAGGACTTCAATTTTTGTGTAGGTGGTACATCTTGATAACGATGCATAATCTGCTAATTATAATGAAATAAAACAGTTTCAATAATTAGGGTATATTCAGAGAGTGCTAGAAAAAGTCATTGAGTTTAATATTTTAAGAGTATGAAATCATTTTAAAGGCTGTAATTCTCCTCTTATCTTTTTATGAAATGATGATGATGGTAATGAAGATAAAATGGTGGTAATGATGTATGTGTACTGGCATGTGATTTACATTTTTAACGTAGCTTTAAACAAATTTCAGTCATATCGCTACAATGTCTGCAGTGAGGCAGTTTATAGTGATGTCTAGCAATGAGGCATTCTGCCGCAGACATGTATCATCATGTCCCACCCAGACACATTATTTTGATGCCAGGTAAACTAGTTCTAACACTAACCTCTTAATGTTGAGCACCTAGCAAGGCAGCTGTAAGTACCAATTTTTATAAGTCTCTGGTAGGTAGGACTTGACTGGGGTTCAAACCTGCGACCTTCAGCATCTGAAGTGGAAGCTCAAGCCACTTAGGCCACCAGAGTGGTGTCGAATGTGATGATAATAATCTGATAATGATGATGATAATGGTAATAATTTGATAATGGTAATAATTTTATAATGATGATAAAGACAATACCAACTTAAACAGAAGCTTGGTGGTGGTCATGGGGATAATGATGTTGATGGTTGTAATTTGATAATGATGATGATAATGGTAATAATTTGATAATGATGATGATAAGATAATGGTAATAATTTGATAATGATAATGGTAATAATTTTGATAATGATGATAATGGTAATAATTTGATAATGATGATGAAGACAATACCACCATAAACAGAAGCCTGGTGGTGGTCATGGGGATAATGATGTTGATGGTTATTGAGGTGGCAATGATATAGATGACAATGTTGATGATGTAGATGATAATGTTGATGATATAGATGATAATGTTGATGATATAGATGATAATGTTGAGATAAAGATGAAGTCAGCATGAATTAGAGATTGGGAATAAGTCTTTCAAAAATAGATTTAATTAAAAGTATCAATAACATTTTGTTGCCACTTTTTCCCCAGGATTTATAAAAAATTCAGCAAAACAATATGAAAAGTCATGACACTCGTGTATGAATGACCTCAGTAGACATGTAATAAATTTAAATCCCAAACAAAGTAATCAGAAATAATTCTCTTTTCATCTGGAACATACAAACAGCTCATCTGGAACTTCTAAAAGTACATGTATTCAAACTCCTCATATTAAAATCAATTTAATTCTACCAAAAAGTTTACATCAATTTTCAAAAAGAAAAAATATAAGTTTTTATTTTTAACAGTGTCCTGTTACAAACTTCATGTCCCTCAATCATCTGATACAATGAGAAAGATCATCATTATCTACTCTACATTGTCTGCTATTTCCCTTTAGGCAGTACAAAGGTGTTAACTATTTCCTTTTTAACACCTTGCGGAACTTACCGTACATATGAACAAAAAAATACCTTTAAAGCATTACAATAAATTAATTAGCTGCCATTTTACCAGTCTTTCACTCACTGATAAAGAAAATGTTTGGAATTCATAAAAATGAGAAGGATGTAGTTTTGGAGTAAGATAGTTTTAATGCTGAATGTCAACGGTGTTAATTAAAGGATGCAGTATGGTACGCTGTCATTTAGAGGTATAACTGAATTGTGATTGAGTGAAACTAACATCCATACCACCCTCGTTGATAAAAATTGTCAAGCAGTCTGATTTGTATATCTTCAATAAAGGCGACAGGTTGCCTACCCTCAGGTTAAATTTAAACACTTTCTGCCACCTCAGTTGACTAACTTTAACAGTTCTTACAGAATAGACTTTCCCATTAAACTGACAATGATTTATCTATTTATTTATTTATTTATTTATTTCTCTTTTTATTTATTTATTTTAAAAAAAATTACCTTTTTCTTCTGAGTGCCTTTTATATATAAAAAAAACTAAATAAATTGTAACCTTTAACTTTAAACAACTTTAACCTTGAATTTAATTTAAAAAATGTAATCTTCTGTTTAATTTATTCACTTCAACTTTAAGCTTAATCTAGGGTGTAGACAGATGTACATGTATATGGGCACGAAAACATTCACCATGAGAAAGAATGGTCCATTGTTTCCATTTCACATGGAGAAGGACAAAAAAGTTGTACTAAACTTTTATTAGATCTTAATGTTTGATAAACCATACCATACATACTCAAGAATAAGTCAAATGAAACAGCGAACTTCATAGACTCAGATCTCCCATTGCATAAAACACATGCACATCTGGGTCTATATCATTTGTTTGGGATAACCATGTGAAAAAATATACACCCTGATCTTCCAGCAGAAAATGTGAAGCAGATTAGGATCCATGCCGTTCAGTTTGGCTCAACTTATAACCAAGTATATACAATAACCATGCCTCCTAACTTCCGCATCTACTAGCTAATTACCAGTAATGTCTATAGCCAAGAGTGACTATATTGCATAATGTGTACCAAATATAGCTTACAAATACATATAAAATGTCATAGAATTAATTTTGAAACTATTTCCTTGATTAATAAACATTTTACAATTTTTATTATTACAATGAAGCCCATCTTAAGAGACCACCTCTTCCATCAAATAAATATGACATGGTGATCTCATGCTTGCCAACAAGGAAGGTGATCTATGATTGTCAGCAAGGTAGGTGATATCTTATGCTTGTTAGCAAGGTAGGTGATCTTTTATAATTGCCAGCAAGGTAGGTGGTCACTTCATGCAATTCTGAGCTGGTGCATTGGTCACCCATACAAAAGATGGGTAACCAATGTCTTGAAAGTTATAATTTTTTTTACTGAATATAGAACTACTGTTTCAGGAATGGCAAAAGCAATTTACAGCTGTTTATGTTCTCAGTCAATTAGAGATATCAGTTCCTTTCAGTTCTGACACAGCACGGACACACTAAACCTGCTGTGTCTTTTAAAAATTATATATCATATTCTTGATGGATACTTGGAGTAAAATTTAACAAAACTGTCTAAGACACATTTTAAATTCTTCAGAGGCCATGAATCAAATGAATGTTTGTTAAGAACTTGACAATGCTATGATTATCCAAAAGCAAACATCTGTGATGTCGTGTAAATAGAGTCATGTTGTGCAGTGTCAGATCACGTGGTACACCATATGTGCTCTTACCTCACCTATCAAGGGGCCCCAAGTAGCCGAGTGGTCTAAAGCGCTCTCCGTTACGGATCACTGCCATCTCACCTCTGTTTGCGTGGGTTCGAGTCTAAGATTCGGCTAATGTAGTTATGTGAGAAAGCTTGCCAGTAGCTTCTCGTGGATCGGTGGTTCTCTCCAAGGGTTTTCCCGGGATCTTCCTCCACCAATAATACTGGCCGCCATGTATAGCCTATCGTGTGCTGAAAAATGGGTGTTAATCCCTACAACAACAACCTCACCTATCAAAATTTCAGTCTTTGTGAAGTTCTTTTTCGTAATAGGTGATGCTTGATTTACACCAACTTGATTTACGTGCTTTCAGTTTAATGCCATTTATAATGAAGAAATATCATTCCATTTGTGTTCATTTGTACGTCATCTCTGGCGTTATATGCTGTGATTCACATGCAACTCACGTACATGCATTTATATAGCTTTTGATTGGCTCCAATTTCAATGTATGCAGTATCAGGAACACAAACATAAATTGAGCATCATTGGTACTTGCCCAAAAAGACAAGACCAAAAACATGTATCAATGACATCTCTGATTAGGCGGACTGAACATGACACTGACCGAACTATACATTAATATTAATGTCTTAAACAACAGGTATCCACCCAAAACAGTTGTCTTTCAAGGCAGGCTTGATAGTACATGTATTATATAAGTGTATGCCAACACAGTGTTTCTGCAGGCAGCATAAAGACTACTTGAACCCTATTTCAATTTAATGACCTCTGCACTTTAGAAAAAGTATGTGTGTTGAAAATCATGCAGTCATTGAATAATAAGAAGGATCAACCTCAGCTTGTAATCTACCATCATAATCAAGGTCTTACTAAATGACTTTGTGCAAGTAAGCAATGTGATGCTATCAATGATTTTCAGGAAATTAACAAGTTTTACCAGCTGCACCTGGTGAGGTGATAAAATGGCAGACATGCAATTTCCAGTATTCTGTTGAAAAATCTCCAGTACATGTAATTCTAATGTAAATAATGCTGTGATTTCACACTAGATCGTTACCATGGTGATAATAATGATGTATTCATTCATTAAAAGCTAGTTATCATACACCAATTGTTGAAACATACTGTATGAGGGTCAATTCAAACATACACTATGGGGGGTCTATTCAAACGAGTGGCCAAGTGGTCTTAAGCGCAGTTTGTTACGGATCACTGCCATCTCACATCTGCCTGTGTGGGTTCGAGTCTCAGATTTGGCCAAATTGTGGGCATGCGAGAAAGCTTGCCAGTAGCTTCTTGTGAGTTGGTGGTTCTTTCTGGATGTTTCCTGGGTTCTTCATCCACCATTAATACTGGCTGCCATATATAGCCTATCATGTGCTGAAAAATGGCATTAAACCCTTCAACAACACACATACACTATGGGTGTCTTTTCAAGCATACACTATGGGTGTCTATTCATACATACACTATAGGTGTCTATTCAAACATACACTGTCGGTGTCTATTTTACATACACTATAGGTGTCTATTCATGTGGGGATCTAATCAAACTTACTATATGTGGTTTAATAAAACAAACACAATGAGGTTTTTAAACATAAACTATGAGGGTTTATTCAAGCATACTAAATGGGTGTCTATTCACAAATACACTATAGGATTTATTCAAACATACTATATGCAGTCCATTCACAAATATACTGTGGTGGCAGGGGTCTATTAAACATATACTTTAGCCGTCCATTCAAACATATCATATGGGGTTGCTCAAACATACACTACAGGGTCCATTCAAACATATCATATGGGGTCTATTCAAACATACACTACAGGGTCCATTCAAACATATCATATGGGGTCTACTCAAACATACACTATAGGGTCCATTCAAACATATCATATGGGGTCTACTCAAACATACACTATAGGGTCCATTCAAACATATCATATGGGGTCTACTCAAACATACACTACAGGGTCCATTCAAACATATCATATGGGGTCTATTCAAACATACACTATAGGGTCCATTCAAACATATCATATGGGGTCTATTCAAACATACACTACAGGGTCCATTCAAACATATCATATGGGGTCTATTCAAACATAAACTACAGGGTCCATTCAAACATATATGGGGTCTACTCAAACATACACTACAGGGTCCATTCAAACATATCATATGGGGTCTACTCAAACATACACTATAGGGTCCATTCAAACATATCATATGGGGTCTATTCAAACATACACTACAGGGTCCATTCAAACATATCATATGGGGTCTACTCAAACATACACTACAGGGTCTATTCAAACATATCATATGGGGTCTACTCAAACATACACTATAGGGTCCATTCAAACATATCATATGGGGTCTACTCATACAATGATACATACACTATAGGGTCCATTCAAACATATCATATGGGGTCTATTCATAGATAGTTTACTCGAATGACAACTGATAACTTTAATGATTAAGCAACAACAAAAAGAAAAACCCTTTGTGTAAAAATCATGCTGCCAAAAGCAATAACATAAGCCACCAGAACATGACCTCTAAGGGGTTTCTGTCAGAACTTCTTGTAGAACTATGGATATTTGATTTTAATCAGACTATCTTTGAAGACGTATTTAATAAAGTTGGAAATAAATGGATATCACAAAAACATGCTTTTATAGTCAGCATTTGACTTTACTTAGCCACTGTTGTGTTCAGTTAATGCCAAATATTTGAACTCCTTACTATACCGAAAATTACCCATCTCTAATCAGCCTCTATTGTGATCACCATAGCAACAAATCCACTCCGGTACTGCATGAACTTAATCACTCTAAACACCTTGCAGATCATAACAAATGTAAGCTTACACTTGGATGGCAACAGATCAAAGAAAGGATTATCAAATGCATGTCTTATTTATTTATGCTGATTTCTGTGAGTTTGTTGAAGGGTCAGAAAACTGGCGTACAATAACCCCATTACTGGCATTTGTCATGAAAACTAGTAGGCGCCTCAATTCAGCTAAAAAACATTATCTAATCATCATCAGAACGTGACAGTTGCTGATAGATGATCATTTTTGCCTAATGCCACAGTAAGTATGGCCCATTAAAGCAATTAAGTGTTGTGTTGTGCGATATCAGATTTAATTGTGTATTTAGAACTACCAACATTTATGAATGAATTAAGACTAAACACTGTACTCATAAAAACTGCATAAATAGTGAATTGAGACATTTAAACTCTCAGATGTGATGTCCACGAAGAGATAAGCTTATTTTCTAAAAGTTAAAATATATAATTTATATAAGTTACCAGTTTTAATATATATCTGACTTGACTTCCACCAGCATGAAGTGCATCCATTCATATACTTTTTATCACTGTCATTATATTACGGTTCTGTACATAACATAAATGCATCCATCCATGTAATTTTCTATCAATGTCATTATATCACGGTTTTGTACATAACAAAAATGCATCCATAAATGTAATTTTCTATCAATGCCATTATATCACGGTTCTGTACATAACAAAAATCATCCATGTAATTTTCTATCAATGCCATTATATCACGGTTCTGTATATAACAAAAATACATCCATTCATATAATTTTCTATCAATGCCATTATATCACTGTTCTGTACATAACAAAAATGCATCCATCCATGTAATTTTCTATCAATGCCATTATATCACGGTTCTGTACATAACAAAAATGCCTCCATCCATGTAATTTTCTATCAATACCATTTTATCACGGCTCTGTACATAACAAAAATGCCTCCATCTATATAATTTTCTATCAATACCATTATATCACGGTTCTGTACATAACAAAAATCATCCATGTAATTTTCTATCAATGCCATTATATCACGGTTCTGTACATAACAAAAATCATCCATGTAATTTTCTATCAATGCCATTATATCACGGTTCTGTACATAACATAAATGCATCCATCCATGTAATTTTCAATCAATGCCATTATATCATGGTTCTGTACATAACAAAAATGCCTCCATCCATGTAATTTTCTATCAATGCCATTATATCACGGTTCTGTACATAATAAAGTTGTTAGTTATGAACCAGAAGTACAGCGTTATAACAGAGGAGAGCTGTATATACATACTAGACATCCCATGATTGTGACCTCTGACCTCAAGACCCCCAAAATCGAGATTTCTAACTTACCCATTGTGCAAGTGATTAATAATCTTTAGTGAATGTACATGGCAGAGAAAAAACAATGTTACCCTTTCAGACCCCAAGAAACTGACCTTGATCATTTTGACCACCAAATTAATAGGCTTCTTCATTTTCCCAAGTGCACGATATCCACAAATATTTTCTTTCCAGTCATGTACCAATTTTTCTTTCTGTTACAATTACCCTGACCTTGACCCTTTAACCTCAAATTATTTGGTTTCTTACAAGCATCAGGTACAAGATATCCACAAAATTTGGTTCAACGAAGTGATCAACAACTAATATTATTGCGCATAAGCCGTTTTTATGTGACACTGACCTTTGACCTCTTGACCCCAAAACTGATTGGGTTCTTGCTTTTGTCCAAAAGTAGTCACCTCTAAAGTGTGATCAAGATAGGTTCAGAAAAGAAAAAGTTATTGGACGGAGAAATGAACAGATCAATAGGTATAATACACTCAACAAAAAGGTAGGCATGCAAAAAATCAAACAGTATTATCGATGTTGACAGCTACGGGTTACAATTTGATCATTTTTAAGGCAGGCAATCAACTGTTGATGACAATAACTATTCACATTTTTGTTCAGCTGTTTTTAAAATGTTGATGAATTCACTTTTTTCTACATGAATCAACCAATCTAATTTTGATACTGTTTTTATTAAATATTCATATGTGCTGATTTGCTTCTGAGAATCTGATTTACATCTCATGTAATCTGTCATTAGGTTTCAGGATTCACCATTGAAAGCAAACACAAATTCCACAAAATCTGGTACCCCACAAATTAATGTGAATCCCAATAAACCAATTTTTTAATTAGAAACAGTAAGGACTTTTAACCGTGTCTGTATGGTACATTAGCTACCTAAAGTTACTGATTGATATCTTTAAGTCGGATGTACATCTCGTCACTTGGGAGGTCTCCATACATCATGCTTATAACATTCTCTCGCCTAAGGTGCTAAAAGCTGATAAATATGATGATAGGACTTGATGTAGTGAGATTAAGTGCTGGGAAAGGCTTTATTAATTGCTTTTTAGTTGCCTGGCTAATTAAACCATTCCATTTATGTTGATAAAATATGTTGACAGCCATGAAATATGAAGTTGGTATGAGAAATGGATCTAAGTGAATTTGTTTATTAAAAAATCCAAATATCAAACTGGGGGCCATATTGTACATCCCTCCCAGCAGGACATTTTAGTGTTCTTAACAGTACATACTTCATCAAGCACAAAACTGTTTAGATCTTTCTCTATACAAGATACATAAATGCTTTTAGACTTGGATTCCTCTTATACTGTAGCTGGCATCCATGTTCAACCCCCAAACAACTGGTTTAAATTTAAATTTCTGAAATGGTAAAAGTAGTTTAAGATCCGATTTATGAATTATGTCTTTAACAATTTACAGCATAGAGTGCATACAGCTTTGTAGTATACAATCTAATGTGCATCCAATATGCATCTAATTATATGCATCCCAAAAACATCTAATTTCCAATATGCATCTAATTAGGCTTGAAAACAGTTATTCACACTTCAAACAATATTGGGGCCCTGAGTGGCCGAGTGGTCTAAAGCGCTGTCTGTTACAGATCTCTGCCATCTCACCTCTGCATGGGTTCGAGTCTAAGATTTGGCTAATGTAGTTATGTGAGAAAGCTTGCCAGTAGCTTCTCGTGGGTCGGTGGTTCTTTCCGGGGGTTTTCCCGGGTTCTTCCTCCACCAATAATACTGGCCGCCATGTATAGCCTATATTGTGCTGAAAAATGGCGTTAAACCATAAAAAAACAAAACATAAAAGAAACAATATCTGGTTTAACCAGTAGCTAACTTGGTCAAATCAAAAGAATCAAACTTTTTCAAGATGCTTGTCAAAACTTCACCTGCCATTACTGGCAAGATTTTGAATACTGTAATGAAATGGAATGTACCTCAAAGTTCCCATCAAAGATGAACTTTTTTCATCTGAAATAACTTTAATACACAGGCATGTAAATAAAGCATGTCATACTTATAAAAAAGGTGATTTCCATTTCTGCTATGACTACATGACTGCTTTTTCAAATATCCACATCCAGCATAAACTCATTTGACCCTCTATACAAGGGGCTTCAAACATGCGACTAGCCAAAGCGGTATCCTGTGGCCCACAAATGATTGGAATCACAAGGTGTCATGAGAGATAACAAACATGGTGAAGCCCTTGGGTCATCAAAAATGCTCACATGCAGCCCTCAGGGTGGTTTGAGTTGAGACCCCTGCTCTACCATAATAATAAATTATACCTCACTTTTGAATTTGACATATTGAAACATATGTGTTACTCTGATGTGAATGGAGAACAGAAATACAGGTAAAAAAATAAGAAATATTTAAACATCGATTTACATTTTAAAAACACATACATATGTCTTTATCTAAGCAATGGTTTTTAGTATATGCAGTGGTCACTGTCAATATGCACCACTGACTGCATATAGCTGTAAGGATTCTTTTTTCTGTTAAAAAAAACACATGGACAGTTGATGACTATACATTACATTTATAGGGGAAACATGTCAGGGGAAAATATGAATGGCTGTTGAGACTAGGTGATCACTATATAAAGGTGACTGGACAGGTCTGACTACCATTATTTATCATTTCCATACTGTACACCTGTGTAAATTATAAGTCAATTCCTCAAAATTCTCAATTCTTTGGTTTAAATGTTAGTAGACTGGAAGACATAAGTTGTTGATGGAAGTATCAAGTCATATGCAGTGTATACATATGATACATGGATTGAACGACAAAATAAATGTGCATGTTCTTTGACTTCAAACTTTTACATAATTTCACAAAATTCAGTCACTAAATTTATTTTTTAAATTAAAACAAATTTAAATATTAAAACAGGATTAGATCTTGGGCTTTTATTTTCTAAATAAATATATGGCTAATATTTTACTATCATAGACACATACATAGGCAGAACCAATATACAGAGAAGTAAAATCTAACATATTTTCAGGCAAAGCTAGAAAATGAATGAACAAAAAATATTTTTAGCCACACTACAAAATTGATAACCATGCCAAAACTCCAGTGTAGAAAACTCTCATGTATGTTAGTATCAGGCACTTCATATATTTACAAGTACAGGGCTTGAAATTAGCAGTAATCCACTAGCCCGAGGCAAGTAGATTTCCTGTCGGACTAGTAACTATCATAATGTTATTAGTCCGAATGGCTAGTAAGTTTTGTTTATCAACGTCAGCATTTGTTTACTCTTTTGATGTTAATATTTTATAACAGTGTTTACAATAACCACTGCTTTGATCCTGCAGAACATCCGCTAAGTCAAGACTTTATTAGGAAGAGGCCATTTAAGGGGGTGGGGTGGCAGATGCTCATGTTTTGAAATGTGTTTCTTGCTCGGACTTTCTTATATCAAGGACACTGTGCCATACCTTTTCTTACTTTAAATAATTCGCGTCAGCTATACTGTAACATCTCGTATTTCAAAACAAGGCACAATTCCCGCCTTATAAGACAGGAAAAATGTGGCGTCTTATTGGTGTTCAGCCTCTGGCAAGAAAGCAAAAGTTGAATCAAAATGATATAAAAGAGGAATGCAATACTAGCGTGTGACATTGTTTTGTCGACAGGACTAGTAAATGTTTGGCAGGATTAGTAAATTTCTCAGTACACTAGTCCTTCTGGCTACAAAGAAATTTGAGTTAAATTCAAGCCCTGCAGTAGTATATGGCAATGTACCCAGCGGTATATGGCAATGTACCCAGCGGTATATGGCAATGTACCCAGTAGTATATGGCAATGTATAGTGCATAACCGATTAGCATTTTTCTACCCATTTCCGATTCCGGATTTTGGGCATGAAATTTTTCTGATTCCGGATAGGATTCAATTAATCGGAAATGCTAAATCCGGATTTTTTTCTAAAAAATTTCATCTTCCGTTTCCGGGTTTCTGATATCTGGTTTTGCCGTGTCTAGCATGTTGCTTAGTACTTTACCATATCCAGCTTCATTTCCGGTTTTCACCCGCCAGTTCAAATTGATTGTCTCACAGCGTGGTTGTGTTGACCATATTGGACTTTTCTGACTTCTTATTTAACTTTATTAATGCACTATCGAATGACACGCAGTGTTAGACACGGTGCTATAGAAATTCAACTTTATTATTTTTATTATCCGAATCGGTCGTTCCTGCCTTGTCCGACTCCGATTAATCGGAAGTTCATACTATCCGGTGGAATCCGATTTCAAAAGTCGGTTATGCCCTAGCAATGTACCCAGTGGAATATGGCAATGTACCCAGCAGTTTATGGCAATGTACCCAGTAGTATATGGCAATGTATCCATTGGTATATGGCAATGTACCCATTGGTATATGACAACGTACCCAGTGGTATATGGCAATGTACCCAGTAGTATATGACAATGTACCCATTGGTATATGGCAATGTACCCAGTGGTATATGGCAATGTACCCAGTGGTATATGGCAATGTAGTGGAATATGGCAATGTAGTGGAATATGGCAATGTACATAGTGCTATATGGCAATGTACCCAGTAGTATATGGCAATGTACCCAGAATACCCAGTGCTACATGGCACTTTATTATACTTTCTTTGTTTTTGAACATGTTTCTACTTGTGAGAGTATTCCAAGATGCATGCGGGTGCATTTCACGAAACCATTTTGCAATTCATAGTTATATAACGAGCTCCATGAACATTTTAATCAAAACAGAATTCAACAACGGATAGCCAGGCTAATATTTTTCAATAAATGTTAAGGATCTACACAGTGTCAATTGTATGAAAAATAAAGAAATTCTCTGCAAACAAACAAATGCATCCAATACATGTATATGTTTACAGGAGACATACAGTAGAATTTAGATTGAGAAGTTTGGAATGCTGAGTAGGAATTTAATTTTTTTATTTTATATATTTATTTATTTATATTTACCGGTAAGTGTATCTTTAGCCATAACTCTAAGGAAAGTGCTGTGTTGCTATCCAGTTAAAAAATAATTTTGAATTTTTGATTCACAGAAACAGATCTGATGGTCAGTGTTGAATGCAGCAGCTAGTGTAAAGAATTAGTTAATGTACAGAATCAGTTAATGTACAGAATCAGTTAATGTACAGAATCACGCAATGTACAGAATCACTCAATGTACAGAATCACGCAATGTACAGAATCACTCAATGTACAGAATCACTTAATGTACAGAATCATTTAATGTACAGAATCACTCAATGTACAGAATCGCTTAATGTACAGAGATTCATATCAGTGAATTTATACAGTCATAAATGAAAATAATGCAGACTTTGTAAAAAATTTGGACAATTCTTCTGTTATCATTTGTTGTGACTGTAATGCTGTAATATTTTAAATCAACACTGATTGCCCCAACAACAGTCAAAGACATCAAGAATCAACTGGATAAAATAGAATGATAAAGAACGGTCAAAGACATCAAGAATCAACTGGATAAAATAGAACGATGAAGAACAGTCTATCCTGATTATTAATTTGTGGTGACTGGAAAACCCCATAAAACAGAGCAGCTTAGACTATTTTTTAATTTGAATATATGTTTTCAAATTGTTGTATACTCGTCTAGTTTTGCTAGCTATAACACATCTTTCAGGAATGCCACTAAAACTGTACTGCCGAGAGGTTCTGGGCTTTGGAAATTCAATTATTAAAGCAAAATCATGAATGTGTTCATTTGGTAAACAAATGTTATGCCAATACAGTAGAAGAATAATGAGGGTGATAAGAAAAAGCCACTTCATGTTAAATTAATGGATCAAATATTTTTGTTATTAACATTTTTTAAAACTGTTTACTAGATCAGAATTGTCTATTCACAAGCTAAACCAAATGAAGGAAAACTATAACTCAAGAAAATGTGAAGCCAAACTATGTCTAAAATTTTAATTTTGCAATACTTATCTGCAACTAATATTTATTTGTTGTATTTTCCAGGACATGCTAATCATTTCCTTGTCCAATTAGCATTACAACTGCTCATTATTTCCTTGTCCGATTTGCTTTAAACTGCTAATTATTTTCTTGTCCAATCAGCATTAGAACTGCTAATTACTTCCTTGTCCAATTTGCTTTAGAACTGCTAATTATTTCCTTGTTCAATTAGCATTAGAACAACAAATTATTTCCTTGACCAATTAGCATTAGAACTGCTAATTATTTCCTTGTCTAATTTGCTTTAGAACTGCTAATTATTTCCTTGTCCAATTAGCTTTAGAACTACTAATTATTTCCTTGTCCAATTTGCTTTAGAACTGCTAATTATTTCCTTGTTCAATTAGCATTAGAACAACAAATTATTTCCTTGTCCAATTAGCATTAGAACTGCTAATTATTTCCCTGTCTAATTTGCTTTAGAACTGCTAATTATTTTCTTGTCCAATTTGCTTTAGAACTGCTAATTATTTCCTTGACCAATTAGCTTTAGAACTGCTAATTATTTCCTTGTTCAATTAGCATTAGAACAACAAATTATTTCCTTGTCCAATTAGCATTAGAACTGCTAATTATTTCCCTATCTAATTTGCTTTAGAACTGCTAATTATTTTCTTGTCCAATTTGCTTTAGAACTGCTAATTATTTTCTTGACCAATTAGCTTTAGAACTACTAATTATTTCCTTGTCCAATTTGCTTTAGAACTGCTAATTATTTCCTTGTTCAATTAGCAATAAAACTAACATGACCCCAGTCTGAATAGTATAGGATACCATCCTCTTCTGACTTGGATCTAGAGTCCTGTGAATCGGATCTGGGCGGGACAAGGGAATCTTTCCAATAGTAGTTGGTATTACATAAATAAAATTAGCAAAAAAAATTGGCATTTTAATAGCAGTAATATGTTACCTACTAATGTTGCATTGCGAAATTTAGCATTTAAGGAGGAAAGCAGATGGCCACATCATCTGGTATAGAAAATCATTTTATTTATCCATACAGTAGAAGTGTTCACACAGCATCTCAACAAGAAGTCCAGCTACTGAAGGTAGCTGATTCTCAGCCATTAACTAAGCTAAGTTGGGAATGAAAAGAAACCAAATCATAACCATAAACAACCCTTTTCTCCTAACAATGCATAAAGCTCTTTACTTCTTTCAGAGGCTAAGGAAACCAAGAAGGATAAGGTTTTCAATGGAAGCTTCACTAGATGGTTCATATGGGGGTTTCAATGATGCAGAAAGAACACAAAAGATTCCATCAAGACATAAGAAAACAAGATACTGGTCTCTGAAGCTTCAAATACCTGATTAGATCAGAAGGATGTGGGTCCGATTCAATGATGGAATTCCTTGAGAACTTGGGTATCAGAAAGAGCTGCTCTATATATAGCCCTTAATGGTCGAAACACAACATTCTCTTTTCTCAAAAAGGAAATAGATAATCTGCAGCTGCTCTTACAGGACAGGCAAGGATCAACACATTTCGTACCTCCCCAATCACAGATTTTACACTTTTTACTGTGAACACTGGAAAGAGACCATAATGCAGTTGGCAAGCATGAAGGTGTTGAATATGAACATGAAATGAGACTGCCCCCACCCCCCCCGCTGAAACAGCATGTCCCTAATCAGTGACAATCTCCAATCTCCCAGGCTCATCTCCCTACCCATTGACCAGGTCACTAAACCATAACTGTTGGGATATGAGGGTGGGGAAGCTGTCCAAATGTTAGAAAACTTTATCCATAGATCTAACGATCGGTTACCCTAATAAAATTGTACTATGGTAAATGAGTATAAACATGAACTGTTTTCTTAAAGGTCAATAATGGCACAAATAGCATGCAAAAGTGTATTTATTCGGTGAATATAAGCTGCTCATTCAGTCTTTATTTGTATCAAAATATGAAGGAAATAAAACAAATATATTAAGAAACTGAGATAAAATAAATAATTAGCAATGCTTCCAAAAACTAAAAAGTAATTTAAAAGTATTTAATTTGTCACAACTAAAAAAGTTTTTAAATGTACCTGAACTGTTTGTTGAAAGCTGATAAAAGTCAGACACAAATATGTTTTCATGTTTTAGCAAGTCATTTACACATGTCCAGCGATAACTTCCATCTTGTAAAAAAATATTTTATCACTTTCAACACTTCTTTTAATGCTGCTTGCTTATTACACAAAGCCTGTGGTGCAACTGTACCTTAAAGTCACAGAGAAGCTCTTCAATGGCACTTTCTTTCAGACCACCACTGACAAAACATCATTAGTTAGGCCAATCATCCAAAAAATTAAATGCCAAGTTGAACCACTCCAGTGGCCTAGTGGTTAAAGCATCTGCCGTGGAAGTGGGAGGTCATGGGTTCCATCCTGTACCAACAGCTGCCTTGCTTGGCGCTCAGCATTAAGAGGTTAGCGTTAGGACTGGTTGGCCTGGTGTCAGGATAATGTGACTAGGTGGGACATCATGCTACATGTCTGCGGCATGATACCCCAGTGCTAGACATCACTATAAACTGTCATCACTGCAGACATCATAGCGATATGACGGAAAAATTGTTAAAGCTAAGTTAAAAATCCTAATCAAACAAACAAACCAGGCCAAGTTGATGAGCCATTATCATGCAACGTTGCAGCAATTTTACAAACTCGTATTTGCAAATCATTAGTAGAATCCTCCAACCCGAGACCAGGTGTTTATTTTGTTTCCAGCTGCCAGTCAACCAGAGACCAGGTGTTTCCCTTGTTTCCAGTCAAGGTTTATCCAGCTGAGCTGTCAAGCACATATAAGCAATCTTCAGTATGGATGTTTACATATCAGTTGTGAATGCAATATACTTTCATTCCCCAACAGAAGTTTTAATTTTATAACCCCTTTAATACATTTTAATACATAAAACATTCTTTAATAATGCTGTAGCCATTCATCGGCACATAGGTTAATAATTAGGCTCTCAAAATATGATCAAACTGTGAAATTCCTCGCATTCCACTGACTGGCCTGTAATCCTGTGCTATAAATGCAGCAATTTTCCAGTCAATTTCCATTACTACTGGGTTTGATATTTTTGGTTTTAGAGACCCAAAACCCGTATTATGCTTGATGTGCTGTTGCCCTTCCAGTCAATTTCCATTACTACTGGGTTTGATAATTTTGGTTTTAGAGACCCAAAACCCGTATTATGCTTGATGTGCTGTTGCCCTTCCAGTCAATTTCCATTACTACTGGGTTTGATAATTTTGGTTTTAGAGACCCAAAACCCATATTATGGTTGGTGTGCTGTTGCCCTTCCAGTCAATTTCCATTACTACTGGGCTTGATAATTTTGGTTTTAGAGACCCAAAACCTTACTATTGGGTTTGATAATTTTGGTTTTAGAGACCCAAAACCCATATTATGCTTGGTGTGCTGTTGCCCTTCCAGTCAATTTCCATTACTACTGGGTTTGATAATTTTGGCTTTAGAGGCCCAAAACCCATATTATGCTTGATGTGCTGTTGCCCTTCCAGTCAATTTCCATTACTACTGGGTTTGATAATTTTGGCTTTATAGACCCAAAACCCATATTATGCTTGGTGTGCTGTTGCCCTTCCAGTCAATTTCCATTACTACTGGGTTTGATAATTTTGGTTTTAGAGACCCAAAACCTTACTACTGGGTTTGATAATTTTGGTTTTAGAGACCCAAAACCTTACTACTGGGTTTGATAATTTTGATTTTAGAGACCCAAAACCTTACTACTGGGTTTGATAATTTTGGTTTTAGAGACCCAAAACCTTACTACTGGGTTTGATAATTTTGGTTTTAGAGACCCAAAACCTTACTACTGGGTTTGATAATTTTGGTTTTAGAGACCCAAAACCTTACTACTGGGTTTGATAATTTTGGTTTTAGAGACCCAAAACCTTACTACTGGGTTTGATAATTTTGGTTTTAGAGACCCAAAACCTTACTACTGGGTTTGATAATTTTGGTTTTAGAGGCCCAAAACCCATATTATGCTTGGTGTGCTGTTGCTCCTGGTACTAGTGTTGTTCCTTTCTAAGTCATGAGTTCCAATGAGATGGTGCTGCACAGTTCTTAAATAAACACCTTTAACGGACATTGTAATTTCGCACAGAATGCATTGTGCACTATTTTTCATTGTCACTTAGCATTTGCTTACATTTTCAATGTTTTAACCATTTTTAATTTTAAAAAGTAATTGATATTAAATTGCTGCACTATCTCTCTGAATATGGTACTACGTAATGATTAATATGAAGGGTAATATGATTACTTGTCTCATTTTCTCTCTGTACATGGTACTACGTAATGATTAATATGAAGGGTAATAAGATTACTTGTCTCATTTTCTCTCTGTACATGGTACTACGTAATGATTAATATGAAGGGTAATAAGATTACTTGTCTCATTTTCTCTCTGTACATGGTACTAGGTAATGATTAATATGAAGGGTAATATGATTACTTGTCTCATTTTCACAACCAACAACATGCTCTTTAAGTTTGACAAGAGAAGTGTCCGAGCAATTCAAGACCAACATCCAGCATAAGCAAAGGTCTAAACAAAGCGCCACCTAACCATGTGTTGACTGATAAAGGGCAATTATATTTAATGGGAATAGAGATATCATTGTAAAATCCTCATTGTTGACTCCTATATTTTTTTCATATATGATCTCTTCCCCACAATGATAATTAATATTTCTTTACACATTATTTTTCATCCTGAAGAAATAATTTGTTTGGGGACATATTGATTCTGACAGGCCTGGGCTGGTGACTTAAATAAACTCACAAGCCCTGACAAATTCCACAAGCATGGTCTACAAATTTTGACATGACCAAAATTTCCCCTTTTTTAGTTTTGTCACACATTGTAGCAATAATTACAATTCAAATATAAATTCAGTACGATTCAAAGGGGTTTGAAAGTAATACAAGTGTCATTACTGATCATCACTACACTGGTGTGCTTCACAAAGTAAAATTCCATCAACCAAGAGTTTGGGCTTTGCTGATAGCTAAACTAAATCAGCTTCAAAAATGAATTAAACTTGAACACTATTCTGACAACTGGAACCATCATGCTCTGCATTCTATACATTCAATAAAATCCAACTTTAATAAAACATCTGATGCTGTCCATAAACTTGTCAAAAATATAATACATATAGCTTAAACATTCTAATTTTAAGGCAATAATATCTAATATCTTTTGTTCTTGCACATGCATCCAGCATAACTTTGATTTACCTATAATAGGGTTGTTCCACTTCCTGATCTTACCTATACAAGTTAGCACAATGGGCTCACCCACTGCAGATTTCAAACACATCTCACTAGTTTGACTACATGGATTTTATGACAACAGTGTTTAACTACATGAATTCCATATAGTAGCATTTGACTACATGAGTTTGATTGAGTTATCAAATCCAATTACTTATGTGTTTTATATTCATATGATGTATCTTTGTATTTATGTTATTCTCGTGTTTCCTACTCATTAGTGTGAGAGTGCAATACATTTTTTATTGTCACTCACATACATCTTTGTTATTTCTTGAAACCCTGCCCAGGCTCAAAGGGTGTCAGCTTGATTACGTTACAATTTTGGAGGCAGTGATGGGGTTGTACTTTCCATCTGAGAATACTTTTGGATTGTTACATTGAGTTCACACATCCTACAGTGCCGGGGAAAGCCTTTGAGACAGGAAGGTTTTGAGAAATGATATTTTACATTTGATTGTAAATGAACTGAACATTTTCCTTCTAAGAAGCAGTTAATTTATTGACGCTCGTATTAGAACATACTCCTATTTAAAATCATGTCGTCCACAAGCAAATTGGTAGAGCTGGGTAAACAATTGGGATATGAAGGGGAAACCTTACAACAGTTTATTAGGGAAGAACAAAATAGAGAAAGAGAGCGACGCACCGAAGAGCGAGAAGCCAAAAAGGAGAAATTAGAGCTAAGCGCGCTCATTGAAAAGGAGAGTATCCAGGAAGAACATTAATTCATACATAGTACATTTTCAACATTAATTATAATGGCGACCAGATAAAAATATCAACAGGAGTATACATGTGTCCATATCCTTGTTAATTATCTGATCTCACTACCAACTTGCAAAGGTCATACCTTCTTAATAAAATGAATTACAAGTACGATAAAATAACGCAACTATATAATACAACATTGAACGTGTTTACGAAACTGAATATTAGTTTTTAAAAAAAAGAGTTGATTAAAAAACAAACAATTCGCCCAACTCTTTGGCTCAAACAAAATGAAATGGCAATCCTGCCCCGACAGCTAAATACATTTAGAGCTTCTCTCTAGTGGCTGTCCCCTTCAAGATTTCTACATGATACATGCGCATTGATACATAATACATATGTGCCGTGCAAGCAATGAAGGTATCGCACGATACAAAGAAAAAGTATTAAAAAAAAAAATTATGGCACAGGGAAACACGACACCTTGGTAATAATAAAACATATGGTGATCTAACTGGGCCATATTGGGCATTTCGTAACACTGACATCATGATAAAAATCTACATAAAAAAAATGACAACTTCCTCTGGAGTGTGGGCCAGACAAGTAAATACTAAAGCCACACTCTATAATGTAAATTAACATAAAACCAGGTCCAGGGCATGATGGCCAGATTTGGTCCACAGGCTGTATTTTGCCCACCCACAATGTACATAGTTACTTTCACAATGTAGTTACTCCTATGATGTACATAGTTACATAGTTACTCCCATGATGTACAAAGTAACATAGTTACCCCCATGATGTACATAGTTACCCCCATGATGTACATAGTTACATAGTTACTCCCATGATGTACAAAGTAACATAGTTACCCCCATGATGTACATAGTTACATAGTTACTCCCATGATGTACAAAGTAACATAGTTACCCCCATGATGTACATAGTTATTCCCATGATGTGCAAAGTTACATAGTTACTCCCATGATGTACAAAGTAACATAGTTACCCCCATGATGTACATAGTTACTCCCATGATGTACAAAGTTACTCCCATGATGTACATAGTTACTCCCATGATGTACAAAGTAACATAGTTACTCCCATGATGTACATAGTTACTCCCATGATGTACATAGTTACTCCCATGATGTACATAGTTACTCCCACGATGTACATAGTTACTCCCACGATGTACATAGTTATTCCCATGATGTGCAAAGTTACAGTTACTCCCATGTTGTACATAGTTACCCCCATGATGTACATAGTTACTCACATGATGTACATAGTTACTCCCACGATGCACATAGTTACTCCCATGATGTACATAGTTACTCCCACGATGTACAGTTACTCCCACGATATACATAGTTATTCCCATGATGTGCAAAGTTACATAGTTACTACCACGATGTACATAGTTACTACCACGATGTACATAGTTACTCCCATGATGTACAGTTACTCCCATGATGTACATAGTTACTCCCACGATGTACATAGTTACTCCCATGATGTACATAGTTACTCCCACGATGTACATAGTTGCTCCCATGATGTACATACATGTAGTTACTCCCACGATGTACATAGTTATTCCTATGATGTACAAAGTTACATAGTTACCCCCATGATGTACATAGTTATTCCCATGACATACAAAGTTACATAGTTACTCCCATGATGTACAAAGTTACATAGTTACCCCCATGATGTACATAGTTATTCCCATGACATACAAAGTTACATAGTTACTCCCATGATGTACAAAGTTACATAGTTACTCCCATGATGTACATAGTTACTGAGGCATGACAAAATAGGTAACAATGGTTTATATTTAGTCCTCTCTCCTCAAACACACACACACATTACATGTACAAATAATAAACTGACAAGAGATCTAATGAGGGTTTGAAATGATAAACTCGTACTTGTGTTTTCAGTCAAAATTATGACAAGATCAAATTAAGGACGCTTAGTGCATAAAATATTGATCTTTCCTATGAAAGATAGTTTGTCTCTAGGCAACGGGTCTTTGTGAAATTCCTGAGCATAAAATGACATGAATCGTATTTTGTCTTCACAGAATCTGCCATTAACATCAATTCAATATGAACAGTAGTTATTTTCAATCCAACACTCATAATTTTAATTCGTTTGGGATCAAGAGGAATTTATTGTGTTATTTATCTAGAAATCAAATATATAATCTTGGTCACATATCTGACATTTAAGTCCATGGCAATTTGTATAAATGTGATAGCTACAAATGAAAAGCACATATTTATCTTCCCTCAGTTTCTGACGTCCACTTTTACACTACAATGAAATGAATGAAACAATTCAACACCATGGGAAAAAATCCAAACACACCTGAAATTAGTTGTTTTTGTAATTATTTACATTATTTACATTTAAATCATATAAATGTCATCTGCAACATAGCCACCACATGTAAAAAAAAGAAGCTGAAATCAACCCTATTAACCCTTTAGCTATGACTGCGGCATCTAAGCGTCTGCTGTAAATAGCTCTCAAACCCCACTGACGCATATATGCAGTGCCGATAAGCCTAGTTTACTACCCCAGTATCGCTCATGTGCGTCAAGTTGAACAGTACTCGAAACCCCAGTGACGCTCATGTGCGCACTATACGGCTGTGTTAACTAAGCGTTGATTGGTTGAAAGCACGAAAATGTACATATTTTTTGATTATCATAACCAATGAGAGGATTGTTTACTCAACATTTTGATATAAGTTGGAAAGCTGAGAGGTTAAATTTAAACACACTAAAATGAATTTTCCGCGGTTTACGAAACACGTGTTTTCAAGATGAACAAAGATGGATTCCAATTCAGATATGAGCAACTTTAACGGGTCCAGTGCAAGTGATATCGAAAAGTTTAATGGATCATAATTAGAAAATGGATCAGATATTGATGTTAGTCCCATTTCAACATCAGATGCAAAGGATTTTTAATCGGATGACAAGGCGGACGTAGTTTCAATTGCACAATGGAGTGATGACCTCGCTGTACTCGAAATCAATGTTTTTAATTTTTACATTGGTTCAACAGACAACAATCAAGCTTGGACCAGTGAATGAAAGATTTTTTACTCAGATTTATTCCTGAATATCTGGTGGAAATTCTTTGTGAAAGAAACAAACAATGTTGTTAAGAAAATAGGGGACCAAAAGCAAGACATGAAATGGTATGAAATCAGCATCACATATGTGGGCATTAGTCCTACATGTAAGACATAGAACATGTTAATTTTGCTATACATATATTGAAATATACATGATAACATCGTCATTTATGTGTAGATAATTACTGTTTTGAGAGGCACCAATTGCAACATTGTAGAGTGGATTTCATTCATGTTTTTATATGTACAAATGAAAATATTGGATTTATTTTGTGGGATTCAAAACAGTTTATATGACTGGGATTTCTTATATGATGGGATATAGGAGTATATATAAAGTAGAAATATATGAATAACAGACACTATATAAGATAAGATGTTTTTTATTTCACTGAAATCTAGTAAAAACTATTGAAATAATGAATATAAATGTAACCATGTTTTTATTGTCAATTTCTGTAGTCAGCCTTGATGATGCTCTAGTATTCAGCCTAGCAGTCAGCCTCAGTAGTCTGAGTAACTGATATGATAGCACTCAGCAGTAGTGAAACTACAAAACAGCTCTAGTAGTTAAAGGGTTAACAAAATATGTAACAATAACTACTTGGCAAAGTTACAGAAAAACTTCTCCAGTTCCCTCCGCATGGGATGCACAATGTACTGTTAACAGACTGATAGACATGGCCTTAATATAATATTCCAGACTTTAAATTGATGTAACAAAAAAACTTACTTCCTTTTCTTTCCCGATGATCCACTGTCCTTACAGGAGCACTGGCATGTACTAGACTTGATCTCTGACATATCACTGTCACCATGGCAACCCAAACTTGCTGCCGGAGGGGATGTCTCATAGAAGATAGACTGAAATTTTTTCTTCAGCACTTTCGTTCCCTGCAAAAATGATAGCCATTCATTTAGCAATTTTCAGTTAGCAGACTGTGATAACTATTTCACTCTTTTGTCACCAAACATTAACAATTTATTTCCTTCCCATACTGACAAGCCATCCTTCCATGGAGTTTTAATTTACAGAAACTGTCTTCATACTAACTAAGTCCTTTGATCTTATAAACCAGAAATTAAAATGTTTATTTTCCTGCCCCAAATGCAAAATTCCACTCAATCTTCGCTTATCTTATGGTGAACGTGACCTCTGAAATCATAATTGATTGATGTCTTTCCTACCCAAAGTGCAAGCCATTAACAAACTTTGGTTAAAATACATTGTCTAAAAGGAAAGGTAGTACACACACCAATTTCTCCTTCTGGTCACAACAACACTAACCATTGGATCCAAAAATCCTCAAACTATTTACAAAGTTTGGTGAAATTTAAGTGGTCTACAATTAATGTTATTCTTTGAGTCACAATTATTTTTGCAGTTTGCCCCAAAACGTCAATAGTTTTCCTTCTCACTACGATTAGTAAACATATAATGTCTAGAATTAAAGTTATTGGTCATTAAGCATTTTCCTTCATTGAAATCACAACAACCTTGTCTTTTTGACCTCAAAGTGAAAATATTTCCATAATGTTTGGTAAAAAGTGTGGAATAGAATTCAAAATAGTGTATAGAACCCAATTTTCTTCCTTTCAAGTTGCCAACATTGAACACTAACTGATCTTATTTCCAAGTCTTGAGTAATTCAGACAATAATTATCAAACAACATGTATATAATTCACAAAGCTATAAATATCATAAAATAAAAGTGCTTTTAATAATAATTATAAGGACTCTTTTCAACAACAATAAAATGGTGCTGCTATGCAATATTATCAACAACAATAAAAATGTGTTGTTTTGCAACATTATCAATTGCAGCTGATATGTACATTTAGAAATCATATTTTAATTTACAGACAGAAGCATGTTCATATGTCCAAATAAAATTATTAGATGATTCTTTACATAGCTTCTATGATAATTTAATATACATAGCTTCTATGATAATTTAATATACATAGCTTCTATGATAATTTAATATACATAGCTTCTATGATAATTTAATATACATAGCTTCTATGATAATTTAATATACATAGCTTCTATGATAATTTAATATACATAGCTTCTATCATAATTTAATATACATAGCTTCTATGATAATTTAATATACATAGCTTCTATCATAATTTAATATACATAGCTTCTATCATAATTTAATACACATAGCTTCTATGATAATTTAATATACATAGCTTCTATCATAATTTAATATACATAGCTTCTATGATAATTTAATATACATAGCTTCTATGATAATTTAATATACATAGCTTCTATCATAATTTAATATACATAGCTTCTATGATAATTTAATATACATAGCTTCTATCATAATTTAATATACATAGCTTCTATGATAATTTAATATACATAGCTTCTATCATAATTTAATATACATAGCTTCTATGATAATTTAATATACATAGCTTCTATCATAATTTAATATACATAGCTTCTATCATAATTTAATATACATAGCTTCTATGATAATTTAATATACATAGCTTCTATCATAATTTAATATACATACCTTCTATCATAATTTAATATACATAGCTTCTATCATAATTTAATATACATAGCTTCTATCATAATTTAATATACATAGCTTCTATGATAATTTAATATACATAGCTTCTATCATAATTTAATATACATAGCTTCTATGATAATTTAATATACATAGCTTCTATGATAATTTAATATACATAGTTTCTATGATAATTTAATATACATAGCTTCTATGATAATTTAATATACATAGCTTCTATGATAATTTAATATACATAGCTTCTATGATAATTTAATATACATAGCTTCTATGATAATTAATAAATTAATTAAGCAAACTTGTCCAAGTAACAGAAGCTGGAAGAGCTAAAAGAAAGACAAGGACTTTGACATTACTGACATGGAGTACCATAAAAAAAATGGAGAGGGTTTGTAAAGGTTATTATACATTACAAGAAAAGAAATTTTTGCAAAGCTGCTTTAAGTTTGATTCTTACATGGTTTACTAAAGACCTGATCGTGGAGAATGGTCTAAAGTCATCATCATCATTCTCATCAAGATCTGTGCCAGGAAACTTTGGTGCATTTCCTGTAAAGCTTTTATCTTGATCCAACGCTGCATTAAATGAAGTCTCCTTCACACTCTTGGAATCATTATTAGTCGGTATAACGCCATTTTTATTGCATTTACAACAGCCATCCTCTGAAATGATTGAAAGATTATAGAAAAAATTGCCAGGTTATGGTGTCATGTATTTTGTTAACAAATTAGATTCTCTGATTTAAAAAAATGGTAATGTCAAAATATAAAAGTGAGGGACTATCTATTAACAAAAGCAAAGAAGTAAAAGACATGAAATTTTTAATGCCGTAAACCCATATTTTAAGGGTAATTTTCGTAAGAGTTGTGGCAACATTTAAAGGGTTGGCAGGGCTGATAGGGGCAAGCTAAAAGCTGGACAAGCTGTGTGACTAACATCCTTGGGATTCAAATCATACTGCGGCTTTCATGTACCCAAAGGGTAAAATATGAATACTTATATATGTATTCAGGCACTCCCTAAGAACATTGATTTGCAGATGTAACATGCAAAAACAAGATGGTTTAAGTCACTTAAATTATGCAGTAACTTCAATTAATAAAGCAAGACAAAAGTTATGAGATGGCTGATTGACTGATTAACTGAATTTTAACGGCGCACCAGTACTTCTAGGCTAATGAGCGCCATACAACTGGTTGTATTTATACATGTTTAAAACTACGAATGGTTTAATATTCACCAGTGATACAAAAAAAACATAATAGTTAAATATAAAATGGTAAAATGTTGGTTACAGGAAAATATGAAGCTTCCCAATCAATGGGAGATGTAAATGGTGTATGTTGATGATAAGATGTTGAAAATAAGGGGTGGTATTTGCATTAGATAAAATTACTTTAGGGTAAGGTATACAAGTTATAGTTTAAAATAAAGATTTACTTCCTTCAGGAAATCTAAACTACAAGTGATAGGTATAGTATCAAAAAGTTCCTTCATGTCATGTACATTATAGTACTTATCACGCGTAGGTTGCAGGTCGGTACACTTGGTTATAAAGTGCTTAACAATGAATGGTTCATTGCAAGAGATGCACTCTGGTATATCTTCACCTTTTAGTATGTGGGAGTGGGTTATGTATGAATGACCAATTCTGATTCTTGCAATGACAACCTCCTCCCTACTATGAGATGGTAAATCTACAATGTTGCTTTGCAACATGACCAACACTTAGTCAACATACTCAAGACAATCATATTATTATATTTTCCTCTCTAACTATTTGTTTCTGAATAGATGTGGAGATCATTCTGTTTAACACTCACTTTTATCAAGATCTTCAAGTTGTTCTCTAACAACTTTCTCTGAAAAGAAAATAAATAAAAAGTGATAATAATAATAATAATAATAATAATAATAATAATAATAATAAAAATTCTTCCAAATTTGCTAAAGTTATACATTCTGTTGCTTTTCATCCCCGTCCAAAAGAAGAGTACCGCAAAAAGTTTGTGATGAATAGAAAGGAAAACCAAGCATGTCAATTACAAACTTAACATCGTAACCTTAATTTTCAGATGACATCAAAAAAATAAAACACATCTTATATCGTAACCTCAATTTTCAGTTGAATACAGCAACTGATGTAGTAAATGATATCTGACATCCAAAACATAAAACACATCACAGCACAAAGATATTAAATTTCTCTAAAAGGGATATAAAATATAAAGTAAAAGAGGAAAGGGGAATTCAAAAATTCTTGAAAGGAACATATGGTCAATTTTTTATATATATAAAATCTCAAAAAGCTATGGGACTTACATCATCATAAAATTTCTGCACCGAGTTCACCACAAACAGTTCTGTTCCACTCCATGAAAGTCAACACACAAGAACGTAAATAACCATGAAGTTCACCGTAACTAAACAAGAATGTAAATTTTCTTACTATTCGCAAATTTCAAAAGCCTGCTTCTTACGACAAAATGTACAGTATGCCTTGTACATACTGCTCTTACTTCTCCGACCCAACTGCCATCAGACAACCACTTCTTGTTGAACGCACACTTTCCAGGCATTATAAAGCAGAATATTTCCCCTTCCTCCATGTTGGCCATTGGTAACGGTAATTGGGAAATCACTTGACTTTTTCAGTCAAGTTGAAATTTTTTCTCAGTGAATCAGAATATTTGCATTGTTAACCAAAAAATCATTTGGTCTTTTCCTTCATGTCGGAATCTTTTAATTCTCAACTGGATCAATCCACTGCTGATAAAAAAATATTGGTGACAGCAGCTGGATGTATACAAGATCCAATCAAAAGTGTGAATATTGTGGTAACAATGCTATTACTTTGCATATTTCGACAACTGGTGCGTGTTATTCGTTATTTCCGAACAAATTTCAGATTCATGTTAAATTCAAGGACTTTTAAAGACCATCTGTCAAAATTCAAGTAGTTTTCAAGTCAGGGATTAATTTTACAGACTTTCAACAGCTATTTTTTTTTTAATTCACAGATTTTCCAAGGCTTCGCAAACAGTAACAATTAACATGAATTTTAAAAGTATGTGTTATAGCTGAGCTCTGAAAACAGAATTTCATTTTAAAAAAATTAAATTATATGTCAATATTATGATATCACAACATACTGAGTTATCATTGTTACATCTTACATCCATATCACTAGATTCATACCATGATATCACAACATACTGAGTTATCATTGTTACATCTGTATCACTAGATTCATATCATGATATCACAACATACTGTTACCTATATTTGATATAAATAATTTATTTATTTTTGTCAGATTCAAATTTGACATTTTGGATTAAAAAAATTCATTCATTGGGAAATTTTTCTAGAAATTTTCACTCTACAAGTAAACAACAGATGTTAACCTCATTCTCTGACCTTGCTTCAGAGTGTAAACAAGCTTCTAAAATGATTGGTTGATTCCAAGGACATTAGAGCTTTATTTTAAAAATGATTGGTTGATTCCAAGGACATCTTTCTAGATCATAGTGTATACGTGACTTTGCGAGCATGGGTTCGTTCTGTGACCTTCTAGAAAATCACATGACCCCTTCCTGTTTACGAGAGAATCGGTATATAGCTGTGTTTTAGAAACTAACGGTTCTGTAGTTAGTCTGGGCTTTAGAATACAAAGATGTGTGTTGTTGTTTGAGTGTAAATTATTTCAATTCGCTTGGGATCAAGAGGAATTTATTGTGTTATTTATCTAGAAATTACTTGTGCTCATTTGAATTATTATAAAACTAAAACTGACTTCATCACGTGACATCGTTGTCCATATTGGATTACATCATCAAGATTCGAACTGGGAACTATTAGGACATTTTATTATCAGGACTCTTGCAATTCCACTAGTGGATTATATTGTGAATTCTTTTTGGATTATTTTTTGGACTTGATTCTCTAAAACCGTAAGTTTATTTATTTTCTTTTATGAAAATATTTGTACTCAATAAATTGTTTGTTAAATTTTTACAAGCTTGTTATTTTCACTTCTTTCTATGTTGTTGCTTATTCGAGCCTAAGCATGTAACAATAATGAGTTATCATTGTTACATCCGTATCACTAGATTCATACCATGATATCACAACATACTGAGTTATCATTGTTACATCCGTATCACTAGATTCATACCATGATATCACAACATACTGAGTTATCATTGTTACATCCATATCACTAGATTCATATCATGATATCGCAACATACTGAGTTATCATTGTTACATCTGTATCACTAGATTCATACCATGATATCGCAATATTCTGAGTTATCATTGTTATATCCGTATCACTAGATTCATACCATGATATTGCAACATACTGAGTTATCACACACCACTAATACTTAGATCTCTTAAAAATTGAGTCTACATTCTGGGTTAGTGATGACATCAATGTCACCTGATTCAAGTTTGCAGTACAGATTTTGCAGTTAATATCATATGTGACAAGCTTTGGACAATGGAGACTTCTGAAGTTCAAGCAGGATTGGGAAAAATGTTGGTCAAGTTGAAAATATTGATACACGTATCCCTCGATAACTTATGCACAATAGGGGTCACAAACACAGACTGCACTTTATGTGAGGGCGCAAGTTACTGAGGGACCTCCAAAAATTGAAAATATTATCTTGCTTTGACATTTAAAAAACGGGGGGTGGGGGGCTATTTAATGACTGATACTCATTTTACAATCACGTCAATAATAATTTTTAAAACGTGCTTTTTCTAATGAAGTTGTTTGTTATTCGGTTTAAATAACATTTATTTTCAAAATGTCCAACATGTGAAAGATCATTCCAACTGGTTTCAACAGCCATCCTGTGTATGCAAAAAATCTGTGTATTACATCACTACTTTTCTTGAGGAGTCTGGTTCCCACAGCAGTGTTTAATAGTTTCCTGACAAATCGGGAGTTCAGAGAGCAGGGAACTAGACTAACTGTTGATATACCACCAAACAAGATTCCTTTCTTTCAAAAACACGCAACATTTATTTCGTGATACAATCATCTATGTCAAAACTCAAATTTTGTATTGTTCAAAATAGTATAATATTGATGTGATTTCATTGGAAGTAACAGTGAAACTTCTTATCATCCTTGATGAAATCTCCAACTGCCAGTTCACGAATTATATGAATCTCGCTTTCTCACATTGGACTGTATCTGTGTAATCAAGCTCTTTATTTTATGAAGTATTCATTTTGCTTGACTCACTTGCTATCTTTGATCACAGTTATGAAAGAGTCAGTTATTTTAAGGTAGTTTATGTTACATACACAATAACATTTATAACATTGATCAAATTAAGTTCACCTGACATACAACCAGGTACACTAGATTTTAAATTTGTAGGATTTTCATGCCTTTAAACTTTTCTTTTATTCTACCTCCTTTATTTGATTCAAAAGACAATTAACGTCATAATACAATTTTAATTAAATGCAACAATACAGTAAATACTTCCTTAAGTCAGTTATAAAAGCAAGGTTGGCACTTAATTAGGTTTTCAGAGAAACACTCATTGACATAGCTGTTACAGTAGATTGACACATTTTACATTTAATTACATGAGGACACATTGCATTTATGATGATTACAATTTAAAGGAACTTAAAGATAGAACTAGAACAAAAATTTCAATTGAAATTTTTAAAATTTAATTTGTATTCATTTATTGAAGTACTGCCTCCACTCTGCATAAGTGATGTTTTCAATGATCAAAACTGGAAAACATCATCAAAAGTTCGGCATTTGAAACTTGCAGCGAGGATAATATGTTAAACTGAAAAGTTTGTATAGTGCATGTAGACTTTATTTACCATCAGCACAGTTGCACGAACTTTAGTTCCAAACCCAATGCAGCTCGATGGCTTGTTGCTATCTCTCAACTTGATGTAATTCTTGGAAATTCTTTTTCCTTTTCACATGACAATAGTAATCGTATCTCCCACCTAGCCCTACATGTAAGACATATCACATGTTATTTATGTTTTAATGCTATGCCCAAAACATAAATACCAGAGTCGAGGTCTTACATGTTGGACTAATCTCCACCACAAGACATACTCAAACTGGCAGGTGATGTCCCATCCTGCTTTTTTTTCCACAAGAATGCCAATATTCCTTTTTATTCTTCTGTGTTGATTATTAACAGTTTTCAAGAGGTTTATTTCCATTTCATCTTAAACATGTATCAGTAACTGGACATTAAAAAAAAATCTATAATCAATAGTTTGATCATACAGATGCTTAGCATGAACAAATAGGTGCAGTTTAAAGCATCTGGGTTGCTGCTGTAAAGTTAGTCTGGTTCCCTGACTTATTTCACTAATACTAATATGAAACACGGACCCAAATCAAACAAAGATACCCAGATTTTTAGGCACAGATAATTTGTAGGTAGTTTTGCTTTTATGCTTAAGACTGTACTTATGCCAAATTTGCAAGGGTTGACAGGTCTGCTATGTTCTGAAACATATATAGGGCTGTTTCAGTAAGCAGACACAGACTCAGGGGTAAAGTTGGGTACTCACGCATAGTTGCAATATAGAATTTAATTTTAATTTTAATGTGAACTTTCAGATATGAACCCTTAACAATTTTTTATTCTTGGTACCTTGAACATTATAGAATAATCACTGACTATTTTAACGGATTTAATAATTGAAAAATAACTAAGCAAACCCACCATTTTCTGCAAACTGCCATGCAAGAGCAGAGCACAGCAAGGCAAGACTCTTTCCACTTCCAGTGGGGCTTTCTAGAAGGCAATTCTGTCTTCTTTCCAATCCCCTTATTACCTGAAATGAAATCTTACTTTACTTAGCCAATTTTTGCATTTCCACTGTTTTCCAACTAAAAAGTTTGCAACGAGCTCTTGCAACACTGTCTAATATCAATTAACAAGCTCTGACAACAATGTCATCTTCATATAAATTAACAAACTCTGGCAACACTGTCAATATAAATTAACAAACTCTTGTAACAAAGTCTTAATATAAATTGACAAACTCTTATAACACTGTCTTGATATAAATTAACAAGCTCTTGCAACACTGTCATCCTAATATAAATTAACAACCTCTTGTAATACTGTCTTAATATAAATTAACAAACTCTTGTAACAAAGTCTTAATATAAATTGACAAACTCTTATAACACTGTCTTGATATAAATTAACAAACTCTTGCAACACTGTCATCCTAATATAAATTAACAACCTCTTGTAATACTGTCTTAATATAAATTAACAAACTCTTGTAACAAAGTCTTAATATAAATTGACAAACTCTTATAACACTGTCTTGATATAAATTAACAAGCTCTTGCAACACTGTCATCCTAATATAAATTAACAACCTCTTGTAATACTGTCTTAAAATAAATTAACAAACTCTTGTAACAAAGTCTTAATATAAATTGACAAACTCTTATAACACTGTCTTGATATAAATTAACAAGCTCTTGCAACACTGTCATCCTAATATAAATTAACAACCTCTTGTAATACTGTCTTGATATAAATTAACAAACTCTTGCAACAGTGTCTTGATATGAATTAACACTCTTGCAACACTGTCATCTTCATATAAATTAACAAACTCTTGATATAAATTAACTTTTGCAACACTGTCTTAATATAAATTGACAAACTCTTGTAACACTGTTTTGATATAAATTAACAAACTCTTGCAACACTGTCATCTTTATATAAATTAACAACCTCTTGTAATACTGTCTTAATATAAATTAACAAAAACTCTTGCAATACTATCTTAATATAAATTAACAAACTCTTGTAACACTATCTTGATATAAATTAAAAAAATCTTGGAACACTGTCATAATATAAATTGACAAACTCTTGTAACACTGTCTTGATATAAATTTACAAACTCTTGTAACACTGTCTTAATATAAATTAACAAACTCTTGTAACACTGTCTTAATATAAATTAACAAACTCTTGTCAATATAAATTAACAAACTTTTGTAACACTGTCTTAATATAAATTAACAATTTCTTGTAACACTGTCTTAATATAAATTAACAAGCTCTTTGCAACACTGTCATCTTAATATAAATTATGTTATATTATAGTATGCTTTAAACACTGTTGTCCAATGATTTTCATCAACTTCAAATAAAATAACCATAATCCTGACATCATTTGTTCATCACATTATAAAGAAAGCTTCATATCGCTAAACTCAATCAACATTAAACATCCACAACTTAACACTTATCAACATTATACATTCATAATTTAACTCAATCAACATTACACATTCATAACTTAACTATATCAACATTACACATTCATAACTTAACTATATCAACATTACACATTCATAATTTAACTATATCAACATTACACATCTATAACTTAACTCTATCGACATTACACATTCATAACTTAACTATATCAACATTACACATTCATAACTTAACTATATCAACATTACACATTCATAATTTAACTATATCAACATTACACATTCATAACTTAACTATATCAACATTACACATTCATAATTTAACTCAATCAACATTACACATTCATAATTTAATTATATCAACATTACACATTCATAACTTAACTATATCAACATTACACATTCATAATTTAACTATATCAACATTACACATTCATAACTTAACTATATCAACATTACACATTCATAATTTAACTCAATCAACATTACACATTCATAACTTAACTATATCAACATTACACATTCATAACTTAACTATATCAACATTACACAATCATAATTTAACTATATCAACATTACACATTCATAACTTAACTATATCAACATTACACATTCATAATTTAACTATATCAACATTACACATTCATAACTTAACTATATCAACATTACACATTCATAACTTAACTATATCAACATTACACATTCATAATTTAACTCAATCAACATTACACATTCATAACTTAACTATATCAACATTACACATTCATAACTTAACTATATCAACATTACACAATCATAATTTAACTATATCAACATTACACATTCATAACTTAACTATATCAACATTACACATTCATAATTTAACTATATCAACATTACACATTCATAACTTAACTATATCAACATTACACATTCATAACTTAACTATATCAACATTACACATTCATAATTTAACTATATCAACATTACACATTCATAATTTAACTATATCAACATTACACATTCATAACTTAACTATATCAACATTACACATTCATAACTTAACTATATCAACATTACACATTCATAACTTAACTATATCAACATTACACATTCATAATTTAACTATATCAACATTACACATTCATAATTTAACTATATCAACATTACACATTCATAACTTAACTATATCAACATTACACATTCATAACTTAACTATATCAACATTACACATTCATAACTTAACTATATCAACATTACACATTCATAATTTAACTATATCAACATTACACATTCATAATTTAACTATATCAACATTACACATTCATAACTTAACTATATCAACATTACACATTCATAATTTAACTATATCAACATTACACATTCATAACTTAACTATATCAACATTACACATTCATAATTTAACTCATTCAACATTACACATTCATAACTTAACTATATCAACATTACACATTCATAATTTAACTCAATCAACATTACACATCTATAACTTAACTCTATCAACATTACACATCCATAACTTAACTCTATTAATATTCCATATTCATAACTTCACTCCATCAACATTTATTGAATATTTCTTTGATATTTATTCTAATTCACACACAAGTACCAAAAGTGCCAATCAAAACAATTTTACTTTGCAATTAAATTCTTTCCACTTCAGAATGTGTAACAAGATACAGAACATGAAAATCCAGTAGCAAGAAATAGTGAGCACTGGTCCAACTGTCCAGATTAATCAGGTAGGTAGAAATACAGAGCATTGGTCCAATTGTACAGATTAATCAGGTAGGTAGAAATAAAGAGCATTGGTCCAACTGTCCAGATAAATCAGGTAGGTAGAAATACAGAGCACTGGTCCAACTGTCCAAAATAATCAGGTGGGTAGAAATAAAGAGCACTGGTCCAACTTCCAAATGTTCATAATAATCAGGTGCATTTAGTTAGAAATATTGAGCACTAGTCTAATTGTTTATATACATGCAAGCTGGTGCTGACAAAAGTGCTCTGTTAATAATTTTATCTTTAACGCTGTTGCTGTAGATACAACTTGTACAATTAAACGACACATTTTTCTGACAAAAAAGAATCAAGTCACCTACTCTATCCATCATGCTGAACTGGGAGGGATAAGGCTTGCATGGAAACATAACCTTCACCCCTTGGATTGTAAACATTTTGTCTTCTGTGTCCGCCATGTTTAATGATATTTGTCTCTTTCAAAAGGAGAGTACCAGCTGTAACAGGAAACAAAAATAATTACAACTAAATTTATTTATAAAGCATTTATTTTATTTGAAACTTTTACATTTATTATACTTTTAATCAAAATACATGAAAGATGCAATACGGACATGTTAAAACCAGTCTGGTTAGAGTTATAAACGAATACAACAATAGAATGAACCATATTCTAACATACATGCAAGCCAATATGCAACAGTTAATCCTCACATTACTGAGTTATGACCAAAATATACTGAAACTGATTCAGCATCAGCATAAACTATTATAAAAATTTTCATTATTACTACGCTTAGAGAATATTTAGCATTTTCACCTCCTCTAGATGATTCACTGTAATTTAGGTGTGAAATGACACACCTATGTCAAATATAGATACATATAGATATGATTTATGATAAACAGACAATGATACATTAACACTACACATATGAACTTGAAACGTTAAATAAAACTACATTTTCATATACGAGACTGTAGATTAATTTGTGGGAGTTCTCACACATCACTGGTTTCCAAGTGTGTGAATTCATACATACTTTGCATGATTTTCACACGCTAGCAGTATCTCTGTTTTAAAGATCATTTAATGGCCACTTTTGCAATGTTTCTCTGTTGCTTTGTCAATACTTCCTGACTGTCACAGAGAGAATTCATTAATTTCTGATTGGTGGTTATTGTTTACCATGGACTGGAATAAACAAGAATTACACATGAGAGTTCAATGTAGCATTACTCAATGTAGCATTACTCAATGTAGCATATTTAACTGCATGACACACAGGTAGTGTAGCTTTCAAATTTAATTCAAACTGACAAGATCCAAAGCAAAAAAATATAACTTCACATAAACGTGTTTATTAAATGACGAGTCAAGTACTACATTTTACATGGAGAACGCATTTAGACCTGAAATATTATGTACATATCTCCAGAGACAAGAAATATCAGTCTAAAGTGTACATGGATATTGCAGACATGTTTGTCTGGAAACAGTTACTCAATTTTATAAATAGGCAGTCATACCGCAACAAATTGTACATCAGTATCATCATATCTTTGGGGGGTCTGATTTACCCAGAAATCTACCATCAGCATAAACACAGACTTTAACTCATTCGGCCACAATCCTGTCAATATACATGATCTGGTTTCTGCATTCAATAACCGATCCCATCTTTTGTCACTCTGAATGTATGTTAGATCATCTCTGATTGGTTACAAATGGTTTTTTTCCCCCAAGAATCAGCCCAATATATATCAATCAGAAATGATTTTACTTTCTTTGTGCAAATTTGAATTGTTCAAAAATCAAGGTTTACATATGAAGGGCAGTTTACTACATGTGTTCTGTTCATGACAAATCGTAAATGATGGCAGACTTGATGACGGTGAGAGCCAAAATAGGGAGTTTCTTGGGGTTTAATCTCAATAATATTGAGCAAGGAAAGGAAAAATATATTCGGCAGTTGGATATTTTGCAAGATTAAGATTCGGACATATAAGTTTCTGATAATGAGTCGTCAGAAGAGAGGATGCTGAAACGGTGACAGAGTTCTTGCAGATCTAGAAGATTGTAGCGATCATGTTAATTTTGTAAAGAATGTATCAAAAAGTTGTGAAAGATTTGGACAAATAGAAACAAAATACATCACTGTATAGACAAATTCATTTGGAATAATTGGTGAAAACTTTGTGGATTTTAATTGGTTATAAGAAGAGAAATTAAGGAGGAGTGAATGCATGTGCATGATATTTACAAAATTGTCTAAACAGGTTAAACTATATGGGGTACACGCAGCTAGACACAGCTTTGTGCTACTGGGGTAGAGAAGCTATAATGCTTTTAACAGTGCTGGGGCTGAATGAGTTAAAGTATGATTTACCTACAAATCATCCATCCATATCAACACAGATTTGGGGGTGGGTCTGATTTACTTACAAATAATATATATATATATATATATATATATATATATATATATATATATATATGTATGTATACATATTTATATATATGACAAAATGCTAATGCAATAACCCTCGATTCAAAATTGTTGGCAGTTAGTAATTTCATCAATAATTTTTGCGATTGCTGCAGGTAGTAATTTGCATACAATTAACCAATTCAATTCATTATGAACTTACAGAAGATAAAAGTGCTGTAAACAGAGATAAGATCACCATTTTCCTTACGTTATTATTTTATTTTAATTATTATTAGGTTCAAAAAATCAACAGAATGTATCTGCATAATACTGACATAGGATATTTTATTGATTTACATTATACATTTATTTACATGACATGATACCAGTTTAATTCTTAATACATATGATTGTGATTATTCTCAACAGATTTTACAGAAAAATTAACATACACATATAGCCAAAATTTCGGCGAGCCCTGTTTTGACAATTTTTACATTATTTAACAAATTAAATGCTGCAAAAAAAGTGAACAAGCTAATTTGAAATTATTTCACTATGAAATTGCCCTTGCAACAGGCATACACATATTATATACACATATACAGTGGGACCCCGCTATAACACGCCCCGCTATAACATGAATTCGGATATAACACAGTCGTGGCATGGCTCCCGAAATTTCAGGTAATTTATTACAGGAATTTTTATCAAACACCAAAAAAAATATTTTAAGTATGAAAAATAAAATAGTCAAGCTTTTAATTATTATTCTCATACTCGTCTAAAAAGTGAGAAAAAAAACGTGTATAAAATGTATTACCGGTATCATTTGGGGGAGGAAATCACACACAAAATCGAATATAAAATAACCGTTGTATGGGTCCTAAAATTTCAAAAGTTAACAAATTTCTTCTAGTTTTGTGCCAGAATAAATATCGGAAATATGAACCAACTGCTGGGCCTACTGAGAACTTTGATCTTTGTTTATTGTTGAAAAATGACAGCTCATAAGTGTCAATTTTATTATTACTGATCCCTGAGCAATGAAGCCATTTTGTCTACTTTTTGTTTGTCTTGAATGCATTCCGAATGCAATCGTTGCTCTAATAATCTCCGATATATGTTCTCTTAATTTCATACACAACTAAGCAACAGCCAATGTAGGGGTTGATAAAAGATTCTCACCAGAATGTATAAATCAATTAACTTAAGTACGTTGTTTATCATCAAAGTGAACTGCCGAGCTAAACTTGTTCAAATCAGGGGGAAACGATATATACAGCATCAAACAAACAAAAGCCGCCAACATGTATGCGAGGCTTGGCGGTGTTGTTTTATGCAATCTGTTGACTAGTAAATTCGAATTCTGCAACTGAGAACTATAATTGACTTTGCCAAGAGCAAACGCAACATTAGCAGAAAGCAGCTAAAAATCAGTTTTTCAAAAAATAATAACTATTGACAGATGAGAAATGTAATTACGTTACGTAATTTTTGTTATTTTCTTTTTATTGAATTCAGTCACAATGATCTGTGACAAAATTATTGAATATTTTACATCCGTGTGTGGATATTTTTGATGGAAATATTTGTATTATGGATTAAATGTATGTTACAAAATTCGCTTGTGAGTACACGGTGTTGATACTCTTTTCATGCAATAGATTATACATGTATATATATAAATTAGACACGTGTATGTACCAATGCATGGTTCTCTGAATAAAGTAATATATTATATCTGCAATTTCTGTTACCACAGCAAATGTTTTTCTCATTTAATATATATTGATCAAAAATGGTAATTGTGCCATGCATTTTCACACCCGTCTTTATGTACCCCCACCACCCAATTAAATCCAAAAATGTATTGGTATTGTACATGGTTGCTTATAACACGGTCGGATTCTATGGCTCCCAACTACTGTGTCATAGCAGGGTCCCACTGTGTGTGTATATATACACACACAGTGGGACCCCGCTATAACACGCCCCGTTATAACACGATCGTGGCATGGCTCCCGAAATTTCAGGTAATTTATTATAGGTATTTTTCTCAAAGACCAAAAAAAAAATCTTTTAAGTATGATAAATAAAATGTCAAGAGTTTAATTATCATTCTCATACTCGTCTAAAAAGTGCGAAAAAAACGTGTAGAAAATGTATTATCATTTTGGAGAGGAAATCACACACTAAATCAAATATAAAATAATCGTTGTATGGCTCCTAAAATTTCAAAAATGAACAAATTTCTTCTCGTTTTGTGCCAGAATAAACATCGGAAATACAAACCAATTGCTGGGCCTAATGAGAACTTTGATCTTTGTTTATTGTTGAAAAATGACAGCTCATAAGTGTCAATATTATTATTACTGATCCCTGAGCAATGAAGCCATAGTGTCTACTTTGTGTTTGTCTTGAATGCATTCCGAATACAATTGTTGCTCTAATAATCTCCGATATATGTTCTCTTAATTTCATACACAACTATGCAACAGCCAATGCGGGGGTTAATAAAAGATTCTCAACAGAATGTATAAATCAATTAATTTAAGTACATTGTTTATCATCAAAGTGAACCTCCGATCTAAACTTGTTCAAATCAGGGGGAAACAATTTATACAGCATCAAAGGAACATAAGCCGCCAACACCGCTTGACGGTGTTGGTGTTGTTTTATGCAATTTGTTGACTAGTAAATTCGAATTCTGCAACTGAGAACTATAATTGACTTTGCCAAGAGCAAACGTGACATTAGCAGAAAGCAGCTAAAAATCATTGTTTTTCAAAAAATAATAACTATTGACAGATGAGAAATGTAATGGTATAAAATGTATACGACACAGAGGTCTCGGAAACGCTTAATTACGCGTATTTGAATGCAAATATTTGATCTGGGACACATAAATCACTCGTTGCAGGAGTCCGTACGTATGCAAATAGCTGGGAGACAATGTTAGTGTTGATTACTTTATCATTTTAGCTGTGCCAATATTTACAGCGACATAATTTAGTGGTTAAAATACAGCCAGTTCTGCCTGCTGTATTTATTAGAGTACATCAAAAGAACATGATGCAATAGCTGGGCGGCAAGTTCAAAGGACTTTGACTAGCAGCTTGGGTGGGAAAATGTGCTGAAATTTACAATGACTGAATTCAGAGACAGAGAGATCCTGAGATGTACATGTAGTTATTATAAGAATACAATTTAGCTTCCATTATTTAATCTACGGACATGTACTATTTCATCATTCATTATGTACACCCGTTACATAATTTTTGTTATTTTCTTTTCATTGAATTCAGTCAAATAATGATCTGTGACAAAATTATTGATTTTACATCCGTGTGTGGATATTTTCGATGGAAATATTTGTATTATGGATTCAATGTATGTTAAAAGATTCGCTGGTGAGTACACGGTGTTGATACTCTTTTCATGCAATAGATTATACATGTATATATAAATTAGACACGTGTATGTACCAATGCATGGTCCTCTGAATAAAGTAATACATTATATCTGCAATTTCTGTTACCACAGCAAATGTTTTTCTCATTTAATATATATTGATCAAAAATGGTAATTGTGCCATGCATTTTCGCACCCGTCTTTATGTACTCCCACCCCCCCAATTAAATCCAAAAATGTGTTGGTATTGTACATGGTTGCTTATAACACGGTTCGGTTCATAACATGGTCGGATTCTATGGCTCCCAACTACCGTGTTATAGCGGGGTCCCACTATATATATACACATACCATATTTTCCCGCATATATCCCGCAAACGCAGATAATCCGCACCCTCATATAGCCCGCGGGTTTTGGGGTTTTGTGAAAAAAATCGTTGGCATAACCCGCACCTTTGTATAACCTGCAACCATAGATTGATGAACTTTTTTGTGTATATTCACAATGTCTACCATTACTGTTTTTAGAAGGGCCGAATTCGTTAATGCTCACACGTGGATGACGAACGATAATACAACTACATTTTCACTCACCCGCCCAACATACAAATTTGTATTTACGCTATCAAGTCAGTCAGCCCTGGTCCATATTCATCCCTCTGCATCAGTTCAAGTTAGTCACCCTGCCTCCACTATATTCTGACTGGCAGCCGGCAGATTTGAATTTTGAAGCCAGGTACTTGTGAGCCGGATATGCAATGGTGTGAGGTCCTGAGGCTGAATGCCACAATTGTCAATTTCGAATGTATCTCGCATGACGTCAATTAACTATTCAGGCTCGATACACAGTGCTTGTGCGCGTATGCTGTCTATAGGAGCTGTGCATCAACTACAGGCTACATAAACGCGGACATTTCTAAATAATCTTGTAATCTTGTGAAGTGTAGATTCGAGTTTAAATAATTTCTTTCTGTTTAATTTAAAAAATGCCGAAACAAAAGTCTTACACAGCCGACTTCAAGCTAACTGCCATTATTGCGTATGCTGAAGTGCATGGCAATAGAGCCACAGGCAGAAAATTTGATATTGCTGAGAGTGTAATCCGAGGTTGGAGAAAAGAAAAAGGAACGTTGGAGAAGATGAATCCACGAAAACGTGCTCATTGCGGACTAAAGCAAAATGGCCTCACCTTGAAGCTGACCTGAAGCAGTGGATCGTGGCCCAGTGGGACAACAACCGACCAGTCTCGACAGTTGCCATCAAACTGAAGGCCCAACTCATGGCGGCAGAGAAGCACATTGATGACTTCAAAGGAGGAGTGCATTGGGTATATAAATTTATGAAGAGGAACCAATTGTCAGTCAGAACACGAACGACCGTCGGCCAACGTCTACCCGAGAATTGGGAGAAGAAAATGGATGAGTTTCGTGAATTCGTCACCAAGGAAATTCAGGAGCTTGACCTTCCCCATTCTGCCATTATTAATATGGACGAAGTACCGATGTGTTTCGACATTCCGGCAACAAGGTCGGTGGACGAAGTCGGCGTTAAAACCGTTATATAAGTTATGTAGTTATGTTTTTCAAACAATATATTGAAATATTATTATGTGTAAAAAATTTGTGATATTGCCCGCACCCTTATATAACCCGCACCACCCCTGCGGTGTTTGTAAAATCTGGTATAACTTGCGGGATATATGCGGGAAAATACGGTATATATATATCTTGTGAAGGGACAAATTTCTGACAATCTAACAAGAATCCATTAGTTGAGACCAGAGAACCATTAATTAGATTTTTGGAGAACATGTGCATATCAATCTCCATACTGATATGTTTGGAAGATCCTTTCGAGGGGAGAATATTATACAGCAGCAAGATGGACTATTAGGAACACGGTAAACGTTATTTTCATGGTAAAGCTGTCACAAATGAAAAATTGCAGAAACTCTGTAAATTATCAAACAACCAGGTCAAGCTGACCATGATTTTGGCACCTCTGAGAAAGGCGGCAGAGATTTTTGACTGATTGGTTATTGCTAATTAAGGGACGTGTTGCCAACAAAAAATTTCCTAGGTTTTAATATTGCCTCATGAAAAATTTTAATCTGTCTAAGCTTTTCTGCATGAGAAACCAGAGTAGGATCCGGGTATTTTGCAAGAAATTCCCTCGTAAAAACTGTTGTCGAAGAAATTCGACGAACTAATTTGGATGGACATTGAAAGCAAAGGTAGTGTGACAATTCCATGTAATTTGTTGATGCCATATATAATTATAATGCTTTGCATGAATTTTTTCTAATACATATAATTTGTTTTATGAAGTATAATGGTGTTGGGTTTATTCATTTTTAAGTCATACATTAATCTTTCGATAAGTCTGACGAATTGTTTTAAGTTGTCATGTTTGCATAAAATTAGGTTCTAAGAATTGAATGCATTACATTACTTATTATGATTATGAGAATCCGTGTGACTTCAACAAATCTAGAAGATTTCAGATATAATTAAAAAGTGAGCGTGAAATGACATAGTAAGTGATGTAATGTACACAGAGGTCTCGCTAGGATTTTAAAACTAGGAGTCCAAGACTCCCAATTTGGTAAAAATAGGAGTCCCACCAGCAAAAGTCCCATCCCAAAATTTTTTAAACTTTACAGATTAGAAGAATTGTTGGTTGCCATCAAGTTTAATTCCCCCAACACTGACATGTACAACTGTATCAGCTTATTCGGCGTGACTGGTCATTCTGCACAACAATACGTCATTTCTGTAATTATTCAATAACGTGTCTTTTTGGTATAAAAAATAAAATTAATTATTTATGGGCTGAAATGCAGACAGAAAGATTCCAAAGTAATGTATTTCATTTCCATGGCCTGATGCATAAACATTACATATTTTCAAAGCCATGCGCAGAATAGTCCACTATATCAGTTCTAGTAACTTTAAGCACAGTTCTGAATCTCATTTAAATCTTCATCATTTTGTTCGTTTAACCCCAAAATACTTGTCCAAATTTACAAACTGCATTTTGTCCAAGTCTCAATGTGTCTTGGTTTCGAGTTCGCATGCAATATTTATACAGCTACAATTGGAAATGAAATCAATCACAGGATCACGGGGTTTCGCCAATGAAGAAATTTGCGATTCTGTTTTCCTTTTTGGTGACAAAATAAATATCATCTGGCGATATTTGTGGTGACACGAATTCTGGCTGATAAAAACTGTATATACAGTCTTGCGTTTGGAGTAGAGGAAATCAAAGGCACCATAACAGGAAGCAGTGAACTTGGATATAACAATGCACTATATATCATAATCCGCTTATGCTGATATCTGGTCTTTTTACTGTATGCTGTATTATAATCAAAATAACCATGCAACCGACTATTTAAAATCCAACACCTCTGAAGGCAGAAACGTGAAATGAGTACAGTCAACCAGATGACGCGAATTTTTTAAAAAAAACAGATGGAAGAAAAAATTTGTTTTGCTGACACTTCAAAGAAAACTGATAACCTCTGAAGCAATGATATATACTAAACAAATAAAACAAATCTGTCTCAATGTTCTACAATTATCTGATGTTGCCGCGGCAATAACAAACAAGTATTTGTTAGGTCCTTCAACTAGAGCCTTTAGCGGTGCCTTTCAATAACAAATGCACCATCATCAAAGCAAGCCGACGACCTTTGCTCAAAGAAAGTCAGCAACAAACTCAAATAAAAGCATTGCCTCATTTTTCATAGTGATTAGAACATATTTTTTGTGCCACGAAACTATCCTGTTTGCAAAAGAAAAAAAAGGAAAAAAAAGCCACCCCCCCCCAAAAAAAATAATGTGCGTACAGAGGACTCATGCGTGGGTGATTTTCTGCGTCCCAGATCAAAAATTTGCATCCAAACACGCGTAATTAGTTGTTTCCGAGAGCTTAGCCTCTGGTACATGTATCTCATTTATTCGCTGTGTAACTTGATGCTGGCTGTGTGATATTAATGCGTGATGAATTAGCCATTTGACTAACTATAGTAACACACACACACACATACATACATATATATATATATATATATGAATGAGTGCCAGTTACTCAGGGTTTTGTTTCTTTATATGCAGATTGGCATATCAGAGAACTAATGAAAAATATATTTTAAACAATGTAAACTTCATACTGAAATCCAAGACGAACCTAATATTTCATATGGTCCTACTCTTCTTGGCAGCTGGTCCGAATTACCTGCAATCCTGGCTGAATAAATTTTTGTCCTATTCATTAATTGCTGGAATCAGCCTTTTTAGCATGATGTCCAACCCAGTCACATTATCCTGACACCAGACCGACTAGTCCTAACACTAACCTCTTAATGCTGATCGCCTAGCGAGGAAGCTCTTTGTACCATTTTTATAAGTCTTTCGTATAACTCTCCCGGGTTCGAACTCATGACCTCCCGCGGACGCTCATAGCACAAGGCCACCGGAGCGGTCGGTCTCCGTAATGCGGCAATATGACGTATCGACCTAAAGCGAAAATATGTTACATAAGTATAAAAAAAAGCTACTGTTTTCTTATAACTATTCATACAATATTTTTATTTTTAAAAAAAAAAAAAAACAATACACTTAAATCAAATGTATATAAAGAAATCTATGCTTTGATGCCCTAATACCCATCAGGTCTAAATAGTATGCTGCCATCGGAAAGAAACTTATTATCGAAATTAGGGTCATTTAAAACCCCCAAGATGGATAATTATATCTGCAATATTTGCTCTTGGTCTAGAAATCAAATATATGATCGTTCTTTTATAAATCTGAATTTTTAAAAACAAAATTAAAACAAACAGTTATGTAGATTAATGAATAAAAATATTAACCTTCTCACTGTAATGGTAATGTATATTTTGTACCTGCTGCAAAATGACTATTTTCCCCCCAACTTTTTGCAAGCGTTTACATAACCGAGATCAAAATTAATACCTGTAGAAAGAGTAAAATCCGATATAGAAATAAGATTATTGAAAGTATAGCATGTTTTTAGAATATGTTTCTCCTGATCTTTCTGTAATTTTTTATTTAACAATTTTGCATAGGTCTTGACAATTATATGCAGAGCAGATGTAAAGTTGCCTCACTGGGACCATCTGTCCTCGGCAAAGCTATTGTCTTACACTGGTTGGAGAATTTTATTGAAATGTCACAGGCACTTGATTCTGGGAAATTAATGTGTACACTCCTGTGTGAAATGTGTGGGTTTGTTGTTGATGTGCAGTCAAGTTTTACTTGTTATTTCTTCCATTTCTTTTGACATTTATTGATAAAGTGCGACAATGAGGAAATTTTGAGAATGCCGTTGTCAAGGTTACTTATTCCATCCAGCGTGATGGATCATATTGATACTTCGAAGGATAGATACAAATGTATTGTAGTGCGACTTTACTCTGACCTTTAATATTTAATTTCTCCAACCTGTCGTCAGATAGGGCGAGTAGTAAAATAATGCATTGGGTATTCATTTCTGATCTGTAACAGCCTTCTACCTCCATGGCTTTCTATTATGTACAGCCCACAGGTGCCCAATCAGGAATAAAGTGATGTAGGGCAGAGGCTTGAACTTGGGGCGTAGTCGCGTATGTACCATATAGGAAGAGTATGCACAGCATGGGGGCCCATACACTTTTTTCCCACTATAGATTCGGCAGTGGCCCATTGGTAAGCCTTGCATAGGTGCACGGTACTATCACACAACTAACGTACACGGTCCACAAAGTCTACAAGAATCACAAGGTCCACAAGAACCACAGTTCACGTCCGTGACAAGTACATACAAGGGTGCTCGCATAATTAATTTTGGAGTGGTGGGGATGGGAGGCGGATGGGTGACAAACATGAAGTAGTTAATTATTGAGTTTTACGGATGTAGCCCAAAACATGTTTAGAGGTGAAATTGGGAGTGATATGGGGTTGGGTGCCCCTATGGACGGGCGCCTATGATTACATACGTGAATTACACAATACGTATGTGAAGACATAATAATTATTTGCAACACTCGCATGGCAAATTAACCGATCGGGACAGGGCCGATGGTGGAAGGGAAACTAGGGATATATCCCCGAACAACACTTTTATTTAATTTTTTTTATAAAGGAAACAAATTTGCTTAACAAGCAGTCCCGGATTACCCATTAGGCAGAGTAGGCAACTGCCTATGGGCCCCGCGACTTTTATGGGCCCCATTAGGGGCCCCCATGAGACCGTGACCGTGGGTCTGGGGCCCCAAAAGTTTGACTGCCTATGGGCCTCCACGGTGCTTAATCCGGCGCTGTTAACAAGAACTAAGAGAGGCCCGCATGTTTCTTTTCCCAGGGCACGTTATCACTCTGTACTGCCATGAATAGAGTTTTCCCACCAGTTCTCTCTCTCAATTTCTTATTAATATCAGCTAATAATTATTCTGTCAAACGTTTACGTCCTTTTCAGAGACGCTGAGTTGTGTAAAGCGGTCACCGTAACGGTGTGGTCACTGCCATCTCACCTCCGTCTGCGTGAGTTCGATTCTTGGATTCGGTCAGCGTAGGTATAAGAGAAAGTTTGTCAGTAGCTACTTGTGGGTAGGTGTTTTTTTGCCGGGGTTTTCATAGGTTCTCCCTCCACCATTTATACTGTTCGCCATGTATAGCCTATATTGTCTTGAAAATGGCGTTAAACCCTACAACAACAACAACACTAATATCCTTTTGACTATCGTTGTTCCATAAAACGGTCAATAATACTTGTAGTAAAGTATCCGGCTAATGCTGAGAGCATTTGTAATTGTTATCAGCTTTTGTAACGGTATCACAATATATTCGTCGATTCCTGATCTTTTAAAAATGCCAGCTGACATTTTCTCCTCCACAATATTGAATCCATCTCTTTTGGATACCAACTTTTGTAATGGACTTAATGCTATCATTTATAAACTACAGTGCTACTGGTACTTTGCCTAAAATAAAAAAGAGAGACAGACAGACAGACAAAGGGACAGACAGAAAGAGAGCATCGCCATCGCCACCTGGAACATTAGAACACAATTTGGAAAAATGCAAGAGTTGACACATGAGCTAAAATACTACACATGTCACATTCTGGGACTCTATGAAGATGGAAAGCCCTAGGAGAACACCAAACTGAAGATGGGCATATTACTCTACTATAGCGGAGAGTTGGACAAGTCCTTCAATGGAGTAGGCTTCCTTGTAAACAAAGCCATCCAGGGATATGTGCTTGAATGCCGCCCCATATGTAGCAGAATCATCTCCATTCGTCTGAAAGCATCTCCCTTTAACATCACAATTATCCAAGTCTATACTCCAACTACCGATCATGATGATGAAGAAATAGAGGAGTTTTACAACAAACTCCAGGGTATTCTAAACATGGTAAAAAATAAAAAAAGACCAAGGAGACTGGAACACCAAAGTTGTCAAAGATAATCTAAAAGACTGGGATGATCCTTGTGGACCTTCTTGCAATGAGCATACCAATAAACGATGGAGACGCCTACTCGAGCTCGCAAGCTACAACAAGTTGGTACCAACCAACACCCTGGGCCAACATAAAGCTTCACGATGTTGGACATGGCACGCACCAATCGGAACCCATCATAACCAGATCGACAACATACTGGTTCAAAACCGTTATCGATCTGGCATCAATAGAACAAAGACTAAAATGTTCCCAGGTACTGATGTTGTGAGTGATCACAAACTTTCGAGTGAGGCTGAAGAAAATTAAAAAACCAAAAAACAACAGGCTCAAATTCAACCTTGAACAACTATAGGACGCTAACATCTGCAAGTTATTCCAAGCCACAATTGGAGGAAACTTTGCTCCACTCCTTGTGATGGATGTTGATGTTAAAGTGATGACAGACACTTTCAACATAATCATGACAATAAGTGACAAGGACTCCATTGCCCATCGCTCAAATAAAAATCTTTGGGTTACAGAAGAGAGTCTGATTTTGTTTGATGTCTGAAGAGACATAAAAAGCACCAGACACACAACAGTGGCAATGAAGTAATGAGAAAAAACAAAATTATTCGAAAAAGCTTGAAGAAAGCAAAAGAAGATTGGGTTGTACAAAAGTGCACAGAAGTAGACAGCAATCTGATATATAATAACAGCAAAAAAGCATTCCAAATTGTGAAAGACCTCACCAGACAGAAGCAACCAAGAATCAGTACTATTCAAGATGAAAATGGAAAATGCCATACAGAACCAAGTGACATTACAGAATGATGGACTGAATATTGTAAAGAACTCTATAACCAACAGTCCACATCAGACCCAGAGACGCTTGTAGTTCCAAAGTCCACAAATGATCATGATTTCCTTCTTATCAAAGAAGAGGTGAAGTCAGCAATAGGAGAACTGAAGCATGGGAAGACAGCTGGAGTAGAAAACATCCTAGCTGAACTTATCAAGAATGGGGGGAGGTGAGAATCAGTGATAGAGCTACTAACAAAGATCAGCGACAAGGTTTAGTAGACAGGTGAATGGCTGACATAGTGGACCCAGTCACTGATTATAACACTCCCCTAAAAGAGCAAAATCCAGCTGTGCCAAAATTACAGAACTATCAAATTGATCAGCCATGCTAGTAATCTTTAACGGACGGAAACCATAAGCAGAAGAAAAAATCGCTGAAGAACAGGGCGGGTTTCGGAGTGGAAGAAGTATAACAGAATACATATTCAATTTCAGGGTTCTGTGTGAAAAGTACTAGCAACATCAACAAGATATCTATCATGTGTTCATAGATTTCAAAAAGGCTTTTGACAGAGTGTGGCATTCGGCATTGTGGGCCACAATGAAGAAGTACAACATGGGTCAAAATTTGACTAATACCATCAAGCAGATGTACGCCAAGGCTACCAGTGCAGTAATTGCTCAAAGTTATGTGGGGGGACCGGTTCAAGGCAACAGTTGGAGTAACATCAATGCTGTCTCATGTTACCCACGCTTTTCAATATCTACTTAGAGCGCATCATAAGCGAAGCCCTGGAAAACCGCTGTGGGACAGTGAACAAATGGAGGGCGTAACATCACCAATCTACGCTTTGCAGACGACACTGATGTGCTGGCAGGCAGCTAAGACGAGTTTGCCACGTTAGTGAATAACTTTTTGTATTCAGGTGAGTCCTGGACCATGACAAGCAGAATTACAACTAAGAATCCAGGTACTTGAAATGAAATGCTACAGAACCATTCTTGGCATCTCTTACATGGGCCACATTACAAATGAAGAAGTGCGTAACACCATTAGGCACAAATTAGGTCCATAAGAAGACCTCCTCACCACTGTCAAAAAGAGATTAGCTGAAATCGCATGGCTATGTCACTAGAGCCAACATTCTACCTACAACAGTACTGCAGGGCAGTGTCCAGTGTGGCAGTTGGAGAGGTACACAGAGGAAAAAGTGGACTGAAAACATCACAGATTGGATCAGAAAACGTTTTGCGGAGACACAGGCATTGGCACATGATCGAGACAAGTGGAAGGAACTGGTCAGATGTTCAGATGCATAGTGCCTCGACGACTACACTAGGTCAAGAGACTGGTGATGATGAATGCTATCAATTATAAACTACCGTTCTCTCTTGTCGACATCAAATGTTTTTACAACTTGGCAATAATTGAGAGCGTTCCGTATCTGATATAATTTGGTTGAATAGATTCCATGGGATTCTTGATCTCTATCTGCTGGAAATGAATCATGCACGCCCGAAATAATCTGTGGAGAAAGTGGTTGTTTTATTGGCATCTCATGACTATGCATGCTTACCATTACCTCGGGCCATGTATGGAGATAGTTATAATAAGTCACGAAACAGTACTTCAGATTGGCTAACCTTTCACATTGACTAGAAGAGTGCGCACACATTTGTCATTAACATCTTAACTTCTAATAAGAGTTTTATAGCCAACTTTCTAAGTGTGTCTGGTGTCAAAACTAATTAAGGTGTTATCCTGCTGATCACAATACTCGCGTAAATAATAAAGACGTCCATGCTTCAGTTGGTTATATATGAAAAACAAAATTAAGGCTGATATTGTATCAATGTGAATGACAATACAAAATCGACAAAGGCTTGCGGGTCAGTGAATGAGCTTTGCTTGATGCCAGTGCATACAGTGCTTCAGGAGCAAGATTACAATATATGTTCCATGTCCTGTTGACAAATCAAAGTTAACGATGCCTGTTTCTCATACGCTTGAAATCATCAACGCAGGTTCATCACGCATAAAAACACATCAGAAAGGTTTAACTGACTTTATCATCACGAATAAATAATTTTAAAAAATGGTCTATAGGTCTGCTTCCATGGCATCAACGGCAAGGCCATATCCGATGACTTGCGACTCGTCATGGGTAGACAAAGATCTTGGCCCAGGTTCATATTGTGAATTTTCCCGGACAGTAGATGATCATTTCCTTTTCTAATATTGTATCATCCTTCCGCCCTTTTAAGAGTCATCCCAGATGCGATTTCCACAACCGCGTTAGATGCAGACGGAAACAACGATCGCAGATGAATGGAAATATTAAAGCATCGTGCTGGATGATTGGCGTCAGGAACAAAGACGTGAAATTATGGTTTAGTTGACTAATCTGTAATCATCGACGCGACTTTATTTATACTTTTATTTGCAATGGCACGCTGCACTGCAGAATCAATTTCACCAAAAAAAATTGGAAGTGTGTCAAACTCTCATCGACGTTGTATACATCATGCATATCTTTGATGAGCTTGTGTATCAACGTGCGAAACGTCACCGGGGCGATAATGTGGTCGGTGAACAAATGATGACCAATTACAATGGGGTCTCATAAATGTCTTCTGACGTGAACCAACTCCGTGATATTGCTCTTCTGTGGTCACGCTATCAGCAATAGGAAAATGTTGCACCCTCACCCTTTTATACCCTCACCAAACAATAACTTCAAATGTTGCCTCGAGATATCCGTGCGCGTCAAAAAGCTAGATTGCATTTGGAGACAAAGCACAATGTTATAATAAACATGGACGAGATATATGCGTCCATATTCTACGGATTCTGGGCCTCGGTTTATGCTGTGTGATTCACCTAAAGGTTTTTCACAAACTTGCTGATTTTCTGGCGAAACATGTGTGTTCCTTGAGGACATGTCTAAATTCATCGCCGTTGTGGAATGTTTCAGCCGTATACTAACAAAACGATTATTTGGGCACCAGTTCGCGCAGGAACTGTTCATTAATCTTGAAGATATTACCTTCTAGTTGGTGACGAGGCTTGGGTCGGTTATAGTAGTGTTGAATAATGAAAATACACATATCATTGGTTTAAAACCTGCTGACTCAATTCGTCAGAAACAATGTCGCCTACAAAGCAGCTTCAAATCCGCAGCTACCCGTTTAAACCCGGAGATCATTTGATGCGGATTCTAATTGCCACCTGAAGATTGGAAGACTAACAACATCGTTTCCCTGACCTATTATTATTTGTCGAAATATTTACGATCTCAGACCAAATCGAAATTCTGCAGTAGCCAACGCGCTACCATCTTGAGCTAGCGTAGATAAATTCACCGCTGTGAGGGCGTTTGTGCATAAAAATTACTAGTCGTTCCCAGCTAGCATATACTTACCAGCAAGACTTATTGTCACGGACGTTCAAGGATTTCAGTCGCGTGGTACCCGTACTCTTAAGTGGTGATTCCATCAGGGAAGCTCCATTGTTTGCTGGGAAGCGGGGATAAACTTACCGTGGATTAAAAGAATACATCCATGTAATGTTGATTTGACCGAATAGGATTTCCAGCCTGTTTGAATTCAGTTCGTTGCCAAAGACACTATTGATAAATGTTGTGTTTGACATAGTTTTGTACAGCCACATGTATGACTTCTTGAGTCTTCTTAACTAATTAATGAGTGTGGATTATATATATATATATATATATATATATATATATATATATATATATATATATATATATATATATATATATATATATATATATATATATACATCGACGCTGTAATCTCTCAGTATTTTACAATCTATGTTATCTTCGCTGGGCATAATGAGCATTTCCTTTTCTGAACTATCTTTTCTGGGGACATCGACTTATTCAGTCATTGTCATTCACTTTAAATTTTCTTACACAATATCATACGATGATATTTGTAGTGTTTTAATATAGTCATCGTTGTGACCCCTCCAACGCGATCCCAAAGCTGTTCAATTTATGAAAATGATACGATTACGTCTTTGAAAAATTAATTATTATCGTATGGGACTCTAAAGAATCGACATAAGGCATTCAAGCCATATTGCGAATTTGATCTCTTTTTAACATTGTAAACACGCTATTAATCTGATAATTTAATTACGGCATCAGTCGCAGACGTGAATTTTTTCACAATAATATATGTGTCAAACATTGTTGTTGTTTTTTTTTTCTTCTTCTAGCGGCATTATATAATAGTCCATTACAATTCTATACTAAAGAATCACCATTGCAATGTCAGTGTGTATCAATTTGTTTGTATCTACGAGATCACAGCTCTACAGACCTGAGTAGTCTCATATGAGGCCACGCTTACCCCTCACTGCTCCCCAGCTCTACCCCTTAACTCGACTAACACACTACTGCAAATCTACTATGGTGAAAAGGTCTGGTTTTACGGGAAGGTGTCTGGCCTAGGACTCGTGGTAGTCGACGTGGGCTGAAACACCCATTGTAATGCTTCTTCAGCGTCCAATACAGCTAAGACGGCAAAGACTACTGTCTAGACGTATAAAATATAATAATAAGGTTAAAGGTATAACAATTTAATATATCACAGTCCAGGTTGTCGGTACTTCTGGTACCCTTGTTCCTGACCACGACTATGCGCCTCAGCATTACTGCATTTTTTACCCGGCCATCCATGCCTTCTCCTCTCTCTAATCTTTGGGTGGCGTCCTATCCCACCAGAAAGCTCCCTCAAAAGCCTTTGTTCCAAATCTTGTTCGTAAGATCCTAAAACTCTTTTTCTCCCTCTTTCACGAGTGCCCAATTTGCTTTCGTACTGTAATCCGACCGGTGACATCACTGCCGATTGCAAAACAAACAGAGTTTCTTGCCACCACGGCATAGACAAAAAAGCAATCGCTAATTCACGGACCGGGAATTTCTTTGCTTCAGAATCGGTCTAAAGTCGTAATATTTATTGACATTACCCAAAGTACTTTGAATTACGAATTCTATCAGAAGCCATGCATATCATTAGGTAGGAATTGTTGGCAAATCTTCTCACACAACGTGACATGCAGAATGTGGGGTCTCTTCAAAGTGCCCATATATACAAACTCAATATAAATACCTTTAATACGGGTAGTTCAGTGTAGTAATTACATACAGTGGGGTTTATTTTAAAGGATATAGGTGTAATACATTATAGAACCCTCCAAAGTATTTCAGTTCCTAAAATTGTAAAAATGGACGGATAGTTTAAAAATAATCTTCAAATCATGGTGTTCCATTGACTGCAACATAAATCTGTTTAGTCAATTTTCAGCTTTTTTTATATGCATGTGTGATTTAATATAAAAAGAGACAAAAAAGAAAATATAGACTGACTTCATCTTTCCTAGGTGAATGTCATTTTGTCAGCCTAAAGCGACCCGCAACTTTGAAATACATCCGCATGACATAACGTTATTTCACTCAAATAAATGATTCAAAAATGTCAAACAAAGCATCTTAAAAATTTGTCACACCAGCCATCCACAATATAAACGGATGCCATAACAGAAAACAGCGTCAAAAACAACCATAATAGAAATAACAACAAAAACAGCAGGAAGTGTAGAGGAGCATGCCTACTGCAACAAATATCAGATTATTAATTGCACCCACCGACTCACCCCCACCCCACCCTCTCTCTCTCTCTCTCTCTCTCTCTCTCTCTCTCTCTCTCTCTCTCTCTCTCTCTCTCTCTCTCTCGCGCGCGCGCGCGCTTTGAATCTAAAGGAATCTTTTTCAATGGCAAATACGTAACACAGACAAGAGAAACATAAAACGCAAAACTTTTTGAGATTTTACAAATTTGTACATGACTATTTCGATGCTTGATGCTGATGCTGAAAAATAATACGTATTGACCAAGAAATCGATTGGCTATATCACCATCTGTTCGTTTTTAAATATGTAAATTTGCGTAACTGCAAATTATATCTCTGAGCAGCAAAGAGGGTGGACAGACCGAAACTATTTCAAGCAAACCGAAACCAATTCAGGCAGACAAAAAAAGAGAAATGGTTTCGGTTTGTCACGCTACAGACCCCGGCACCGTTGTCGCTGCGGAGACGAATTGTTATGGTAAAACTCTTTACGATTTCAACCGAATATTTTATCAAGTCCGATACGATATCTTGATCTAGGATCATGCAAATTTATCGTCACAAATCCATGTGGGATTGACTGAGCATGACTAAAGAAATTTCTAAAGAGATTATAATCCATATCACCGCCGCACCAAGTTTGCCAAATATTTCGTAGCGTATGTGTGTCAACTCCGCTGAATACAGCAGAAATATTGCAGTCATCTCTGATCACTTTTGGTATTTGAGTGCATCGTTGAGTGATATATATCACATCGGTATTTTTATGCCTACCTCTGGAAAATATCCTAGCAGGATTCTTTTGATTGTCTAACATGACATCATCATATACGACTAAACTGTTAATACTTCCAGCAATATCATCAATACTCGGTGCTTCCTCGATATCGGTTATATACTCAATAATATCCTCAACGATTTCCGATTTTGCTTTCTCGTTAAAATCCTTTAACACCTCGTAACGTCGCTGATCGTCTACACTCGGGGCTACCAAATATAATTTATCCCATATCATCCATCTCGTTATCAAATTAAGTAACAACTGCGTCTTGCCACTTCCAGATGGTCCGATTATAATCATGCGAATAGAATTCGGTAGCGCTGCATGATGCTTAACTGATTCTCGTGTTTTTGTCGCCGAAAAATCAATTACATTCATGTTACTATAAATAAATTATAGATCTATATTGTGTGAAATGTAAGAAGCGTACTAGCACACACGACTTGACGACGATTACAACTAAAAATAACAGATCAGCACTTGCTGGTAAGTGTGTACAATGTGGTACAAAAAAATAGATATGTTTCTATGAAATCTGCAGATGATTTAAAAAAAAAACGAGGAGGTGATATTTCAGCGAAATTAGTAACACTCCCGGTAACATCATGGGCAAAATATCCAGGAGAAAAACACCTTCCAGGATATAGTTATTGTGGACCAGTGGACCAGACTCGATATCAGACTCGATGATCAAAACCAACCCCGACCCGTTGAGTATCCAATAAACGCTATTGATAAAGCTTGTCATGCTCATGATGTTGCTTATAAAAGTAGCAATCTGCAACAGAGAGATATCGCAGATGTAAAATTAATTCATGCGTTGAATTCTATCACTGATAAATCCTTCAAAGAAAAATTGGCTTCATGGTTGATAAAATCGGCGAGGAAAAGTAAATTGATGTTGGGTGCTGTTAATTAATAACAATATGAAATCTATTTATTATTCCTCAAGAGGATACTGGAGGGGTAAAGCAGCAATCAGTAAACTCGCTAGCGCTGAAAGGGTGAAAAATACCACTGCAGCGGATTGGTTATCCAAACAGGCGATATGGTAAATTTATCTACCACCGCCTAAACAAATTAACTTCTCGCATTTTGATGTCAGCGCACCTAATGAGGTTCATCAGGCTGATATAATATTTCTGCCGCATGATGGTTTTTAAAAGTACGCGCTAACCGTAGTTGATGTTACTAGTCGAGACAAACAAGCAGAACCGCTAAAGACAAAAATCATAAACTGAAGTGGCTTCTGTGTTTGAAAGGATTTATCGACGAGGTCCTCTGCATTGGCCAAATCTATTACAAGCTGATCCTGGCAATGAATTTCAGGGTGCAGTGTTATCAACAATGAAGCATCATAATGTCTCCATCAGACGAAAACATACTGCATTACATCGCGATCAGGCAATTGTTGAACGATTTAATCGCACACTTGCAGAGCGGTTATTTGGATATCAATACGCGAAGGAATTTATTCAGGATAAACGATCTCGTGAATGGGTCAAGAGATTACCAGGCGTATTTACCGCGTTAAATAATGAGATTAGTCAAACAATTAATATGAAACCTAACAACGCGATTAAAAAAAGTATATACCCGTAAAACCATTAAATGATTTTTCAAAACAACCAATACTCGGCAATGTCACTGTTAGGTATTTATATGAATCAGGAGTGCTTGTAGGTGCCAAAAAAAGAGCTACTGACCCTATTTGGAGTGTTACTGCACATAAAATATCTAGTATAACGAGATCTACGGGTAGACCGCCAGTCTATAGATTGGATTCAACTGCTCTTCAGCGAGGATTTACTCGTGAACAACTACAAGTGATACCCGAGGATACTCAATTACCGCCGCATGGTCTTAACTAGCACCTCTGCGTCTGTTGCCCTCAAGACAAGTCAGCATCACATTATCTCTGGTATGACCAACACTGCTATTTTTTCTGTCTACGGTAAATTGGCAGGGATCTTTATCCGACCAATACCAACGCATTATAAAATTGTAACTCGCGCAGTGATGATTCTGTTGTTGTAGTAGTGTGATTATAAACTCTGGATCAATGTCAAATTTTCTATTATTTTTTTCATCTTGTTTATAACCAGAGAGTTGTTTCTGATTATATCATCGCTGACAATATCACTTATTGTAGTTTCGTTATAATCTAAAACAACTCTTCGAAGTTGATTTATTCTTCGTACTCTGAACACCTCAAGATAAACTAAATTCGACCACTCGATGCGATTATCTATGATCCAAACAATTGTATCGGATATAGTCAATCCCTGCGAAGAATGTATCGTCGCTGCGTATCCTAGCTTCCATGGGGATTTATCAGCGCGCAATGCATCTTCGACAACACTGATATCAACCAACACAATATCATTTAACACGAGAATCTGTTTCTCTGTCAGGCCTGGAATATCAACCTCGATATTTTGTCTTCGTGTATCCGTATTCCTATAACACAATGGCACTGGAAGTGTTGCAAATTTTTCTTTATGCGTGTTAAATAACTTCATCTGAAGTGTATCTCTGACTATCTTTCTACTTGCCACTATCAAATCGTTTGGTCTACACGCTTCCCAGAAATCATTTAATTGTGTCTCTGATATTATTTCACGCGCTATTTCACATTGGATTTTATCCGGTTGTAATCTGATTAGTTTCTTGAACTCGCGTAATTCATTATCTAGTAATCTATGATCGGTATTAATTTCTTCATAATTGTCTACAAAATATTTTAGCCAATCATGTGGAGACAAACCGACAAATGGTGGTGGATGACCATGATCGCCACACATTATCACTTTATATTCGCTAGCAATAGCCAATCGAGAAATTTGTGTAATACATCTAACGACACCGTGCTTATCTCATCCCAAATAATGATTTCAGGAATATATTTCTCACCCATTCGATCAGGAGTCCATTCTTCACCTTTCCATCGAAAGAAACTGTGATAAGTGCAAGCATTAGTTCCTCGTTGTTTTATCTCTCTTGCAAGTCTATGTGTTGGTGTTAGAACAATCATGTTTGATTTCCCTCGAAATAATTCAATCGCACGAGTCGTCTTCCCTGACCACCACAGCCGTTTAAGTAACTGGTTTTATATCAACATATTGGATCGGAACACGAAGGCGCATTAGATAGTTCTGATATCTGATTATTTCTCAAGTAATTGTTTTCAATTGTAACATCTGTTGATTTGGAGTAATCACGCAGTATTTCCTTTTTAATTCTCCACGATCCCCAACTCTCGTTGGAATTTGTGAATTCAGCCACTGCTTCGCTATATTTTACGTCTATATAAAATGAATCAGTGGCTACTCTAACCGCGGTGTCAGGAAATCTATTTATCATCGAAAGTAAATTAATAGAAGCATAAGCCAGCATAGACGACCTTAAGTACGTATATTGAGGATTTTCTCCATCTGTGAAAGTAACAATTGTACCTAATTTGGTTGAATCGGACAAAAAAGCGATCGACGTATATACCCCTAGATGTTACATAAAGTCGTATTCAGCAGCATCTATAATCAACCGAAATCTTTTGCCTGTTTATTTCTAACTTCAAAGATTTCTTTTGACCATTTCACGATATATTCTTCGTCGAGATCAGGGAATTGATTTTTGTTTTCGCTGATTATACTATCTAGACTATCGGGATGTGGTAACAATACTTCAAGGATAAAATCATAAGAAGACCTCAAGACTATATTGAAAGATTCTCAAGTGTTACGTATATTTAATATAAGTCATTTATATTTTTATTTTCTGTCTGTTAAATTTAAATTTGGCATTTTAAGTTATAAGATTTGTTAATTGAAGGGGGGATGACCTGTACTTTTTCATAGTAAACACCAGGTGTTAACCTCATTTTCTGACCTTGCTTCAGAGTGTAAACAAGCTTCTAAAATGATTGGTTTATTCCATGGACATTAGAGCTTTATTTAAAAAATGATTGGTTGATTCCAAAGACATCTTTCTGGGTCGTGTTGTTGACTTGATTTCTTGAACGTAGGTTTGTTCTCGTAGTTTCTAGAATATCATGTGACCCCTTGTTTACGTAAAAAACCAAGTTTTAAAATATTGCTTGGGAGAGAACAGTTCAGTAGAAGTTGGTTTTATAATATTAAGTTGTGTCTTCTTTTTGAGTTATTTTTAATTACCGTGCACTGGAAATTGTGTCAATTCGGTTGGAGCAAGAGGAATTATTTTATTATTTATCTTGAAAAGAATATGTGCTCATAGCTTTTTATTTGGATTATTATAAAACTGAAACTGACAGCATCACGTGACATCGTAATGGATTACATCGTCAAGATTCGAACCGGGAACTATTAGAACATTTTATTATCAGGTCTCGTGTAATTCCACTAATGAATTATATTGTGAATATTCTTTTTGCTTGTCATTTTCAGTTCTTTCTATGTTGCTGCTTATTCAAGCATAAGCACGTAATACAAGTAATAATTAAACAAAATAATTAATTTGACCAATAATTTTATAGTAATATAAATGAACCAAGAATTTCAACCTGATCCCGTGATTACCAATTATGAAGCATCTCGTGACAGTATTGTCAGACACCGCAGACTGAAGAAATCAGTTGGTACTGTGAACAATCAAGGATAACTTATATTTAGCGCTGGAGGAAAAAGTCATCTTAATCACAGATTCGTCTACGAGGTATTTAATATATTGATCAAAGATGGTTTTGTTATTGATCATATAAATGGTATAAAAACTGATAATTCTTTAGATAATCTGCAGGCTATTTCAAAAAGTGAAAACACCAAACGAGAAGAGCTGAAAAACACTCAAAAAATGCGAAACCCATAAAATCATTTAATACAGAAAATAACGAGGAAAGAGTATTTAAACCAATGACTGAAGCTGGAAAGTATTTCGATATTTGCGAACCCTCAGAATGAAGAGTAGCAGAACAGGTATATCGATCGGCTTTTTCTAAAAAATAAATAAAAATAGAATTCAATTTACATACACCTGACGGGGAATAACTTGTGTGCGCTTGTGTGTGTAGTTTGAAACAACGATAACTCTTTTGTTGTTGTCACGTATCTCAATGGGATAATGGCTTTTTTGCGTTGGTTTTATGTTTCACCAGGTAGAAGTTTTCCGCATAAGGCAATCTCTTGTTGTCATCATTATATCAATTCGACCGCAACCAGATGGCATCTTTGACCCCCAAGCTGATAAGATATAACAGAACGGCACTTACCAAATTCCTCCCTAACATGGAAAGAAAAACCACAACAACAACAATAATGGATTTGTCGAAAATAACAAAGCGGATACAAAAATTGGAAAATATGCCTTGGCATTCAGAATAACTGTGATAAAGATAAACCCCTTCACATGATACACATATATCGTATTCAAAATCATGGATTTATAGATTACGGACACTAGTGTATTGTATACACAGATGGAATCTCGTTATGGGACCCATCGTTCGAATCTCTTGGCAGACATTATTGTCGATTGTACCGATTTCGAGGTTTTTCTATATAACTGGGGGCTTTAAGCCATTCGAAATTCAAACCGTAAAACCACCATGCCACACACACCGTCACACGGTGTCAATGTGTTTTTTCATTCAACCCGGGGTGATTTTGTGGGGGATATGGTGGTTTCAGTTCGAATGTAGAATCGCCCCCGTCATACCATCATACCATTGTCATCATATAATCCATTGTTATATTTCATGTATCATTCATTGTAAATACCATAACCATGAATATATGTATATATGTGTGCCTTACAAACTCACCATACCACTCGAATTGGGGGTTGAAAAAGGCTGTGATCAAATATGTATATATGTATATATGTGTGCCTTACAAACTCGCCATAACACTCGAGTTGGGGTTAAAAAAGGCTGTGATCAAATATGTATATATGTATAAAATAAACTGGTCAAAACTTGACCCCCAATTTTCATTTATTACATATTGAATACATAATATTTCATATATGAATTTTGAAAATATAAATATCATTATTAACGAGATTTCGAGTTTGAAAAATCAAGGAATTCAATTGTCAGATAAATTAAATTGTAATCAAATTCTTTCTGAATTTCAAGATATTGATGATAGCGCTAGGAATAACAGGTATGTGTTATCAAAATCCTATTCTTTTATAAAGAGAATTCAACACGCTATTTATGACTCCCTTGCATTCTGTAACGACATCAATAAGTTCGTCCACGTTATTCACTGCTGTCGAAAAGGTCAGAAACGAATTGGGGAAACAATATGAAATCAAACGCACAATTAACTCGAAAATCAAAACAATAAAAGAGATTATCCGCCAAAATGGAAATCCCCCTTTGATTACCTCAATACAGTAAACACGCCATACATGAATAATACAAGGTATGGAACAGAAGTACTATAGCCAGGTATGCGCTTACTCAACTAGAACAAAATTCTATAGACAGGTGTCACTGGTGAAAGTATAAAACACACAAAAGAATTTCGGGTGAGTTCTTTTTCACTGGTGACTTCGTCACTACATTTAGATCGTATATTATATTTATAATGGTGGGTGAAGCACTGACAACTAAATTAGCACTACAACGATTAGCTTAGATTAAAAAATTTATTCCAATTCGTGAATCCGTTCGAAATATGCTCCAAACGAGACAACAATTTCAGAGTGATTTTGCATCAGACACTGAACAGCTATTCAAACCAGTAACCACCGCAACGGAAAAAGTCGTATCAACCACTGAAAAAGCCATATGGGGAGATATTCCTGAGGAACAACGAGAGAAAGAAAGACCAGCCCTTTTTCCTGTACTTGAAAAATTAGCAAAGAGATCCAAGCAAGCAAAGAAATCTTTAAAAACACTTCCTGGTGATATAATAACCGCTGCACGACTTCAGGAACAACAAGAACGAGAATAACGAGAACAACTTGAACAAGAACGAGAACATCAAGAACAAGAACAAGAACCACTTGAATCACTAGGTGCTATTGCAAAAGAAAAAGAGAAAGATGAACCTCAAGAAAAAAAACTTCAAAACAGAGAGGAGATTATTCACCTGAAAAGATATTTAAGAGTGATGTGTTAGATGAAATTAAAAATTTTAAGATTGATAAAGAATTCGCTAAGTTTGCTGTTGATTCATTTCCAAAAGATATAAGAGATGAATATATGAATAAAGGATCTGAAGATGCTATAGATTCCTTGAAAACGTGGGTAAAAAAATCTATATTTGGCAAATATTGGTAAATCTAGAATAAAAGAAGTCTGAGCAAATGGTAAATGATATTAAAAAAACCACCACCACCATATCTGAGCCGACCCTCCGAAAAAAAATGGCAGGAGTTGACCCCATACATGGTGCAACTGATACAACATGACATAGATATTCAAGGGGTTTTTCAGGTAGTGGTTTGGATAGTTGTCCTAGTAATATTCTCGGGGATATATCACGATTAGAAGTTCTCGTAGGAGGGCAACGAGCCGGAAATAACTCACCGGAAGTAATTAATAAGACAGCTGATATCAGCAGGCGACTATTTGAGGGTGGTGTCTTGGATATTGTTATATATAGAGAGTTTATTGATGAGCTAGTGGACGGCTACCATAGTGATTAAATCACTGAAATTGCTAGCAATGAAAATCGTTTACGATTTCGCGATTAGATAAATAGCATTTAAATAAGATGATCATACACTACAACCACAGAAAACCAACTATGGTCTATGTAGTAAACTTACGATTGCCTGTTTATAGAGCGTACTATGGAGATGGACTCGGCAATATCATTGCAGGGTTATTTGCAAGAATGGATCCAAAAATAGCACCAATCGCAAAATAATTATCAATGAAAGCTATTGATGTTATTCGTGATAAGGGTATTAGCGCTATTGGTGATGTTGCTAGGAGGGCATTTTCCGCGGCTAAAGAAAAACTAATAGCGTTAGTTCGGCGGCGAAGGAAACCACCGGTGATGAAATCACCAAAGACTTCGTCATCAGTGACAAAGTCACTAGGATCACTACCATCTACGGAAATTATGCCTGCAAGTATTAGTAAAATAATAAACAACGCGGTGGATCAAAAAATAGCATCACTGAGCAGCGCCCAGGATACTATTGCTGCAAATATGATAGCGGTAAGTGGCTTGAAATTGCGAGCGAGATCACGATTTAGATAAAAAAAATATATAATAATATGTTCAAATCTGTTCTTGACACAGCGTTTGATATGGACGCCCCAATGCCCAAGAATGATTAAGTACTAAATTATCAGTATTTTTCCTATAATGCAACACAACCAAATCTTCGATCAAGAATCGAACTTAAAGTCCAGGATACCAGTAAATTCTTTCTACCCTCTCAAGCGTTTATCAAAATGAAGGAGAAATTGTAACATCTGCTGATATTCCATATCCACTTAGTACCAAAGTCGGTTTTGTCAATAATGGTATCATGGCGCTATTTAACAGCGCTAGATAGATGATTGATGGAAAAGATATTTAATCCATAGAGCGTGATGTCGATGTTGCCACAACAATAATGGGTTTAGCAAGATACTCTGATGATTATACAAGATCGGCAGGTTCATCTATGATGTTCTCTAAGGACATTAATAATCACGCTGAACCCGCCCAGTATTAAATAAGACGGCCAACGGATCCTGGTAACCCTGCTGCTGTTCCTTCTGTTCCTCCTGCTTCTGCTAATATCGAAGATATGATTATAAAAACTAATCCTGATTACAATCTAGGGTTTGCAACACGCATATCAATGTTGGAAGGAGATCGTAGATTATTCTCATGCGCGATTCCGCTACATCATATATTTGGATTCTGCAGAAATGTTAGAAAAGTTATCTTTGGAGCGAAGCATACAGTAGCCTTAGTGCGAAAAGGTGATGATAATGATGCAATCTTGAGGATTTCAGCAGATCCTGCAAATCCGGATAATGACCATGGCAAGGTGAATATAACAAAACTAGCACTGTGGATGCCAGTAATGACTCCATCAATCATCATAGAGCAAAAATTACTATCATTCATGAGTACAGGCGGCAAATCATTACTAAGTTGGGTAACAACTAACGCGGATATAGTGGAGAGTAATATGAATGGTATACTTACTTGGCAACTGGCATCAAAACAAGGTATTTCTGCGCCGGGTCATTTATTTGTTGCGTTACAGAATAAGGAGTGATTGGGTTCACAATTACGCAGCCATATGATATTTGATCGACTCGATGTTAATGAAGTCACATTGAGTGTAAACTGCCAACAGGAACTAACCGAGGATATTTTACTTGATTACGAACAAAACCAAATAGCACGCGCTTATCATCGTTTGCTATCGTTTATGGGACGCGATAATAATGTAGATACCAGTCTGCAAATATCACAGTTGGATTTTAAAAAAAACTATATTCCATCTACTACTTTTCATTGGAACATCTTGACTGAACCAGACAATCCGTCGTTGAAATATACTTTCGAGCTCGTGTAACCAATGCTCCTGCTGATGGTTACAGAGCAGTTGCTGTTATTGTTAGTGACGAATCAATGCTACTCGAAGATGTTGGTGGGCGAATGAAAGTAATTGATACACCAGTGGAAAATATGTAATATTTTCAAAAACATGTAATGCAGCAATTCGATCAATCTGTTATTAATATAATGTGAAATAGTCATGTTAGTGTTACGTTAATTCCTGATCAAATTAAAAAATTGCAATCGGAATCAGCTAAAAAAAACGTGGAAGCACAATATCGCTGAAGCACAATCAGATGTCTGGCGGTCGGAATAAACTGTCATTGACAGCTCGTCAGATAAAACACTTCAATGATGCCATCAAAGATAAAAAGGGTGTTCAGATCACTCTCTCTGTGGCTGCGATTAAGAACATGATAAAATCAGGTGGTATATTCCCGTTGTTAGCTGCCATTCCAGAATAAATTTCAGCAGCGGCCCCAGCGGTAGCAAAAGCCGCCGCGCTAGGAGCCGTTGTTACAGCGGCAGGGATGGCACTAAAGAAAGCTACCGGACAGGGATACAAAAAAAAAACGATCAGGAAAGGGTCTAAGACTACCAGGAACTCCGTATTCATGGTACAGCGGAAACGGTCTGAGACTAGGAACAGTTTATTAACAACAATAGTTTCCGTGTCAAATTTTGAGTTACTCGATGCTGCTAAAAAACTAGCGATAAAAAACTTTAGTGGTGTCTTTATGAAAGATCAATTACCACAACAACTAAACAGCGTTGAAACCGGTATCATTAATCTCGATAACAGCAGTGGACCTGGAACTTACTGGGTTACAAACGCGATTGATCCGCGTGCAATTGTTTATTTCGATTCATATGGGTTGGAGCCGCCTGAAGAGTTTATGCGTTATATAAACCACTTAAAAACTCCTATCTGGTATTCTACGCTACCAACACAGAAAATGAATGACCCACCAACATGAGGCATAGAAGTATTGAATGTCCTCAACGCTAGTTCATCATCGGGAAAATCACCACATAAAACCGTACACGAATATACGAGTAATCGCTTTTTAGAGAGATCTTAGAGTATAATGATTGATACTTGGGGGAGATCTTTATCAAGCCTGAAAAAAAACCGCCACGGAAATATGCAACCGGTGATGTAAAAACAAAATCGAAGAAGAAATATCCGAGATGTTTGATCCCAATGAAATAGTTGTATTTCAAGATTGTCAGGGTAAATTGAAAACGAATAATGTTTCCCTTGATGATATTTTAGTTAAACGACGCGACCCAGTAGAAGATCGCGTTATTTTCCGATCAGGGTAAACTCAAACCGGGTATACTTGTTTCGACACTCACAGATAAATTAACAGCGTTCGGTGATAATTATTCATCAACGATAGAATTATTTTTTTTAAAAAAACTACGCGATGAATATGACGACCATATAACTAAATAAGTTTTCTGAATTACAAAGAAGTATAATTGACAATATTGACAAACCTATGTTAGATTTCTTTGGAAATCCACCGGTGACCACACAGAAATTCACATAGATAAAAAGAGCTATGTTAGAATTAGCAACACTACAATCTAGGTATGAAAATCATGTTGAAAACTTTTCAGCTTTTCGTATGAGAAATTCTTTGGAACCTCATTAGATAAACTCGACATAAAACTCATAGATGTAAAAAAAAATCCATCAAAAAGATCAAAGAGATCAAGGATGTAATCAAAGATGATTTACCGAGGATGATAGAAACACTTGAAAAACCTCATGAGAAAACAAACAACGTAGTATACACGATTCAAGACGGATCATTTACGTGTAAACCACAAAATAACATATTAATTATCACCGCGACCGTCAAAGGTATTTATCGATTAACACTAGCGACACCGAGTCAATTTATTTTTTCATCAACGAGTTCATCTGGGGTCAACAATATGACGTCAACGATCATCGACAAGTGAACATTTGAACAATTCACAATAACATCCACTGATAATAATTTGGCTAGGGTTTCAGTAACATGGTATGTGGAATTCGTAGCGGATTTAAGTAAACATCTTAATTGAAAACGCCAGCCTTTTTATTGCTAGCAATTTTAAATCTATTGTAATAAATAAAATCTCATCATTGGCAACGTCACATCAGTATCGCTATGATCAGGTCAGAGAATTTCAAACTAAACTCAAAACACTCACTGAGGAGAATCAAGTAAAAATAAAAAAAATATCGACGAAGAATCACCGCAGTTGATGTTACCGTGTACTCGGTATCAGGTGTAATCACCGGAGCTGGTATAATACTATCCTCGGTGACAATGGTTGCCCCGATAGCTGTTCCAATTTGTATATCAGCGGCGACAACAATCGCGGGAATTATTTAAATAATAACATAAAAATATCATAATGCAGCCAGCGTAAACTACAAGACTACATAGTTAAATTCCATGTTGTGTCAACCGCATACTCCCAATTATCATCGATGATATCGTCGTCACTCGATGACACATTCATATCAGATAGTGAGTTCCCAGCGATGGTACGTGTTTATGATTTATCAAAATTAGAGCGACAACACGAATATAATATCAATGGCGACATCGCAAGAACTACTTCAACGAATAGCAGAAAATACCACACCGGTGAAAACCAGCATGATCTCAATAACATCAACCAATCCTGAATTCAGTGTGAATTTCCCGACTTCGATTCCGGTGAAGGAGATAGCACAAGCAAAATTACGATTGTATCACATTTGGCCTAATATTCAAAATCATTCGGTTGTCAACAACCAAATAATTCCCTGGTGTTTTGCGAGTAAGAATAGACCCGATGGTACTCCTGCCTGGAACGTTGTTTCGTTACCATCTGGGTCCGACCAAATTGAACAAATCAATAATGAATTACATCGCAGAATAAAATCTATTACTGAAAAAGAATCGAAAATCGCTTAAACAGTTCATGAGCCGACGTTATCATCTGCCATTGAGATAAACTCACCCAGTTATGTCGTAGACATCTATCAGAGTTCGATAAGAACTGTGTAAGGATGGTCTGAAAATTCACCTCGACAAGAAACCGTTAATTTACCACCTGAACCGAAAAAATCTGATTATATTTCTGATAAGGAAGATTATCATGATTATCGTGGTTATGAGGGCCGTACATACGTAAAAAAGTTATGTTATTATGTTGAACCACTAGATCATTCTGGTTTTGCTCATGGTTTTTTTTGAGTTAGAAGGACCCAGGGACGATAAGTATTATGTAATAAGGAATTCAACATGAACAAACAATTCACGAATATGAATTCCAATTTTGAAAAATTGAAAAATAACTTCATAGAAGAAATTAGTAAAACCCCACCTAACCGAGATGAAGCCATCAAATACATGGAGGTGTGAAATAAAATTATCGCAGACATGGAATTTTTCAATTCGCGATTTGTTCGATTTATATTAGATCATAATAATCCTTAAACGAGAACAGAATTTGCAAAGAAACTTAATATACGCATAGAAGATATCCTCCCCGATTTTAAATTGCCAGGCTATAATGCACCAGAACTAAAAATATCTCTCAATGATGCCATCGATGATGGTTTCAAAAGGATTCACGACGCATGGAAAAAAATGCCACAACAACAAACAACTATCCTCAAACATAATTATGACCCAGACGGATACGGGAGGCATATCGCTCCTCAAAACGTCAATATATCCTGGGTGATTAAATTGAATTTAGTATGTGATGTTATCGAAGGAAGTTACCAAATAAATATCGAAAGATCAAATCAAGCGCAACAAGGATATATTTTATATTCATTTGCACCAAGAGCTCCTCCAGGATTTCTAATCATTGAAGATCCAACTAATCCAGTCTATATGCGATGTCATAATGATTCGTTAACGAGAATAAATTTCAAACTCATTGTCCAATCCAAGAATCTGATTGATTCACGAGGTGAGGTCTTACAAATTAGTCTGTTTGTGAAATCGTAAAAAGGATTGTTACCCCCATAGCAGCAGATGGAGTGCGACAACGACAATAAAAGGTTGTCCGATTCGCCCCCTCTGCTGCTAATCTTTTAATTGGATTAAATACACTGTTTGATAAGGGACGGGGATAAGTTTATAAACAAATATTATATTAGTGACTGTATCGTAATTAACAACATTTTGCTGTTTTCAATGATAAAGTAGATTTAGGTAATTCAAGGTTTCTATCGCAGATATCATGGCTTTGAAGGAGAAATAAAGAGAGGGTAGGAGGAGTGTTTTTTTTTAGATGGTTGCCACTTATTTTGCCCTATAACTGCAGATTGTTTGATGTACTGAGATTAATACTTTATCGGGTCGGAAATAATCGAGTCGTGAAATTTCATTGGGGGGAGGGGGGCACAAGGGCTCGTTACAAATACAATTAAGAATATCCGTCCATGAATCAAGGGATAGGGTGATGGTGTCTAACATGTAACAATATAAAACAAGGGAATACGCCTCGGTAGTTCCAACTCTGCTAGTTGTGTTTTAATTTCGTTCGCTAATTTACAACTTCAGCCAGCTGTAATGAAGAATAGTTTAATTTTCAAAACAGCTCAAGACAAGTAGTTCAGTTTTCACATTGGAGAAAATTCACATTTTCCCCGAATTTGACGCTTGTATAATACCGGGGTGGAAGTCTCCTTTACATTCGGTTAGTTTCACCATTGACCGATAATGCTTTAGTTTAGAGGTTGTGACATGCATTTAAACAGTGCAATTGCAATGTCATCAATGAAGATAATTAAAATTTATTAGAAAATAAGTGAAAGAAAGTTTATTTATGTGCCCTTAGTAGACCTATCTTGATTTCCCTTCCACTATCAATAGCTCAGCTTCGTGGTATCTATGAGGCAAACCGCTAAGAGAGTTAGATTTTATTTGGTGTGACCATGTGACATCTAGCCAGCTGTGTGTGCTTCGTTCCTGAACGTTTGATACAGATGACACACAAAATATGTCAGTAAAATTGATTGGATTATTACACTGTCCAATCAGAAATGAGGATTATGACATGAGCAATATCTAGTACGGTGGACGGACACCGAATCGTGGCTGGTCACGAAATCAGTCTGTGACGTAATGTAGAATTAGTAACATGTACATGGGATACGATGACCAGAGCCTCAACTACACCACCGAAGCTACCAATACTGAAACTAACATTTCTTAGACTACTAAAACTACTATTATCACTATTTAATAATAATAATAATAATAATAATAATAAAAATAATAATAATAATAATAATAATTGACAGTCTCACACATGCGACAGAGAAATCTCTGGTTGTCTCGGATCGTCTCAATCATGGTATCCACCACGAGCCAGAATTTACGTTTACAATGAAGAAACTTTAATCAAGCCGTGAAAAAGAGTTTTCTTTGGTCACGTGATTTCGTTACGGATCCTGTGATCCGTAACGAAAAGTGCTTTAGACCACTCTGCCACTCGGGGCCACGACTGTTGTATGACTCGCGAAGATGTATCTGTTGGTTACTTTGTCTAAATTGGAATCGACAATTTCGCTACATTTCGAATTTAAACATTTTGTTTGATCACATTTAAAATTCCGTTGCAATACTTCTTTTCATTGCTATCAGTTTAGAATGAAGGCAAGACGACCCTGACCAGAATCAAGTGCTTCATTGATGTCGTCACAGGTGTCCTATGGAAGTTGTCTGGATCTGGGTGGGAGCTGCAAGGCCAAAATCATCTGACATATTGATATACAGCATTTGTTTGTCTTCAAGAATATGGCGGTGGAGGTCATTACCAATGTTTTAATATGCACCTCTTGTAGCCCTTGATTTGCAGCGCAATCATCATAGAACTGAATTCCCTCCAAAACCTTTAGAATTTCTAATGACTTCAAAATGATTCAGTTCATACCTTACTGTCTTGATTGTATATAAATATGGCACTTTATTACATTTCACGAGGTCGGGATGAATAGCAATGAATTTTGTACGGCACTGTATTACATTTTATGAGGTCGGGATGAAAAGCAGTGAATTTTAAACGGCACTGTATTACATTTTATAAGGTCGGGATGAATAGCAGTGAATTTTGTACGGCACTGTATTACATTTTATAAGGTCGGGATGAATAGCAATGAATTTTGTACGGCACTGTATTACATTTTATGAGGTCGGGATGAAAAGCAGTGAATTTTGTACGGCACTGTATTAGATTTCTTGAGGTCGGGATGAATAGCAGTGTATTTTGTACGGCAGTGTATTACATTTCTTGAAGTAGGGATGAATTGCAGTGAATTTTGTACGGCACTGTTACACTTCATGAGGCCGGGATGAATAGCAGTGAATTTTATAAAGTACTATATTACATTTAATTAGGCCTGAATGAATAGTGAATCAAACTTGATGGTATTTACTTAACTCTTATATTCGTACTAAATATTTCATATCAGTTTTCTTATTGATAATAAAGAACAAAAAAATTATTGATTTATATTGTAAATATTATCGATTTATTAGCATTTCATTTTCATTTAGTGCATTGCCAATAACAACTTCCTCACGACAGAGTAAACATTTTGCTTGGGGGTATGTAACTGTAAACGCCATTACAACTCAGAGCCATCCGCGACACTTCGAATTTCGATCCGATTAATAATCTTCGGAAATTAATCATATGTCGTAATTCTGACCCATCATTGCTTATCCGGGATGAAGTGTGACAAACTGCTTATTCTACAGTCAGTGAAACAAATTGGGGGTAATTGTACAATTTAATCACCATTACCTATTTGTTAACACCCAAGCATTATGAAATTAAAAAAACATATTTCATAATAACTCTTGTTTATTAAATATGAAACTCTTTCAAGTCATAAAAACAGTTGTTAGGCATAAAGAGCAAATAAGTACAGTGAGGAGATTTTATGACAATGAAATTATAATGACAAGCATCCAAATTAAGAATACAATAATAAACGTGCATTATAAATGCATACTTATATAAAACATGGTCGGAATTCGCACACACAAATAACAAGGGAAATTTGAAATAAATTGGAAATTAGATTATTTAGTTGATTGATATAATAAACATTAGAGAGAATTATCAATATATATTGTACTCGTGTGTAATATTTTGAATGTGCATCATTATATGTTATGAAATAAATATCTGCACATCAGTCAATACAATTTCCTTGAATGAAGCATCCTAAATTGAAATAACATACGTTAAGGTCATAAAATACGTTGATGGTCGTCTTATTTCATGGACATTTTGAAAAAATTAATTCTACATTTGCGTCACATATTGATTTCGTGATCAACCACGATTCGGTGTCGGTCTACTTTACCAGATCTTGCTCATGTCATAACCCTCATTTTTGATTGGACAGTGTACTAATCCAATCAATTTTACTGACATATTATTGTTCGTCGTCTCTACCAAAAGTTCAAGAATGAAGCACAGCTGGCCAGTTGTCACACAGTGACATTATTGGAAGGGTTACATAAGCTGTAAAATTGATGTAGCCTTTATTGGAAAATTAACAAGCCCGTCATATATTAGCCCCTCCCCTTGAAAACAAATGAAATGACGGCCCTGTCGTCACATGGTCACATTGTATAAAATCTCACTGTCCGAGCAGTTCAACTCACCGTTAGCACGAAGCTGAACCACCGACCATCAATAGTTGAAAGGAAATCAGTGTAGGTCTGCTTACAAAATCACTCCTCTCTCTCTCTCTCTCTCTCTCTCTCTCTCTCTCTCTCTCTCTCTCTCTCTCTCTCTCTCTCTCCCATAGAAGATTTCAAATAACTTAAATTTACTTTTATCGTTCAAAGCAGCAAAATATCGTAAATTGCGATTAATACATAACAATGGAGAGTAGTGAAATATTTTTCTTAAATGTTTACCAAGTCACGAAACAACGGCGAAATGAATTCAAGTGCATGCATCCATCGGGTCGAGGGGATAACATGCCAATCACCTTCATCCTGGTGATATATGTTAAACTGTTCTCCACGGAAATGCGAATAGATTAGCAAGGCACATTAAACTGCACACGGCTCACCCACAATTTACTAGAGCGTTTACAATATCATCTTTAGAACACTTGCTAACGCTGGCTAAATATCACTAATATATAATTTGTTTACAAACTAAACTCCTGTTCACCATCATAGAGTGTTTAAAATTAAATTAAGATCCAAATAGCCACCATAAAAAAGTGCATGTTTGAAACCAGGAAAAATGAGTCTCGTTTATACAATCTCGTTATCTGTAAGCGCCATCACTACTGTTTTAGTCCATGGCACATGAGCGCCTACAGACAAAGAAAAAGTGAATTTGATGATTTGGATGAACCATTATCATATGAAAACTTTTTCCCATAGTAATGAGAAAAAAGAACAACGCTCGGCAGAATAGTTTAAAATTGGTAGAGTAAGAGAGTGAATCCGAAGCGTGAATCCTTAGCACGAATCCGTGACATTTGCCCCATACATGGATCTAGTAAAGGTCTAAGCACATAATCGTAAATTAACAAAAATAGGCTTATCACAATTTGATAATGTCACTAACAGGTTGACAGCTTAGTCCGCATTCCCAACAATCAAACGTAAACTTTGGAAAAGTACGCTGTTTACGCTTTTATCATTGGGATCAACCACATCAGACATGTACACAAAATACAAGTTTTGGTTAGAAAGGTTGCGAATCATCAAACAATAACTCGATAAATATTTAAAATGGCATGGTACCATTGTCCTGCCTGTTTTATATTTAATATGCTTACAATCATCAGTTATACGCAAAATGTGATAATAGTATTTGCAGTATAAATGTTGTATTTTACAGTTATTTCTCTAATAAATGTGATTTGAAAAACATTCCAGTTTTTATGCTCGTTAATACCATTGTTAGACTATCGTTAGACCTACACCTTTCGAATTCATACTAGAGTATATTTCAATCAGACTAGCTTTTTAGGAATTATTTGACATTTAAAAATAAAATAAAACAAAGCCTTAATTTTATTTGCAGACAGAAACAGCAGAAAAATGAGGAAACTATTCATTCTTCTCTTCGTTGTGTCACTTGTTAGTTTGATTCTGGCACAAGAAAAAGGTAAGTTCTGCCTATTGTATATGAAGCTGTCTCTCTTAATAGAATTCACCTTTTGTATTGATTCATGTGTTAAGATGGCTTGACCTTCTTCACCATTTTCTGTCGCTTATGTACTATGTACAAAAACTAACATGATAAAAGCTAAACTCTAATAATTGCGATATACTAAAGAATGAGTCATGCGCAATACATTTATCTGCCTTCAGATGAGATTATGTAATCTGCGAGAGATAATATGTGGTCAGTACGAACAGTTACAAAGATACAGAAATGCAAACAATCTCGTCTCAGTCTTCTACGTCAGGGAAACTAGTCACGTGACTTCCACGTTTGCAATCGTGTTAAACTTACGTAGATAAATGTTCAGCCCCAGTCACAATTACATCGCTGAAAATAGGTGTCTGCCATAATTTGGGGGTAAACCTTCTTTTGTGTTAGTACTAATTGAAATATTATCCCTTCGATGAATATAAAATTTGACCGTAGACAAAGGTCCCCTCTTTGCAAAATCATTATGTTGTGAGACAGACTGATCATCTGAAATCATCTCAGTTTTAATAGAAGAAACTTTCCCCATTTATTACATTGATCACCATATGATTGCCACCTCACAGAAACTTATCAGCAACATCGTCATATAAATGTCACGTACTTCGAGAGAGAGAGAGAGAGAGAGAGAGAGAGAGAGAGAGAGCCGTTCATAGTGGCCACCTAGCGAGAAATGATTAAATGGTCTTTGTACCCACGTAACGCGTCTAAATGGGTTTTTCCTTTGAAATTTTGTGTTGACAAATAACATGCATCTGATTTCATGTATTATTATTATTATTATTATTATTATTATTATTATTATTATTATTATTATTATTAGAACGTGTCGTGTATGATTGTTATCTTTCAGATTTAAATTTCACACAAGATTCCCTGAAGAAGGCAAAACGAAAACAATAAGGTGCAAGCCAATAGTCGGATTATGTGAGATGCGATGTAATCAAAGGAAAGCAATAGAAGTGGTTTTATGGACGTTCTTAATACCACACGAGAAGATACTTGTCCTGCCTTTCCAGACACACTTTGGATATTGAACGAGCTCAACCCTCTAATCAAAAGCAAGGAATGTAATTCAAATATTTTCTAATAAACAAATCATTGTCTTAAGCGGTACCTTTAGTTTACAAGCAAATAGATAAAGATATCCAACCATACCCATCACACGGGCAGAATAAAGCTACGACAATTACAATAACACGATAACTGTAACTTCCATCTAGCAAACGAATTGCTTTAACTCTCCACCCAGTTATGATTGACGCAGCGGCGTCGCTAGGGTTGGTGTCACCCAGTGCGGTAAACTCATGATGTCACCCCTCTAGTCTAGACAGAGCAGTGTGTGCTCTGTAAAATTTGCAATTTTTCATTTTGGTGTCACCCCTCTGAGATGGTGTCACCCGGTGCGGTCCGCACCCCCCTAGCGACGCCACTGGATTGACGTGTATGTGTATACGTGTTTGTATGAAAATATGCTTGCAGATTAACACCTATATAATCGTATATTTAAGAGTTGTAATCCATATCAAAGACATCTGACCACGTGCAGTGAGTTGCGCATTCGCTCTTCTTTCATACATCTCCGTAATTAACCACATCTGTTTGGAAATATGCATCGAAGGTATATATTGCATATCGAAATTGAAATGTAGTGGAATTTTACAGAAAGCTGAGCTCTAAATTTATTTGCCTCGGCTTCGATTATTATTTAGGAATTGTAGATGCATCCAAACACAATTTGCATCATGCTTCGAGTGCATTATAACTCTCTAACCTGTCTCATTTTATATTTCTAATGTTAAATCAGGCTGATAATGACTTTGACGATGACATGATGATAATGATGATGATGATATGCCGATAACATCAATGATATTGTTGTATTGCAGGTGACAAGGGCAACAAAGGCTTTAAAGGTGGAAGAGGTTTGCCTGGCTTTCCTGGTCCTAAGGGTGATGACGGCTCAGCTGGGCCTAAGGGTCCTCCAGGGCCCCCTGGTCCTCGTGGCCCGCCTGGTCAAAGTGCTTGATCCCAAACCAGGCTCAACATCTATTTTTCTTGATATACTACTGTTACAATTAATACTGATAAACCTTCTACTGAATCTTAGAAGAGATGAACCATTGTACTGTTTTGATTATTTTGAATTTTAGAAGATATGAATCATGTTTTTGTTCTTCTGGGTGTCAAAATAATAGTTTAGTTAAGATCCTTGTATGCAGTATATTCTGATTTTGTTGAAGTAAACAATGTTTAAGCCAAAGCGACATCTACTGGGTCTACCTTGTACTAATAAACGGTTGATATGAAGGACTGTCTTGGGCTTGCTCCGATTTTAGGCTTTCATTAATGCAATAATGTCTAGAATCAAGCTGAATTTTTTTTTCATAATATTAATACGGATTGTCAAATTATTTTAATCTTTGAATTATAAATCTAAACGTCTGCATCCAAATACTATTTTGTGTGCGTTTTATCTTTCATTTCTTCTCCCTTCTGCGTTTGTTTACTTATCATTTCTCCCTTGTATTCCATTTCTCCCTTGTATTCCATGTATATCCTTTGTACAGGTGTGAATATGCAAACGCCATTATTGCAACAACAAAAAATCCAACACATTATTACTAAAGATTTAACCATTATTCACATTCAAAAACTACCAAATTCAAACTTGTTAAGGTTTCATGCAGTATATCTATTCCGAACACTCCAAAAACTATTTTATTCTTGTCCTTGAATTGCATTACTATGAAAGCACATTCCCACTCCTAAAGAAAAATTTGAATTTGTCTAGCAGTACAAATTTGTAAAATGGCAGATATACATATTATAATGAAACAAAATGGCTACATATGGTTTCCTGACAGAGTTATGGCTACATATGGTTTCCTGACAGAGTTATGGCTACATATGGTTTCCATACAGAGTTATGGCTACATATGGTTTCTTGACAGAGTTATGGCTACATATGGTTTCCATACAGAGTTATGGCTACATATTGTTTCCAGGCAGAATTATGGCTATATATGGTTTCCATACAGAGTTATGGCTAAATATCGTTTCCTGACATAGATATGGTTACATATCGTTTCCTGCCAGAGTTACGGATTGCTTATTGTATTTATGACACCCTTTATCGTTCACGTGCGAATTTGACTTTAGAGAAGCAGCTGCTTTAATATCTTTAAAGAGAACAATACTTTCAGAAGGTCGATGATTTCATGAGAAGAATGATTTCAAAAGAACAAAGATTTCATGAGAATTAGGATTTCATTAAAACATCGATTTCGTGAGAATACTGATTCAATGAGAAAAAGATTTAATAGCAAGAATGATTTTCGAGAACAATGATTTCATGAGAACAATGATTCAAAAGAATAATGTTTTCATGATTTCATAAGAACAATGATTTCATGGGAACAATTATGTCATAAAAATAGTTATTTAATGAGAACAATTATTTCACGAGTGCAATGCTTTCATGAGAGCATTAAGTTTATGGGAACAATGATTTCAAAAGAACAATGATTTCACGAGAACTATGATTTCAAATAAGCAATGATTTCATGATTTCTTAAGAACGACGATTTCATACGAACAATGATTTTATGATTTCATAAGAACAATCATTTCATAAGAACAAAGATTTCATAAGAACAAAGATTTCAAAAGAACAATGATGTCAAAAGAACAAATATTTCAAAAGAACAATGATTTCAAAAGAACAATGATTTCATGACTTCATAAGAGCAATAATTTCAAAAGAAGAATGATTTCATTATTTCAAAAGAAGAATGATTTCAGAAAAACAATAATTTCATGAGAACAATTATTTCATGATTTCAGAAGAAAAATACTTCATAAGAAATATATTTCATAAGAACAATGATTTAATAATTTTAAGAGAACAAAATATCCATTCATATTCTCTCTCTCTCTCTCTCTCTCTCTCTCTCTCTCTCTCTCTCTCTCCTGGACTTTCAGATGCCCTTCAAAATGGATAATATTTGCGAAGAAATTATCCAACCTAAGTTCTGCAAATATATTTCAGGATCGAAATAATATCAAACACAAACTCTTTAAAACAATCCGCATTCCTGGATAGATGCAACATTCTCTCCTCCTCAACTAGACTGGCAGACTTCGATGTAAAACAGTTCAAGAATCCATGTTCCTGACAATGTTCTCACACACACACACACACACACAAACAAACTCACACACGCGTGGGATCTAACTCCATTGCCATTTACGATCACTAAGGTCGGACACATAACGGACCTCACTCGCCTTTTCTCGTGTAACTCCCATCTGCCCGCTAATAAAACGATCGGTGTCAAAAAGCTTTCTTTTTTCCTTTTTCACATATTGATTTCGTGACCAACCACGATTCGGTTTCCGACTACTTTACGTGATCTTGTTCATGTCAAAACCCTCATTTTTGATTGGACAGTGTACTAATCAAAACAATTTTACTGACATAAATGTTCATCGTCTGTATCAAAAGTTCAAGAATGAAGCACAGCTGGCCATTTGTCACAGTGACGTCATTGGAAGGATTGCATAAGCTGTAAAATTGATGTTGCATATATACGAAAATTAACAAGCCCGTCATATATCTCCTCCCCCCCCCCCCCGAAAAAATAAAATACGGCCCTGTTGTCACATGGTCACATTGTATATACGTCATGGACAGGGTACTAACATGAGAATTTATGTGTCAATGGAGCAAGCCGGATGTGATTCACACCCGGCGCTTGTTTTAGCCTAATATCAACATTTCTGAACATGTTCCTTGAATGTTGTGAAATAAATTAAATAGTCCTCTTTTTTACTACCGGAATTATCGCAAATCATTGTAGAAAAAGATGTAAAATCTCGTTTTCCTTTCTTATCCGATATTTTCGTTTTAATCGTCCGCCATATTAGTTCAAATACTGACTACTTCCGTTCTCAGCCTCATTTGTTTCTGTGCCATATAAGGACATTGATGCCTAATTTGGAAACGTAAACAGATCGTAGTGAAAATATGGCGCGATTTGAGTCTGAAATTATGCGCATTAAAAGTAAATACGGTTTACCGGTGACTTTGAAATTACATCAAAAAGCCATATTATTCGCCACTTGATTGAAAGAAAGGATGTATTTGTCCTGATACCCACTGGATTTGGAAAGTCATTGACCTACATACTCGTAACTTTACTCTTAGATGAGGTAAGTAAATCAACATCAGATGAATTTTTAAACTGCAACACAATTTGAGAATAAATAAAAATTAATTCAGATTCATTTTGTTAATGTACTGTTCACAAATCTTGTGATATTTGTCAGGAAACTAATCACATGTCACTGGATTATTAAAAGACTTTACATATATAAAACAGAAGAAAAATTATTGTTACTATATGCATGCATATCCATAATGAATTCTTAATTTAAAAGGGAAGAAATATTGACATAAATGTGCACACACACATTTAGTTGTTTAACGTCTAATCAGTTTCACTCCATGTGATTATGATGAAGCTTGATACAACTATGAGTCACATGAACAATTGTATAAATGGTATTATGAATGCACCTGCATAAAAGAGTGAATCCAATCAGTGATAAAGATTTGTCATAATTTTCGATCAAATAAAGAAGAATCCAAAAATTGAATGGAGAATTATACACATAACTAGCAATCCTAGTTAAATTTTTCCAAATTAATATGGATAGACTGCATATACATATGTATTTAGTTACCAATATGTGCTAAAATTTACATTTTTGAGAATCTTTTCTTCATATATATATTGAATCATTACTGTATATGTGAATTCATAATCTATCTGTAACTAAATAGGAAAAGTTTTATTGAAGTTTACAATTTATTGTTGGCCATTGAACAGTTAGTACTATGAATATTAAGAAGTGAAATTTTGGCAGTCAAAGAGCAAGGTAAGTAATGTTGGATAAATGGATTTAAAGTTGCATCTAATTATCTTAATATATTCATGAGATATAGAATAGACAAAAGCTGAATGAATATAAATGGTCTATTATGTGGCAGGTTCTACCAGTAGAACAGACTACTGTTACATGAACAGACTACATCACACACACAATCCATTATAGGACATATTGTTTTCAATTGTTTTATATTATCTTTGATTTAACTTTAAATTTAATTTAATATAAATATCAGTAATTACATTTTGAGTGTATTTCTCTATTTCAGACCTAACATCTTTATAGATTTGAAGGAGTGTGCTGAGAGGTATGAAACTGAGCTTGAATGGTTACTAGATCTGCTATTAAAATGTGACAGTAGAAATAAGATTAATGTTTACATCCGATCAATAAATGTTCTACCAGCTATATTTGTGGTTGGTGACAAGCCTGATGGAGAAATGTTTTGTTGGAGAAGAAGCAGGTCCCAACAATAGGAGGGTAGAGATGTTTCATGCAAACACAGACAAGGAAAGTAATAAATGAAATAAGATCAGTTTGTGAAAGAAGATGGCAAGATTGAAGTTCTCATTTCCACAGTGGCATTTGGAATGGGTGTTAATGTTAGGATTGTATTTTTAGTAAAATTAATAAGATTGATATTTTCTTTAAATTGTATTATTAAAGCAATGTTTTATTCATTTATAGCAAAACGTTGGCAACTTAAATCATTATTATACGAATGTACATTATTGTGTAGAAATAGGTTATAAAGCAAAAGTCAGTCAGCTTCTAAGTCTTATCAGTGAAACATATATTTTGTAAAACCAGGCATTGGCAAAAAAATCTTACTGAAGTCAGTCAGCCCCTAAAGTCTTATCGGTAAAACACAGAACAAACTTCCGTACTGACATAAATACAGAATGGTTCGTGTCTAATGTTGGACAGTATCTAATGTTTGACGGACATTGCTGCTGGCTTAATATATTAAACATGTTGCTGATTTAGAATATTTAGGGATTATCATGTTCGGACGTAACTAATGCCAAACGAACTACAAATCTGAGTTGTACCTTATGTCAGATGACGTCAAATTAAGCTGGTTTGGACCAGGAAAAACTGACTTTTACTTGATGAGAGAATAAACATCTATTTCCAAGGGTACGTTAACCTGACACAGGATGCATATAAAAGACCACGCATTTAAGGGTCAGGTCAGTTCCGTACCGACAAAAGAAATAGATGTTTGCCTTCTCTTTACAGCTAAAATAATTGTATATTCGTAACTTCTTTAGAGATAAGTATTTTTAATGATTGAGATTTTAATAGTAAAACTGTTTTGTGTGCAACATTGCTACTGAATTCTTTTATTTATAATCTATTGTAACGGAGCGTTTAAATTTTCTAAATAATTTATATTTAATTATATTTATGTACTTTGTATTGTAAGGTTAAGATTGCTACCAACTTCATGTTAGATTTAATATTGAAATAAAGTATTCTTTAAGTAAGAAAGAATATTATCTAGCAATATATTATAAATCAATATTCTATTTTAAAATAAGTAAAATGCATTTCTTTAAATTAATTGTTACATTAACTATAGTAATTACATCTTACACTTTTGGTTATCTTGAAATTGATTGAGAATTAACTATTTGTATAATATTCTAAAATGCAGAAGTTATACGAATAAATGAAGTTGGAAAGCTTGAAAAAGGAAAATATAATATGTATTGCATGAACTTTTATTATAAAGTTTTTAGATGTGTTTCTACAATGTAGTCAATATATTTGTGTTGTTTAATTAAATAAAGGTCAGTTCCGTACCGACAAAAGAAATAGATGTTTGCCTTCTCTTTACAGATAAAGCTGATGTAGTGCAGCTGTTTATCATCGCGGCGACGGCTATCATTTCAGATATAGCTGTTAGCTGGCGAATATTATTCAGTGTAACTGTCTTATCATCGTGGCAGCACGCCTTTAAGAGAGCCTGAATTTTTTCTTTCTCTCTCTCTCTCTCTCTCTCTCTCTCTCTCTCTCTCTCTCTCTCTCTCTCTCTCTCTCTCTACCACTATGGATATTGACGCTCCTTAACATGCGAGTAATTCCTTCTCATAGCAAGAAATGAGAAGAAGGTTATGTAAAGCTAATCACAACACAACATACATAACAGAAACGCTTTTTACATAACATTAAAATTCCAAATATTAATATTGTTGTTCATTGGGGTGTACTGTCTTCATGCACTAGTTACTGGCAAGAGGTGGGGAGATGTACAGTCTGTTATGCATTTAAAAGAAGACAGTCAAGCTGTAAAGATGACTCGCTAAAAGAACTTGCTCTGCTAAGTAAATGTGTAAGATGTTCTGTGCTTTTTAACTTTCTATTGGATGGAATGGACAATCAAGGCCTTAAAATGTTGAAGATGACTGGGGAATGTTCTTGTGTGTGTGATGTAGTCTGTTCATGTAACAAATGCAAGTGTTGCATTGTTTGTCAAAAATCATGTTCTTGCAAATCTAAAGTCAGAGAACCACTTATGTTTTTCTTGAGCTAAAAAGAACTGTATGTTTGAGTAACATGAACAAATCTGTACCTATGATTAATGAGAAATGTACTCCTTTGTACAATCTGCCTTTTTCATGCCTAAATGTGGTGTACAATTTACTAAGGATTGAAAAGAAATATTATTATATTCCAATGATAACTTTAGTCTTGTAAATACATACATAGTATGGTCCAAGTAGGTGTATAGATACTTTATTATGACCATATTTTGTTACATCATATTGTCTTTTTTGTTGATTCAAACCATTGCCAGTTAGAAATGATACAAAATTTAATAACTAATATTGGAAGAAATGAAAAATAACTGAACACTGCACCTTTGTCTGTATGTGAGATAAAAGGTCTATAAATTGCACTGTCTACTCCCTTCTTTGTTTAAAACTTGCATCTTCCTGTAATATTACTTTTACTAAGAATTCCACCTTAAATGTTCAGACAGATTTACTTGTTTGTGAGTGATAAATCTACATCTTATATGATAAAGAAGACCAATTAACCACTTTCTACAAGTTTTAAAATAGCAGAGGTGGTGGTTCATTAAAAGCTATCATCTAAAACAGCATGAAAAATGTATAAACTTGATAATGTGATCATTATTTGGCATGTGCTTCTCATCAGGATAATGTAAAATACCATTTTAATATGGACATTGTGTTTCAACGTATAAGCAGAAGGCAAACAATGACGGCAATGAAGCAGCATGCCAAATATATTCTGCTAAATCTGTCATTGTTTCCATTGGCAAAATATCTTCAGCAAATGGGATGATTAAGGTCTCTGACTGTGATGCATTTTCACTGTAGATGATTGTATCAGAAGTGGATGCCTCAGAGGGAAGAAGCAAGAAACCACTCATGTCTGATTTCCATTGTAATATTTCTTCATCGTGATCTCTCCTTGCACGAGACAGTGCTGTCCTTGTGGCATTAATACCAAGACACAGTCCTCAATGGTTGAATCGTGCAAACAGCTGCAATAAACAAAAACATTGCTATGTTATATATTTACATTATTGTTCTAATTGTAAGCAAATTATAAACAATTATTGACACATGGTCACGCTGACCTTAATTGTATTTGGAAAAATATTAATTCTCCAAATGAATAAATTTACAACATTTCACAATAATGCAATCATAATTGCAAGTAAAAAAAACTGAAGAAAGAAACCCAAAAGCCAAAGCATTGTAAAACACAAATGACCAATTGCTGTATTACAGACCCAAAAAGCCCATGAAAAAAATGTCAAAATATTTACATTCAAAATGTGATGTAATAGTCTGAATATATTGCCATAGATAGGCAAACCTCATTTATAAGGAACAGTGCAATAATTAACATAATGATTATGAATACTGATCGCACTATGAATTTATATTAATACTGAATATCAACCAATGTACAAATAAATCTAACCTGTCTTTTGCAACCTTGATGGAGTTCATTTCCTGAAAGTCAAACATGACCCTAGGAATTCCTCTGGTATAGAATTAAAGACATTAAGGTGCCTATAACTGGCTTGACTGATGTCCTTTTACAAGAAACCAATCACTAAAGTCAGAAAACAAATAGTGCAGCAATCTACGACATAAGTATACTCATGTTGACAAATAAATTTTGCTTATTTTGAATTTATTAAGCCCTTACGCGATAAAATATATTCGTATGGTTACGCTAACCTCACCGTGTCCACCATGACAGTTACTCTCGCCGTGACACCCTTTTCTAAATAAGGCTTTCTTGACCATATTTAGATATTCTACGCTATAGTATTGATTGTTGAATGATATAACGCGCGAATACCGAGAATGGATACGTGTATTAATTGCGGAAGCCAGTTTTTGAGAAAGGGCATAGGCTATGATAGAAAAGCCTGCAGACTAATATTAAACTAAAATGTATAGACAAAACTATGAAAGATATCATAGAAGAGGAATTTGGTGTACATTTAACTCCTGAATCAAAGACCAGGAAGTTTTTATGTTCAAATTGCTCATGGACTGTAGTTACCATGGTCAAGTCCAGAGAGGCTTCCGTTGAAGCAGCCGAAAATTCGAAAGATACTGCGATGCAGTCCGGATACTTAAGCACGAAGTTAGAGAGTCATGTCGCTACGCCAAGAAAGTCGTACGTCGTGAAAAAGTTGCGAAGTCCCCTCCCAACTCCAAGGCAAGTCAAGAGACAGAAAGTGATGTCACCAGAAAAGGTACGTGTTACTTCTATTTTATTTGGTAAGTAATTACAGAAATATTTTGTCTCGTGAGTTTACATAATTTTCCAAAACAACTTACATTAACAGAGATGTCACTTTAACTTTTCCATGCATGAATATATTTCTATACGAGTTGTCAATGACGGCAGAATGTACGTTTCTGTTCTGCCTAAAAACCATTTCTATGTCTGATACTCTGGAGCTACATATAACTGCATATGATAATGAATATATTCTAATACCGTATTTAAATTATATATATATATATATATATATATATATATATATATATATATATATATATATATATATATATATATATATATATATATATATATATATATATATATATGTATGTGTGTGTGTGTGTGTGTGTGTGTGTGTGTGTGTGTGTGTAAGCAAATGTATAATGATACAAAGTGACTTCATACACATTATTTTTCAGTACAGAGTGGAGAAATCCAAAAGTATCACCAATAACTCATCTATGAGGCACAAGGTAAATTTTGCCTTTGCAGTTGTTCATTTTGATTACTTTTTATGCATTATGTGTAAATTACATGCAAAACTATTCCCTAGAACCAAATTCTCTATAAAAAAAATCATCTCTATATTAACAGTGCAATAAAGTGAACAGTTAGAGCTGGAGTTACATAATTTGATCTGCATGTCCCTACCACTTTGTTGGCCTAGTGGATAGAGCACCCACCTCAGAGTCGTAAGGTATTGGGTTCGAACACCGACCAAGCCATACTAAAGACTTAACAAAATTGTACTAACAGCTGTCTCGCTAGGAGCTCAGCATAAGGAGGTTAGTGTTAAGACTGGTCGGCCTGTTGGCAGGATAATGTGACCGTATGGGACATCATGCTACATGCTAGACATCACTATAAACCACCACACTGCAGATATTTTAGCGATTTGACTGGAAAATTGTCCAAGCTATGCTAGAAATCCTAATAGCACGCACACACACACATATTTGCATGTCCCATTTCATACCTTTATTGTTTAACTATTCATAATAAATTCAATAAATAAGACTGCATTCATTTAATACAAATATGTTTGAAAAGTAAGGCAATAAATATATACCATGAAAAAGTTAGACACATTTTACTCTGTGAGCATATATATATACTTTTATGCAGAGTTCATTAAATATGTTGTGCTTTGGGTAGGAAACAAACAAAATTGACATATAGTAAAATCGAATCTTCCTCAATGTCCAATGATCATTCCATATATATTTTTATTTACATATATGTGTCAATATATATCTTTCACTGTTTCTTCACGCTGGCAGTATTTAATATTGTACAGTATGGATGTCACCAATGTCCAAGTTATGATAACAATAAATATTAGAGATATTGCCATCTTCTTTACAGTTTTCAGACTACAAAACATTGCACATTTTATACCGCACTGCTTATGTCCCTCCCTACCTTTTTGGTGCATGGGAAAAACATAATTTTACACTTAACAAGCACATCTGGATGACTTAAATTATGTATTTTAGATTATTGTGTGCCTTAAATGATGTAGTATATATAGGTAAACATTTAACTGCAAACATGCACAGTCTGTATAGCACCATTCTCCACCTTATTGTTCAAAATTGCAATGATGAAAAGTGTATTATATATATATATATATATATATATATATATATATATATATATATATATATATATATATATATATATATATATATATATATATATATACATGATGAAAAGTATATAATACTCTGAAATATATTAAAATATACATAAGGCATTGTTCATTTACACCTGATACTTTAGTTGTCATTTTGTTTTTAGATTTCCAACCTAGAAGCAGGAGTTGGCAAAGCTCTGTGCTGCATATCAAGAAGACAATATCTTTAAGGTGTTACATTATTAATGAAAACAAGAACTGGATTCAAGAAAGCTGTCAATAAAGTATTGCAGAAAATGGTGCAAGAAGAGGTAAAAAAATATGTGAAAAAAAAACATTTCATCTTGTTTTAAAGGAGGAAAATCATTAGAAGATATTGGCACATTTGACCGGGATGTTAGATTTGAAGAAATGTCTCAGTACTGTCCTCTTTTAACTAACATCTTGATTGGCACATTAACAACCAGAGAATCATCAACATATCTGGGATTTTCTTCTTGTAAAAGGACATCAGTCAAGCCAATTATAGGCACCTTAATGTATTTAATTCTATACCAGAGGATGCCTAGGGTCATGTTTGACTTTCAGGAAATGAACTCCATCAAGGTTGCAAAAGACAGGTTAGATTTATTTGTACATTGGTTGATATTCAGTATTAATATAAATTCATAGTGCGATCAGTATTCATAAATCATTATGTTAATTATTGCACTGTTCCTTATAAATGAGGTTTGTCTATCTATGGCAATATATTCAGACTATTACATCACATTTTGAATGTAAATATTTTGACATATTTTTCATGGGCTTTTTGGGTCTGTAGTACAGCAATTGGTCATTTGTGTTTTACAATGCTTTGGCTTTTGGGTTTCTTTCTTCAGTTTTTTTTACTTGCAATTATGATTGCATTATTGTGAAATGTTGTAAATTTATTCATTTGGAGAATTAATATTTTTCCAAATACAATTAAGGTCAGCGTGACCATGTGTCAATAATTGTTTATAATTTGCTTACAATTAGAACAATAATGTAAATATATAACATAGCAATGTTTTTGTTTATTGCAGCTGTTTGCACGATTCAACCATTGAGGACTGTGTCTTGGTATTAATGCCACAAGGACAGCACTGCATCGTGCAAGGAGAGATCACGATGAAGAAATATTACAATGGAAATCAGACATGAGTGATTTCTTGCTTCTTCCCTCTGAGGCATCCACTTCTGACATAATCGTCTACAGTGAAAATGCATCATTGTCAGAGACCTTAATCATCTCATTTGCTGAAGATATTTTGCCAATGGAAACAGTGACAGATTTAGCAGAATATATTTGGCATGCTGCTTCATTGCCTTCATTGTTTGCCTTCTGCTTATACGTTGAAACACAATGTCCATATTAAAAATGGTATTTTACATTATCCTGATAAGAAGCACATGCCAAATAAAGATCATATTATCAAGTTTATACATTTTTCATGCTGTTTTAGATGATAGCTTTTAATGATCCCCCACCTCTGCTATTTTAAAACTTGTAGAAAGTGGTTAATTGGTCTTCTTTATCATATAAGATGTAGATTTATCACTCACAAACAAGTAAATCTGTCTGAACATTTAAGGTGGAATTCTTAGTAAAAGTAATATTACAGGAAGATGCAAGTTTTAAACAAAGAAGGGAGTAGACAGTGCAATTTATAGACCTTTTATCTCACATACAGACAAAGGTGCAGTGTTCAGTTATTTTTCATTTCTTCCAATATTAGTTATTAAATTTTGTATCATTTCTAACTGGCAATGGTTTGAATCAACAAGAAAGACAATATGATGTAACAAAATATGGTCATAATAAAGTATCTATACACCTACTTGGACCATACTATGTATGTATTTACAAGATTAAAGTTATCATTGGAATATAATAATATTTCTTTTCAATCCTTAGTAAATTGTACACCACATTTAGGCATGAAAAAGGCAGATTGTACAAAGGAGTACATTTCTCATTAATCATAGGTACAGATTTGTTCATGTTACTCATACATACAGTTCGTTTTAGCTCAAGAAAGACATAAGTGGTTCTCTGACTTTGGATTTACAAGAACATGATTTTTGACAAACAATGCAACACCTGCATTTGTTACATGAACAGACTACATCACACACACACAAGAACATTCCCCAGCCATCTTCAACATTTTAAGGCCTTGATTGTCCATTCCATCCAATAGAAAGTTAAAAAGCACAGAACATCTTACACATTTACTTAGCAGAGCAAGTTCTTTTAGCGAGTCATCTTTACAGCTTGACTGTCTTCTTTTAAATGCATAACACACTGCACATCTCCCCACAACTTGCCAGTAACTAGTGCATAAAGACAGTACACCCCAATGAACAACAATATTAATATTTGGAATATTAACACCCATTCCAAATGCCACTGTGGAAATGAAAACTTCAATCTTGCCATCTTCTTTCACAAACTGATCTTATTTCATTCCTTACTTTCCTTGTCTGTGTTTGCATGAAACGTCTCTACCCTCCTATTGTTGGGACCTGCTTCTTCTCCAACAAAACATTTCTCCATCAGGCTTGTCACCAACCACAAATATAGCTGGTAGCACATTCATTGATCGGATGTAAACATTAATCTTATTTCTACTGTCACATTTTAATAGCAGATATAGTAACCATTCAAGCTCAGTTTCATACCTCTCAGCACACTCCTTCAAATCTATAAAGATATTAGGTCTGAAATAGAGAAATACACTCAAAATGTAATTACTGATATTTATATTAAATTAAATTTAAAGTTAAATCAAAAATAATATAAAACAATTGAAAACAATATGTCCTATAGTGGATTGTGTGTGTGTGTGTGTGTGTGTGTGTGTGTGTGTTGTAGTCTGTTCATGTAACAGTAGTCTGTTCTACTGGTAGAACCTGCCACATAATAGACCATTTATATTCATTCAGCTTTTGTCTATTCTATATCTCATGAACATATTAAGATAATTAGATGCAACTTTAAATCCATTTATCCAACATTACTTACCTTGCTCTTTGACTGCCAAAATTTCACTTCTTAATATTCATAGTACTAACTGTTCAATGGCCAACAATAAATTGTAAACTTCAATAAAACTCTTCATATTTAGTTACAGATAGATTATGAATTCACATATACAGTAATGATTCAATATATATGAAGAAAAGATTTTCAAAAATGTAAATTGTAGCACATATTGGTAACTAAATACATATGTATATGCAGTCTGTCCATATTATTTTGGAAAAATTTAACCATGATTGCTAGTTATGTGTATAATTCTCCATTCAATTTTTGGATTCTTCTTTCTTTGATCGAAAATTATGACAAATCTTTATCACTGATTGGATTCACTCTTTTATGCAGGTGCCTACATAATACCATTTATACAATTGTTCATGTGACTCATAGTTGTATCCAGCTTCATCATAATCACATGGAGTGAAACTGACTAGGTGTTAAACAATTAAATGTATGCGTGCACATTTATGTCAATATTTCTTCCCTTTTAAATTAAGAATTCGTTATGGATATGCATGCATATAGTAACAATAATTTTTCTTCTTTTTTATATATGTAATGTCTTTTTATAATATTGTGACATGTGATTAGTTTCCTGAAAAATATCACAAGATTTGTGAACAGTACATTAACAAAATCAATCTGAATTAATGTAATTTATTCTCAGATTGTGTTGCAGTTTAAAAATTCATCTGATGTTGATTTACTTACCTCATCTAAGAGTAAAGTCACTAGTATGTAGGTCAATGAATTACCAAATCCAGTGGGTAGCAGGACAAATACATCCTTTCTTTCAATCAAGTGGCGAATAATGGCTTCTTGATGGAATTTCAAAGTCACCGGTAAACCGTATTTACTTTTAATGCGCAGAATTTCAGACTCAAATCGCGCCATATTTTCACTACGATCTATTTACGTTTCCAAATTAGGCATCAATGTCCTTATATGGCACACAAACAAATGAGGCTGAAAACGGAAGTAGTCAGTATTTGAATTAATATGGCGGACGATAAAAACGAAAATATCGGATAAGAAAGGTAAACGAGATTTTACATCTTTTTCTACAATAATTTGCGATAATTCCGGTAGTAAAAAAGAGGACTATTTAATTTATTTCACAACATTCAAGGAACATGTTCAGAAATGTTGATATTAGGCTAAAACAAACGCCGGCGGCTTGCTCCATTGACACATAAATTCTCATGTTAGTACCCTGTCCACGACGTAGGAGTACTAATGTTAGTAATATATATATATATATATATATATATATATATATATATATATATATATATATATATATATATATATATATATATATATAAATACATATATATATATATATATATATATATATATATATATATATATATATGTGTGTGTGTATGAGAGAGAGAGAGAGAGAGAGAGAGAGAGAGAGAGAGAGAGAGAGAGAGAGAGAGAGAGAGAGAGTTTCGTGCTAACGGTGAGTTGAACTGCTCGGACAGTTAGGCTTTATACAATGTGACCATGTGACAATAGGGCCGTCATTTTTTTTCGGGGCGGGGAGATCTATGACGGGCTTGTTAATTTTGGTATATATGCAACATCAGTTTTACAGCTTATGCAATCCTTGCAATGACGTCACTGTGACAAATAGCCAGCTGTACTTCATTCTTGAACTTTTGATACAGACAACGAACAATTATGTCAGTAAAATTGATTGGATTAGTACACTGTCCAATCACAAATGAGGGTTTTGACATGAACAAGATCAGCTAAAGTAGACGGACACCGAATCGTGGTTGGTCACGAAATCAATATCTGAAAAAGGAAAGAAAGCTTTTTTGACACCGATCGTTTTATTAGCGGGCAGATCGGAGTAACACGAGAAAAGGCGAGTGAGGTCCGTTATGTGTCCGACCTTAGTGGTCGTAAATATCAAAGGAGTTAGCGCGCACGCGCGTGTGTGTGTGTGTGTGTGTGTGTGTGTGTGTGTGTGTGTGTGTGTGTTAGAACATTGTCAGGAACATGGATTCTTGAACTGAGAGAGAGAGAAAGAGGGAGAGAAAATGGGTATTTTGTTCTTATAAAATTATGAAATCATTGTTCTTATGAAATATATTTCTTATGAAATATTTTTCTTCTGAAATCATGAAATAATTGTTCTCATGAAATTATTGTTTTTCTGAAATCATTTTTCTTTTGAAATAATGAAATCATTCTTCTTTTGAAATTATTGCTCTTATGAAGTCATGAAATCATTGCTCTTTTCAAATGTTTGTTCTTATGAAATCTTTGTTCTTGTGAAATCATTGTTCTTATGAAATCATAAAATCATTGTTCGTATGAAATCGTCGTTCTTATGAAATCATTGCTCATTTGAAATCATAGTTCTCATGAAATCATTGTTCTTTCGAAATCATTGTTCCCATAAAATTAATGTTCTCATGAAAGCATTGCACTCATGAAATAATTGTTCTCATGAAATAATTATTTTCATGACATAATTGTTCCCATGAAATCATTGTTCTTATGAAATAATGACAACATTGTGTTACGTATATTTTATTTAAATCATTTATTTTTAATTGTCAGATCCAAATTTGTCAATTTGTCTTGACAATTCATTAATTGGGAGATATCTATTCTGGAAAATTCAGGCTGACCTAGACTCTATCTGTACACACAGGTTGACCTTGACTTGTTAACCTCATTTCTGGCCTCCTTCAGAGTGATAAACAAGCCTTGGAAACGATTGGCTAAAATCCAAGGACATCTTTTTATATTTAGTTCTGGGGGTGGGGTGAACAGTGAATGATCTTTCTTATCTGGATCTTTCTTTGCGTACGTGTTTAAATGATTGTACGTTTGTTCTATTACCTTCTATGAACTTCCAGAAAATCACGCGATACCTTGTTTGCGTAAAATACGGGCATTTAAATTATTGTACTGTGAGAAAAAAGTCAGTAGATTTTCTGGGCTTTGAATTAATAGTTGTGTTTTGAGTTTTATTGGAAATTGTGTCAATTCGTTGGAGCATGAGAAATATTTTATTTATTTGGAAAAGAACATGTGCTCATAGATTTCATAAAAACAAGAACTGCATCACGTGACATCGTCAGCCATTTTGGATTACATCGTCAAGATTCGAACCTGGAACTATTAGAACATTTATTTTTCAGGACTTTTGCAATTCCATTAGTGGATTATTTTTGTAAATTCTATATTGGATTAATGTTGGATTTGATTCTCTAAAACCTTAAGTTTATTTATGTTCTCTTATACAACATTTGTACTTAACAAATTCGTTGTTAAAGTTTTACAAGCTTGCTAGTTTTCAGTCTTTCTGTGTTGCTGCTTATTCGAGCCTAAGCACGTAATAATTGTTCTCTTGAAATCATTGTTCTCGAAAATCATTGTTCTCGAAAATCATTGTTGCTATTAAATCTTTTTTCTCATTGAATCAATATTCTCACGAAATCGATGTTTTAATGAAATCCTAATTCTCATGAAATCATTGTTTTTTGAAATCATTCTTCTCATGAAATCATCGGCCTTCTGAAAGTATTGTTCTCTTTAAAGATATTAAAGCAGCTGCTTCTCTAAAGTCAAATTCGCACGTGAACGATAAAGGGTGTCATAAATACAATCAGCAATCCATAACTCTGGCAGGAAACGATATGTAACCATAACTATGTCAGGAAACGATATGTAGCCATAACTCTGACTGGAAACCATATATAGCCATAATTCTGACTGGAAACCATATATAGCCATAATTCTGACTGGAAACCATATGTAGCCATAAATCTGTCAGGAAACCATATGTAGCCATAACTCTGTATGGAAACCATATGTAGCCATAACTCTGTATGGAAACCAAATGTAGCCATAACTCTGTATGGAAACCATATGTAGCCATAATTCTGACTGGAAACCATATATAGCCATAATTCTGACTGGAAACCATATGTAGCCATAAATCTGACTGTAAACCATATGTAGCCATAAATCTGTCAGGAAACAATATGTAGCTATAAATCTGTCAGGAAACCATATGTAGCCATAAATCTGTCAGGAAACCATATGTAGCCATAATTCTGACTGGAAACCATATGTAGCCATAAATCTGTCAGGAAACCATATGTAGCCATTTTGTTTCATTATAATATGTATATCTGCCATTTTGCAAATTTGTACTGCTAGACAAATTCAAATGTTTTTTTTTTTATGAGTGGGAATGTGCTTTCATAGTAATGCCATTCAAGGACAAGAATAAGATAGTTTTTGGAGTGTTGGGAATAGATATGTTTCATGAAGCCTTAACAAGTTTGAAATTGGTAGTTTTTGAATGTGAATAATGGTTAAATCTTTAGTAATGATGTGTTTAATTTTTTGTTGTTGCAATAATGGCGTTTGCATACTCACACCTGTACAAAGGATGTACATGGAATACAAGGGAGAAATGGAATACAAGGGAGAGATGATAAGTAAACAAACGCAGAAGGGAGAAGAAATGAAAGATAAAACGCACACAAAATAGTATTTGGATGCAGACGTTTAGATTTATTATTCAAAGATTAAAATAATTTGACAATCCGTATTAATATTATGAAAAAAATTCAGCTTGATTCTATACATTATTGCATTAATGAAAGCCTAAAATCGGTGCCAAGCCCAAGACAGTCCTTCATATCAATCGTTTATTAGTACAAGGTAGACCCAGTAGATGTCGCTTTGGCTTAAACATTGTTTACTTCAACAAAATCAGAATATACTGCATACAAGGATCTTAACTAAACTATTATTTTGACACCCAGAGGAACAAAAACATGATTCATATCTTCTAAAATTCAAAATAATCAAAACAGTACAATGATTCATCTCTTCTAAGATTCAGTAGAAGGTTTATCAGTATTAATTGTAACAGTAGTATATCAAGAAAAATAGATGTTGAGCCTGGTTTGGGATCAAGCATTTTCACCAGGCGGGCCACGAGGACCAGTGGGCCCTGGAGGACCCATCATCCCAGGTAAGCCTCGATTACCCTTAGGACCAGTTAACCCAGGAAGACCTTTTACACCTTTAAATCCTTTGTTGCCCTTGTCACCTGCAATACATACATCGTCAAAGTCATTATCAGCCTGATTTAACATTAGAAATATAAAATGAGACAGGTTAGAGAGTTATAATGCACTCGAAGCAGGATGCAAATTGTGTTTGGATGCATCTACAATTCGATCTAAACAATAATCGAAGCCGAGGCAAATAAATTTAGAGCTCAGCTTTCTGTAAAATTCCACTACATTTCAATTTCGAAATGCAATGTATACCTCTGATGCATATTTCCAAACAGATGTGGTTAATTACAAAGATGTATGAAAGAAGAGCGCATGCGCAACTCACTGCACGTGGTCAGTCGTCTTTGATATGGATTACAACTCTTAAATATACGATTATATAGGTGTTAATCTACAAGCATATTTTCATACAAACACGTATACACATACACGTCAATCCAGTGGCGTCGCTAGGGGGTTGCGGGGGGGGGTGGGGGTTCGGACTGCACCGGGTGACACCATCTCAGAGGGGTGACACCAAAATGAAAAATTGCAAATTTTACAGAACACACACTGCTCGGTCTAGACTAGAGGGGTGACATCATGAGTTTACCGCACTGGGTGACACCAAACCTAGCGACGCCGCTGCGTCAATCATAATTGGGTGGAGAGTTAAAGCAATTCGCTTGCTAGATGGAAGTTACAGTTATCGTGTTTTTGTAATTGTCGTAGCTTTATTCTGCCCGTGTGATGGGTATGGTTGGATATCTTTATCTATTTGCTTGTAACCTAAAGGTACCGCTTAAGACAATGATTTGTTCATTAGAAATTATTTGAATTACATTCCTTGCTTTTGATTAGAGGGTTGAGCTCGTTCAATATCCAAAGTGTGTCTGGAAAGGCAAGAGAAGTATCTCCTCGTGTGGCATTAGGAATGGCCATAAAACCACTTCTATTGATTTCCTTTGATTACTACGCATCTCACATAATCCGACTATTGGCTTGCTCCTTATTGTTTTCGTTTTGCCTTCTTCAGGGAATCTTGTGTGAAATTTAAATCTGGTAGATAACAATCATACACGTTCTAATAATAATAATAATAATAATAATAATAATAATAATACATGAAATCAGATGCATGTTATTTGTCAACACAAATTTTCAAAGGAAAATCCCATTTAGACGCGTTACGTGGGTACAAAGACCATTTAATCATTTCTCGCTTAGGTGGCCACTATGAACGGCTCTCTCTCTCTCTCTCTCTCTCGATCGATCGATCGATCGAAGTACGTGAGACTTATATGACGATGTTGCTGATAAGTTTCTGTGAGGTGGCAATCATATAGTGAAATATGTAATAAATGGGGAAAGTTTCTTCTATTAAAACTGAGATGATTTCAGATGATCAGTCTGTCTCATAACATAATGATTTTGCAAAGAGGGGACCTTTGTCTACGGTCAAATTTTATATTCATCGAAGGGATAATATTTCAGTTAGTACTAACACAAAGGAAGGTGTAACATTATACATGTGTAGCTGACCAATCGGAGCCCTCTGTGCATGAGTCATTGGTTCCACTGGTACTATCATCAGGTCTGCCTCTTTGATAGCACTCTGTGTTAAGACCTCACAGTAGTCGTTTGTACATATTAAAGTTATTGATAGTTAGAACACGACGTCTTATATTATGTTTTAACACAATAACACAACAGAAGGTTTACCCCAAATTATGTCAGACACCTATTTTCAGCGATGTAATTGTGACTGGGGCTGAACATTTATCTACGATTGCAAACGTGGAAGTCACGTGACTAGTTTCCCTGACGTAAAAGATTGAGACGAGATTGTTTGACTTTCTGTATCTTTGTAATTGTTCGTACTGACCACATATTATCTCTAGCAGATTATATAATCTCATCTGAAGGCAGATGAATGTATTGCGCATGACTCATTCTTTAGTATATCGCAATTATTAGAGTTTAGCTTTTATCATGTTAGTTTTTGTACATAGTACAAAAGCGACAGAAAATGGTGACGAACATCAAGCCATCTTAACTCATGAATCAATATAACAACTGAATTCTATTAAGAGAGACAGGTTCATATACAATAGGCAGAACTTACCTTTTTCTTGTGCCTGAATGAAACTAACAAGTGACACAACGAAGAGAAGAATGAATAGTTTCTTCATTTTCCTGCTGTTTCTGTCTGCAAATAAAATTAAGGCTTTGTTTTATTTTATTTTTAAATGTCAAATACTTCCTAAAAGCTAGTCTGATTGAAATATACTATTGTATGAATTCGAAAGGTGTAGGTCGAACGATAGTCTAACAATGGTGTTAACGAGCATTACAACTTGAATGTTTTTTAAATCAAATTTTTTTGAGAAATAAGTGTAAAATACAACATTTATACTGCAAATACTATTATCACATTTTGCGTATAACTGATGATTGTAGGCATATTAAATATAAAACGTAAAATACAACATTTATACTGCAAATACTATTATCACATTTTGCGTATAACTGATGATTGTAAGCATATTAAATATAAAACGTAAAATACAACATTTATGCTGCAAATACTATTATCACATTTTGCGTATAACTGATGATTGTAAGCATATTAAATATAAAACGTAAAATACAACATTTATACTGCAAATACTATTTTCACATTTTGCGTATAACTTATGATTGTAAGCATATTAAATATAAAACAGGCTGGACAATGGTACTATGCCATTTGAAATATCTATCGAGTTAGTGTCTGATGATTCGCAACCTTTCTAACCAAAACTTGTATTTTGTGTACATGTCTGATGTGGTTGATCCCAGTGATAAAAGCGTAAACAGCGTACTTTTCCAAAGTTTACGTTTGATTGTTGGGAATGCGGACTAAGCTGTCAACCAGTTAGTGACATTATCAAATTGTGATAAGCCTAGTTTGTTAATTTACGATTATGTGCTTAGACCTTTACTAGATCCATGTATGGGGCAAATGTCACGGATTCGTGCTAAGGATTCACGCTTCGGATTCACTCTCTTACTCTACCAATTTTAAACTATTCTGCCGAGCGTTGTTCTTTTTTCTCATTACTATGGGAAAAAGTTTTCATATGATAATGGTTCATCCAAATCATCAAATTTACTTTTTCTTGGTCTGGAGGCGCTCATGTGCCATGGACTAAAACAGTAGTGATGGCGCTTACAGATGACGAGATTCTATAAACGAGACTCATTTTTCCTGGTTTCAAACATGCACTTTGTTATGGTGGCTATTTGGATCTTAATTTAATTTTAAACACTCTATGAGGGTGAACAGGAGTTTAGTTTTGTAAACAAATTATATAATAGTGATATTTAGCCAGCGTTAGCAAGTGTTCTAAAGATGATTTTGTAAACGCTCTAGTAAATTGTGGGTGCGCCGTGTGCAGTTTAATGTGCCTTGCTAATCTATTCGCATTTCCGTGAAGAACAGTTTAACATACATCACCAGGATGAAGGTGATAGGCATGTTATCCCCTCGACCCGATGGATGCATGCACTTGAATTCATTTCGCCGTTGTTTCGTGACTTGGTAAACATTTAAGAAAAATATTTCACTACTCTCCATTGTTATGTATTAATCGCAATTTACGATATTTTGCTGCTTTGAACGATAAAAGTAAATTTGAGTTATTTGAAATCTTCTATGGCAGAGAGAGAGAGAGAGAGAGAGAGAGAGAGAGAGAGAGAGAGAGAGAGAGAGAGAGAGCGAGAGAGTGAGTGGAGTGATTTTGTAAGAAGACCTACCCTGATTTCCTTTCAACTATTGATGGTCGGTGGTTCAGCTTCGTGCTAACGGTGAGTTGAACTGCTCGGACAGTGAGATTTTATACAATGTGACCATGTGACAGCAGGGCCGTCATTTCATTTGTTTTCAAGGGGAGGGGCTAATATATGACGGGCTTGTTAATTTTCCAATAAAGGCTACATCAATTTTACAGCTTATGCAACACTTCCAATAACGTCACTGTGTGACAACTGGCCAGCTGTGCTTCATTCTTGAACTTTTGGTACAGACGACGGACAATAATATGTCAGTAAAACTGATTGGATTAGTACACTGTCCAATCAAAAATGAGGGTTATGACATGAGCAAGATCTGGTAAAGTAGACCGACACCGAATCGTGGTTGATCACGAAATCAATATGTGACGCAAATGTAGAATTAATTTTTTTAAAATGTCCATGAAATAAGACGACCATCAACGTATTTTATGACCACAACGTACGTTATTTCAATTTAGGATGCGCCATTCAATGAAATTGTATTGACTGATGTGCAGATATTTATTTCATAACATATAATGATGCACATTCAAAATATTACACACGAGTACAATATATATTGATAATTCTCTCTAATGTTTATTATATCAATCAACTAAATAATCTTATTTCCAATTTATTTCAAATTTCCCTTGTTATTTGTGTGTGCGAATTCCGACCATGTTTTATATAAGTATGCATTTATAATGGACGTTTATTATTGTATTCTTAATTTTGATGCTTGTCATTATAATTTCATTGTCATAAGATCTCCTCACTGTACTTAGTTACTCTTTATGCCTAACAACCGTTTTTATAACTTAAAAGAGTTTCATATTTAATAAACAAGAGTTATTATGAAATATGTTTTTTAATTTCATAATGCTTGAGTGTTAACAAATAGGTAATGCTGATTAAATTGTATAATTACCCCCAATTTGTTTCACTGACTGTAGAATAAGTAGTTTGGCACACTTCATCCCGGATAAGCAATGATGGGTCAGAATTAAGACATATGATTAATTACCGAAGATTATTAATCGGATCAAAATTCGAAGTGTCGCGGATGGCTCTGAGTTGTAATGGCGTTTACAGTTACATACCCCCAAGCAAAATGTTTACTCTGTCGTGAGGAAGTTGTTATTGGCAATGCACTAAATGAAAATGAAATGCTAATAAATAGATAATATTAACAATATAAATCAATGATTTTTATTTTTGTTCTTTATTATCAATAAGAAAACTGATATGAAATATTTAGTACGAATATAAGAGTTAAGTAAATACCATCAAACTTGATTCACTATTCATTCCGGCCTAATTAAATGTAATATAGTACTTTATAAAATTCACTGCTATTCATCCCGGCCTCATGAAGTGTAACATTGCCGTGCAAAATTCACTACAATTCATCCCTACTTCAAGAAATGTAGTACACTGCCGTACAAAATACACTGCTATTCATCCCGACCTCATGAAATCTAATACAGTGCCGTACAAAATTCACTGCTATTCATCCCGACCTCATAAAATGTAATACAGTGCCGTACAAAATTCACTGCTATTCATCCCGACCTCATGAAATGTAATAAAGTGCCATATTTATATACAATCAAGACAGTAAGGTATGAACTGAATCATTTTGAAGTCATTAGAAATTCTAAAGGTTTTGGAGGGAATTCAGTTCTATGATGATGGCGCTACAAATCAAGGGCTACAACATGGGCATATTAAAACATTGGTAATGACCTCCACCGCCATATTCTTGAAGACAAACATGCTGTATATCAATATGTCAGATGATTTTGGCCTTGCAGCTCCCGCCCAGATCCAGACAACTTCCATAGGACACCTGTGACGACATCAATGAAGCACTTGATTCTGGTCAGGGTCGTCTTGTCTTCATTCTAGACTGATATCAATGAAAAGAAGTATTGCAACGGACTTTTAAATGTGATCAAACAAAATGTTTAAATTCGAATGTAGCGAAATTGTCGATTCGAATTTAGACAAAATAACCAACAGATACATCTTCGCGAGTCATACAACAGTCGTGGCCCCGAGTGGCAGAGTGGTCTAAAGCACTACGGATGACAGGATCCGTAACGAAATCACGTGACCAAAGAAAACTCTTTTTCACGGCTTGATTAAAGTTTCTTCATTGTAAACGTAAATTCTGGCTCGTGGTGGATACCATGATTGAGACGATCCGAGACAACCAGAGATTTCTCTGCTGCATGTGTGAGACTGTCAATTATTATTATTATTATTATTATTATTATTATTATTATTATTATTAAATAGTGATAATAGTAGTTTTAGTAGTCTAAGAAATGTTAGAATCAGTATTGGTAGCTTCGGTGGTGTAGTTGAGGCTCTAGTCATCGTATCCCATGTACATGTTACTAATTCTACATTACGTCACAGACTGATTTCGTGACCAGCCACGATTCGGTGTCCGTCCACCGTATTAGATATTGCTCATGTCATAACCCTCATTTTTGATTGGACAGTGCAATAATCCAATAAATTTTCCTGACATATTTTGTGTGTCATCTGTATTAAAAGTTCAGGAACGAAGCACACACAGCTGGCCAGATGTCACATGGTCACACCAAATAACATCTAACTCTCTTAGCGGTTTGCCTCATAGATACCACGAAGATGAACTATTGATAGTGGAAGGGAAATCAAGGTAAGTCTACTAAGGGCACATAAATAAACTTTCTTTCACTTATTTTCTAATAAATTTTAATTATCATCGTTGCTGACATTGCAGTTGCACTGTTTAAATGCATGTCACAACCTCTAACCTAAAGCATTATCGGTCAATGGTGAAAATAACCGAATGTAAATGAGACTTCCACCCCGGTATTTATACAGGCATCAAATTCGGGGAAAATGTGAATTTCTCCAATGTGAAAACTGAACTACTTGTGTTGAGCTGTTTTGAAAATTCAACTATTCTTCATTACAGCTGGCTGAAGTTGTAAATTAGCGAACGAAATTAAAACACAACTAGCAGAGTTGGAACTACCAAGGCGTATTCCCTTGTGTTATATTGTTACATTTTAGACACCATTACCCTATCCCTTGATTCATGGACGGATACTCCTAATTGTATTTGTAACGAGCCCTTGTGCCCCCTCCCCTCCCCCAATGAAATTTCATGACTCGATTATTTCCGACCCGAAAAAGTATTACTCTGTACATCAAACTATATGCAGTTATAGGGCAAAAAAAGTGGTAACCATTTCAAAAACCCACTCCTCCTACCCTCTCTTTATTTCTCCCTCAAAGCCATGATATCTGCGATAGAAAACTTGAATTACCTAAATCTACTTTATCATTGAAAACAGCAAAATGTCGTAAATTGCGATACTGTCACTAATATAAAATTTGTTTATAAACTTATCCCCGTCCCTTATCAAACAGTGTATTTAATCCAATTAAAAGATTCAATCGCTCCGGTGGCCTAGTAGTTAGAGTGTCCGCCGCGAAAGCGGGAGGTCGTGGGTCCGATCCCCTGCCGACTCATACCAAAGACTTTCAAAAATGGTACTAACAGCTGTCTTGCTTGGCGCTTAGCATTAGGAGGTTAGTGTTAGGACTGGTCGGCCTGGTGTTAGGATAATGTGACTATGTGGGATGTCATGCTACATGTCTGCGGCATGATGCCTCAGTGCTAGGCATCACTATATACTGCCTCACTGCAGACATCATAGTAATATGATTGAAAAGTTATAATTATTAAAGCTACATTAAAAATCATAATCACATACAATAAGATTATCAAGTAATTGGATCTAATTCTGGTTAATTAGTGTTGTTCCGATTATTGATTATAATCGATCACCAGTTGGTTGAGCAAACCAATTAGATTATATCGATTGTGAAACTCCATACTCGATTGTGTGTACAGGGCGATTACATTTAAGGTGTATGCAAAGCACAAAGGTTAGTAAAACTCCTAGCCAATAAAGGTGACCTGAAATTTAGTAATCCCTTTCAATACTACTGTCAGGATTGATTTTTTTTAGTAAAATTAATAAGATTGCTATTTTCTTCAAATTGTATTAAAGTAATGTTTATTCAAAATATTTTAACAGTAATTTTATTTATTATATGGAACGAAGATAGTTGCTGTGTAAGCGAAAAATAAGCAATGTATATTGCCAAAAACTACTAAGATAAACGAATCTTACCAATGTACAATTTGTGTGGAATTAGGTTATAAAGCAACATCTTACTGAGTCAGCTCCAAAGTCTTATCAGTAAAACATATATTTTGTAACCCAGGCATGAGCGAATTTCCAATTCGGTTAATAAAAGTGGAACAAACCTTTAAAAAATTCTTGTTGCTGACGTAAAACAGAATGGTTCTTATCTAATGATGGACAGACGTCGCTACAAAATAGTTCTTATCTAATGATGGACAGACGTCGCTACAAAATGGTTCTTATCTAACGATGGACAGACATCGCTGCTGGCTTAGTATATTAAGACATCGTTGCTGGCTTAGTATATGAAGGGATTACTGTATTTGGTCCTGACTTGTGCCAAACGAACATAAATAAATCACAAGTTTGAGTTTTACCTTATGTCAGATGACGTAAAACAAACCGGTTTCGACCGGATGAAACTGAGCCCTACCTGATGAGAACGGACATATTTTCTGACCGGTACGTTAACCCTGACACAGGATGCATATAAATAGACCACGCTTCAAAGTTCAGGTCAGTTCCGTACCGACGAGAAAATAGATCTCTGTCTTCTCATTACAGGTAAAAAAAATTGTATATGTCGTAACTTCTTTAGGAATAAGTACTTTTAATGTTTGAGAATTTAATAGTAACATTGTTATGTTAGCAACATTGTTCACCTAATACTTTTATTATAATATATTGTAACGGAATGTTTAAATGTTCTGAAGAATTCATATTTAATTATATTTATGTAATTTTTATTGTAAAGGTTGAATTCGCTACCAACTTCATGTTTTGATTTAATGATTGAAATAAAGTATTCTTTCAGTAAGAAAGAATAATATCTAGCAATATATTTTAAATCTATATTCTATTTTAAAATAAGTAAAATGCATTTCTTTAAATTTATTGTTACATTAATTACAGATATTACATTTTATACTTTTGGCTATCTTGAAATTGATCGAGAATTAACTATTTGTATAATATTCTAAAATGCAGACGTTATACGAATGAATGAAGTTGGAAAGCTTTAAAAGGAAAATATAATATGTATTTCATGAATTTTTATTATAAAGTTTTTAGATGTGTTTCTAGAATGTAGTCAATATATGTGTGTGTTGATTAATTAAATAAGGTCAGTTCCGTACCGACGAGAAAATAGATCTCTGTCTTCTCATTACAGATGTAGCTGACTTATCATCATGGCGACACACATTTAAGAGATCCTTCTCTTCCTTCTTCTTCTTCTCTCTCTCTCTCTCTCTCTCTCTCTCTCTCTCTCTCTCTCTCTCTCTCTCTCTCTCTCTCTCTCTTGTTATGACACAACCTTACATAACAAGTGGATGGAGAATATTACAGATCTCTGTACCCTCTCGCAAAGCCAATGTCCCCAAGATGTAGCCTCTCTCATTACAGCTTCGATTCCGTACCTTTCCTCAAGACATTTCCATCATCTGGTGACATTCTTTATCTGGGGACTCATCTCTTTTCTTCTTCCTACCTTCCTGAGTTGACTTTCTCATAAAAGTAATGGAGAACATTCTTTGAAATAAACGACATTAGTGGACTAACATCATGAATAAAGGTGTCACACGTATAATTATGATCCTCGAGAGAGACTCGCACCAACATCTTTGCTATCATGAGACATCACGCCGCCAGCTACATTACGTCAACTCAGGAATGAGAGAACAACTCTTCTGTGATTTTCGTGGTTTTTTTTCGCCCACACGAAGGGTCACTTCTAAGACATCAGCACCAATATAATCACACCATGGGAATAAAAGAACAAGTACAAACTGAGACGTCATGCCGACACTCCTTTAAGAGAGCCCTTCTCTTCCTTCTTCTTCTCTCTCTGTCTCTCTCTCTCTCACCATGGATGTTGACGTTACTTAACTAGCGAGTAATTCCTTCTCATTGCAAGAAATGAGAAGAAGGTTATGTAAAGCTAATCACATAATTCCGTCTCACAGCAAGAAAAATTTCAACAACATTTTTTTTACAAATAAAAAAGCCTTCCGAGTCATAATTAGGAACATATAGGCATTATTTCATGGTCAAGTTATTAAATTGTTGGGTTAATAAATTTAAACACATTTTGTTGATTTGTTGTTAAGTTGCATTATCTTTTGTAGTATTTATAAACAATCACAAACAAGAAAATCATGCCCTTCTATACTTTAAATTATAGACACATCACATATGAACGAAAGAATTTCGGGGGATTGTAGCAGTATTTCAGTTACATATGACTGATCAGACATAAAAAGTTGCGTTCATTTAACAAAGTTGTAGAAGAAAAGTAACACACAATATACTATTATTGTCAGGTTAAAGTATATTTGTCATTAAAAGAGATTACTCCTGTATATTTATAAACATATTGAACTCTTGATTAAAGATATAACTGTGTAACAAAAATTAAAATGTGCTCATAGTAACCGATTATAATCGATGATGAGTTGGTTAAGGGGAACCGATTATCGATTATGAATTTCTGACCGATTCCCATCACTATGGTTAATTATACTAAACTTTAAGCTTCCTTTGAAAATCATATGATCAAAATCATTAAAGCTTTAAAAATTCCAATCAAACAAACAAACAATTAAGATTCAAACAATCATCTAAAGAAGGTGAATTCCAGAATCATGTTGTCTGCAAGTGTAGTGATTAGTGGTATAACCCGTAACACATGGATTGCGCGAGAAAGAGAAATGTATGTAGTACTTGATGATTTGGCTGGATCATGCGCAGCAGATGAAAATGATCTATCCTAATTATCAATAAAAAGAACACTGTCAGTGAGAGCAACGTTCCCTCTAAGATGCGCGCGCGAGGCATCCCCGCGCAGCTGATTTGTCAATTTTGTCTCAATCCAACGTTAAATTTTGCTCGTCTCCGTTATGCTTGCGCAGTGCAGCGAGCACTGCGTGCACATCTACTATTCGCTATGAGGGAACGTTGCGTGAGAATAGTCTAACATTGAGAAGGTAAAGTACAAGCGATATGCGCCATGCAATTGTCTTATAAAGGACTCTGTAAACAATCGTAAAACCTCAAACGAAGACATACCACAATTTGGTAATGTCGCTAATTGGTCGGTGGCGCAGCTAGAGTGCTTGGAGCCCGGGGACAAGATTCATTTTTACCATTTTATGGCACCACCCCCGTCAACTCTGAAAGCCCCTCAAAGTCGACATACAACCTATCTCAAAGCCTGTTTTTCCCCTCTCCCCCACCTCCTAGTCTGGCGCCCGGGGACATTTGTACCTTTTGTACTATACTTTGTCTCTTCGTCCGTCCGTCTTTCATCATAGAAATTTGATTCTCTTGTAATCGGTTGTAGTCACCTTTGGGTACATTCACCTGTTACACTGAGTCATAAATTAAAATGGCATAACCTTCATCGAAATGTTCTCTAGTTTGTGTCACTATAAAGAGATTTCAGGCAGAATATGACATGACAAAAGCTACAAGGATTCCATGAGTCGTACACAATATATTAATTTGCTTTCATGTGAGATTCCATTTTTTTTAGAGATCATGGGTGGTGAGCACAAAAAAATAAAAAAATAAATATGCTTGCAAACCTTCTTTCCTCAGCTTTTTACGTCTGAAGTATAATCACGTGACTTCCGCGTTTGCCTTCTTTTCACCTCGTTGTCCCTACCTAGTTAGATTTCTGTTCCAGTAACAATTACGTCTGCTGAAAACAGATGCCTGTCGTATTTTGGGGGAATCTTTTTTTCTTTTCCTTCATTATTAATGACTGAAATAGCATCCCGTGAACATCTATAAAATATGAACGTAGAAAAAAACAGTCCTTTCCTTCAAACTCATTTTTTCAAGAGACATTTGAAATAATCTCAATATAATGGCAGAACCTTTCCTCATACATTTGTTAAGCAAAGATGACCCAGTTATTGCCACAGTGGAAAAATTACATGGAGAGGTATAACTGGCCTTTGTACCTAGGAGAAACTTGTCCATCCATGTGTTCTTCTTTTAATTTTTTTTTTTTTTTTGGGGGGGGGGCGGCGGCAAATTACAACCACCGAATATCATTATAGTTAATAGTAGTAGTAGTAGTAGTAGTAGTAGTAGTAGTAGTAGTAGTAGTAGACGTTCATATCAATAATGTCTTCATTACAGATTAATGTTTTCATTACATATTAATAATGTTTTTATTACATATCAATCATGTTTTCATTACTGATGACACGGCTTTCATATTATTGCAAAACAGTGGACTGACTCTTTCATCGCCAAGGTTTGGTTTACAGTTGTTATCGTCTAATAAGAAAACAATGCAAAAAGAAAAGAAAATAGAAAAACAAGCCAACATCTGATTAGGCCAGTTACTAAACTCGCCAAAAATAAAATGGACAGTCAGATATTGTGATAAGTATGTGATGAATAGGAAATGCAAAGATTATTCAGCTTTTACAGACACGTTCTTCTGGCTCTAATCTGCAGTGTGACAGTTTATAGTGATGTCTAGCACTGGGCCATCATGCCTGTACTATCATGTCCCACCCACAGTCACATCAAATTGGATTCACTATTCATTCCGGCCTAAATAAATGTAATATAGTACTTTATAAAATTCACTGCTATTCATCTCGGCCTCATGAAGTGTAACAGTGCCGTACAATATTCGCTGCTATTCATCCTTACTTCAAGAAATGTAATACAATGCCGTACAAAATTCACTGCTATTCATCCGACCTTATAAAATGTAATACAGTGCCGTACAAAATTCACTGCCTTTCATCCAAACCTCGTGAAATGTAATAAAGTGCCATATTTATATACAATCAAGACAGTAAGGTATGAACTGAATCATTTTGAAGTCATTAGAAATTCTAAAGGTTTTGGAGGGAATTCAGCTCTATGACGATGGCGCTACAAATCAAGGGCTACAAGAGTGGCATATTAAAACATTGGTAATGACCTCCACAGCCATATTCTTGAAGACAATCATATATTGTATATCAATATGTGAGATGATTTTGGCCTTGCAGCTCCCATCCAGATCCAGACAACTTCCATAGGACACCTGTGACGACATCATTGAATTAAGCACTTGATTCTGGTCAGGGTCGTCTTGCCTTCATTCTAGACTGACAGCAATGAAAAGAAGTATTGCAACGGAATTTTAAATGTGATCAAACAAAATGTTTAAATTCGAAATGTAGCGAAATTGTCGATTCCAATTTAGGCAAAGTAACCAACAGATACATCTTCGCGAGTCATACAACAGTCGGGGCCCCGAGTGGCAGAGTGGTCTAAAGCACTTTTCGTTACGGATCACAGGATCCGTAACGAAATCATGTGACCAAAGAAAACTCATTCACGGCTTGATTAAAGTTTCCTCTTTGTAAACGTAATTTCTGGCTCGTGGTGGATACCATGATTGAGACGATCCGAGATAACCAGAGATTTCTCTGTTGCATATGTGAGACTGTCAATTATTATTATTATTATTATTATTATTATTATTATTATTATTATTATTATTATTATTAAATAGTGATAATAGTAGTTTTAGTAGTCTAAGAAATGTTAGTATCAATATTGGTAGCTTCGGTGGTGTAGTTGAGGCTCTGGTCATCGTATCCCATGTACATGTTACTAATTCTACATTACGTCACAGACTGATTTCGTGACCAGCCACGATTCGGTGTTCGTCCACCGTATTAGATATTGCTCATCTCATAACCCTCATTTTCGATTGGACAGTGCAATAATCCAATAAATTTTACTGACATATTTTGTGTGTCATCTGTATTAAAAGTTCAGGAACGAAGCACACACAGCTGGCCAGATGTCACATGGTCACACCAAATAAAATCTAACTCTCTTAGCGGTTTGCCTCATAGATACCACGAAGATGAGCTATTGATAGTGGATGGGAAATCAAGATAGGTCTACTAAGGGCACATAAATAAACTTTCTTTCACTTATTTTCTAATAAATTTTAATTATCATCGTTGCTGACATTGCAGTTGCACTGTTTTAATGCATGTCACAACCTCTAACCTAAAGCATTTTCGGTCAATGGTGAAACTAACCGAATGTAAAGGAGACTTCCACCCCGGTATTTATACAGGCATCAAATTCGGGGAAAATGTGAATTTCTCCAATATGAAAACTGAACTACTTGTGTTGAGCTGTTTTGAAAATTCAACTATTCTTCATTACAGCTGGCTGAAGTTGTAAATTAGCGGACGAAATTAAACACAACTAGCAGAGTTGGAACTACCGAGGCGTATTCTCTTGTGTTATATTGTTACATGTTAGACACCATCACCCTATCCCTTGATTCATGGACGGATACTCCTAATTGTATTTGTAACGAGCCCTTGTGGCCCCTCCCCCCCCCCCCAATGAAATTTCACGACTCGATTATTTCCGACCCGAAAAAGTATTAATCTCAGTACATCAAACAATCTGCAGTTATAGGGCAAAATAAGTGGTGACCATCTAAAAAATAACCACTCCTCCTACCCTCTCTTTATTTCTCCCTCAAAGCCTTGATATCTGCGATAGAAAACTTGAATTACCTAAATCTATTTTATCATTGAAAACAACAAAATGTCGTAAATTGCGATACTGTCACTAATATAAAATTTGTTTATAAACTTATCCCCGTCCCTTATCAAACAGTGTATTTTATCCAATTAAAAGATTCAATCGCTCCGGTGGCCTAGTATTTAGAGCGTCCGCCGCGAAAGCGGAAGGTCGTGGGTCCGATCCCCGGCCGAGTCATACCAAAGACTTTCAAAAATGGTACTAACAGCTGTCTTGCTTGGCGCTCAGCATTAGGAGGTTAGTGTTAGGACTGGTCGGCCTGGTGTTAGGATAATGTGACTGGGTGGGATGTCATGCTACATGTCTGCGGCATGATGCCTCACTGCTAGGCATCACTATATACTGCCTCACTGCAGACATCATATTAATATGACTGAAAAATTATGATTATTAAAGCTACATTAAAAATCATAATCACACACAATAAGATTATCAAGTAATTGGATCTAATTCTAGTTAATTAATGTTGTTCCGATTATCGATTATAATCGATCGTTGGTTGAGCAAACCAATAAGATTAAATCCATTGTGGAACTCCATAATCGATTGTGTGTACAGGGAGACTACTTTTTAGGTGTATGCAAAGCACAAAGGTTAGTAAAACTCCTAGCCACTAAAGGTGACCTGAAATTTAGTAATTCCATTCAATTCTACAAATAAAAACCTTACGAGTCATAAATAGGAACATATACGCATTATTTCACGGTCAAGTTATTAAATTGTTGAGTTAATAAATTTAAACACATTTTGTTGATTTGTTTCAGTTAAATTGCATTATCTTTTGTAGTATTTATAAACAATCACAAACAAGAAAATCATGTCCTTCTATACTTTAAATTATAGACACATCACATATGAACGAAAGTATTTCGGGGGATTGTAGCAGTATTTCAGTTACATATGACTGATCAGACATAAAAAGTTGCGTTCACTTAACAAAGTTGTAGAATAAAAGTAACACACAATATACTATTATTGTCATTTTAAAGTATACATGTCATTAAAGAAATTACTCCTGTACATTTATAAACATATTGAACTCTTGATTAAAGATATAACTGTGTAACAAAAATTAAAATTTGCTCATAGTAACCGATTATAATCGATGATGAGTTGGTTAAGGGGAACCGATTATCGATTATGAATTTCTGACCGATTCCCATCACTATGGTTAATTATACTAAACTTTAAGCTTCCTTTGAAAATCATATGATCAAAATCATTAAAGCTTTAAAAATTCCAATCAAACAAACAAACAATTAAGATTCAAACAATCATCTAAAGAAGGTGAATTCCAGAATCATGTTGTCTGCAAGTGTAGTGAGTAGTGGTATAACCCGTAACACGTGGATTGCGCGAGAAAAAGAAATGTAGTACTTGATGATTTGGCTGGATCATGCGCAGCAGATGAAAATGATCTATCCTAATTATCAATAAAAAGAACACTGTCAGTGAAAGCAACTTTCCCTCTAAGCTGCGCGCGCGAGGCATCCCCGCGCAGCTGATTTGTCAATTTTGTCTCAATCCAACGTTAAATTTTGCTCGTCTCCGTTATGCTTGCGCAGTGCAGCGAGCACTGCGTGCACATCTACTATTCGCTATGAGGGAACGTTGCGTGAGAATAGTCTAACATTGAGAAGGTAAAGTACAAGCGATATGCGCCATGCAATTGTCTTATAAAGGACTCTGTAAACAATCGTAAAACCTCAAACGAAGACATACCACAATTTGGTAATGTCGCTAATTGGTCGATGGCGCATCTAGAGTGTTTGGAACCCGGGGACAAGATTCATTTTTACCATTTTTATGCCACCACCACCCCCTCCTCAACTCTGAAAGCCCCCCAAAGTCCACATACAACCTATCTCAAAGCCTATTCCCCCCCCCCCTCCTAGTCTGGCGCCCGGGGACATTTGTACTTTTTGTATTATGCTTTGTCTTTTAGTCCGTCCGTCTTTCATCATAGAAATTTGATTCTCTTGTAATCGGTTGTAGTCACCTTTGGGTACATTCACCTGTTACACTGAGTCATAAATTAAAATGGCATAACCTTCATCGAAATGTTCTCTAGTTTGTGTCACTATAAAGAGATTTCAGGCAGAATATGACATGACAAAAGCTACAAGATAATTGGTAGCTAGGATTCCATGAGTCGTATACAATATATTAATTTGCGTTCATGTGAGATTCCATTTTTTTGAGAGATCATGGGTGGTGAGCACAAAAAAATAAAAAAGACATATGCTTGCAAACATTCTTTACTCAGCCTTTTACGGCTGAAGTATAATCACGTGACTTCCGCGTTTGCCTTCTTTTCGACTCGTTGTCCCTACCTAGTTAGATTTCTGTTCCAGTAACAATTACGTCTGCTGAAAACAGATGCCTGTCGTATTTTGGGGGAACTTTTTTTTCTTTTCCTTCATTATTAATGACTGAAATAGCATCCCGTGAACATCTATAAAATATGAACGTAGAAAAAAACAATCCTTTCCTTCAAACTCAATTTTTCAAGAGACATTTGAAATAATCTCAATATAATGGCAGAACCTTTCCTCATACATTTGTTAAGCAAAGATGACCCAGTTATTGCCACAGTGGAGAAATTACATGGAGAGGTATAACTGGCCTTTGTACCTAGGAGAAACTTGTCCATCCATGTGTTCTTCTTTTAATTTTTTTTTTTTTTTGGGGGGGGGGCGGCGGCAAATTACAACCACCGAATATCATTATAGTTAATAGTAGTAGTAGTAGTAGTAGTAGTAGTAGACGTTCATATCAATAATGTCTTCATTACAGATTAATGTTTTCATTACATATTAATAATGTTTTTATTACATATCAATCATGTTTTCATTACTGATGACACGGCTTTCATATTATTGCAAAACGGTGGACTGACTCTTTCATCGCCAAGGTTTTGGTTTACAGTTGTTATCGTCTAATAAGAAAACAATGCAAAAAGAAAGAAAAATAGAAAAACAAGCCAACATCTGATTAAGCCAGTTACTAAACTCGCCAAAAATAAAATGGACAGTCAGATATTGTGATAAGTATATGATGAATAGGAAATACAAAGATTATTCAGCTTTTACAGACACGTTCTTCTGGCTCTAATCTGCAGTGTGACAGTTTATAGTGATATCTAGCACTGGACCATCATGCCTGTACTATCATGTCCCACCCACAGTCACATTTTCCTGAAACCAGGCCGACCAGTCTAACACTAATCTCTTAATATTAGGCCCCATAGCCATGTAGCTGTTAGTACCATTGTTATAAGAATGTGCTAATGTGTTAATTACCTGGAATGTGTTTATGTGTTAACAGTCTTGATGTAATATATATATATATATATATATATATATATATATATATATATATATATACATCTGTTTGAGAGGAGTAATCCTGTAATGACGCTGTTTCACATGTGTAGAATCTGCTATCTCAACGTCAGAACTGTATTTGTTCATGTCGGAACATTAGGAAATAGGTTCTGATAATTACATAAAATTTATTTTAGTTTAGTCTTATCTTATAATTGTAGATACCAAAGTTTCTGTCCCAGATCGTTTAATTTTAAAAAGTTCCATATATTTGTTAAACTATTGTCACTAAAGTCAAATTGCATTCCATTGTTTAAATCCTCACTGCATGGGACAGGTACAACTAAACTGACAGAATATTTAAATGGGCTATCGCGACTAAAATAATCCTTTAGTATATTTATAGGACAGTTGTTTCAGGAGAATTAATGATAAAATTAAATTTATTTATTTTATTTCCAATTGTTTAAGAACCATACAAGTTTGCCCGAAAATGACTTTGAATTATGGGTAAAAGAGCCAGATCTCTATTTCCAGGCTAAAAACTCCTTTTTTAGTGTATCTCTGTCACACCTTAATTTTTTTATGTAACAGATTAGTTCTTGTTACTTCACAAGACTTTAACAAGCAACTTATATTTGAAATAAAAGACATAGTCAAGAGGAATAATCTTGAAATATTCATTTGCAAGAATCCGTTCTTATACAAGTGGTGCATGAAATGTATGTCCAAGAACAAATGACCACAATAGGAAGGACCAAAGTCCAATGATTTTTTTAGCTGATACCATGACAACAAACGACAGCAAACGAGTACTAATATCTCAAATATTCCTCTTCAGAGCAATAAGACCTAATCATCGTTTAACTTCCTTCTTTGACTAGGTACGATAGGTAGAAGAACAAATGGATGTCCAATTGCAACTCATGCATAACATGTTGGAAAAAATCCAGACATAGAATTAGACCCTTGATAAGACTGAAGCGATATGGTGTGTTTAAAAACTAACATTATGAAAGCATTTATTATGATGTTAGTGTAGTATTTCTAAAAAAAAATTGGCCTGGAAATCTTTATGAACACAAGCATTGGTTGCCTGACTGGGTCTTAGGCTAGGAATCGACACTCTTCCATTATTTCGCTAAATGATTTTTTAAGTGCAGAAATATATTCTAGATGAGACTATTTTGCGACAATCTGATAAGGGTGACAGTATTTCAAAACATCCCTTTTGATTCTCGGCCAATACAAATGACCTAGATTTTGTGATGTATTATTGACTCTTAAATGACCCGCCAAGGAAACTTCTTGTTTAGAATTTCCTGCCAATATGGCTTCCGAAAGACAATCTGATCTCATCTCATAACTCAATGACCATTAATTATCATCAGTTGACTCGTGTAGTCACCATTTTATAATGATGAAGCGTCTTGCACAACAACAGATTCAGTGTCACAAATATCATAATCTAACAAACAGGGGATCTCGTGGTCTTTTAGTATTGGAATAGATTAAATAGTTAAATAGGATCAAACAAAATGGTCGCTATCGCTTAGCGGGATTGAAGCAGCTGTTCCGTTTTTTTTGTGCCCTTTTTCTTGATATATATGTTTGTTGTCTGTCTCTTTCAACGCTATTGTGTTCATCGTGCATTGGCTGCTCATCTCCTTGTTTTGAAAACGATAACAATTATACTGTTTCTCAACTGTCTTGCTCCACTGCAACAACGTCCTTTGTTCATGAACAAGCCGTCATCACGCGATAGTCAGTCAACCCGTTTATGCTGTGATGGACCCTCATTAATGACCACTCCTTGGCTCTCCACACTACATTGTGATCTAGACTAAACGAACTGGACTACAATCATCATTATTAAATATAGAATACGAAGAAGATTTCCAGTGATCTTCCTTTCGTCCTCTCCGGCTCAACACTTGAAACTTCGGCCGTTAATTTAGACCTGATGCACATCCCTAGTAAATTCTCAACCTTTGTGTCAACTATCCAAGAGATACTACTGCATATTGCATTATTCAATGTCTAATCAGTAGGGCCACTAGAAAAGAGCACATAAATAGTTAATTGTATCAATGATCAGAATATCGATCAGTATCAGTATTCTCATATTGCACCAACATGTCATGAAAATATGCAAGGTTGTATGTCATGAGCTGAGACGCATCAGCTCCATTCGCAAAGATTTGTAAGCTGATGACACTGAAACATTTGTGTGTTCATTAGTATTTTCAAGACTGGACTATTGTAACTCAAATCTGTCGGGTTTGTCTCAATATCTAGTCCAACAAGAAACTTCAAAAGTTCAAAACCCAGCTGCTCTGATCATCCTTAGAGTATCACGATTTGTGCACACCTCCCACTCATACTCTTCTGACAATCGTATACTCATTATTTCCACTACATAAGCGAATTCATTTGCACAACGTCTTTTGCATTACAGGGCCCAGCAACGTGGGACGAATTGTCTATTGAAATAAGATATAAAGACACAGCGGTCCCTTTAAAGACTGCTCTTAAGGCTCACATATTTCGACTGAAAGAATAAACTTAAAGAACTAATAATGTTTCCTGCCTTAAATATTTTCAGCATGTTTATATGTTTTCTAACTTCATGGTGTTTTTGTAGTGTTACGTGCATAGGCTCGAATAAGCAGCAACACAGAAAGAGTGAAAACTAACAAGCTTGTATAACTTGAACAATGAATTTATTAAGTACAATTATTTTCATAAAATAATTAAACTTACAGTTTTAGAGAATCAAATCCAACATTAATCCAATATAGAATTCACAAAAATAATCTACTAATGGAATTGTAAGAGTCCTGATAAATAAATGTTCTAATAGTTCCAGGTTCGAATCTTGACGATGTAATCAAAAATGGCTGACAATGTCACGTGATGCAGTTCTTGTTTTTTTATCATCCAAATGAATTATGAGAATATGTTTTATCCTCCAAATAGATAAATAAATCTTCTTTCTTCAATGAATTGACACAATGTCCAGAATAATTATAACTCAAATAAATATACACAACTAATATCTTAAAGCCCAGAGATTCTACTGAATTGTTCTATCCCAAACAACAGTTCTTGTACTTGTTTTTCTTAAGTAAACAAGTGATCACGTGATTTTCTAGAAATTCATGGAAGGTCACTACCTTCAGCAAGTCACGTATTCTAGATATTTCCTACACCCCAAGAACTAAAAATAAAAGTTATCCTTGAAATTAACCAATAGTTTTAAAGACCTGTTTATCAATCTGAAGCAAGGTCAGATAAAGAGGTAACCATGCCAAGGTCAAAAACTTGTTTACAGTTAGAGTGGTCAGCCTGAACTTTCTAGAAAAAAAATCTCCCACTTAATGAATATTAAACCCTAAATGACAAATTTGGATTTTAATAATTAAAAAAAAAAAAATTAAATCCAATAGCCGTAACACCTTCTCCCATAAAATAAAAAGAAAGGTTTATATGATAAAACTTTCTTTTTATCACAAACCAAGTTACATCTGAGGTTAAAAGAACTAGTACAAATTACACAGTATAATAAATTGTTATACACGTGAAAGAGCGCCTGCAAATTATATCATCTAGAAATAGCCTCAACCTTTATACTTGTCCATGTCCCACAAAATGTCCTAAAAAAACCTCTAGCAGGGCAGAATTCACTTTTAAATAAATTAACAGTCAGATACGCATTAGTGAGTCTGTCAAAGAATTTTCTAATTGTTGCTAGATGTACTCTCCAGGTGTCGTTGTAGATGATGACGTCACAATTTTCTAGACCAGTGATGATCATTTTTATGAGACGTTGAATTGGACTTTCTTTATATTGGTAGAGTCCATTTGGAGTCACAATGTTAAGTTTTCCTTTGCTCTTTCCGTAGTGGAATCTGCCAAAATCCTTTCTGAAGGTCAAAATTTGGTGACATACTTGGCATTCCAAATTTTATCAATACAATTGTCAATTCTTGGTAATGGGAATGAATCTGTTTTTGTCACTCTGTTCACCTTCCTTTAATCAGTACACATACGGAAAGTTTTATCTGGTTTTGAAACATGTATGCATGGTGAACTCCAATCACTTTTACTAGGCTTGATAAAATCATTCTCCAGCAAATATTGAATTTCCTTTTTCAAGTATTCCTGTTTGAGTGGACTCGTCCAGCATGGATGCTGTTTGGAATTTTCAATTTCAACGTCATGAAAATTTTTGTTTGTCCTTGTAAGAATATCTGGACATAAGTGCTCATATAATAATAATAACTTTCAGTTCATTTCTTTCTTGCACTTGCAAATGTATAAGTTTCTGGTCTAGATTTTTCATAATTTCTGAATTCCAACAATTTGTCGCTCCAATGTCAGTAGAATACGACGATATTTCTTCACTATGTGGGACAGGGACAGGCACAACTAAATTAATTACATATTTAACATGGCTATCTCTTTCAATATACTGGTACTCCTATAATTAATTTAGATCCCAAGAGCACTAATACTATAATTTAACTAATTCATTTTCTTCTTAACTTTGTTCGAAGCTTTTCTTCTAATCTGAAGAAAAGTAAGAAGAATGAACAAGAGTAACACAACTCCATTATCAGACTCAAAAGTTCTCTCCCTTGTAGTTCTTTCAAACAATAGTTTCACTTTTAACTTGAAATGCTGAATTGGGCATTCATTCATAACTTGCTGGAAAATTCCAGACAAGAAGTTTGAACCTTGATCAAACTAAATAGATTTGGGAAGGCCATACTGAGTAAAAAAAACTTTATCAAAGCTTTTACTTAGCTTTAAATTTTATATTCCTCAACGGAATAGCCTCTGGAAATCTTGTTGACGCACACATAATGGTCAACAGGTATTGGTTATTTGACTTGGTCTTAGATAAGGGATCTACACAATCTACCATAATTCTACCAAATGATTTATCAAAGGCAGCAATAGGTTGCAGATGAGCCTTAGGTATCTTCTGATTGGTTTCTCCTACCATTTGACAAGTATGACAAGATCTACAGTATTTGGCAACATCACTTTTGATTTTTGGCCAATAGAAGTGAGTCAAGATCTTGTGATACATTTTCTTAATCCCTAAATGACCAGCCAAAAGAGTTTCATGTGCCAGATTAAGTATTTCCTGTCTGTAAGGTTCTGGAACTACTATTTGATCGTTCACTGACCACTCATCACCAACAGGTACCTCGGAAGGTCTCCATTTTCTCATAAGAATTCCATTTTTGATGAAATAACAGACAGGAACTTCAGTGACTTCAGTCTCATTTATGACCCATTGAAAAAAACAGGAGATCTCAGGATCTTTTTCCTGTTCGACGACAAGTAACTGTCGTTTATCACCCTGATTAAGAGAATGAGTTGTTAAAAGAGGATCACTGTGATCAATACCTTCTGATTGATCTAAACCAAGAGTAAAAGTGACCTCATCAAAAGCCTGACCTGTACATATGTCATTCAAGGGAATACTGCCCATGTCAACTTCATTCTCAAGAGCTTTCTTTGCCATAGATCTGGTAACCGTACAAGCTTGAAGTATATCAGGGATTTCTTTTTCAATTGGATCAACGTTCTGATCCAAATTAGGCTTGTCAGTTACAAGTGGATTAACCACAACCTTGTCCCCAGTTAAGTCGTTGCCTAGCAATAAATCAATCCCCTCTACGGGTAAAACCGAGACCGTTCCGATTGTCACAGGTCCTGATACTAAGTCTGATGACAAATTTACACAATGGAGAGGAACATTAACAACGCCGCACTCTACTCCCTGAATAAGAACACTTTCATTAGAAGAAGACTTCTCAGAAAAAGACAAAGTACCTGATAATAAAAGACTCTGAGAAGCTCCTGTGTCCCTTAAAATTTTAATAGGGGTGGGATTGGCTGAATCACCCAAGAGTGATATAGAACCCTTCGATATGAATGGTTCATAATTCTCCATATCAAAATCAGACTGGGATTTATTAGACCCAACAATTGTATTGCTTTCAATATTGGAAATAAGAGCATTTGGAACAGGTCTATTTTGATTCTGATGCCTATTTTTCAATTTGTAGCAATCAGAAATAACGTGTCCTTTTTTCTTGCAAAAGTTACACGTCGGAAGAGACAAGGATCCAGAATCAAACTTCTCTGAAGTCTGATTTTTGAAAGTTGTGTTAGTTTGAGTTTTAGAAGGGCTTGAATTAGGCGGAAATACTTTTCTGCAATTAAATTGTTGAGTAGAAGTCTTGTTAACAAAAGGAACTTTATGTGTCAAAGAATATTCGTCAGCAGCTCGAGCAGCATTTTCCAAGGTTTCAATGTGATGCTCATCAAGATAAGTTTTAACATCATTATGGACACAGTTTTTGAACTCTTCAATTAATATAATTTGCTTGAGATTTTGATAATCTTGCTCGACTTTCTTGGCTAAACACCATCTATCAAACAACTGCTCTGTTTGTCTAGCAAATTCGACATGAGTTTGTCCAGCTTCTTTTCTGTAATTTCTAAATTTTTGCCTATAAGCTTCAGGAACTAACTCATAACCTCTTAAAATGCATTCTGTAACTACGTCATAATCACCACTTTGCTGAACAGACAGTGAAGTGTAAATCTCACTAGCCTTACCAGTAATTACACATTGTAGTAACTGAGTCCAATTCTCTCTTGGCCACTTTAAATTTTCTGCAACTTTTTCAAAAAGAATAAAATATTTGTCTACTTCTTTTTCTTTGAAAGGGGGCACTAATCTAATATTAGCTAAATCAAAATTTTGATTTGAAGTATGATGGTGATTCTCACTTGCCAGCTCTAATTCTTTCATTTTACACTGATATTCCCTTTCTTCCTTCTCTCTCTCTCTCTCTCTCTCTCTCTCTCTCTCTCTCTCTCTCAATCAGCATCTGCTCTTTTTGTAATTCAATTTGCTTTTCTTTCTCCTCTCTCTCAATTCGCATTTGCTCTTTTTGTAATTCAATTTGTTTCTCTTTCTCCTCTCTCTCAATTCGCATTTGCTCTTTTTGTAATTCAATTTGATTCTCTTTCTTCCTTTCCTGAAACTCCAGCTTCTTTAACTCTAATTCCATCTGGAATTTTAACTCTAATTCATTTAGTTTAATGTCAGAGTCTGGTGTAGACTTACTGACTGGAATTAAAGCACTTTGTTCCAAAACATCTTGTTCTACCAAATATTGAACCAAAATCTTTTTGATATCTGGTTTCGTTAAAGAAGCCTTCACTTCGGAAAGATAGTATTTTTTGGCAAGTTGAACCAACTCATCTTTTTTGAAAAGATCTAATTGCTCCTGGGTATGATTAGAAAGAAATATTTCTACCTTAGATGTCATTTTAATACAAGCGTGTCAGTCTCACTAAAGATTTAAATTTTTCAAAAACTAGGGGAAATTCAAATTTAAATTCAAATTTTTCTCAAATCTCAATCCCGGACGATAGCCACCAATTCTATGTTACGTGCTTAGGCTCGAATAAGCAGCAACACAGAAAGAGTGAAAACTAACAAGCTTGTATAACTTGAACAATGAATTTATTAAGTACAATTATTTTCATAAAATAATTAAACTTACAGTTTTAGAGAATCAAATCCAACATTAATCCAATATAGAATTCACAAAAATAATCTACTAATGGAATTGTAAGAGTCCTGATAAATAAATGTTCTAAAAGTTCCAGGTTCGAATCTTGACGATGTAATCAAAAATGGCTGACAATGTCACGTGATGCAGTTCATGTTTTTTTATCATCCAAATGAATTATGAGCACATGTTTTCTCCTCCAAATAGATAAATAAATCTTCTTTCTTCAATGAATTGACACAATGTCCAGAATAATTATAACTCAAATAAATATACACAACTAATATCTTAAAGCCCAGAGATTCTACTGAATTGTTCTATCCCAAATAACAGTTCTTGTACTTGTTTTTCTTAAGTAAACAAGTGATCACGTGATTTTCTAGAAATTCATGGAAGGTCACTACCTTCAGCAAGTCACGTATTCTAGATATTTCCTACACCCCAAGAACTAAAAATAAAAGTTATCCTTGAAATTAACCAATAGTTTTAAAGACCTGTTTATCAATCTGAAGCAAGGTCAGATAAAGAGGTAACCATGCCAAGGTCAAAAACTTGTTTACAGTTATAGTGGTCTGCCTGAACTTTCTAGAAAAAAATCTCCCAATTAATGAATATTAAACCCTAAATGACAAATTTGGATTTAATAATTAAAAATAAATAAATTAAATCCAATAGCCGTAACAGTAGTCGTATCATTATATATGTTGTAAAGCTTTTAGAGCTTCTGATGATTAGGCGCTATATAAAGTCCTCATTATTTTATTATTACTACTTATAACAACGGTGATATCATCAAAAGACGAACCAATGAAACGTGTCAGCTAGAGGAATAATTTCCTGATCAACATCATTCTAAAAATCTCTCTGCAATAGATCTTGTAACTACACAAGCAGTGTATAAACCAGGGATTTCTATTTCAATAAAATCAACGTTTTGATCTAAACAAGGCTTGTCAGTTTCAAATGGATAAACTACAACCTTTTCTAAAGCTAGAGTATGGCCTAGTAATCCATGAATACCCTGAATAGGTAAAGATTCACTAGTCATGAGACTCAATCTGACGACAATATGACGCAATAGAGAGAAAGAATACCACAATCTACTCCATTAATAAGACCACTTTCACTGAAAGAATATTTATACAATGAGAAAGTTCCTGATAACAAAAGGCTCTGTGTGGTTCATGTGAATATATATTTCAATAGGGTAGGCTTTGTAGAATCACCTATAAAGGAATAAAATCAGACTGGTGTTCGTTTGATCAAACTAATATGTTACTTTCAATACAAGACGATGACCTTGAGCTCTTTACAATGGATCTGTCTTTATGGTGCTGCTTATTTTTCAACTTGAGGTGTTTACAATATGTGCATTCTGATCAATCTTATTAGATATTTGATTTCTAAAGTTTGTGTCAGATTGAGATACGGAAGTACTCGTATGAGACTGAGATGATATTTAACCAGAAAAAATATGCTAAGAGGAGGATTTACTGACAAATGGAACTTTATGATTCAAGGAATAATCATCAGCTGTTCCAGCAGCATGTTCCAAAGTTTCCACTTTCATAGACATCACAATATATGCAATGTTTGAACTTTGAACTGTCATGATCATTATCAAAACATTCTGCTAAGCACCACGTGTTAAAAGAATAAAGTGGTTCTTTTCTTTTGCGAATTCGACATGGTTTTGTCCAGTTTTTTCTACAATTTGTAATGGAAATAAGATAACAATTTAAAGTACAATTCAGCAAACAGTTTATTTCCCATGATATACAATGTGAACATTCCAATGCCACTAAAGAATTCTGAATTAAATTCTAAACAATAATATGTGTCATATTACAAGTTCAAAAGTATAGAATGTTCCAAAATATTTTACATTGTCCTGAACGTACTGATCTTACAATAGTCTTGAATGTCCTAACGTACTGATGTTACAATAGTCTTGAATGTCCTAACGTACTGATGTTACAATAGTCTTGAATGTCCTAACGTACTGATGTTACAATAGTCTTGAATGTCCTAATGTACCAGTGATGTAATGCAAAATATATTTCAATAAATTACACAATAATTCGAAAAAACGAAATATCTGAATGCGAATGCCAACTATGATCATAGATTCCAAAAATGGGCATGAAACAGGAATGAATAAATATTTACTAAGCCTCTTTTGATATGTGTTTCACTTGCTCTAAGTCAAATGGAAAAGTCAGGTTTAATGGTAAACCAGTCTGACCTTGAAATCCAATTTCTTTATTTTAAAAAAAAACATCATTTGGTTACCTCTTAAAACCATGATAAAAACCAAGGAGGCAAAACTCTAGCACGACAAACTTCAAGAGATACAAGACTCTATCCACAAATATCAATCACGGACAAAATCAAAGATGATATAGATTAAAATAAAATTATTAAATTAAAATACATACATATATAATAATTTTACAATAATGACTAGAAAATACATATTGCGATATGTTTGGGGCTAAAGGTTGTGTTGTATACATGTGAATGAGCATTGGAAATCTATAAGTCATCTGCATGCTTTTCATGCAAAGCCTACGTTGTATTTATTAATCCATGTATTTAGTGATGCATGCACTATATTTGTAATACGTGATATAGCTCCAATATTAATCAGAGTTCATAATCTTTACTCATTAAGACATGTTTCCTGACAATGATCTTAAAATTTTGCTGCGGATTTCAAGAACAGTCATATACGTTTCTACAGAATCACCTTTTTATATACGGTGGTTCTATGTATGTGGCTTAGTCATTTTTCAATGGAGTACTTGCGATATAGAGACAAATAATAATAACAATTTTAAAACAATTTTTAAAATGACAAAAGAATTCCATTCATCTATCAAAATCACAAATTGCACACACAAAATATTTACCTTGGAAAGCTGCCAACAGTTTCTTGCCAATATCTACATTACACTGAATGTATGTTCTGCATCATAATTGGTCACTGCGTTAATTGTTGATTAGTCTCTAATATCAAAATCAGTTTCTCATACGTACCATGTTTTCTTGTCTTAGCCATGCGTCAAATATTTTCTAAAACATGTTTTGAACTACAAAAAATTACGCAGATAAGAAACAACTTGGTACCCAGCTTCTATCTATTCATATTGTCCTCCATTTTGCCATATTGGGTATTAGGGGAGGCTAATGTGTCACAATTTCATTAAAGGTTTGTTTGGTTTCTTTCCTTCAAAATTTAAAACAATAATTGTCTAATTATTTTTTTAATTTTACTGATTCGTTTTAATTCTGATTCAAAGAAATGGTGTATCATGTGACCCTGATTTAATCACAAAATAATTTTAAAAAATAGCACGCGAGATATTCATACTGTTTGATGACCGGCTTCACTAGCTGTGTGTTTACCCGAGTTAGTCCTCTTTTATTCTCTTGTGTTTTAGAGTTCATCCCCTTTGCAGCGGTACCGTGTAACGTGTTAAAAATCTATTAATGCAATTTTCTTCAGACATTCTTTTAGTGTTATATGGCGGGCTGTTGCAATGTCGTCTTTCGCTTTGGCACTAGTGATATTCCTAAACTGATAGAATGTCGACATGTAGTAAATAAATAAATAAATAAATAAATAAATAAATAAATAAATAAATATTGATATGTTCCACATATTTTCACTTTTAAAAACAATATATATTCTCATTAGTCCAAATTGAAACTTTTGCATATATAAAAGTTAGATTTACAAAGTTATCAGATTAAAAGATTAAAGTTCACATACAAATTAAATTAAGGCAATCCTCGCAAATTCTGCCGAAATAAAACGATTTTGATTTCTGTTACTTTTGGCTATGCACTCGCGAAAATCCACAACGACTTTACGCTAAAACTAAAACTGCGTGTTGTTTTATGAAAATTTAAGCTTTCATTGTTTGTTTGGAAGTGGGTGTGGGTGGGTCTACGTTGCTATTATTTTCGGCTTAACGACTTTTTTTTAAGAGGATGACAGTCTATACATGGCGGTCAGTATAAATGGTGAAGGCGAGCAATTTTGACCACTAGGCTTCTTCCACCTACCCCTCCGAAAAATAACCAACTACGATGGCGGATGGAGGATACGTATACCTCTTTGGACGGTAGGAAAAACATTGACTTTGCTTGATTTCTATAATGTTATGTATATAAATACAGTTGAATGGATTTTTTTCAATGTATTAATTTAATTTCTCTTTTATGGCTGTACTGGACAGCTTTTAGTCCCGTACTGAAAATTACGAAACTTTATTGAGATCATGTTTAAAAGTGAACCACTTCACAGCTAGACTGTATGTATAGACAAACTGTCTCTTTTGAGATGTTGGCAAACACCACCTTCCCACTTCAGACAAACGGGGTAGACAAGAATCTTAGCATATGACTGCTATCATAAATTGAATTTATTTTCATAATTACAGGGCAAAGGTGCGAAGAAAATCCCTTTGTTTATAAACTTGATATGGTAATGATTGCTTTTGTCACGTGAAGGCTCCGCGGATATGTTTATTGTAGAGTTTTAATGGCTATTTAGGTAGTTCCTAAATATAATTTATTTGTTTTGGAACCATATTAAAGGCTCCAGTAACGCCTATTGAGTTTTCACTTGAATGTGAGTCAACTTGTTAAGAGAAAGTAGAGAAATTTATGACGGTTAAATATGATAGATGAGATACGTTGTGTTTGATGATACCCCTTGTTACTCGAGCCTATAACAAACAAAAGCTTAACTATATATATATATATATATATATATATAGAGAGAGAGAGAGAGAGAGAGAGAGAGAGAGAGAGAGAGAGAGAGAGAGAGAGAGAGAGAGAGAGAGAGAGAGAATTTATATATTTGTTATAGGTATATGTGTATATATTTGTGTGTGTGTGTGTTTTGACTCGGGTGCAGTGTAACATCATCAGGTTTTTGGCGACTTTTGTATGGCTAAAGAAGTAAAGAGAACAGTGCGCCAGTATGTTTGTCTACATGTCTGTCTATCCATTGAACTGTTCAGTAACTTAACTAGTTGTAATCTGTCGTACACGCTCTTGTATAGATAAAAATTCATTCAGGTAGGAAATTTGCATCAAAATATGAAAAAGATAAAGATTTACATTAAATTCTATATAATTAATCTTCATTCCTTCTCTATGTAGCTATCTATGTATCTATCTATGTATCTATCTATCTATCTATGTATCTATCTATCTATCTATCTATCTATCTGTCTGTCTGTCTGTCTGTCTGTCTGTTCTGTCTGTCTGTCTATCTATCTATCTATCTATCTATCTATCTATCTATCTTCATAACAGAGAGAGAGAGAGAGAGAGAGAGAGAGAGAGAGAGAGAGAGATCATCGGGCGTGTCAGTGTTATAAACTTTGTTTTCACAATTAGCATTGACACAGTGAATTTAAACGGCACGCTCCAGTCAGGTAGATTTACGTGAATCATACTTCTTCAAAGGCAGATGGGAACACCGTTCACCTTTTAATAAGCGCCCTTTGACCTTGGATGTATCTTTCAGTGAAAAGAAAAGAAAGTGTGAAAAATGACACAAAGTTTTAATGTATGTGACATCTGTGTCACCTCCTTGTTACTGACTTTACTTCTCGCGAGATTTAGAAGATGAATTGTTAAGATCTTAGTTTCGTTGTAGATAGTATCGTCTGGAAGGCCTCGCATGAAATAAAAGTCGTGTTTTTCGGAAACAACTGTCGTTTGTGTTTAGATTTATATCATTATCTTTTTGACCTGCTAGACATCACGGAGCGTAATTCTGATTTGCTAACAAAAATGATGCACAAACCACCCAGGTATACCGTATTCTAACAATTACAATAAACGATTTACAGCTATATCTCAAACATCAGTTTTATTGGCTAATAGGTAGACTGTTTTAGCTTCGTTGCCATGGAAATCACGAACGATGTGTTGGTTTGCCGCTGAAACAAGGACCATGTTTTTTTACAATTATATTATATTATATTATATTATATTATATTATATTATATTGTATTGTATTGTATTGTATTGTATTGTATTGTATTGTATTGCATTGCATTGCATTGCATTGCATTGCATTGCATTACATTACATTACATTACATTACATTACATTACATTACATTACATTACATTACATTATATTATATTATATTATATTATATTATATTATATTATATTATATTATATTATATTATATTATATTATATTGCATAGGAGAGAATGCCAAACAAGTTGATGCTCTTTCTTAAAGAAACTAATATGGCACACTACTTCTGGGCAATTTACTTTTGCTCTATCACAGAACACAAAATATGCACTGGCCTTGCCATTTATGTTAAAACAGATACATGTAAATCTATCTTTATATCGAACACAAAGTTGAAAGAATCGTCCATCATAACTTATTTGTATCAAAGAAAGTTTCAGAACCTGTTTCTACCTTCACTAATAGTCAGGTGGGGTTTTTCAAGTTAAAATTGTATCCATTAACGTGTATAAGGTCTGGCAATGCCATGCACGACGTAACACCTAAATTTATCATGGTAAGATCAATTATTAATTTGAGAGGCGTAAGTTAGCTAGAATATTAGGATTTATAACTCTATCGATTAAAAAATATACATTACGCAGATTTCTGTACAATATTATAACATACCACAGATTTTCCGGAATCCGGAATTAATAAGACATATTTAACCAAAACAAATTGAACGATGACCTTACCAAGATATTATTATAATTCGACTTTTCCTTTAATGGATAGAATGGTAACAATAACATGTAGAAGTCATACGGTGTATGACAGTTTAACATTTGGTTTATTTTAGGCCAAACAAGGACTTTATTTGCCCAGAAACAAGATACTGATCTAAACCGCGTTTGATGCAAGAAGGGGTGAGGGTACTAATGTAGAATTAAAAAACCGATCACGTTGATGATGTAATTCATCAATTAATTTTTCATTTATTTGTAAATAAAGATACTGATGTTGATGTAGGACACAGACAATCCAACCAAGGTAGGATCTCATCTATATAAAACATTAAAAATGGATTGTTTATTTCTTAACGATGACACAGGAAGCTGAAAATCCAATTTTGCTGAAGTTTTATCAATATAGAATCGCTTGTACAATAATCTTAAAATCTACAAATAATGAACACAGTTAATGTGTGGAATAAAAGGTAGTTGGGTCGAAAAAGCATGGTCGATAACTCTATTCAATGATGATGCAAATTGAACGTTGATAATTGTAACTTAGCGAATGTCGTCAACATAGAGTTGCATACCAAGAGAACTAGAATGCAGATTTCTCTGAAAATAAGGAGCCGTTAATCTTCTAAAAGATGACGATAGATGCTGAACATATATGTCAGCAAAAACAACAATCAAACACAGACGAGAAAGTCTAACCGATATCAAACAGTCAATTAAAAGATTGTTTAAAACTCAGTAACGGAATCATTGTCTGGAAAACAAAGCAATTGGGTCGGACAATCAATCGTCATCGCTATCAATCTACATAACACACTTGACTGAAGTCCAATTAAATATTAATCGAGTTAATTGATTACATGGCAATAAAAGTGTCAGAGTTCGACAACCAGGAGTTATAACTCCACCAAATAGAGCCGCAGATGGTCAATACTAAGCAGTAATATCAAGCAGTGTGTGAAGTTTGGTTGAAATCCAGTCACCATTAAACGTGTCATTGTTTGAAATTAAAGTGTATATGTATTTGTGTTTGGTTATGTATTTGTGTTTGGTTATGTATTTGGGGGTAGGGGACGGTGGTGTCCGTCAGTCAGTGTTTGATGATGATGATGATGATAGTGATGATGACGATGAGGTGAAGGACAATGATAATGACGTCGACAATTGTAATAATGACGACGAGAACGATGATGATGATGATAGACAATGCTTAGAATCAATTTAATAATAAGCCTCATTAATATCAATCTGCAAATACAAATTTGAATAAAATCCAGTAATTATTAATAGCGATTCTTTGGGAGAAAAAAAAAGAAAGTGAAGTGCAAGCCTTACATAAATCATAAGAGATGCAGAAACCCGACAATCAAAGTCAGCCAAGGTATCAAGAAGAACAAATTTTATTGAAATCAAATTTGATAAAGTAGGTAACCGTGCGGAAATAAAACTTGGTGAGTCAGCGATCAATAACTGTAAAGCATTTAAACGATGACACAGAACATTAATAATTGAATTCAGTCAAGGTGTGATAAACATAAAACTATCTACCATTGGTTGAAATACAATATTAATTAGAAGGGTTATTATGCAGAAACGGAAAGAGTCTGGTTCAGACAAACAAGGGCTATAACTCCGTTTAACCATGAAGCTAAATAATGACAACCAAACTCAACCAAAACATTCGTCATATTAAGCAGCAAGTAAATTTGGTTGAATTTTAGCCGCTCGCGCTCATTATCAAAATCTTTCTGTGAAATACACATCAAACAAAATCCTATGTAGGCTAATGGTACTAAACAGCTGTAAGTCTTCGATTATTAGTGACGAGAGAGCTTAAAATAGATCTAATCAATTTTTTTTTCTCCATGTAAATAACAAATATGTAAAAAAAATGTTGAAGGACAGTAAAATTGTTATATAGGTAACTACAATTGAATAAATTAATTAATGCATCTGATTAATCAGTAGTGAGGGAGTCACACCGGATCACATTAAATTGCAACTACCAGCCATTTAGTTTTAACCTCACACATACACACACGCGTGCGTGCGCGCGTACACACGCACACACGCACGCATGCACACACACACGAACACCGCAAATCACAAACCGAGTGAATTCTGTCCTCAATGTAAAGAGTAGATTTAATTAATGTTTCTGGTATCTATGCAGTTTTGGTTTCCTTCAGCGTGACGTCAGAAATATTTAGTCAAAATAGTGTATTTTTTCACCAGCTTAAAAATCGATTGTTGTAAGATAATACATCATTTTGTCAGAGACGTATTAAATAACTCAGTTCCAGATTCGGTATTTTTTCCCTCAGACATATTGAAAATATAGCTATGTCTCAAATTATAACTGTACTTAAGTCAAGGTGGTGAACTACATATTAAGATATCATGAATGTCACCTTTGACGTGAATGAACTGTCTGGGAATTTATTTAGTTGATGACACTTTTATTGTTTGATAAAGTGACTGAGCGAATTGTTTAATTCTCTTCCGGGTTATCAATTACACTTAAAACATGTAACTCGTTAAAACCGTAGAAAGTAGAGCTAAAAACATGTGTGTAATATTTAATCTCTCTTTTACCTGAGAAAAATGAGGCGACTGTATGAAAGGTCAAAAATCCATGCGTCTATGAGCCATGTTGATCTTCACAATGTTTTTGTTGTTGTTTTGATGTTTAACGCTATTTCTCAGTGCAAGATAGGCTACATATGGTGGCCAGTATATCAGGCAGATGAAGAACCAGAGTAAAACCCCGGTAAGAATCGCCGACCCACGGGAACTGCTGGCAGCTTTCTGCCATTCCCATATTGACCCAAGCAGACAGATGTGAGATGGAGATGATCGATAAAGGCGAGCGCTCCGGAGCACTCGACCACCCGGATATCTCTTCTCTTCTCTTCTCTTCTCTTCTCTTCTCTTCTCTTCTCTTCTCTTCTCTTCTCTTCTCTTCTCTCTCTCTCTCTCTCTCTCTCTCTCTCTCTCTCTCTCTCTCTCTCTCTCTCTCTCTTTCTCTCTCTCTCTCTCTCTCTCTCTCTCTCTCTCTCTCTCTCTCTCTCTCTCTCTCTCTCTATATATATATATATATATATATATATATATATATATATATATATATATATATATATATATATATATATATATAAGGAGACCTTCTCGGTTCATATACGTGTTTCAATGCAGTACACTTTCTTTGAAAACTACAGAGCTATTTTGTCGTAATTCTTTTTCGTAATGTGTGCAAATGATGCATAGTGATAATATGCTTAGTCGTAATGTGAGTGTGTACATTGTCGTAATGTGAGCGTGTACATAGTCGTAATGTGAGCGTGTACATTGTCGTAATGTGAGCGTGTACATAGTCGTAATGTGAGCGTGTACATAGTCGTAATGTGAGCGTGTACATAGTCGTAATGTGAGCGTGTACATAGTCGTAATGTGAGCGTGTACATTGTCGTAATGTGAGCGTGTACATTGTCGTAATGTGAGCGTGTACATAGTCGCAATGTCAGCGTGTGCATAATCGTAATGACTGCGTTTACATAATCGTAATGTGTGAGTGTATATAGTGGTAATGTGAGCGTGTATATAGTCGTAATGTGAGTGTGTACATAGTCGTAATATGTGCGTGTACATAGTGGTAATGTGTGCGTGTACATAGTGGTAATGTGTGCGTGTACATAGTCGTATTGTGAGCATGTACATAGTTGTAATGTGAGCGTGTATATAGTCGTAATGTGAGCGTGTACATAGTCGCAATGTCAGCGTTTGCATAATCGTAATGACTGCGTTTACATAGTCGTAATGTGTGGGTGTATATAGTCGTAATGTGAGCGTGTATATAGTCGTAATGTGTGCGTGTACATAGTCGTATTGTGAGCATGTACATAGTGGTAATGTGTGCGTGTACATAGTCGTAATGTGAGCATGTACATAGTGGTAATGTGTGCGTGTACATAGTCGTATTGTGAGCATGTACATAGTGGTAATGTGTGCGTGTACATAGTCGTATTGTGAGCATGTACATAGTGGTAATGTGTGCGTGTACATAGTGGTAATGTGTGCGTGTACATAGTGGTAATGTGTGCGTGTACATAGTCGTATTGTGAGCGTGTACATAGTCGTAATGTGAGCGTGTACATAGTCGCAATGTCAGCGTGTGCATAATCGTAATGACTGCGTTTACATAGTCGTAATGTGTGGGTGTATATAGTCGTAATGTGAGCGTGTATATAGTCGTAATGTGTGGGTGTATATAGTCGTGATGTATGCGTGTACATATGCGTAATGTGTGCATATACATAGTCGTAATGTGTGCGTATACGCCGTCGTAATGTGTGCGTGTACGTAGTCGTAATGTCTGCGTGTACGTATTCGTAATGTATGCGTGTACGTAGTCGTAATTTCTGCGTGTACAAAGTTAAATATATTCCTTTTAAAAACTTCAAGAACCTAAATATAATCTAACAAAATCCTATATATATTCATTTTTAAAATCGCAAGAACCTAAATATAATCCGACAACAATCTTAATAAATTCCTTTTTACAGTGACATAAACTTAGATATACATTTCCTAAAGTGAACAAATCTAATAAATATATCCATTTTTTAAATTCCAAAAATTCTTAAAGTATTCCTTTTAAAGTTGTAAACATCTAGATATATTCCTTTTCAACGTTGCAAAAATCTAAATATATTCTTTCCAAAGTTACAAAAGTCTAAATGTAATCCTTTTTAAAGTTACAAAATTCTAAATATATTTCGTTTTAAAGTGGGCAACATGTAAGTGAATTCCTTTTTAAAGTTACTAAAATCTAAATATATTTCTTATTAAAGTTATAAACATCTAAATATATTCCTTTTTAATGTTATCTGTATTATCTTGAAATTTACAGGTTGTCTAGTTTTAACGACGTGCCGGTTATCAAGTTGCACTGACGTGCCGGTTATCTAGTTGTACTGACTTGCCGGTTATCTAGTTGTACCGGCTGGCCGGGTATCTAGTCTAACCGACTTTTAAAAATGTATGCTCATCGACCTGGCGTCCAATTCAGAAGTAAGAAAAAAAGCCGTTTTAAGATTTTCTTTTCTTTTTAAATTTGTTGAGTTTCAGCCTTGAGACATGTGTTCGGAACAGTTCCAGATCTTTGTTCAACTGTAAATATTCCATATGATGATTTGAAAGAATTATCTTATGTCTTTCTTGCGGGCTCGTATTATCTTTTTCATTTCTCAGGATTTAATAATTCTTTATAGCTTACAAATTAGAGAAAGAAAAAAAAATTAAATCAAATTTACATTATTGTATTTATTTTATGTAATCTCTCTTGGCATGTACAATGTGCAGCCGTATGAAATAATTTTCCAGTTCGTGTATTGTTCCAGACATCCAGTACATGGAGTTATTGTTGATTTTTGTATAAGTTATCTATGTTCGGATTCTATTGTTTTGACTTTTCCTTTGACGAATTTTATTTAGACACTGCGCTTTGAAGTCTTTTTCCCAAATCATAGAATTGGAAGCTTCAACTCTGTTATTACATAAACCCATCCTCTCTCAACACACACACATATCATTGCATAAAACGGAGGTGTTTCACCCATTACTATTTCTTGGACTGTACATACTGAAGTTGACCATCGTGAATGGTTACTTCTGCTCCAAGCCACATAAAATGATTTTGCATCATTTAAAAGAAAATGCTCAGCTGACACAAAAAATATTTATTTCTCTCTTTCTAAACATGCAGATTACGTAGGTCTTATTCTGAAATAAATATTTTGGAAAACAGCTGCTAACCTCACCACATGTACAGATGTTTCATCTTTTTACCGAATTTCCGCTATAGTTGCGGATATACTGATAGATAATCAATTCTAGATGTTCTTCCCTTCATGAAAATTCATTTGCTTTACCTATCTCGACTTTACGCAGGAACCGTGTTTGTCAAAATACCCCAGTTATTGAAAATGCTGCAAACCGATGACTTAATTAGAAGAAAGAAAAAAAAGAAACGAATAAAGAAACTTTTAAAATATGAAAGGAATATCGAATATGTAATCATTACTAGCATTCCCGTATTGATTTCGTGCAATTTTTATTATTACTATTATTATTAAAACCTAAAAATAGAATGAATTGTTGCCAAATTTTTTTACAGTCGTTTTAAAAAGTACATGTGCACAAATTGTTCACACAAGCGCAGATGCTGAAAAATGGTGGTCGATGTATTGTACTCTATTAACCATGGAAATTTGTTTTCTTCTGAGCATTGTCGCTATTGTGTATAAACAAAATATTGTTTGATGTTGCTTCACTTCTCTATAATTGATAGCATGAAAAATCCAGACAGCAATTCTTATAAAATAAATAGAACCAGTCTAAAAAAATTAAATATATTACACTGTGTTTACTGATCAGTTTCCACTGGAAATACATTAAATCCCAATACTGTTTGAGCCCATCTCCGCCCCATTCACAACCCTCACCCTCCGCATACGATAGATTATCGTACACTTGCCTTCCACTCAACAGCGTACTAACGGGGAGGAGGGAGGGGGCGGACGAGGCAATTGTGCAGAAGTCACTGGGTACCAAAAACGCAGGCGCCAGAGGTCTTGGGGCGCAATTTTTTTTGCCCATTACCTTTAGACGTCACTGCTTCCACTCGACATGAAAGTGTTACTGGACGGTGAATCTACGAGTTCTTGTAATATCCTGGCATAATTGAAAAAAGGAGTACGTTTACACGAAATGATTATATAGTATACGTCACTTAACATGTATTTTGCAAGTGTATCTGATAAAATAGCTAAGCTGCATGACTCTAAATTTATCTGTTAACAGGAGTGATTTTAACGCGAAACGTCAGATAAATGATAAACGATAGGGATTTTTTGTGTGTGTGGTTTGCAGTCATAAAGTGTATTCCCCCATACTGTCGCTGGTGCGCGCCACAGGAGCGACCGAAAGACTGTAATTTCTCCTCAGGGCCGACAGTTATGAGATAACCGAGCTAGAGAATATGACATTTGTGGTGGCAGAAGCGAGAAAACTATAGATATATATCAGTTACCAGGACAGGCGACTTGTAACAGCATAACTGCTGTTGGAAACTCCCTTTGCTTGGAAACAGAAGACCCCACACAATGTTTATTTTAAGCAAAAAAACTGTGTATCATTCAATCCTCTGTAATTAAGCTGCGTGAATATATGATTCCACGGCACCGAATACGTGCGAAACCGTAAAGTCACTCCATTTCCGGTGCGTATGGTACGTTCAAAGTAACTTATGGCTACTTGTTGCTATGAAACATGACATTTTGCATGTTAATGTTTAGGTCAGCCGTGCTTGTACCGACTACAAGATTCCATATTGTTTTCTGTCAACATAAACGGGCTTAGATTCTGTCAATATGTTTTCTTTTTTTTTTTCTTTTTTAAATATAATTTACATGGCATTCTTGACTTGCATTGCAGGAGGTCAATGATGTGCGGGGTCAGAGTTTGTTAGTATCTAATTACTTATGATATAAATTTTTGGGACAACATGCATTAAAACTGCCAAATATTATTAGTTTTCTTTTATTCTCATGAAGGCAATAAACATTTTTATTTCAAAACTAAAAATACTACTACGAATAAACATACATAACACAGAAAAAATCTAGAAACAAGTCCACACATCTTGCCGGTTCTTCTAGTTTGCTAAAAGCAAATTCTTTCTTTTCATCTGGAACAAAAACTTTTTGAACATAGATGTTTTGCTTTTCCTCTTCCATTTCTTTAATTTATTTGTATGCAGTTCATCATATGCTGATGGTAGAAGATTGAAAACAGGGATTATGTCTGTGTTTGACATGACATATTTGAGAAACAGCCGAACCTGTCTACAAGGTTCTCAAATCTTTGCAGTGCTAACAAAGAACTGTTTACGAGTAACTTTCTATTGGTCCCTAAAGGTTAAATAAAAATCGATAAATAAAAATCGATTTCAATGCTGAATGAAATAAGTAATGATGACCCAGGGTTTGTAGTATTTGTCTCCTTTCGATACAGTTCTTGGCGAACCTGGTCACACTTGAAACACTTAAAGAACTATATTGACAAGATGTTGCACATGGGTTAGTATCATTCTCAACGCGGTAGGAAATATATCCAGTACCGTACTTATTTCCATGGGTGTTTGAAATATATATTCGCGAAAGAAAAACCAAGAGAACAATGACAGTTTTAAAGAGTAAAGTACTGGATGAATGGTCAACTGACCCAACAAATTTTAATCTTTATTTCAACCTTTCTAAAATATTTTTACCTTTACTAACGTCACATTGTAATAAATATAGAGAACATGATAATTGTGTAGACAGGCCGGACCAGAAACAATGCGATCCCTAAGTTAAGGGTTTGGTCCAGTGCATAAAGGAGGCGTCATATACATCGGAACTATGGATATATTCCTTTTCTTGTATGAGTAAATATTTATCATTAAATAACATTTTCTTCGTATTGTCTCGAAGTGATCTTTAAATCTTAAAACCGTTTACATTTTTCGGAGTCCACAAGCTTAGGTAAAATTTGACATTCCAAGGTTTCAAGGTAAACAAAATCAAGAACTCGAATGAGAATTGCAACATTCGTCTGCACCGGAAGACATGGCGACAGCACTATGTGAACCTTTAGCGTCTATCATAAACTATCTTTTTCATTCATATTTGGACTTGAGAGAGCCAACATATAAATTTTCCAACGAAGGCCTTGGGGCAGAAACGTCAGGCGCCGTCTGAGATACAACTGCCTGTTCCACTGTCCAAACACTATTCCAAATCATCAGCGAGTAGGGTGCAGAGAAATGAATGTCTTTCCAGCTTCGCGGAGCGACAGGAAGTTAGGCACGTGCTTCTCAACCCAATCTGTTTGATTGAATTCAACATGACATTAAGTGTCTTTAAGATCATTGGACCTTTTAAATGCAGATCTTGTAAGAAAAACATTGGCAGGACATTCGAAGTTTATTGCAGAGACTTTGCTAAATATTTTCGATGACCTTTTCCCATCACGATGTCACGGGTAAATACAAAGCTATAAATATGTAAAACTTAACGCTGGTACGTGTCAATCAACAACATATATGCAGATCATGACTTAAACTGATGCGATTGTTCAAAATATGGCCCCCAGTTTATCAGTTGTACGTAAAATATTCATTTCAAAATACAAACTATATGTAATATTTTTAAAAATTTAAACATAATTTAAAAGTAAAACAGTAATGTCTTTATTCAGTGGACCAGTCTTTTCATTCTTCACACGTATTGAGCACAGATCTGAAATTTAGGTTCCGAATCCAAACTATTGAAATTTGTTACCGGCTGCCGTTGTCATTTCACGTCATCGTTGTTTAGAATTTGATTTGTTTACATACATAACAAATTTATATTAGATTGGACTCAATAGAAACTTTATATCAGACTTTATAACTTTGCGTTTGCCTTTTGTGACATACACTTTGCAACAAAGGATGATCTGTATAATTGAATAACTTTCTTAGCATTCACTAAAGGCCCGAACATGAGTATTCACTGAAACCCAATTATTAAATTAAGTTATTTTACTGAAGAATTTACTTACAATGGAAAAAAAAAATTCTCATTAAAAAATTATATCGGCTAAAACGGTAATCGTTGGATACGGAGCGACCCTTTTATCAAATGTTAATGAACGTAATGAAATCCTATGCAACAGTATTTTAACTCAAATTGATAAGTTTATGAATATGAGTCACGTCTTTCAATATTACTAGAACGGATGACGTTGACGTCAAGGGTAAATATCGCCTACCATACTCTATCCACGGGAAAAAAAATTTGATAGAATGGATTAAGTGCCCTTCTACACTTTCTCACACTCAATTTATTTGATATTTTAGAAAGATGTGTTCAATGGTAGAGTGAATATGGTTTCTTCTAGTTCACGTGTATCTAATGAATAGATAAGCGAATGTATTGGGACCATCTGATTGGTTCCAATAAATTCATAATATTCGACAGCTCTGCTTTTGATTATACAGTATGTTTTAATTTCGTTTAAATATTTTTGCAGAATTCGATAAAGCGACGTTTAATTATCAGAAGCTTATAAAATATTCAGGGTCATTTATTCATTATAACAAGATTGTATTTATAACTGAGTAATTTATTCCTAAACAAATTCTTTCGAGAAAGACCGCATATCTCCAAGAATTCATAAAGACATAGTTTTCTGTTTTGGACACATTACTTTTAGAGAAATTACTGAGATCGCTTTGTATTGGTATACATGTTGCTCTCTCATTACTAAAGATACACGCCTTTCAGCATTAGTCCTTGCCTTATGACAATCGTCAACTTGGGCTCGATGTTGTTTGGGGTTTTTTTTGTTGCACATCATAAAATGGTCTTTTGAGTCAGAATTACCACCGATGACCAATATGAGAAGTATATCGGTGATGTATTTGGCGAAAGTCGAGTCAAAAATGTTACCAAAGAAACAAAGCTGCGACAATATTCTCATAAACGTCAGTGTCACTTACGTTATAGAAATACGTGGGTTGTCAAAGCGTCACCTTTGCTGACCCCAACAAATTAGCGCTTGATTGAAATGCTACAATTAGGATGGTAAATTTTGTAACACTATGCTGATTATAGTGCTTACAACTGTGCAACAACAACAAAAAAAGATCCTGCTTTGAAGCTTGTGCACCCGTAAACAGTCATTATTATGCGAATATCAGGCCTGTGATTTGTTTTTGATAAAGGTTTGCAATTTCTGTTGTATGCATTACAGTACTTTTTTGTCCTCAGATTCCCTTGTTTTCCTTTAAACAGACTATTTAGTTATCTTTTTCCATTCCATTTATTAAGTTATCAACACCAAAATGACTACAACATTTTTTTATTGTCAATGCTGATTTTAAATCTAGATAATAGATATGTAACTTAAAGTACAAAATATGAGTGTATGCTATTGAAATAGTTATAATTTACTAATAAATGATGTCGCTTGCTTAGTTTCCTTAAAAAGGTTTTATTTTATGCAATATTCTATTTATTTGTGAAAATCATTATTTTCCTTGTCATAACAGTTAAGATTTTTAGGTAAAATAAACCAAACTGAAAATATAAAATTCGGATATTATTTCAAAATTAGAAAGAATAATACAAATGAAAATTTTCCAACTTAACTAAAGTAAATATTCAATCTGGGAAGTTTCTTCTGGACAAATTTTTTTATAAAATAGGGTGGCAGAAAAATGCAAATCTGAAATCAAGGATATTTCTTAGATTTAAAAAAACAACAACAACGAATATTAAAATAAAAGTCCGTGAATCAATTGGTAGATTAATTGGTAGGTTAGTATATTACCATGTATTAAACGTAACAGGAATTTATTTGCAATGCGATTGAGATCTCTTTGTAAATTCAAATGTAGCATTATTGGGACTTTATACTTCCTGATATTCCTTTACAGTTTTTGAACGTAACAGTCATTTATTTGCAATGAGATTGAGATATCTTTTTAAGAAAAAACGTAACATTATTGGGTCTTTATACATCCTATCCATATATGTTTTTAAACAAAATGCAGAAATGCCATCAGATTTGGTTGTCGTTACTAAAATTAGAAAACTTTTAAACACGTTCTTCTCTTCTGCCACTAATATAATTGAACAAAATTAACAGAAAGCATTCTGGCACTAAAATGGTTCAGTGTTTTTCAACGATGCATATTCCTCTTGAAATATGACGTTACTGAAAACCGAAAACCTTTCCAGCTTCTTCTAAAATAATTATGGAAGTTTTGCTAAATTTTACAGAAAGGATTCTACAATAAAGCTTTTCCAATGTATACGAATTTTGCTGAGCTCTCAGAAGTTATGACCGCCGACACCAAAAATAGAAAAATTGTCTGTTCTCAACAACTAGTGAACAGAATGAATGCACATTTTAAAGAAAGCAGCTTTGAATTACGGCCTGCCAATGTTGTACACATGCTACCGTTAGGATATAAAATATATCAAATTACAGAAGCATCCAAGAACAGTCCTTCAAAAACTGTGTATGCCCTTTTTCACCCACAATCGCTGCCATTTGGTAAATATAAAAAAGAAATTAAATGTTCAGAATGTCTGTTTTTTAGCCAACTGTTCTAACATTTCTCTTAGTTGTATATCTGTCAGGTGATCGATCTCAGATCTCTTGTTGCCAATAGCTGATTTCTAGAGTTGTGGCAAAAACTAAGTTTTGAGACTTTTGCCGAATTTTATTGGCAATCATTTAAGTAGAACTGTTTTTTCTATGATTGTATGATTGATGTTACATGCAAACGTTCTGGTCTCTTTATTCTAAGGTGAAAGCACCAATGAGCAATTTTTCAAATGAAAAAGATTATATATCCTTCTACTTGACTTTGGTCGGAATTACCATTTTCTGAAAATTCTGTCATTTAATGAGAATTACCATTCTATCTAAGGTCAGAATCGACACCATAGACATATTTACGAATACTAATGATCTGAATATTTAATTCACAATCATAGACACCATACACATATTTACGAATACTAATGATCTGAATATTTAATTCACAATCATAGACACCATACACATATTTACGAATACTAATGATCTGAATATTTAATTCACAATCATAGACACCATACACATATTTACGAATACTAATGATCTGAATATTTAATTCACAATCATAGACACCATACACATATTTACGAATACTAATGATCTGAATATTTAATTCACAATCATAGATACAATACACATATTTACGAATACTAATGATCTGAATATTTAATTCACAATCATAGACACCATACACATATTTACGAATACTAATGATCTGAATATTTAATTCACAATCATAGACACCATACACATATTTACGAATACTAATGATCTGAATATTTAATTCACAATCATAGATACAATACACATATTTACGAATACTAATGATCTGAATATTTAATTCACAATCATAGACACCATACACATATTTACGAATACTAATGATCTGAATATTTAATTCACAATCATAGACACCATACACATATTTACGAATACTAAATGATCTGAATATTTAATTCACAATCATAGATACAATTTTATTCTGTTACATACTAAATAAACATCACTGGTACACACACACACACACACACACACACACACACATATATATACATACATACATATACATACATACATATATGTACATGTACATACATACATACATACATACATACATACATACATACATACATACATACATACATACATACATACATACATACATACATACATACATACATACATACATACATACATACATACATACATACATGGGGGGGAAATTTAGAATAGATATAGAACAATCACGTGACATCTTTGCAAGTGTTGATATACCCACTTAATTGAAGCGTGTTCCTAAATGGTGACACCTTAATGCTGAACGCCATTTAAAAAAAAAGATTAATTCTCCATTTAGATTCTTGACATTATCGTTAAGGTTCGTGGCCTTATACAAGTTCGCGGGATTTCCAGATTGTTCAGATCTGTAAGTGCCGATGTAACAGCGACATTATTACAACTTGTTCTGACATAAAACTCAGTAAATATTTTTCCAACCGTTTGTTTCTCGAGAATTAGGAGGCACTCTGATAGTGGGAGTAAATAAAGGTCTGTTTGTTGATTAATGTAGTAGCTCAATTAAAAATCAACATGAAATCATGACGTCCCCATTTATGGAATCATGACGTCCCCATTTATGGAATAATGACCTCCCGATTCATGGAGTCATGACGTCTTCATACATGAAATCATGACGTCCCCATTTATGGAATCATGACGTCCACATACTTTTAATCATGACCTCCCGATTCATGGAGTCATGACGTCTTCATACATGAAATCATGACGCCCCCCTTATATGGAACCACGACGTCTCCATGCTTAGAATCTTGACGTTTCCCTGCGTGCAATCGTTACGTCTTCATATGAACTAAGGAACGAAATAGTTGTGAAGTTCACGATACCACATGCTATTGTAACAATTCTGTTTTATCAAATCTATGAGGTATGTGATTTATTTACTACTCATAGCGTCACAGGCACTGGCGCTAACGTCAAACATCAAAGTCAAGAAGTCAAACATGACGTCCTCTGACTTCCTCTGCTAGAATCTTCTAAGACCTAGCACATTATTTATGATTGAAACTCCTCATCTTATGTCCACGTTCCAAGTCAATGTTTCGGTAACAGTAATAAAAGTCTTTATTTATTTAGAATAAGAATTTAATTCAAAATTGACGTGGTCATATTTCGACATATGTGACCGACATTCAATTTTGATTTGCTTTGTTTCACTTTGTTTCTGGCACGTATCTCGTTTTTTTTCAAATCTTAAATCTAAAAAGAAAAACTTGTGCATGAATAAACCTATGTTGTTAAATGCTGAGGGAGATTCAAATTTATTCCTAACCCACCCTCTTTTTTTTTATTCATTGACAGGTTGCGACACTTGTATTGAGCGATTCCAAAATGCTGCTATGACTAAAGAAGAAGTTGATATTTCACACGAAAAGCAATGACTACCCCAAAACAGTGTGATCAATTACTTAAATGAAAGCGATCTGCACAATATTTGTTCTGTCACGCCGTCCCGTGTTTGAATTGCAACTAGATATGACCTATGATTGTTTAGTCCTATTTGTAAAATGCCCTGGAGGTTTTGTGTAGCTATTCTTAGGGGCGAGGACACGCGAGAAGTTTGTTCTAGTGATAATCCTGACGCCAGTCCCCTAACTTTTATCGAATTATGAATGGTAGGTAAACACTTGAAAAATTATCGCACCTGCCGAACAATTAGAAACCGTTTTATTAATTATTTTATAAATATATCACCAATGTAAATTCATCAAATACAGTTCGCGTGACACTACGATCTGAGGTAGGCAAACTATACGGCGACAAAACCGAGGCAGAAAATCGGTTGCGGAGTGGATTGATGGCTCGAATTAGTCGGGAAAGTGACATGTGTACATACTGTATGATAGATCCGTAATTCATGTCGGGTCAATATCCAGGAAGAACACTTAAAAAGGTTTGCTGGGAAATTGAAGGCACGGTCTCAATCATTTAATCCATCATTTGCAATTGCACTATAAACAAAGGCAGTAATTATCGAAAAAATACATCTACTTATCGGAAGTGGTCTTTAAGTAAACCCGTGGGACAGGCAAGCATTGATTTCATTGCATGTTCAGTGAATTGAGGGGGTCTGTTACTCGCTATTTTGCATCATCGAGAACTACCCATGTGGATTCAGTGATGTCCAATAGAGTGAATATACCCTTCTGCAGTTCCCATTATGAGAGAACATACTTAACTCTTTTTCCTGTTGCATTCATCATGTAATTTAGTTTCAACAGGAAACGTTCTTCCACTTTTTCTGGAGAAGAACATTTCATCTTTTATTCTAGGTGCCACGGTGGCTCATTAGTTTAGGCGTTGGACGTATGACCAAATGGGCCCAGGTAAGACTCCTGCAGTCTAAAGATCATGGCTCCACTATAGTGGTAGTCGCATCGACAATAACTTTAATAGTGTTTCTGTTTGGTATATACAAAATAAAATATATAATAAACTACACATACATTACATTTGAAGATTTTATCCTTATTTGCCTTTACCTTTTGTAATGTATTTATGAGAGAGCTTTTGCAAAAACTTTACATTTAATTTTATCTAATGATGTATATTTTATTTTGTAAGGCTAAGTCTGTCTTCATTTGGATTTTGGCAAGGTGTGTGACTTCGTCCTTTTTACTAACATTATTTAGGTCGATACCATATAACGAAAATTCTTGCAATATACCGGTAAACATTTCATACATACATATTTCATACATGCATACATACATGCGAGCATGCATACACACACACACACACACACACACACACACACACACACACACACACACACACACACACACACACACACATACATACATACATACATACATACATACATACATACATACATACATACATACATACATACATACATACATACATACATACATACATACATACATAGAGGCAACAACTACCACCACAACATCAGTACAAGACTTGGTTGTGGAAATGGTTCAAGATAGATAAAGCTCATTTTGAAACGTCCATGATCTGTTTTCAAACTCAAAAGGACCGTTCCGGTGGCCAAAGTGTTAAAGCAATCGCCTCAGATGGTCGCGGGTTCGATCCCCGGCGAAGTCATATCCAAGACTTCTAAAAGTGATACTAACAGCTGCCTCGATTGACGCTAAGCAATTGGAGGTTAGTGTTTGGACTAGTAGCACTGGTGTCAAGATGTGACTCGGTTGGACATGATTCTATGTCATGTCTGCAGACGAATATTTGTGAGTCATGTTTGTTTCGACAAACATCACTGGACACAATTCCAACAAGGAAAAGTGCTTATCAATTATTGGACGTAGACAAGCAGACAGAATGTTCGTACTAATTCAAACGATTCACACGTTTGTTCAGGAGATAAACGATGTTATGTTTGCTATCAAGTCGACGATCTGGACTTAGAGTGTTAAATTTATTAATATGACTTCAAACCAAATGAATGTTCGGATTATCAAAAGAACGACACAAAAATGGTGCAATCACATGGGCTTTACAAGGTTTTTCTTTGAATATTCTTAAGATGTTTGGATTTAGATTCCTGACTTTTATGTTACTTGCTTAAAATATACCGAGGAATCTGTACGTTATCACTCTTGGAACCAGAGTGGCTCTCGGGTGGACGTGACAAATAGTTCGTGGCTCTATTTTTGCTCTGCGGGTCTTGGATCCAACTGACGAAAACTGGGAAGGAGACGACGCCAACTATTATTAGCATTGTGATCGCTCAAAACAAGGAACCTAGTTTCCAAAAGACACCATTGAGCTAATCTCGTTTACACGAAACGTACAGATTAAATAAATGCTTGGAATGACGAAAATTGAAATATTCCTCACTTTTTCAATACCAATGAAAATCAATACTTCATGCTCCGTCGGTTGACTGATGCACAATTCAATGACCCTGGACCAAAAAGCTATAAGCCTTTTATACTTGTCATTCATCCTACGCGTCATACCCTTTTAATTTTCAAAAACAAGAACTCAAGTATTGTCGGTATTGTTCACATTCTACGATGTTGTTGTGTAAAATGTCGACAGGCATATCTCGAGTATGGGGGCATGGCGTACTGAAAGTTCATACATTACGGGTGTCACCCATCAGTATGAAAATGAGAAAGTGCCATAGAAGGAATATCATTTAGAGCCTAGACCATCGCTTAGATGTTTATCGAAAGTATGAGGTAACCTACAGAATGTTGAATGAAGTTCGCACGAGTGATGCTGTACCATGTGGCATTACGGGTGCTGCACGACCACTCTCAACCGAAGAACATGATATCATCATTGCGCTGGATTCTGAATGGCATCATCATGTCAAAATCTTTTGTACTACAACACATCCATCTTACAGAATATCCTGGAAGAGAGTATATAAATACACGATTCCTGTAGATTTTCTCGATTATTATCAACTGACAACGTTCACATGGAAGCCGCCAAAATATTAGGAGGGAAACATTCCCATAGATTTAGTAGAACAGAATCTGTTTACATGGGAGAAGAGAGAAAGTAAAAAAGACACCTTCATGGATAGAAATTTAGATATGCAGTATACCATTAACATGACCAGTAGTCTCTGAGCAATTACTGCATACTCTGTATGGATTAATTAATTAAAAATGACGTATCGGCTCCTTGATACGACATTTAGTTCACCATGTGAAAATTTGTGTTGACCTTTGCACCGTGACCAATCACGACCACAATAACGAAACCCCATACATCGGAAAGTGTTGTGACCCACCTGAGAAAAAACGCAAACATATATTTAAAAAGATACTAACAAATGATCATTTTTGAAACTCACTCTCACCTAGTCATTCATATAAAAGAACAATTCGAATATGAAACATATTTATTGTTTCTGACTAAAATTTCTTGTATCTTATATCGACGTATCAGAAGTTTCAAAGCAATTCTAAAGCTGTGTCTGCATTCAACGCAATTGACGAATGGTTCGATCGTCCGAATTGTGAGGCACTGTATTTGTCATCCTTATTAAACATTTATTAATGGACCGAGCTGTTCGGGCAAAATCAATTTGTCAAATATCTGATCGAACGCAAATCGCTTTTTTTTTGGGGGGGGGGATCGTTCTCCATAACGCATCTTGTTTTCTCAATGTTAGTTATATAGTATTGTTTTCAGCCAAGTCATCAGGCCATTTTGTCACGTCATCGGACCACAGACCATCAGCCCTAATGTTAGTTATATAGTATTGTTTTCAGCCAAATCATCAGACCATCAGCTCCAATGTTAGTTATATAGTACTGTTTTCAGCCAAGTCATCGGGCCATCAGCCGTAATGTTAGTTATATAGTATTGTTTTCAGCCAAGTCATTAGGCCATCAGCCCCAATGTTAGTTATATAGTATTGTTTTCGAGTCACAGTACTGGCACTGGCTCAACAATTGTTAACTCTCTGGCTAAATTATTTACAACAGATTGAGTGATCCATTTAAAACCTACCACACGATATATATTAAGATTTCGTACGGATATGTTTCACGACTAGTGTAAAGAGGCAATATCAAGCGATTTACACCTGTTGAGGTGGTTTCCTTTGACTGCCGGCATATTGCTAAAAGAAACTATTCACATTCGTCATCAAATACAGCATCGTTTCCAAAAGCACACAGAAGCCTTGACATAAATGGACGATCTTATATTCGATGCCCAAACTAACAAACAAAATATAATGAAACCGGGTGTAGCTGGATATTTAGGAGGAGTGATTATACGTTCGCTTCTACGACGGAATCCCAATGCAGAAGGAGAAGAAAAAGAAAAAAAAATCCAACTAAAGGACATATAAGATGGCAGTGGCAATGAGTTTAAACAACTCCATGTCAACCTCTCCTAGGAATAAAACAAACGAACACACAAAATTGATATCAACCTCGCAAAGAAAAGAAATCTGAATTCGATTGACTTCCTGATCAGCAACTACATGGACACACGTTTGGCAAGCATTTACTGCATTCATGTCCAGTTGACTGGTTACAGACAAGCTTAAAAGTGTTATCATAAAGCCAAAGCCAAACTTACCAGTTGCGTCTTCAATCTTCAATACATACAACAGCAATGACAATTGACTTACATGTTACACAAATCCATTCCAGGAATGTTTCCATGACGTCAAAGGAAAATAGCAAGAATTGATCATTAATGGCAAGCATATATAACAGATGTGCTTCACTTGGTTTCGTACAATCAAGGTTACAAATATTTTCTATAACTTATATGTTTTATAAATCAGCTTTGGTGGTTTCTTTGAGTTCTAAGTTCGCCGTTAGTGCAAGGTTTGAAAATCTACTTGAAACAAATTGATTAACACCTCTTTCTGCAATTGCAACCTGATGAAAGGTATTAAAAAATTGTAATCAACCGTTTACAAATAAAACAAAATGACGAATAGAAATTGTTTCACCACTGAAAATCCTGAAACCAAATCAAGTGTAGGTGGGCATTTTGTAAAGATCAGTATGTATACTCCTCAAAATACCAATGACGCGTTACAACATCTGATAAAAGCATACATCCAATCGTAACATCGTAGTATCGCAAAACGAAGCGGCAGTATTTGGTCTATAATGTAAAACGTATGAGACATCAAAAAAGAAACAAACGTCAAATGCAGGAGAATGGGTTCATATGAGTAAAACAACAAACACTGTTTTACGATTTTTTTCTGAAATGGACGACGTACAATGTTTTTGTGTCACAGGATAGATACATAAACGTCAATATGTTAGATGATAGGAACTGTGAGGCTTTCAAAGAAACCTTGACTTTCCCAAGTTACAACGATGCTTTAAAAAAAATTATTTTTTCAGTTACAGCGACTGTCCAAGAAAGACAACAATTGCATCAAATCAAAATCATTCACAATCAAAGAATATGTAAAATGGTTAAACGGCATATCCAAGAAGTGAAACTTTATTGGATAGCTTGTCCACCCAGTTCCATGTTTAGGTCGAATACGAAAAGAAACAGAAGTCAAAAACATGCCGTTAAACACTTCATCCCCGTCTTCCACTTGATCACTCCAGGAGCTACAGAAACACAAACAATAGCAGTGAGTGTGTTGTAGAGAACGTGTTCCTAAGAATCAAGCCGTCTGTTTTTTCTCTCCGATCTTAGAGGTGTATTGTGCAATTGGAACAGCCTTTGGAAGCCAGTATTTGCAACAAAGGGATAAACAGTTGTGGAATATTTTATTCAGCAGTTCTGTTGGCTATATTCTTCCCAATTCTTCGTTGAAAATCCTAGTCTCTTATTTAAATATAACGAAAAAGCCAAGCACCACCATTCCGGTACAACAACCGTCTGGAACCGTTGCAAAAGCAGTCTCCTCTGACATCGTGTGACTGGACAACGAAGCTCATTGTTCTTTCAGGTCAAACGAACATGTACAAGAACACTGGAAGTAAAAGGATGATGGTTATTTCGGGAAAGAAAGTAAGACCTGATGATAGTTCCTGCAGAATATTACAGCGATGCCTTACATCTGGTTGGTAAGATTTTAACTGTCTTCAACGATCAGTCTTGCAAAACCTTGATAAAAATAATAAACATTTACTGATCTACTACCGCACATATTCTCATCGTCTTAAATAGGATTTTTCTTATAGCAAAAACATGCCCATTTCATGTTCGCCCTGTTTCTTTACTGTTCTTTGTGAAAACAGATTTCTCAACAACAAATAACATCATCAACAACAACCAATTTTCAAGTAGTGGATTATGCCATATCAATACCATATCGATCTGATAGGAAGATTGGTGGGAAACACAGCTACTCCGTTGTTGAGATTTCTTTCTTTCAAGGTGTATTATGCAATAGAAGCTACGATGAAGAAAGAAACGGTTATCATATTCATTCAGAATTTGTACATCACCGTGATCGTCCTGTCAGTAAATCCTATTTTGAGAGTGTAAATTTGGGTATAAAAGGATATCTTAGACACAAATATTTCATTTCTGAAAGGAACAATCAGAGATAAGCTGCCTTCGCGAAAACGCATATTTACTCTACTCATGTACCGAAAGCAGTTTGACAACTAGAACATGGTTTTATACATTCTGCCTTGGAAATTAAATGATCCAGAATGTGCCCATAGATAAACAGTCACAAACAAGCAAAACAAAAATGTGTTGATTCAGACATAAAAAGAACTCTTGACCCCAAGAAATGTCCACAGATTGACATTGCTGTTGAAATCATCGAGTCATCCTCCATGCAGCGGAAAGGAAAAAGCACAAAGAGTCATGAAAATCCATCAAGACCTTAGTGACATGGCAAGAAAAGAGTAAGAGGAGAAAAACCATAAGAGACTTGGACGTTTTTGATTATTGAAAATGATGCACCGAGATTCTTGCGACTGGTTTAAAAACAGAATTAGATATATTTTCCATACCTCCAGCTATGATGACTATGCGAGAATCTCAGTGGATTGATTATTATCTCGTGTAGACTCTGATGACATCAGCTCCAACCAAGTTTGAAATCAATGGGCAACCCGATGATCACATCAATCTGAATAGCAGTTACTAATAACTAAAAGTAAATGTTATCAAAACAGACGTTACCAATCTTAAAAGTCGTCCAAACTGACGTCGCCCATATAGACGCCGATGCCTGAGTGTCCTCCAACAGCAATCTCATGCAATCGATGTTCATCTAAGTGGATTTGTGCATGAACAACTGCTCATCTCGATGCTTATGCGGTTGGACAAGTTAAGTGACGCAGTTTTGATTGCTGATGATGACGCAGGTTACTATGTAGGACTTAATGATTGACAAAAGAAAATCAACATGGAAGTAGGTTAGGAATGATGGATCGTTTGCTCTTTAACATGTCTTTGCAAACATGTAAGTATTCGTTAAAAGGAGAAATCGAAGTAGTCCCGTCTTCCACTGCATAATTTATGCTGGCATCGATGCATCGGGACTCTTCGTTCTACCAGAGGAAGTCTTACCGAAAGCTCGAATGACATCAGTCAAGTTCTAACCCACAACACAGTCAATTACCGCATACGAAATGAGTGAAAGTCAGAAAAGTTTCCAATTAACTATTGACTTTGGCTTAAAATCTTACACCATGTCATCCTTGATCAATTACCTAAGCCTCTATTCATTAATAATGTCTGCAATATTGCCATAAAGACATTATAGACGACTTCCATTTCCACTTTCATCATTACGATGTATCCAAGATATGAGTGACCCCGGTTAGCTATACGATGTGGACCAGACCATTTGAACCTAACATGCCCGGATGTAATATTTCAGATCTTACTTTAGTCTGTTTTAATCCTGTAGGCGATTCTCAGATAAAGAGCCTATAAAATACAAATATGTTATAACAGTTTGTACACTTGACATATAGTGTGTGCGGTGTAATATTTTTGATATGCCAACGTGGTAACATATCACTTTATGTTGACTTCCTTGTTCTTGATCCGAATAAGCCCGTGAAATTATTGTGCATTGTTCTCTTTGATGAGTGACTCTGATGATGAGAAATTTGCTTGCCTCCACTCTCTGGTATTTGAATATAAAAAAAATGCTATTGTTATCGACATTTTGGCGGCCATCTTTAGAATCGATGGTTTAAGAGGCATTGGGCAAAGTAATAAATCTGTCAATTTACCCCCCAATTTTCTCCTAATTTACCCCTCAATTTACCCCCCCCCCCCAATTTACCCTTCAATTTACCCTCCCCCCAATTTACCCTCAAATTACCCCCAATTTACCCCTCAATTTACCCCTTAATTTACCCCTCAGTTTACCCCTCAATTTACCCCTCAATTTACCACCCAATTTACCCCTCAGTTTACCCCTCAATTTACTCCCAATTTACCCCTCAATTTACCCCCCCCAATTTACCACTAAAATTACCCCTCAGTTTACCCCTCAATTTACCCCCCCCCAATTTACCCCTGAATTTACCCCCCAATTTACCCCTGAATTTACCCCTCAATTTACCCCTCAGAGGCGCGCAGAAAATAACATTAAAGGTATCAATAAAATGGGTGGATTGCAGATTGTCCAATCCTGTTAATATCACCCACCCCACGCTGTAACGAGCGAGTTGTAATTGCTAACCTATTTAGTAAATACATTAACCTCTGTTTAAAAAAAGAATGGTACAAATGCCGCCCTCCCAACTGATATAAAATAATCCAAGCACATCATTCTTCCACATAAAACAATGCAAATTTCTGGTCACAAATACATTTAATCTAAATTTAGTATGTTCAGCAACATCTTTAATCTAGAGTTAGTACAACCTATACATCCAATAAGCATCTCTTCATATGATATACATCTGGAATGTTATTTGTAAAAAAAAACGATACTGTGTACAACACTGCATCCATTGTAATTTAATTGACATACATTTGGTCGATGGAATCATTGTAGAACTTCTCATCGGAATCTATGTCATGGTGGTTCTGGCCTAACTTTAGTTAACTGTGTGACATCAAACAGGAATTTCCATCGCGGATCCAATTGTGGAACGAAAGGTTACATCTGTCTGAATATAACCCATTTACCCCCACAAGGGTTGTTACGCCAATTATAGATTATCACGCGCTGAAACCCCAAACAAGAACAAGAACAGCAATAAATAAAACTAATGAAATGGTCAATTATTAGGGGGCGTGTGGAAAGGGTGCAGGTAAATCTATAATATGGAATTCACCCAAGATACAGGTGTGATTTAAATGTTAGCGTATTGGAGTAATTAACCTCACCTCTTTTCACAGAAGATTGAGGACATGAACCGGCCTCCATGCTGATAGAATGTTATCTAATCACAGTATGTTTACACCTTAAAATAACTCTTATCATATGATGCAATTTCGAATTTGTTTATGTCTAATATGGTATTCTGTCCTTCATCGAATAATGCTTGTATCCCGTCTCAAAAATACATTACTGTAAATATGGAATATCTGCATTCATAATCATCCATTCAGTATCCACCAATTCGAATGCTGAGAACTGAAGCTGATAGTGGCACACTCTGAATTACCTAAAACTTCGTGACGTCATACAGAACTTGCAGATACACTCTGAATTACCTAAAACTTCGTGACGTCATACAGAACTTGCAGATACACTCTGAATTACCTAAAACTTCGTGACGTCATACAGAACTTGCAGATACACTCTGTGTTGAAAATTTATGTTCTTTGAGTAAAATATTCTATTTATTCGGAGGGAGGTTTGCTCTTTGAATTAACAACTAAAAACATTTGCTAGCTATAAAACAGCGCAAATATTTACAGGGACTACTTTTTGTGCGCAATAAATGAAAAGTGCATTTGAGACAGAAATTATTTCTTTTTTCACTCCTATTTCCATTAAAATATTTTTTTCGTCTTTCACTCCCATTTCGATTTTAAAAAACATGTGTGATAAACAAATTCTCAACTTAAAAATTATTTAATATTATTTAAATTTATGAAATTTGTTGAATAATGTACAGCGTTTGCTCGCCATTGATGGACATTATTCAACTGGTTTCATAAATACAATATTAAATCATTACCCATTTAAGATCTTATAAGAATCACACACGGTACATTTTGCCTTTAGTGTGTGCAGTTTCAGATTTTTTTATATTATTACACGTGAACATATCACTTTATGTGATTCTGACTGGTCCAAATAAGCTTAGGAAACTGTTGTGCAGTATACTCTTTACTAATTGGATGGGATCGCGGTGACAAGTTTTCGATGAACATTTTTGCGGCCATTTCTCGATTCGAGTTGCGAGAGAAAGTGAGGGAAAATGGTCTCGTTGTCCTAGTATGGTCAGTTTACAACCCCAGGGGCTTATTATGTCATGTATAACATTTCATAAAATGAAAAATTACTAAAAATCCCAAGACAAGAACAATAACAACAACAAGTAAAACTAAGGTTTTTATCAATTCATAGTGAGTGTGTTGGGTGGGGTTGAGGGGGCAGTAAATGTGTAGCATGGGATCACCCTATATTAAATCGGGGTTTAAATGTTAACTCACAGAAGTAAATAGACTCACCTCTGTTCACAGAAGGTTGTGGACATCAAACCAGTCTTCAAACTGAGAGAACTTTATGCAACCAATGCATATTTACGCGGTAAATATGCAATGCAATTCCAGCTCAAAATGAAATTTGTTTATGTATTCTGTAGTCTACTGTTCCAAGCCAAGTGCTGCAAATATCCAGTCACAAATACCTTACAACACATATGAAAAGGTATGTATCCAGTATCCAGTATCCAGTAAACCGATTTCATGAATATTCAACAATGTAATGTTTAGTTGTGAAAGTAACGGGTAAACATGGATCGTCTACTGCATTCTAACGGGTATTGCATTTTTTAAAAATGCGACATCGCACACATTGGACATTCTGTGCTTATTACGATTTTGTCTGTGCAAAATGTTCTGTTTATTCGCAAGGACGCTTGTTCTTTGACTTATAGTTTGTAAGAAAAGTATAATCTACTGTTTGGGACTATTTTTGTACGAGAAACAAATGAAAGGTGCAACGTCTGTTAGCGTAAATAAAATTATTCGTTATTCTTTCTATCTCAATAATTTCCACTGAAATAAAAGCTATGTGATAAAAGAATCTCAAATGGGTAATGATTAATGTTAAATTTATTAAACTCGTTGGATAACTTCCAGCGTTTGCGAGCAAAGACATTGTTCAACTCGTTATATAAATTCAATATAAATCATTACCCATTTGAGATCATCTATTTATCACAGAGTCGGCACAATTTGCCTTCAGAATCTTGATTTAAGATCTCCTATGGGTGTAATGAAAATATGTTTAGAAGCGTTATAACTGAAAAAAGTAGATATGTACTTGATTTGAAAATATGACATTACAGCCCACGTGTGCGTAAAATTTGATTTTAAAAATGAAAAGAGCACAAACTTTCCCAACTCTTCTTCTTCTGCAATCAAGATAATTTTGACGTGTACATCTTCATGGCGGTTTCACGTTAGTATCCGATGCCTAGGCATTAGTTTTGTATTAAACTGTTTGTTATTAACCTGTATCTCACACATCACATTGAAGAATATATAGCATATTATAGAATCATTTTGAAAGATCAATAGAAACAAAGGGATTTCATATTGATATACCACTTTAACATTACTAACTACCATGGCTCAAAGTGTGTTTTCAACCATCGGTCGATGTATATATATATATATATATATATATATATATATATATATATATATATATATATATATATATATATATATATATATATATATATAATCAAGTCTAACAATTGATTTTATACATTCATCTGTTTTGGGTCTTCACATGAAAAGAAATATAACAATAAATTCATATTTTGGAGAAAAATAATTGTGCAAAAGGAGAATATAATTTAACCGGACGATTCGATTGAACAACGAACCAATATACTTAGACCACGCCAATAACACGATACTAATATTGGCACCTCCGGGCCGAAAACTGTGACGTCACGGGGCCACCAAGGTCGATTTGCTTGGAGCAGACGACATCTAAATTCGTTTATTTGACTAATTCATTAACTGCTTGGTTTTATGTGGCTGATATGGCGTGTATGGGTATACTTCTGGCACCTTTTGTGACATTGAAAGATAGGGTTATTCGCATTTATTATGCTTTTATATCTAGACTGTAAAATTTCACGCAAGTCTACGCAAGGAAGTGTCTTATTTTCAGCTATGTTTGATTTGGAAGTTTGAAGTAGCATAAAACATCCACTTCAACGCTCAAAAGTGAAGTTGCCTTCAGTTAACATGTATGCTAATATCGACTGTTCCAATTTAATGTTGCTTTTGTTATCAAATTTTAGATAACTAATTGTAAACTTTCTACCATTAAGTTCTCTTGTACGTTTTCGTTATCAAAGCACCCATACTCAGGCGTTCATTAATTCATACACTATTGATAAGCTAATCAGGCCATGGTTGTTTACGATCTTGCTTTCTTTCATGCTTACGACTTTATGTGTTCACAAAATATTTTAGAGTTGATTTTAGATGATGGGGCGTTAGGTGTTAAAAATACATTACTGTCTGAGAGTTTACAAAAGCTCTAAAACTCTAAAATTGACATTAGAACTTGATTTTAATGAGTGGTTCCATGGATAGATCGATCGATATATTTATTAACTATTTCATGTTAGAATTATAACTTTTTTTTAATTGCTTGTGAAGTCTCTCAGGTATAAGTGTCCAAATGAAGAAATACGACTGAATCTACATCATATGGGAAATAAAATAGACGTTTCGGATAATGTTTTTTTGAAGTCATTTATAGAGACGTATTCATGAAAGTCAAGATACCGATGCACATATCATAGAATGGTATTTTAGTTTATCAACTAATAAAAACAATAGAACAAGAAACATCAAGTCTAGATAAGTCTGTTAAATAGGATTACGAAGAGAAAAATCATTTAGTGCTGTATGTTCTATACATAACTTCTTTATTAATCAGTGTTATATTAAACCACTGATAACAACCAACAGGATTTAAATATAAATCGTGTATAAATTTGATGCCAATTATTAAATTATTCAAGATTGCAGTTGTTCTTTTTTTCTTCTTGTGATCCTTGAAACTCCATTTTTCAATATATCAAAAGAAAAAAATACATCACTTTGGTGGCTGTATGTATGTATGTATGTATGTATGTATGTATGTATGTATGTATGTATGTATGTATGTAGGTAGGTAGGTAGGTAGGTAGGTAGGTAGGTAGGTAGGTATTTTTGTTTTTATGTACGTGTGTATATGAATGTGTGTGTGTGTGTGTGTGTGTGTGTGTGTGTGTGTGTGTGTGTTGTGTGTGTGTGTATCTACGTACGCGCGTACATATGTATATATGAATGAAAGAACGTATCGTATAAACAATACATATTTACACTTTGTCACACTGAAGCAAAACTATCCAGGAAAATAAATAGGTATAAACTAAAGATAAGGAGCAACAACAAAACCAGAAGAACTAAATACATGATTAGAAAAGAACCTGTTATTTATAAATAAAAGTACCAAGTCCGGATGAAAACCAGCAGCGGTACAGCGCTAATCCATGTACCATTACCTAGTTACTATGACTTACAATTATCAATTTACTATGACTTACAATTACCTAGTTACTATGACTTACAATTATCAATTTACTATGACTTACAATTACCTAGTTACTATGACTTACCATTACCTAGTTAATATGACTTACCATTACCTAGTTACTATGACTTACCATTACCTAGTTACTGTGACTTCACACATTAGCTAGTTACTATCATTTAACATTACCTAGTTATTGTGACTTACCATTACCTAGTTACTATGACTTACCAATATCTAGTTATTGTGACTTAACATTACCTAGTTACCATGATTTAGCATTACCTAGTTACTATTACTTAACATTACCTAGTCAATATGACTTACCATTACCTACTTACTATGACTTACCATTACCTAGTTACCATGACTTACCATTACCTAGTTACTATGACTTACCATTACCTAGTTACTATGACTTACCATTACCTAGTTACTGGAACTTACCATTACCTAGTTACTGTGACTTATCATTGCCTAGTTACTGTGAGTTACCATTATCTAGTTACTGTGACTTACCATTACCTAGTTACTGTGACTTATCATTGCCTAGTTACTGTGACTTACCATTATCTAGTTACTGTGACTTACCATTACCTAGTTACGATGACTTACCATTACATAGACTTACCATTACCTAGTTACTATGACTTACCATTACCTACTATGACTTACCATTACCAAGTTACTGTGACTTAACATTACCTATTTACTATCACTTACCATTACCTATTTACTATCACTTACCATTACCTAGTTACTGTGACTTACCATTACCTACTTAATATGACCTACCATTACTTAGTTACTATGACTTAACAACACCTAGTTACTATGACTTACCATTACCTACTATGACTTACCATTACCTAGTTACTATGATTTAATATTACCTGCTTACTATGACTTACCATTGCCTAGTTACCTAGTTACTATGACTTACCATTACCTAGTTACTGTGATTTACCATTACCCAGTTACTATGACTTACCATTACCTAGTTACTGTGACTTACCATTATCAAGTTAATATGACATACCATTATCTAGTTACCTAGTTACTATGACTTACCATTACCTAGTTACTGTGACTTAACATTACCTAGTTACTATTACTTAGCATTACCTAGTTACTGTAACTTACCATTACCTAGTTACTATGACTTACCATTACCTAGTTACTGTGACTTTGCGATGAGTCTGGCTTTCATCGTGTATATAAACATGTTTTATTCTTATTTTATGTTTGCCTTAATTACATACGTTTTTTTAAAATGATCCCAAATCTGTAGACTGACATCGTCGATATCGTCTGTTATTTGATAACATATTATCATCATTTATTGCTAGAGAACTGATAATAAAAATAATAGAGAAAGTTTGTTTTGTTGCAAAATCAGCTATACAATGTTACTGTTGTCAATGTTACTATTGTCAATGTTACAATTATCAATGTTACTGTTGTCAATGTTACTGTTGTCAATGTTACTATTGTCAATGTTACTATTGTCAATGTTACTATTGTCAATGTTACTATTGCCAATGTTACTGTTGTCAATGTTAATATTGTCAATGTTACTATTGTCAATGTTACTGTTGTCAATGTTACTATTGTCAATGTTACTATTGTCAATGTTACTATTGTCAATTTTTCCACTAGAGCCATCATATAGTACTCGTCAATCTCAAACTTGATTCCATGTATAAATATTCATCTTCGTAAAATCAATACTGTCGTCCACGTAGTTATTCACATTTTGTCATCAATATTAATTCGATTAAAGTTGTCCTTACAACTATAGACATACCGAACAATAATATAGCTATTGTTCATTGTGCCCATTTTAAGGGTAACTGGGCAATAAATGGTCCTTCATTCATTATCGCCATGGTCCCTGAATCGTCATAATTATCGGTTGCGTTGTCAATCCCATAAATTTCACTTCATCGTTGTGGTCACCACATTACATAAATTTGCCACTTGAACATCTTCATCATTGTCATTAGCATTTTATCTGTTGTCGTTATTGTCATTATCGCCTTTGTCACCGCTGTCATCGTTAGTAGCAGTACCACCACAACAATCATCACAATCGACTTCTTCAGTAGTATTACTGTTGACGTTACGGTTATCGTCGTCGTCGTCGTCACCATCTTCATCAGCATTACCACTACCACCATCATCATCATCAACAACAACAACAACGACAACAACAACAATATTATCACAATTCCCACCATTTCATCATTGTCGTTATCGCCATCTTCGATGATATCAAGATCAAAATTCAATCCAATTCAAATTTTAATTATTTCAACACAATGATTGACACTTCAAGCTCGTTTCAAAACATAAAACAGATTGCTTGCCCGGTAAAACTGGAGTGTGAATATTAATAAAATGGTCGTCATCGAATGTATTGCTTGATCGGCTGTCGGTTACCAGGCAAAAGATCTTTTTTGATTTCTGAATAACATTTTGTGAGAGTACGTGGATTACTATTAACGTCTGATCACACTAAGCCATACGGCTCCTTATAGCTTCCCCTTTAATCCCCGAAAATTTAGATTACGATCAAATGTGTCAAAACTATTTTGACTAATCACAGGCGGTAAAACGGTTGATCCAGGTAAAGATTTATACTGACTATTGAGTGTTTGTTGTATTTTATCAGGTACTTTCGGATCAAGGACAGAAGGGCTGAGAGGGTAGACATTTTTAATCCAAAAAATGACCAAACACAGCGTGTAACCAATCACGTCTTTGACCCAATGACAAGATTGTCGAGAGCAAGTCTAAATGCCGAGCTGTCATATTAGAAACAAATATCGGCATTGAAATTTTTGATAAATTAGATTTTGAAGTAACTCAGTACCGCTAAATCGGAGAGAGAAGAAAGTCAGATATTGCTTAATATAAAAAAGGAAGGGTAAATATAAATAATTTCCTGTGTGTTAGTAGATGAATCGAATAGTAATACTTGCATCCACATATGCACACAAAGCAAAGCAGAGCAACGAGTGACTGAATGATGAGAATGATGATGAATACGACAATTGAAATTTCCAAATGTGTCACTGAATATTGAAGCAATGTAGAAAAACTGGATTTTATTTAAAGTTTATTTATAGAAATTTACGCCAGACTGGTTGCAATACGTTACATGCACATAGATCCCTATTAAAAATACAATATTGCCTTTTTCATAAAGAATATATGATTTAATGATTTTTTTTTTATTTGTGGGTATCCTTGGAATAATATATACAGACCATTTTAGTAATACGTAATTTGAAAAAGTACCACCACCACCCCACCCCACCCCCACCCAAAAAAATGAAACGGATTTATTTGGGTGTGCTCTTATATATATATATATATATATATATATATATATATATATATATATATATATATATATATATATATATATATATATATATATATATATATATATATATATATATATATATATATATATATATATTAAAAAATTTCTTAAAATAATTATTTTATTTATTTTGTTGAATGCAATTTTTTTTACAATAGCCATTGATGTCCTCATAGATCTTGTGAACATATTTTACACAACTTCAATAGATAAATAATTTCCTTAAATATTAAAGACATATTTCAAACAAAATAAATTATCAATCATGTATTGTACCTTATTATTGGAAACTATATAGCAGTTCAAAATATCCAAACATTTAAGATGCACATCCGTGGCAAGCTGCAGTTTAAATTGATTGACGGCGTCATTAAATATAAGAAAAGACAACACACACACAGGAATTAAATCTTCTGAATTTAAAATAAAAAATATGGTTGTATAAACAGATATACATTAAGACAACTAATTAATCTTTGAAGATAAATTTAGGATATAAAGCATTGAACTAATACGTGTACATACGGACCACCTACTAGTTGAGTTACTTCCCTTTAGTTGATGAGGACGGTTTTCGATTCTGCTTGTTACATTTTCATCTGCCATGTGCTATTAGCCCCTGTCTTCATTATCTATTCAAATGACAGTTTCAATTTAAGATTAATACAAGGGAATGACGGCGAATTCAGCACGAGCTGCAATTATGCAGCTTAATTTGACCTTGCAAATGTCTTTTTAATCTTCTAAACAAACGTTTTCTACTTTCGAGCCCCTTTCCCGTCACCTAGTCGTCTCAAGATTATGTTTACCCTTTTAGTTGGGCTAGACATGGTGTCGTTTTCTACAGGGCGCGAGCTCTCTGCTGTGTTTAAAATGTCGGGACCTTTGATGTGTGTAGCAATCTCGCCTTTTCGGTAATCCGGTGTCAAATTTGGAGAGATACCCGGGAATTCTCTTTGATATTTAGAATATCCAAGTATGGGACAGGCGACGTTGCATGCATAATCGACTGGTCTCGTCGTAACCTCTATCATTTATCAATATACAGCAAGCTGGTACATACAGGGATTCATTCCATTCAATAGTAGATTTGACTACGGATACATATCTTCCACTTGGGCAGTAACCAAGTGAAGGCCTTTGATCGATTGGTTCGAGCCATGCAGTGTTACTCAAAATGTCGTTGCAAAAATAAGTGGCTAAATTTAGATTGATTCTCTGATTCGAACTACATCTTTTTTGTAGGTTTAACACAAAGTTTTTTTTCCCCTAGCAAATGATAGGCTGTAGATGGCGGCTTTTTTATTAAGTTGAAGAAAACCCGGTAAAATCCATCCACCTACAAGTAATTACTAGCAAGCTTACCCACATACCCACGTTGCCCGTTGGGATGTCAGCGATATAAAGACGAGCGCCTTATACCTCTCGCCCCCCCCCCCCCCTAATTATTTGTATATTTGTCAAGACGTCTATCTATCTATCTATCTATCTATCTATCTATCTATCTATCTATCTATCTATCTATCTATCTATCTATCTATCTGTCTGTCTGTATATTTTAGTACTTACGTAAGTTGGCCTAAAAAAAGGTATGTTTTCATTGCTAGAACATTTTCTTCCTTTTTATTCAGATCCGTATGCAGTCTAATCCTAAGGGTGCATGTACAATGGGAATAGTTTAATCTACAATGTTATAATTAACTTCAAATACATTGATTCTTCGCTCCCGTAAACAAAAGTTTGAGTTCGGACGATCTGTGTTGTATCTCCCCTCCACCAGTTAATAAATAAATACATAAATAAGTTTTGCTGAGGAACATTGCCATCTGAATTAACCCTTGTCAAAAATATTCTCAAATGAACGTTGACTGGAGCAATTCTTAAAATGCATAGTTACTTTGTACGCATCATGTGATACGTAAAGCTATAAGGGAGCTTGACTGGTTGGTTGGTTCAATGCTAAAAGCTGAAATGTGATCAGATGAAATGTCACATGGCATACAGTAACTGCATTTCCTAACTGTACGAATTAGGTATGCCGATCACTTTAATCTAGTTAATACGTTCGAAGTAATTTAGATATGTAATTAGTTTTGGGCAGTTCTCTGCAATCTGTGATAAACACAAATTTAGCTTAATAAAGTCAAGTTGAGAAGTCGTTAATAACACTGATATTATGCAAATTTAGTTTTATGTTGTTATTTTTATAACCATAATATGTAAATGCTGGATGGATTACATTGAAAGTAATTCCGCAGTGCATCTTCACACACTTTGTTCTTTAGTCAGGAGTTTCAAACCTGGACGAAATTTAATATTACGAAATAAATAATTTAAAGTATGAATCACTGTAAGGAAACATTTGATTATTTCAGCAACATATTATTTTTTTAACATTATAATACTCATATATACGACTTGCAATTGACCTTATATAGAGAATTCCCAAAGATGCAGAGAGAGAGAGAGAGAGAGAGAGAGAGAGAGAGAGAGAGAGAGAGAGAGAGAGAGAGAGAGAGAGAGAGAGAGAGTTTGTTTGCAAACTGTAAGTAAAGCAAGTATCAAATGGGGTCAAATTCGTCATTTCCCCCAGGTCGTGAAATAACCTTGCATTAGTTACCGAAACACACATCAGTTTGATATATTCGGTGATTCACATCTGGCGGAGTACGACATATATGTACAAAGATTAAATTTGTTCCAGAGTGCACCATTGTCTCCTTACACTGCTATATTGTTTTATGTGAACGGATATAGTCCAGAATATAGTTCACGATGGCGACGAATTATGTTGGCGGTTTATTTCACGACCTGACATAAATAGCCGCCTGATGATTGGATCGAATCGAACCAACATAACGACATTGTAACGTACAGAGCAGCACTGGAAAAGATTGGCCGATTCTGCCTTTGAAATATATAAATTGTTACATATATCTGATTTTATATATATTTGTTTTAATTTTATTGTTTGTCAGTTTTAATTTTTTTTTGTTTTTCACTACATGTTGTTGTAATGTAAATTTATTCACAACACGAAGTTTCTTTTATACTTTTAGATGGCCCGAATTATTCTTTGGTACACAAGTAATGTTGACCCATATACTGACCTTGATTCAAGGTTAGTGACGTCCACGTAAACAGGTTTCATTTTTATTTTTAAATGATTTGTCGTTGTTAAGGTCAAGATGGCACAAGTGAAGTAAAAGTAAACAACGTTTTATTCTTCAAGTAAAAATGATTGATTCTATTCAGTTTGATCTTAGGAGTACGTAATATAAACGACCACGTGACTCCTCTTTTCTTGATTACGCAATTTGGACATTCGAAATTGCGTATTAAAATACTATATAATCTTTGTTTTAGTGAAATATAGTTTGGTTTGTTTTTTTTTTTGGGGGGGGGGGGGGCTTTTACAACTGACGTTAAGTTGTAGCCAGTTTTTGAATTAATGTTAACTTTTCTTTAATTTATTTGGATTTTAAAGGATTAATTCGTATATCTGGAAATATTTGACATCTTGGACAAAGACAGTTTATCAACATCTTATTCGGATATCCAATACCGGAGTGTTAAATCTTTTGATTCTACGAGGAATAATAGATGAACAAAAAGTAGACTTCATATGTCATCGTCTTCCATCTTGGATTTTCCAACAGAACTCTAACTTGAATCTATTCGAATATTTATTTTGTAATTTAATTCGTGGATTATTCTTGAATATTTTTTGTATTTGATTTTTAAAACTGTAAGTTCTTTTTCCATTTTTACAATTTTTTTTTCCAAAAGAAATAAATTATTTGTAAAATATTACAAAGCTTGTTGTTTTCGCTCTTTTCTTTGTTACCGTTATTAGAGCCTAAACTCGTAACAACATGTTTTTTTGCCATAATTTTGTCTAAAAATACGTTGTTTTTTTTTTTTTGTGGTACTGGAGACCAAACGGTGCACCGCCAGGTTTCAATAGCTGATCAAATCAAATACATCATCGTAATCGATGTGAACAAAAGTTTCCCTTCCAATTAACTTTATCCAATCTATTTTTAGATTTTCCTATAAGCACCTTTAGACCAGAAATAGAGGACATGTCTCACATTTAAAGTTCTTGCACAAACTTTTCATCACTTGTTACATCCATTTAACGACGTTATCATGTTGCACGCGATGGACGTCAAACCATTCCGGTAACGTCACAAGAGAGCACATCTGAACATGATATTTTCCTCTTACGTCATATGTCAAATCGTTACGTTCTACACAAAAGTCATTATCGAGAAAAGATCGAAGAAAAGGCTATATGATTTAAGTACGATGTATTTATCCAAGCGCACTATTTTCTCAAGGTGGCATTTTACCACCAAATTCACATAATTGTAACTCGTGGTAGTAATGTTATCCTTGCAGAGGGAGGTAACCTATTGCGTGGCGTATGGTAATTATTATTATCCGATCATGGAGAGGTAACCCATTAAATGGAGTCGGTTAAAAACAAA